>OY728158.1:1690905076-1692155076 GCA_963277665.1 Viscum album | reverse complement strand
ACGTTAAACTATACCCATTCAAACTACATGGGCTTTGATCCTTGTCTCCAAGTAAAGGTACATAGGAAGCCTCCCTGAGGTCCAACCCCGACCAACGGTAAGCCGTTGGGTTCCCCAACTCGTGGTAATCCATCGTCAACCCCATTCAGTGGTAAGTCGTTAGAATCCCAACCAGTGGTAAACTGTTGTGATAATCTAATCTAGTAGTAATTCGTTGTCATCCCCTTCATTGGGACTCACATTTATGGTATTCCCCCTATGCCATCAGACTAACCCGAGCTGCTATCCATGCGTAAGCCCCAGTATATCATCGGGTCACTATTGTCTATGTACACCTCTATTCTATACACCCATCCTGAACTATGAGGACTTTGATTCTCTTCTACGGGGATATGTAGGAAGCCTCTCTAAAATTTATTCCCATCACTCATGTCTCATCCTGGTCATTCCCTTGAGCCTATGTGTTTCGGGAAGGTCATGCCCCAACCCAGAGATTCCACTTCCTATAGGTCCCCTTTGTACGGGTCACCTCCTTAGGTGTCCCATCACCTCACTGAACTACACGCACTTTGATTCCTTTACCCGTGGATATATAGAAAGTATTTTTGAGGCTCAAGCCCAATACTACTGTCACCTTCATGACAGTTCTATCTCATTCCCCCAATAATTCATTCAACTCTCCATCATATATCCTGATTTTTACCCAGGCCTCCACATCCCAGTGAGATCATGTCACTCACCTCTTCACTGCTCTTAGCAGCACTCGGGTAACTAACCACGTGTTATCCCTAGCAGCAGTGTTCCCTCTAGGGGTTTCACCCATATGATCCACTTCATTCAGTGTTATGATCAGTCTGTTCCATCTCCACTAGATGCTAAACATGTGGCATACCCTGTGTTAAACATAGGAAGTTGAGGAAAACCTCAGAGACATGACTATAACATATAATCCCACATATTAGACGTAGGATAACTTGGGCTTCCGCGCCCTCGAGAAGCCCTATAATAAGGGGAATAAACCTAGATGCACCAATGTTCCAGTGTCCTGACACACCAATGATGTCCAACGTGAATAATCCCCTGACCAAAGGTTGCAGCCTTGACCATACCCCTTGGAATGTCCTGAAAGAAGCAATGAAATTAACCGACATCTATGAAGACATGACACTGGGAAGAGTTTCATGAATAACGTCTTAATATATAAGGGAAACCCAGACTAGGTAACAAGTTATGAGGAGGAATCCACGGAAGGAAGAACTTACATCTCATCATTCTATTTTGATCAAGGAGAAAACATCCATGAATAGGCACCAAATGCCACCAGCCTTTGGAAAGCAGAAATGAAGGGAAACAAACAGTGTGTCCTCGTACTCAACAAACGAATGCATGGGGCCTGGTGAAATCATTGAAAACAGAAATGGTGAACCCAATGTGTAGTTAATCTCCTCAATGTGGAGATTAGTAGCATTTGAGACATCAGTGGACTGGCATGTCACCAGATCTAGTTATCCAATGTCGGGTCCCATAAAGAAAATTGCAGGCCAAGCGTGAAACTCACTCAAAGTTGGGGAAGTTAAAACATTGGACATCTCGATCTACGACGTTGTTAGCATGGATCCTTCTTACCATCCATAGAATATAGAATAATGCTGGGGAACTGGATGTTGATTTACTTTTTACAGCACTAATGGTTTAATCTCCCTGACTTACAAGACCCATGATACTGCACTAGGAAACTGATCCCTGCCCATTCACTAACGTAGGGGCAGGGGAGATCTCAACGTGGTAGTCCCGTGTGGTTCCACCACTTTTGCGACAGCTTCCACAACCATGGATTTTGGGTTCCCACTCCCCATTTCCCCTTCTGAATTCGTTTAATTAATGGTGATAAGTGACATAGTCCACTGATATAAGGATGAGGGGATTATCCGGAAATGGGATTTGGCATGTTAAGATTTAGAGGCATTTGCGCCACGTCTCCACCAATACCCCCATGGGCCACGCAGGGAGCCACTACTCCCCACTCCGACGTACAATCGTTTTGAGAGCCTCTCCACAGAACACTTAGATTACTCCCTCCCCTATGCCGATGAGGTTGGGGATGTCTGGGCCAGCCTGACCGGGATCCTGTTTCATGGGCTTCCAAGGAGGGTTCCCACTAAGCCGCATCAACACCACCACCCAGCCCCATGGGCTGGAGAGTATGTAGGCTATGCGCCTACACCCCTGACCCCGGTACGGTTGACCCATCGCCAGCATCGAGCACAGGCCTAGGTGGATGTCTGCCAAGGGGCGTCAACGTCAGTAACTACCGTGGCTCTTGCCACTACCGATGTATATCATCAGCCCCTATCTATGCTGTGCAGGGACATTCATATACCCAGCCCAGATTGAGGCCCCAACCACCCCACAGATAGTCTGGGTCGACTCTCTTGGTCACCAGTGTAGGTAGTGGCCACCACAGACTGACCCACAACAACGACACCCAGTACGAAGTTCCTCCCCATACCGCCACCATGGAGAATGCAGGTCCTCCCCACTTCCAAGATAAGCATGGAGGTCTGCCTCGTGCTAACTTCAATCCAAATGATGGTTCTCCCACTATGGTGACACTCAGTATGGAAGCCTCTTCCGCACTCATGAAATCAGTTATGGGTTCATTCTTCCTACCACATGCTTCCAATGTGGAGATTTTACTCATCCAGTCAATACCTAGTGTGGGGGACTCCCCCATGTCCTTATAGCAGCTGGTGGAGGTCCTCCTCACCTCATTAATCAGTGGTGTGTGGGTCAGCCTCGCTTCATTGGCACCCAGCGCAGGGGTCCTACCCTTGATCAACTTGACCAGTATGAGAACTCTCCTCGCACTGACACTTCTAGGGGAAAAAATCATACCCATGCTCCTATAAGCTCCATCAGAGGTCCTACCCACTCTAGCACTTTCCTCAGGGATTCCCTCCGCACGTTAGTTAGTGGATATGCAGGTCCTCTGTATTCTCTTCGACATCTATCTAGGTTCTCCTCGATCCCCAGCTCACTCAGGTGGAAATCATCTCTATCCCATCACCAGTACGGCTGAAGGTCCTCCTCACACCAAAAATCTACCCTATCCTGAAGAACTATCCTAGGGTAGGAGGGAGGATCATCACCACCATATAAAGAATATCGAGAAGATTCAAACCGATATTAAACTAGTCTACTTCTCAGATTCTGAGGAAGAATAGGACTCAAAGATGGAAACCTCACCTAGGTCCTTTGTATCAAGGGTTGGGGAAAGAAAAAGGCAAATTATCCTCATACTTCTATAATGTGAGGTCCATCGTATTCCTGCCTCCCTCCGTAGGTACATCCAGAATGAAAACATTTGGCAGATCCATAGGTTCCGGCCATGAAATCTCCACCATCATCACCAAAATCACTCTTTACCTCAACCAGAGATCACAAAGAGTTTTTTTTGGGATAGATGGCAGATGAACAACAAAATGGTCCACCACCACCAGCCGTCGTCCCTATGCCAGAAACCGTAGTCGCTAGCCCTTCTTACCATGTTTTGGGGGCTAAGTCACTACACTCTTTAGAGGATAGCCCAAGCTGTGGTGGTTTATCAGCTTGCTCTCTATATTATCCACTGAACAAACTGCCATATCATTAGTTTGATTTAGTACCACTACTGATTCCCCAACCTCATCCAGTTGATGAGTGGGGTAATGAAGGTCCAAACCTCGATTATGGAACAATAATCCTGTGGGATATTCTTTCAATAGAAAATTTCCTGGAAATGTTTTGTCCGGTTTCAGTGCTAAATTTTAGTGCACTAGAAGCACTCACCTAGGAGGAGGTTGGATGCCTTCGTCATACCCTCTAGGAAACTCATTTACATCTTTTTCATCAACGAGTGGTCTACCCCAAGAGTCAGGTGCACTATGAAGACATCAGACAACAATGTAGTTTGGTTGATTTGGCCACACTCCCCATAGCCCAGTGCCCTGAGTCACCAAGTTTCCATAGGACCCTCCAACAATGATGTAACATCCTAGATCCGAAAGCCACACAATGGGTTCCCCGAACCTGGTTGGTCACATGACCTCAAGCACATTTCCCCAAACTCTAGAGGCTGCCGACTAGCAGTGAGGGCCCAAGTCTAATAGTGGGGAAACTATGCCCTCATTTGTCAAAGTGTAGTGTAGCGGAAGTAGTAACTATATACATCTGAAATGGACAATTGTAGTACAAGAGAACCAACATTCACATATTCTGAGATGCAGCATGTCACTAATTCTATGAATGCATCCAGAATAGAATACATTGCAATATAATACAATGCAACTCAAAGTACAAGGTACAACCAAACAAAACAAAATGGAGTAAACAGAACACATCAGCATCGCAAGACTAAGCTCATTCCCATGCTCTCCTACTCTTCGGCTACAATCATGTACCTGTATAGGGACCCTTTCCCCTATTAACACCTACAGTAATATAGTCTGTTTGGGCCAAAGACATGACCCAAACAGGGTGTGAGAAATAAATCCCAGTAGGCAGCCACCAAAGGCTCGTGCCCAACTGTTAGTGAAATTTTGGCAACATTAGTGGGAAAGAGTGAATGCAATAAACTAATTAGTACTAAAAAGTAACTAATTCTACCAATTATATTTCCATTTTAATATTCATCTAACCTTTCCAATCCTGTGCTTTAACTTGGTAGGTATAACATATGAAAATCACCATGGTGAATATTCAGGATAACACTGTCCTCAAACAAAAAATCCATAACCACAAGTATTCAAAATCGAAACTCAAAGGTGTCTGCCCACAGGCATAGAAAATATTTCCCACAGGCGTACAAGGTGTCTCCCACATGCACAGAAACTACTGCCCATGGGCAGAGAAACTACTACCCATAGGCATGAGAAAAGTTGCCCGCAGGCTAAACGAACACTGCCCTCAGGGTATACAAGTAATCAGTCTGAACCCAACACATAATAAAGCAATAATATACAATTCCTCTCAAGGAAATTTAAAATCATGATAAAATTCATGATATAACCATAGGTATTTTGGCCAAATATCTAAATAGAGAAACACACCCTCGAGGGGTTCCTAGATCCAAGAAGTGATCCCAAAGAGCAGTTTTAACTTATCAAAAGTTTATCTATGCAATTATAGATACCTTTCAGCAAAGGACATAGCCATACGACACCCCAAACATGGGTTCATAGCACAAAGGTACACAAATTAAACTCAACAATTGGAAATAAACACCATACCACCTACCTCAATCATCTCTGATCGGTATACATGAACGACGCCTCTAGAATCATCCAAGAATGACATAGATCTGGGATAAAAGAATTCTTGTTCAAATGTAAATAGCTTCCCTTAGAGGAAGAATTGGTAATAACAACACAAGGATAGGGGAGGGCATACCAGTATGGTCCCAACGTGATCGACGGAGGTAGAATAGGATTCCCGGTGCGCGATCAGGTGATCCTCCAAGGTTTGGTCGCCATCCTGAGCTCCAAACGGTGGTTCTGCGTCTTCTCTCGAATGAGGAGGATACTTCCTTTTTAATTGAAATTTCATGACTACACAGCTTGTACTCTCAAGTACATGGTGTGTACTTTTTATTTTTTAAACTGTTCCCCTGGCGACTTCTTTCCACCATGACATTGTTCATCTGTCGACATGAGTACATGATGTGTATTCCTGAATACACGTCTTGTACTATCACTCAGTTGGCAGTTTCCTCCATCGCCTTACTATTCATCTACCGACTGATTGCACAGCGTGTAAATACCTAGTACATGGCATGTAGTCAGTTTTTATACCCTTCATCGCTGACAGGCCTACACGCCCTATGTACTCATCCCACACAACCAAAGTACAAGATGTGTGGAAAAGTACACGGCGTGTACCCATGAATTTTTTATTTTTTTCCCCATTTCCCTTATTTTCTCAAAAAAACTTAAGGAAAAAAGAAAAGAAGAAACCCGTACCTCAAAAACAAGAACCGGGTTCTTGTAAATGATGTGTCCAGAGCTTTAAAGTGCTCCGCAGGATAATCAAGGAGGCTTCTCCCCATGTGAAAATTCATGGTTTGGGGTAGTACACGACCCTCAATTTCAGTTACATCCAGTGCTATCCCGATTTTCCGAGCGACAGAGAGGATATGCCTCCAGGCGGGGTCAATGTTAACATGGATGACCTATCGAGGGTGAGAATGAGCTATAGCTTCTTGGAGAGCGCCTACCCCCCGAGAGAGTTTCACACCTATTGGATCCGTCGGGAAGGATTACTCATCAATAGAGGAATCTACAGGGTCTTACCAAGCCCACTGAGGCTTTGGTCCTTATTCAAAATCCCAACAAGTGTAAGGAACACATTGGAGCTGTCAAAAACTTTGATCCATCATGATCAATGCAGAAGGCAGAAGATGATCCCAAAAAAACCGTGTTGCATCAACAACTCACAGAACACAAGAAGATGGTTGTTGACCTTCTTGCTGAATGCGCTATGGGGTGACGAACATACTATGGTGATCCTCAGCCGGGGTAGCAGAGGTAGACACCACTTCCCCTCAGTGAATCACCTCTAGGTGACACTGACCATCATGCCCACATAGACAGGGTTGAGGCTGGAACATATGGAAAGAGGGTGTGGAATGTGTCTCCAAATCCACCGGAGTGATGAGACAATCTCTGAGATCTGGCTCAGATTCCCCCAGCAACTCCGCAGGTCATCCCACCAGCTACTCCATGAGACGTCGGGCTTAATTATCATGTTTAAGAACCCACTAACACACTGGTGGTCAAAAATCCCCATCAAGACTGGGACCCCCACCCAGATGATCTAATGATAGTACTTATCATTCACCTTAAGGCATTGGAGACTCGACGGTTGGCAATACTGCCTAATGGAAAACCATATCTGACATTGGTGGATGATATTCCAACACCCACGGGTTTTGGAAATCCAACATTTACCCCCTTAAATGGGACAGGGGACCCACTGCAGCATGTGGCCCACTTTATCTCAAGGTGTGGACCCATGTTGGGAACTCCGACACAATAGGAGGCCACCACACTATGGTGTTCTGTGAAGACATTGTAAGGGAATGTGTTTGTTTGGTACTATCAGCTACCAATCAGATCAGTATCCGGTTTAGAAGATCTCCATAGGAAATTTCTCTACCAGTTCAGTTCCACCACATGAAAGATGAGTATCTCCGACCACTTCAAGAGCAAGCAGAGGCCTGATGAGCATGTTGAAAACTTTTTCACTTGTTGGAAGGGTCTCACATACTCCCTTGACATGAAACTGAATCTAGAGAAACTATTGACAATGTGGGTAAGAAATATCAAGACAGAATTGGTCCTCTCTATGATCACCCAAAACTAACTAGGGGATTCTGAGACTTCTCTGATAAGGCCCAACACCTAGGAGAAGCTTTCAATAGGCCAGCCAGACATGTCTGTTGCCGCCTGCAATCCACGTGAGAAGGGATTCCAGGGCCGAGCCTACCACGGTGGCCTAAATAGAGGCCCCTAGGAAACTAGAGTTGTTACCAGTGGAGCCTCATCCAAATCATCATAGAGGCCCTCCACCTCAGCTGTAGACTTCGGACTAGCAGCGCCCACCTTAGAACCGGTAGGCGCCCTTGCGCAATACACTGCCACCGCCAAGGCAAGATAATTAGGCTCCATGTCCACGACAAGATCTTCTATCCCCTCATCAGGGTTCGGATTTCAGAGCCCCCTTCCTAGACAACATAAAATGGACTTACTCATTCAAAGAGGCTCAGGTCCTCGGTAATTTTCGCAGTCCCTTGGAGTAGGGGATTGTACATTTGCCTAAATAAAGGAGGCTAGAAGAGGCGGACATCACTTATCACCCCAATTACTTCCCCTATCACCAGATCAAAGGGAACACACTCAAATAGTGCTATGTGTTTAAAGACTGGCTTCAAGACCAGGTGGATAAAAACATAGTTATGTTAGGCTCAACTAAGACATAGGTGGAACATGTTTTTGTAAAGTCAGACAATAGCAATGATAGAAATGACGAGTGACATCAGGTTTCTAACCGCATGACCCATAAGTATGATGATTGGATGGCTCATAAGATAGTCTCCCATGCCCATGGTATTATCCGTGCATGCTTGAATCGATCTGAACCTTTAGAAGATCCTGTGCCATCCACCTCCGGAACTTCTGTTTCAACGGTTCAGCCGTCCTCTTCCCAGCAGAGCAAGCACCGATGATGTAAGTGAAAACAAAGTCCCCCACCAATGCTATCATCAACCCGCACTCTCAATGATTTCATGCCCCCAGAGATGACAGTTCTTCCCTGAATCCATCCAGTAGGGGATGAATCTTTGAGTGACGATCTAGGGTACACCTCTATTAATATCATAGAGCTATTAAATCCCTACATGATTCCTAACGATGAGGAGCACCATGTGGATCCTCCCAACATCCCTAGTCGTCGCCAGTGTCAGAAGATACATGTTTATATGGGTTGTCATAGTGACTTGGTCAGAACTTTTAGCCAAGATATTCATGCTACCAAAACCATCCAAAAGGCCCAGCTCATAGCTCAGCACGCACAACCTTCTCATCTTGTGTCATTGGGTCCGCCTTCACCGTCGTTCATGTTGTTGGATCAGGAATAGCCACCTTGACCACACCGTGACTAGAAATACTCTGCTATGGAACAGTCTCAGTCATCAGGCCCTCATCTAGAAGACACTTCACAGGCTTCGACTAGTGAACAGTAGGATAATCCTAGCACTAGTCACCTGCTGGTTTAGAAAACAGGGCCCACCATACCTCTTGTCATAGAGAGACCTCCTGTAAGCATAATCTCACACTTGACACGGAAGTATGATGTCCTCAAAAATATTTCCAGCATTCTATTGAGGTTCTACATCCTTTAGTCCCTTCACCTATCAGCAGATATGTGTGAAGCCCTCACCGAGGCTTTAAGAAGTCCCCTCCAGTTTGAGATAGAGGTATCACCGCAGAAGCCTTCCATGCTGAGGTGGTCGATCATGATAAATTCCAATCCATCATCTCGTTCTCTGGAGAAGATGAAGGCTCCCCCATAATGGGGCACATTCTCCCACTATACATCATCAGCCAATTTAATGGTGTGGTGGTTTGTCATTGTCTTGTCGACACAGGCTCTAGGATCAGCCTAATCCTAACTTAGACACTGCGAAAACTGGGGTTATCAGAGGATGATCTAAGTCCCTATAACCTGAAAATACAAGGTTATGATAGTAAATAACAAAAATAGGTCTGAAAGAACCACTTGAAGAACCAGTTTGGTGGCCTAGTTACCAGCACCGAGTTCATGGTTGTCTCCCTGGATACCGCCAACAATGCGTTGACGGGTAGGACATGGCTCCACCAACATGCAGTGGTTCCTTCATTGTATCACAAGTGCCTCAATTACTCCCTTAATGGTTGAGTCAGCATGAATCATGGTGACACATCTCCCTTTGCCTCTTGTGAAGCCCCCTATCTAGATACTAACTATTACAAGAGAAAGGACAAGCAGATTCAAGTTAATGAGGTCGAGCATGCCACAACTACGACCGACTCTTGGACAGATCTAGATGATGCCTACATCTTTCCAATCCACCGATTGGAGACTAAAAATCTTGACATGGGACAAGGCTTCATTGTGTCTAGAAAGAGGGGGGGGGGAAACATTCCTATGTTTAATAGGCATAGGAAGATCACCTCATACTCCTACATGAATCAGGATCTGGTGATCCCAGAGCCTCTTACCCCATAAGGTATCGTGTCATCCGCCTCATGGAAATGATAATACATCATAATTTATTTTTCTACTAGGCTGAGATAAACCATCTCAAGACAACGCGCCACTATTGATTCGATATCATCAAGAGTGGCCCCTTGGGCTGAAGACCAGATGGGATTGGATTTAGAGCCTTCATTGCTATCGTTTCGGCAGCACAGGAGTCCCTCGATGCAGTGTCCACTGCCACTCATGCTGGTACTAGCCTCCCATCAGGATCTATTGACTTAGAGGAAAATCCCCCCACCGAGGATCCCTCCTCCATAAGTGAAGAAGAGGATTTAAAGGATGCTGCCCCACCATTGAAGAGGGAATCTCCGCCACGGTCGATGAATTGGTACAGGTGAATCGTGGTAGCAAGGCAGACCCAAAATCCACATTGATCAGTGCCTCCATGCCCCTCGAGGAGAAGAAATAGTATGTGGTCTTACTAAAACATCATTGTGATGTATTCTATTAGAGTTATGATGAGATTCCAGGACTAGATTCTCGGGTAGTTGTCCATAGCCTCGGTCTGTTGAGAAATCATCGTGGGTTCAAGCTGCCTCCTAGAAAGATGCACCCTTCTCATAGTTCCATGGTTGAGGAAGATGTTGATAAGCTCATTAGAGACAATTTCATTAAGGAGCTCTTGTACCCCAAATGGATATCCAACATTGTGTCATTTAGGAAGAAGAATGAACAGATCTGAGTCTACATCGACTTCTAGGATATCAACCGTTAGTGTCCGAAGGATGATTTTCACCTTCTTGTGACAAAGTTGTTGATCGAATATACACCTGGGTTACAAGACATCTCGTAAAGGGATGGGTAATTTGGGTATAACTAGATCTAGATGGCTCCTGAGGATGAGGATTCTATGACCTTCTGGGCACCACAAGTTACTTTCTGTTACCAAGTCAGGCCCTTAGGTTTAAAGAATGCATGTGCCACCTATCAGCAGGCTATGCATTACATATTTAATCTGATCCTCAGGACATTGGTGGAACATTATGTGGATGATCTGGTGGTCCAATCATGATAATGTTAAGACCATCTCAAAGAACTTGAGAAAGTGTTTGGCTTCCTTCGTTTCCGTCACCTGAAGATGAATCCATTGAAGTGCACATTCATGGTCACCTCTGTAAAATTTCTTGGTTTCATTGTTAGATACAGGGGCATCAAGATCAACCTAGAGAAGATCAAGGTCATAAGACAGATGTCTCCCCCGAGAAATATCTGGGAGCTTCAAGGTTTCCAAGGCCACTTAGCCTACATACATCGATTCATTGCGAATCTAGCCGACAAGTGTAAACCCATTTCTTGGCTCATGAAAAAAGGAACTATCTACAAGTGGGACAAATAATTTCAGATAGATTTTGAGTAAATCAAGTAGTACCTATTACATTAACTGGTTATAAGGCCACCCATTTCTGGAAAGCCACTGGTCCTTTATGTGACGGCCCTGGAATGATCCCTCGGTGCCCTTCTTGCCCATAAGAACAACGGGGGAACTGAGAATAGTATCTATTATCTCAGCTGCATGCTCCTTGATACAGAGAACAGATACTCCCCTATCACGAAGAGTTTCCTCGCACTGGTATTCGCAGTACAGAAATTGCGACATTACTTACAGCACCATGAGGTACAACTAGTGTCCTGGGTAGATCCTCTGAAGTACATCCTGAACCACCCAATATTTATAGGATGTCTAGCTCAGTGGACAATAATCCTTTGGAAGTTTGACATCATGTTTGATCCTCAGAAGGATATTAAGGTGCAAGCATTGGAAGACATCCTTGCCGTCCATCCAGCTCATGTGGACTAGTTCCTGGATCTCGATTTTTCCGATGAAGAGATTCTCTTAGTAGACCAAGCCATTCTGTGATAGAAAATTCACTTTGATGGTGCTTCCCAAAGCCCCATCGGCAGAAGGATCAATGACCCCAGGCTCAATAGAGTAGGCTTGGGTATCATCTTCATTACCCCAACACAAGCTATTCTATCGTATGCATTACTATTGTCATAAGGTTACACCAATAATGAGGAAGAGTATTAGGTTCTCATTACTAGCCTCGAGCTGGCCCTTGAGATTGATATTCCCCACATTCATGTGAAAGGGGACTCTGAACTAGTCATTAAACAGATCAACAGTGACTATGTCGTCAGGATGCCAAAGCTCATACCACTGTGGGAATGTACCATCCAGTTGATGGACCAATTCCCATATCATCCAGGGGTTACCCACGTCCCTCGTTTGTAGAATGGTAGAGAAGATACCTTAGCCAGCCTAGTTGCATCACTTGTAGGGCCTGAACATGATGATTTGATTATCCACATGGCACACCAGAGATTCGTCATGCCCGTTACTCCAGATGATGATGACAGCCTGCAGGTGAGCCACCTTACCGTCGACGCCTCCACATCAGGACCTCCATGTCCCCCAAATGTGGTGATTGAGGTGACTCATGACTGGAGAACCTCCTTTGTCTAGCATCTCCAAAACTGTAATCACTTGGAGGATTGGGCGGAGCGTGAGTGAATCTGATTCCATGCTTTACAGTTTACCCTCCAGGATGGTCCTGGTCGTGAGAATATCCTCTACAAGCATGGGTTTGATGGGGTTATCCTCCGTTGAATTCAAGGAGTAGATATTTCTCAAGTCATGCAGGAGGTTCATGCTAGTTCTTGCAGGGCTCATCAGACCGGGCCAAAACTATCGAACTAGATCCAGAGATAGGGGTATTTTTAGGCCTCCATGATCCATGACTGCATCAAGTTTTCCAAAAGGTGCCATGCATTCCAAATTCAGGCCAACTTTATACATAGGCCACTAGAGCCTCTCCACAATACCATGCACTCTTGGCCCTTTGCGGTCTGGGGACTCGATGTCGTGGGACCATATCCACCGACGATAGCTCACTAGTACAGGTTTATCCTGACCGCAATAGATTTGTTTTACAAGTGGGCAGAAGTAGTTCCTCTCAAGGAGGTCAAGGCCCATTCCATCATTGAATTTGGGAGCTCCAACATCATTAACCAATTTGGTGTCCCTCACACCATCCTCACCGATAACAGCACAAACTTCTAGGCAGTTGAGCTAAAGAAATTGTATGATATGTACAATATTTTTTCTAACCATACCTCTTGATATCATGTGCAAGAAAATGGAAATATTGATTCATTCAAAAAGACCCTCTCTAAAATTATGCATAAAATGGTTGGTCAGAACAAGAAGAGTTGGCTGTACAAGCTCCCCAATGCCCTCTGGGTTTATCGGACGACAACTCATAATTCCACCGAGGTGACCCCTTATTCCCTGGTGTAGGGAACGGAGTCTACCCTGCTCATCGGGATTCAATTTCCCTCATCATGCATAACTGTCTATGATTAGAAAGTGCTAGATAAAGTAGCTGAAATCCATCTGGATGATTTGGAAGCACTCAAAGAGAACAGGATTCGTGCCCTTCAAAATCTAAAGAGGCATTAGAACAAGATAGCTAGAGATTTCAACAAGAAAGTTTTCCTCCACTATTTCTTGCAAGGAGACATGGTGTTGTCCCTAATAACACTAATGATACCTGGCATAAAAACACCCAATTTGGATCCCAAATGGGAAGGAACTTATATAATTCATATGGTTTACTACAATGGAACATACTCACTAGTTACCATGGATGGTGAGCCTATAACTCCTCCCACCAATGCCATGTTCCTCAAGAAATAATTTTCCTATGTAAGAAGGGTCCCACATGACCTTAACCTGACTAGTACCACATGACCTTAAACTATAAATTTCCCACATGACATTAAACTATATGTCATCCCGCATGATGTTAAACTGTAAATTTTCCTACATGACATTAAACTGTATTTCATCCAGCATGATGTTAAACTATATACTATCCCATAAGAAATTAAACTGTATGTCGTCCAACAATACGTTGAACTGTGTGTTATCCTGCAAGACATTAAATTGAAATAACTACTTATGGCTTGATTCCCATCCTCATGGGATACGTAGGAATGCTCAAATACTCCATCTTGAGTCTATACGCCATTTCCTCTTTAACTACCCCCTAGGGTATAGTTCTCTTGGAATATTCCACATGGTGTCGTGTAGTCTTATTTGGCCCCACTCATGTTAGTATTATGATGATTACACCATTTTACCCTCCTTGTTCTTCTATTTATCCCTCTTCCTCATCGCACGACATTAATCTGCATGGTATTCAAGAAATACATATGGCTTGATTCCTTTCCTCATGGGATACGTAGGAATGCCTAGAAATTTTTTCTGTTGGCCTATCCCCAATTTCAAAATCTCCCCTTGGGTCAGAAAACATGGTGTGGTGCCAGTTCATGCTCTCCTTTATGACAGATCCATCATGAACGCACCATATATTCCCTTCCCTGGATATTTTCACTTCTTTCATTGTCCTTCTTGACATGAAATTGCACAAGCACGTTTATACTTCACACACTCCTTGTACTTGGGAATTCATTGTCCTTCACATCCGAAGGGACCCCCAAATGGCATGGATGCTTGGCCCACGGGCTCTACTACCATTACATGCTAACTTCCTTGAGGGTTTCAAACAAAAAATTGATACAAGTACCACGTTGTGAATATGGTAAGTGGTTGAAACTCATTTTTTGTTCCTATTTCAAGTCACACGATATGGATGTTGTGTTTCGAATCTAGTAAACAACTATCCTTTTTCATTGTCACCACACCCATATGTCCCAAACATTGAGTGTAGTGGTTCATTCTGCCCTGTTGTCTTTTCAAACTTCAGTCTTCCTCGAGAAGGAGTGTGATTCCAGTTTTCGGAACCTTATATGATTGGGAGATCCATATACTACTCCTTGTTTCCCACACCGAGAATTGTTCATGTGGACTTAGGTGCTATGATAAGGCAATGACCACATGGGATGTCATATGGCTATAGTTGGTCGAGATGCCCAACCTCAGGACCCTTGACCATTTCGGCCCGCTGGCCCAAGTTATCATTTAGGATCATGCAGTTTGGTATGGACTCATGTCCTCATTCACGCCATGCTATTTCTCTATGCCACACATATCCCCTTGAGACATCCATCCTTCATTTATCATCCTTTCCATGAGCACATTCCCACCATGCTTCGTAAGCCCCATTTTTTGGGTTTCCATCATCTTCTATATCCAAAAGGACCCCCGAATAGCGTAGATTCTTGCCCCATGGGCTCTCCTACAAATTTAGGCCATCTTCCCTGAGGACCTCGAACAAAAAATTTATACAAGTCCTATATTGTGAATATGGTCAATGGTTGACGCTCAATTGTCTACCCCCAAATGATGGATACACAAATACAGATAATGTGTTGCGCACATAGTAAACATTTATCCTCTATCATCATTGCCACTTTGTTGTGTTCCACAGGCACAATGATTCTCCCTCTTTACTCAGTTGTCCCATGCATATGACATTAAACTAGGAATCTACATTTTAAGCCCTATGACCTTAAACTAAGAGCGCCATCATCCTTGATGCATGATGATAAACCGCGCAACATCCTTCTCTATAACTACGTGGGGCTTGACTCCCATCTTTATGGGACACATAGGACCTCCCAAGCATCTAAGTCTTCAGGTCTAGCCCCATCTCTTAGAAACCTCCTTATCATTATGGCCCCTTGTCTTGAGTCCTTCCAGAGGTGGGGTACGCGGTGTGGTATGGGCTTGTGTCCCCATTCACATCGGGGTTGTAACAACCATGCCACATACCTATCTCTCCCAAGCACCCTTCTCCCCCCTTTCCTTACACTCATCTTTTTGAGTCGGCTGCTCTTAATTTGCGTCCCTCAACCCTCTTCAGTGATTTGCAAATGTTCCCAAAAGTACTCTGGTTCAGAACCTGGAGTGTCGGATTCTACCTGGACATGCATTCACCAATTTTTCAGGCTTCGTGTTTCCCTTAATTTGGGATTTCATTAACTTTCACAACCTAAGGGACCCCCAAATGGCATGGATGCTCGGTCCAAGGGATCTCCAAACATTGCGGGCCAACATCCCTGAGGGTTTCGAACAAAAAATTGATACAAGTCCCGTGTTGCAACTATGGTTAGTGGTTGGTGCTCATTTTTTCCCCATTTCAGGTCACACAATTTGGATGTTGTGTTTCGAACACGATCAATAGTTTTCCTCCATCTTCACACCAACCCCATCAAGCCTTAAATATCGGTTGCATGATTCACATCATTATATACCCCATCATGTCTAAGTGTAATTTCAAAACTCTTGGTACTATACCTTAGTGTGAATTTTCACGTTAGGAGGATGGAGCCGTGGTAAGGCATCATTCAGGGATCCACACCAAATTCCCCTTTACGTATATCCCACGTGTTGCAAAGACCTATTCTTCCCTTCTTTCCCATACCGAGTTTGACTCACATCAGATTAGGGACCGAATCGAGGTCTGTACTCGCTTGGAAGAGTTTCAATTCTTCATGGTATGAGCTCTAAGATCTTAAACAAAGATCTCCTTATACGTCATATTCTAGAACTATGTCAAGCTTAAATCCCATGCTCATGGGATACGTAGGAATGTCCGGACATCTCATCTTTGGGTCCAACTCAAATTTCATTAATTATCACTTATGTTTAGCCTTTTAGGCCCCGAACCGTATAAAATTGTGTGGTGTGGAGTGTGTGAACTTATGTCATCATTCACAGCATGTTTGAAAGAGTTTCACCATGTACTTACCTTCCAAGAGCTAGTCTCTCCTACCCCATATTATCTAACCTTTTCTGGACCATCGGCCCGTGGTTTATTTCCTAGAATCACATGCGGTGTGATGTGAACCTCATCCTCATTCACGTCAGGTATACTTTATCATTCCATGAACATCCCCCCTTGAACCTAGTTTCTCCTGAATATTCCTGAGCCATATGACTTCAAAATATGCTACCTAATCCCACGTGACTTTAAACATTTGAATCTGTACTGCATGATGTTAAAATTCATGGTTGTTCCTACCACATGACCTTAAACTGTGGAATTATCGTCCTGACCGCACGAGAAAATATAGAACTGCATGTTGGTTCCCTCATTCGAGAGGCCATCATGTTTGGTATCAGTCACCCACCATACCATTTGTCAACACCTGTATATGGATTGACTCATGTGGTGACTCCTGGAATCTCCATCCAAGGTATATTACTTAAAAAGACACATTCATCCTAAAGTAAAAACAATACCTATCAAATGTCGCTTCTTTTTGTGCAAAGGATATACCCACATGACCTTATTATCCCTGGTACTGGTACCTTACCATGCCCATTTTAGAACTACGTATGGCTTTATTTCCATGGGATACATAGGAACGCCCATGCAATTTTACCTTGGGCCCAACCTAACCTTCACTTTTGGTCCCCTGAGCTAGATGTTTTTCGGGGAGCACATTGTGGTGATATAGACTTCTATTGTCCTCATTCACATTAGGGTTAGGTTTAGTAATTAATTCAGCACATGTCTCCCTCCTTCAGTTACATCTATGGTCTGAGCTCTATGATCATAAACTAAGATCTCTCTACATCCTTGTCGTATGACATTAAACTGCATGATATCTTCCAGAACTACGTATGGATTGATTCCCATCCTCATGGGATATATAGGAACTCCCATACATTCTGTCTGTAGGTCCAACCCTAGGTATCTAAAATCATGCCTGCTCTCTTTATTCCATTGTCCTAAACTCTTTTGGGAACATGTGGTGTGGCGAGTACCTCTTGGGTTCTCATTCACGTTGGGTTTTGCAACAGTCACACTATGTGCCTCCCTTGTCTTTTCCCAATATGGTCCGAGTTCTATGACCCTAAACTAAGATTTCTATATGGGAACTACACGTCAGGTTTGGATACTTCTCCTCCCTGTGCATAGTCTATTAAATTATTCTTCCCTTAATGTCCCATCCTATGACCTTAAGTTGGAAGTATCTATCCCCAAGACCCTTGTCCTTGGAAATGGAATCAAATCCCTATATCCAATACATCTTATTGTCATACTCATATGTGTTGTGACAAAGATCCCTAAGTGTGGAATTTTCATGGGGGCATTCCCCTCATTCCATGTCCAAGATTTGTGAGACCTTTATTTAGATCCTCATCCTCATCCACATCTAAAGGGACCCCCTTTACAACCTGGTCTCATGCCACATTGGCTTACCTACTGTCTGGGACCAACATACCTGAGGACCTCCGACAACATTTTTAGTAGGTCCGGTATTTCAAACATGGTCAACGGTTGACACTCATATGTATATCCACATTCCAAGTTAACGCGATATTGATACCGTGTTTCGAACACGGTCAACAATTATCCCCTATCACCATACCACTATCACTGTGGTCCAAATCTCGATCATCATGATCACAATTTTTCCACTTTGTTATGTTTAAGTGGAATTCCAACATACTCGAATTTACCCCTTCTTGCATCTAGGTTTGTTAAGTAGGTGGGTCAACATTATGGGGATGTCACTCACATAGCATCCCACTGCCCCTAATGTCTTCCTCCCAGTATTAGGAAAGTCCCATCACTACTACTTGTTTCCCACATCGAGTGCCACTCACGTGGGCTTAGTAGTTTTGGTTGGATGTGTACTGGTGCAGCCATGTCACACATATCTTTCATCATCATGCATGACGTTAAACTTTGCTCTCATAATTATATGTGGCTTTATTCCCATCCTAATGGTGTGTGTAGGAATGTCTACGCACCTTGCCTCATGCCCAGTCTAACTTTCACTTTTGGTCCCTCAAACTGAAAAAACCTTTCTATAGGGATATGTGATGTGTTGTGGACTTCTTACGCCCTCATTCACATCAGGTTTATGGCTACCGCATCATGTGATCCCTTCCTGGGATCTTCCCTTTAACTCCATGACCTATCATATGACGTTAAACTGCACAAGTCTATATGTCCTTAACCCATGACATTAAACTACAGTTCTACCCTGAACAAGTTCAGGAGGCCCTATGTTAATCATGGGATGCGTCAGTTTCTTTTCTAGAGAGGATTCTCCCTATCAGCATTGGTCTTTGACCACGCTGTTCTTCCATAAATACGTATGGCTCGATTACCATCCTCATGGGATACATAGCGTCACCTAAAAATTCTGCCTTGGGCCCATCCCTAGGGTCATTAACCCTCTTAGCATCGTAGCCTCGATTTTGGTCCAGGTAGTATAACCTTAAAACATTGTACACCATCCTCAATGTACAACGATAAACAACATGTCTTTCATCCTCACTGGTCTGACGTAAAGCTACCAAGAATTTCAGGTCCTTACTAGAGAGGTCCTGTTCAGAAGTCTGTTTGAACCCTGATCAGACATATATGCCCACCTAATGTGTTTTCACCACATTGGCATAATTTCAGGAGTGTTATAATCCATTCAAACAACGCATCACTCCACCCTACACATTTGTGGTGCCCATTATTTAGACCCTCATCTTCTTTCATGTCTATAGGAACCCCCTAACAGTATGGATGCCTAGGATATGGCATCCCTACTGTCCTGGGATAATGTTCCAGAAGACTAATGGATGACATTTTGAGTCAGACCCCATGTTTTTCACATGGTCAGTAGTCAGCCCTCATTTGTTATACCCATTTCAGGCTAACAGAATAAGGATATTGTGCTTCGAACATGCTCAACAGTTAACCTTCATTGCCAAGTCATCCCTACAATGTTTTAAATCATGGGTAACATGATTGACACTTTCCACTCCCCTATGTTCAGATTAATTCCAAACTCCCCTAACATTACCCTGCTTGTGCACCAGTTCACATAAAGAAGATGGAATGTCAATTGTTCTGAGATCTTTGTTCTCTAGTTGGGCCTCTCCCTTTCTTCCCGAAAATCCGGATTGGGTGTTCAAACCCTGGATGCCCAAAGCTTCATTTTCACTCTTATATTCGGATGGAATGACAAGGTGTTCATCCCTTGTTTCCCACATCAGGCCCGACCCACGTGAGCTTAGGGATTGATTACTGGATTTTCCATCAATGTAATAGTAATGAAATAGACTAAAATAGAATAACAGAACTCATTCATGCATCTTGAATAAATGATCAAAGCATAATAGTGTGTCCAAAAGTTACATGCATCATATTACCTGAGGATCTACCCCTCCCATGGATGGGTTGACCCCGTCAAAAGAGTGTTGTAGCTCTACTACCCTCTAGCATGTGACGTACAGGATTTGAAATCACCTGTTCAGTTCCCACTCCTCCTTGGAAGCAATGGGGCACAATTTTTCAGCCATAATTTGGGATCTCTCCTCATCGCTCTGAACGATAGCCATATCCATGGTGTCTTTCTTAATCTACTATTAGTCCTCTTCCAGCTGGGACTTCAGCCGTGATGTGGGCCTTGATTGCACGGTGAGGAAAGAAGAATGCTCATCTGCCCAGACATGCAACCACTGATTCTCATTTTCATCCTCTCGGAGCCTCTTGATGTTTACCACTTTTCTCTACTACCATCCCACACCAATTTAATGGTCATATTCTCAAATATTCTCCTCCATGAGATCCCAGATAAGCATGTGAGGGTGTTGGGAAACCACTCCCCCAGTGCACAATTCATGTAGCCAGGACCCAAAGCCTCCCCATATGCTCTATCCATTATGCTTGAGGGGTGTCATAGATGAAGTTCTTGATCATATTCCATGACCAGTGATAGAATATTTTGTTATCCTCTTCATCAGAGGCTATCTGGTCCTAGTCTGTGGGGTTGGTAGGCTCAAACATGGGGAAAACCCTAAAGAAATCATCAGCATGGTTTGAATCTGGTGTCTGATCGGGTATTTTAGGACCCATGCTGTCTGATCAATCTTCATCATCAGATCCCACCTCAGTGATCTTAGACTCTGTCCAACTAACAGTACCACCAGTGATAGGGAGCGCCACAGCTTGGTCAATTTTGGCATCCACTTCCATGAAAAATGATATTCCCTTGGGAAAGGCACTGCCGGGAGTACCAACCAACCTTTCCAGGGCATCCCATGCCATTTGAAGAACTGTATATACCAAGAAGTGCACAGATGTCAGTTAACCTGACTAATGGGTGGCATACATGAATTATGTAAAAGAGACTTACAGAGATCAAATTGTTGTTATCTCTCCTAGGTTGTTTCCATTAGGACCCTAAGGCATGGCCCTACGTATATTGTTGGGATATCTGAAAACCTTGGAGGAACCACTTCAGGCATCCTGGGCTTAGTGAATGCGGTAATCACCATAGCCGCAGGTGTAGATCCCGAAGGCCCCGCATCTGCATCTACTGAGGGGCGAGAATGGGTTATGTGTATGAGGACCTCCTTCATAGTTTGAATATTAGTGAGGGTTCTTAAGTAACCTGGAAGTGGATCCTAAGGAAGGGACTCAGGGTTTTACCTCGAGATCCTTTGCAAACTCTTCATGTTCTAGGTCCAAATCCCTAACTTCACACTCCTCCAAAGGGCTCCCTCTACCGGCCTCCTCCCCCCAGGAGGATTCATCCAATTATTCCAGAAAAGGGAAATGATCCCTCAGTTCACCAAATGAAAACTGTGGAGGGTCCATTCTATCCAACAACACCTTCACCTAGTCTGTCATTGGACATAGGGAACCCCAGGAGTGCAAGAAATTCTCCAAATCGTCTTGGTATTGCTCCACCTCAGCCTGGGACACCACAAAGTCGGCCCTGACAGGGCTGATCCTTAGAAAATCCATCTCAAGATGGTTCAGATGTTTTCACATCTTGGATGGGTTGAAGAATTTCCAGTTGACATCCCAGATGTCCCAATATTCTAGGAAGACAATGTTCTTTGACATGTCTATATGGCACGACCGCTTCCCCGGAGCCTGAGTGGATATCCTGTGAAATCCCCTTGGTGGCCACCCCTCTAGATTACTCTACTCCTCTGGTATCACTGGGTCCACTACCACTGCTAAATCCACTACTAAATCCCCTTCAACCGGTGTGGGAATAACTAACACTGGAGTTCCACCACCGCGAAATGTACTCGCTGCCTTTCGACCATGACCTCGAGGTTGGCGAGGAACCCCATCACTAGCCCAAACGGTTGGATGCTTCAGCATCTACCCAGGGTAGGAAAACTCCCATATTTTTGCGTACTCTTTCACTAGTCTGAAGATGGCCATGGGAAGAGGCATATCGTTCTGCATCTTCCCATCCTCCAGTGTGAACATGAGACACATCTGCCTCATCACACATGGGTGGTCCTCGTAGTGCACCCCCAAGTAGACCTGTGGGGTCAACCGCTGCATACACCGAAATTTCCTTTAAAATAAATGCGGGGTGTACGAATCACAAAGGGAATCGTGGTCCACCCGCACCACCAGGACTCTGCCCTGAAAGGCCAGGAGGTAGGACCGATGCTCTTCCATTCCCTGACCATCATCAGTGAACACACCTATTGGCAATAGGAATGGGTGTAAATTGAACTCGTTTGCCTTCCCAAACCGGTTTAGTATCACCTGCACAGTTAGATTGGATGGAGGTGGAATGGCCCTCATATTCTCTTTGGCTTTTACCCTCGCTGATATGAAACAAAATTTTGTATATCTTGGAGAGAATCAGGATCCCAAGGTTGACCCGTCCCCCTATCTCCAGCACGAACTCCATGATAAATGTGCTCGGTTGCATGCTCATGTTTGTGTCTCTCACCAGCAGGATCCAACTGCAGATGAGTTACACAATGAATACATCCAACCTAACTACCGATTGATTCTTGGTACTGATGTTTAATCCCCAAATATTCCACTGGCTATCCTCCAAGATCTGCCATTACGAGTGCTCCTTGCCTCATTGACCCCCCTTCAAGAAAGTCCAGGCCCTCACAAGAAACTGCCTATTTTTTGGGAAGTTCAAGAACTGGTTGAACCACTATTTGTAGTGGATGTCCCTCACCAACTACTTGTACTCTCCCAAAACTATGTCAATAAATTCCATCTCCAGTGGTGGAATATTCTCTGGATCCTCCCATGCACCCATAACGGGGAGGAACTCATCATATATCGCCCCCAGTATTGGGACCCCTGAGATCTGATGCATGTCCCATAAACTGATGTCGACCTCTCCATGATGCAAATGGAAGGTACTGTTCCTCAACAACCATCTGCTAAGAAACTCCGAAATCATCTACTTCGGCTGATAGATATGGAGTTGGGAGGCCCACAACACCTCATATAGGCCCAATCTCCTCATCTCTACCCCAAAATCTTCATACAAGGCACCTACCAAGTAGGCCCAGGCCAAGTCATCTGTGAAGTTGACACCCTAGAACAGATCCCACTCGTTAGACCACCCATTATCCATGTTCCTCAGGGATGACTTCATGATAGTATGGTACAGTGGGGGAGATGTCTCTGGCTGCAGTTCCATCCTGTCAATGTTATTCATGTGATTATACAGATAGTCAGCATTAACTGGCATGAAGTCCTCTCAGGCATTGCCGTCAGTTGCCCTGAACCACTGGCACTGGCACGACGTGCTCCTGAACCAGTAATTTGTTTCATCCCTTCTCACTTCAGGGATGAAGACGTCATCCCGCAGGCCAAATCCATATAGTTGTAGCCTCCTACAAAGTGGATAGTCCTTCTAACTCTCTGACAACATCTTTACAAGTGAATTATGGTTAGAATGGCTTCGTACAAACTCCCCGATACCCGATCTATCTTCCATTTCCTCCCTCTGGCTAGCAGCTTCAAGGACCCCCCTAACATCTTCCTAGTTATCCATTTAGTCTTTGTAACATGGAAGTTTTGGTTCTGATTCGTGATGATTTTTTTCAAATCTCATTCGTGAAGACCATTTGCAAAGCCCGGTCCTGGCAAAGAAATCACGGAGCCCATCCCCGACCTTAAAATGCAAGCCACAGAGCGAACTTCTACATATCTAAAGACTCAAGGTGTGCCACGAAGTAGGAAGCTAGACTCGTAGAGATAAATCAAAAAATACGCAGAGCTTCACAAATGGAGAGAACTAAGTGAAAAACTGCCGAGGTGATAAAGGAAAAAAAGAGGCCATCCTACCCTATTTATAGGAAATGACCCATTGTGCTTCGCGACGTATCAGACCGTGAAAATATTCGTAGAGAGCTCATCCCACGCATCACCTCTCCGCCTTGCGAGACTCCTTCGCGAGTCTTCTTCAAAATTGACCAAGGAATTTTGGTGATTGACAATTAGACTTTGACCCTTGTTTTTTCCTCAGCTCTAAGTTGGAGGGAGGGAATTTGTTGGCGCTAAAATTTTGTAAGAGAATAAGAAAGCACGAAGCCCTCAGGGATACCTCATGAAGCTTGCCCGCAGATCCCCACAGCACCACGACTGGCATGAATCTCTCCCCTCTATGAAGCCACCACGGATCAAGGAGGAATGAGGCTGCACGAGCTGGATTAACGTTCACAATGCCACCATGGATAAAGGATGTAGGAGGATCCATGACCGGGATTGACATTTGCATAGCCACCATAGAGAGAGGAGGTGGGAGGCTCCGCAGTTATGAAAAAATGCCACATGTATTCACACCCAACAATCTCTACTTTGTGGTTCCTCTTCCCTATAAATACCAGGCTCCCCTAGAGCCCAACAGACAGATCCACTAACCTTTCTCCTTCTTATCTCTCAAAATATGAAGAAAATTTTTCTCTGTGAACCATGATCTCTTCAAGGTACTTTAGCATCCTGAAGTTCCTTTCCCTTGCCTTGAATTCAACCCCTCTCCAAAGATGGATACCCTTCACGGAGCCCACAGGCCTCCGCAAAAGAAGGGGATCCCCAAGGGGACTTGGGTCATCGCGGAGAACCAATGCTTCGCGAAGAACCCTCCATGCACATGTAACACACATGCTAAGGCGAGTTCACTATGCTTTGTGAAGCACATTGTTTCTCAATTGTACACTTTGCAGGGAACCCTTGATTTTTGAATGACTTTCCAATTCGTGAAGAACCTTCCATATGCACCTATGCCCTATACCTGGGCTAGGGCACTTCACTTTGGGAAGCATACCCCTTCGCGAAGCCCCTCCACTACTTGGAGCACCAGAGCCTCACGAGGCTTCTACCAGTGAACCCATTTGCTCCACAACTCCTCTTCCTATGTGACCCTCTAGGTTTTCATGAAGTGATTTCAAAGTCCCTTGGTAGGTACATCTCATTGCATTGCTTATCCATATGCTTCTTCACATACGCACACTAACGACTATTTCTTCTTGGATTAGCAATGCTAATGTGGGCCCCTTATTGGGTCACTCCATGACACCCCAACACAATGACATTGCTAATGCATCCCCTTCCTCAAGGTCGGGAATGTATCAAATATATAAGTCCTAGGGGTTCTGAGTGAACCCCCTTGTCCAAATTGCATGACGTTAAACTGCTAAGCACCATCTTAATTTTCACATGAAGTTAATCTGTGATCCCTCTCTGTGCATCATAGGCGAGGTGCCTCATCTTGAACATTCTCTACACCCGCTCGTCTCCACGGGAGTGATATCTTCCTCACATAGAATGATATCCTCTTTGATAGATCGATTTTTGTCCGTAGGGGAAGGGAAACCATCTTGGTATAAGCCTCTAGCCTTTCTTGTTTGAGGTAGCACCTTTTCTCCTCCTTTCTTCTTTGGTTCAAAAGACCAGAGGGGGGATGGGAGCCAGAACCTTCCTCTATTCCATGAAAAATCCCTCTCCCTATGGGCTTTCTCACCACTTGGGCCTACAAACTAGAGTATTTCCCAATCTCCATCTCTATGGGCTGTGGACCATGCATAAGCCCTTGTTTCCTCTTTGTGCCATTAACCACATGTAAGCCCCATTCCACTCCCACGGACGCACCTTTCATGATGTGACTGTCATGTCTCTTTAACCTATTATTTCTCACACTGATCATGACTCACATGGTCTTAGAGTAAGCACCAACCATGACATCCTTTCCAGGTCTCCCTAGAGTGTAATCCCCAACACCCTTTCGAACTACTTGGACTTTGATCCTTGCCAAGGCAAGGTATGTAGGAATCCTTCCTAAGGTTCAAGCCCAACAACCATTGGTCCCAACCCCCTTTATGTTGGTTCCCCAGCATCCATACTGAATTAAATATACTTTCATCTTTACCAAGGCAAGGTACATAGGAAGCCCCCCTGAGGTTCAAGCCTAACACCCATCTGTCCCGACTACTTCACGTCAGTCCACCCTGGCCCCACAAGATGTTAAACTGTACCTGTTCGAACTACATGGGCTTTGATACTTTTATCTAAGGCAAGGTATGTAGGAAGCCTCCCTGAGTTCCAACCCTGACTAGTGGTAATCTGTTGTGTTCCCTGACCAATTGTAATCCGTCGTCAACCCCATTCAGTGGCAATATATTGGAACCCCAACCAGCGGTAAGACATTGTGATACACCAATCTAACAGTATGATGTTTTGACCCCCTTCACTGGGAATCACATCTCAAGTCCTCCCCCAATTGTATCAAACCAACCTAGGCTGCTAACCATGGGTAAGACCCAGTATATCATCGGGTCGCTGTCCTCTGCGTACACCCTGATTCTATACCCCCATCCCAAACTACATGGACATTGATTTCCTTCCAGGGGGATATGTAGGAGGCCTCCCTGAGATTCAATACCATCACTCATGTATCATCCTTGTATTTCCCTTGAGCCTATGTGTTTCGAGAAGGTCATTCCCCAACCCAGAGGTTCCACTTCCTCTGAGTCCCCTCCATACGGGTCACCTCCTTAGGTGTACCATCACCTCACTGAACTATGTGGACTTTGATTCCCTACCATGGGGATACATGGGATGTATCTTCAAGGCTCAAGTACAATACTTCTTTCACCTTCACAATTGGTAAGTTTCATTCTACCACTACTTCATTCAACTCTCCATCATCCATCTTGATTCTTACTCAGGCCGCCACATCCCGGTGAGATCATGTCACTCACCTCTTCACTTATCTTAGAAGCACTCGGGTAACAAACCACATGTTATCCCTAGTGTTAGTGTTACCTCTAGGGGTTTCACCCATATGATCCAATACATTCAGTGTTCTGATCAATCCGATCTATCTCCGCTAGACATTAAACCTACGACATACCCTGTGTTAAACATGGGAAGAGGAAGAAAACATCATAGACATGACTATGGAATATAATTATCTGCATTCAATGTGGGATTCCTTAGGATTATGTTCCCTTGATAAGACCTATAATAAGGGGAAGAAATCAAGACACACCAGTGTTATAGCATCCAGACATGCTAGTGATGTTTAATGTGACTACTCCTCCAACAAAAGGTTGTTTCCCTGACTGGACCCCTTGGAATGTCCTGACAGAAGCAATGTAATTAACCAACGTACATGAAGACATGACACTAGGAAGAGTTTCATGAACAAAGTCTTAACATATGAGGGAGACCTGAACTAGGTAACTAGTTCCAAGGAGGAATCCACGGAAGGAGGAACCGACATCCCATCATCCCGTTTCGATCAAGGAGAAAACGTCCCTGAATAGGCGACGGATGATGGATGCCTTTGGAAAGTAGGAATAAGGGGCAACAAATAGTGCATCCTCATCCTTGAAAGATGGATGCACGCACCCTGGGAAAATTTTCAGAAACAACTATATTGGAATTACCATCCTTTTAAGGATGATAAAAAGTACTAAAATCAGCTTTTTATCGATCACAAAAAAAATTATTCTACAGAAACCAGAGGTAAACCATATATCTTGATAAAATATAGTGGAGGGTGGTACTCCATACCGTTCTACCACTTATATTATGTATATCTTATTGAGTTAGCGAGGATATAAATATTCTTTGAATGTAATGAAATGCACTAACATTGTAAGGATATTAACTATTAACCCAATTGGCATCATTTAATTTATATGGAATACTTATTACTACAATAGAATCCCTGGTAATTATTTCCCATTTCTATACTTGTATAGGATATGGTGGCATCATAACCTTATACTTTGGTTTCATTAGCCGCTACTTGTTGTCATACCAAGTATTTAGATAAAAAATATATAATCTCCCTCTTCATGTTATCCCAAAAAATGTATTTCTTCAAATATCTAAATATCATAGTGAGTTACGTTTAAATAGGTAAGGATGATCAATTCATATAATACAAAAGTCTCCTCTTCAATTTTTGTTTTGATGGGACATACATCTGGGTTCAAACATTATAACTTCATCTTTAGAAAATTTGAACTCTGGAAAATTCAATTCATTTTCATGTATCTCCTCCTTGCCTTTTTTATCCTCCTTAATCCTCTTAAGAATGGATGGTTGTGTTGTTATTAGATAAAGGTAGTATGATGATCCTTTTATGATTGTATTCTCTATCTGTTACATGTACAAGAATATAGAACCAATTTTAATCCTCATCGTGGATATGGTTGTTGGATCCTTTATACTCAGACCATCTACCACTTTTTTCACCTTCCCATGAAAGTAATCGATTAAACTATCATAACATTTGATGAGATCTAACCACCTTTGCTGGTGTATATTGATATCCTTTTGCGTGAATATATTTTTGACGCTTTTATGATTTTTATATACATCACTATTCTTCCTATAGAGATAATTTATCCAAATCATCAATGATAAGATCATTATTACTAATTCCTGATCATGGGATGGATAGTTCTCCTCTTGGAACATTAATTGGAAATATTCGTAGGCTATCACTTTTTTTATCTTACATGATTACACAACAAAATATCATTTTGTATGAATCTATATAGATAAAAACATTTCCCCACTTGTGGGTAATGTGGGAATAAGTGTTACGATTAGTCTCTTATTTAACTCGCTATATCTCTCCTCATATTCAGATGTCTAGAAAAATATCACTCCCTTTGGAGTAAGCTTGGTTAGTGGGCTTGATGTTCATGTGAATTTTCTCAAAAAATAGATGATAGTACACAGATAATCTCAGGAATCTAATTTTCTATGTCATAGATGTTTTCCTAGTTCATCCTTTAATTTCCTTTCTTTTCAAAGGATCCGAAAATATCACTTTTTAGCAATAAAATTCCACTAGAATTTTACTTTATCCATCTAAATATCTCATTTTATATAATTATTAGATAAGTTTTCATTTCAAAAGATCATTAGCATAAAAATAAAATGATACCAAAGTTCCTCTTTGTTTTTAGAGTATATAATAATATCATTTATAAATACGACAATAAATTTATTGGGGTAATCCATAGAGAATACATTCATTAAGTCGATAAAGATAACCAGATAATTAGTGAGTCTAACTGAAATCACTATGTACTCGTCATGGCCATACCTTGTACAAAAAAATGTTTAAGGGATATCCTTCTTATTCACCTTTACTTGATGATATCCTAACTGGGGATCCACCTTAGAAAAGTACTATGATCAACTTAGCTAATTGAAAAAGACCAATATCCTTGGAAGAGGATAATTTTTTATCATGATATTATTGAGAATACAGTAATCAATTCATAGGAACACTAACTCATCCTACTTTTTGATGAAAATGGATTGTGTTCCCCATGTTGAAGCACATGGGAACATAAACACTATATCCAGATTCTTCTATAGTTTCTTCCTTATCTCTTCAATTTTATTAGTGGAAATTCTATACATAGTAATATATATTGGAAAATTTCTGGGTATAAGTTTGATTGAAAACTTGACCTCTTATATAGGAGGAATAATAGGAAATTACTTTTGAAAGACATCAGTATATTCTCTTATAATATACATGTTATCAAATGTGATATTTTCCTAAGTCTCAATCTTTTGAGAAAGATACACTTTCTAATAAGGCAAAAATATTCATTTTTGAGTTTATTATTCCAAGGGATATACATCCTATTCCTTACACTTGTATAGAATCAAAGGGAGATTCGTCGTATTGGGATGATTTTAGTCCCGTATCAATTTATATTTCCTCTATACAAGGAAAGTGAATCCATATCTAAAATAACATTGAATTACACTAAATGGAGTATCATAAGGATCAATAGAAAATTAAACCTTCAAATATTTATATATTGGGATTATATTCTTGGGATGCAATAATTTAACCATTTTTAATTCTCATCGATAACTTGAATTCCATGTTTTGAGGTGTTTTTTGGACAGTTTTATTAAGCCAATGTGAAATGAATGTATGTGTAGAACCATAGTCACATAATAAATTTGAAGTTCATGAATAGACAATAAGTCTGAATTTCACTATTTAATTATACATTTAATCATTTAATTAATCCAAAATAGAATAAGAGGTGATAATTTTCAATCCATTAAATATGTAAAATGGAAATAATAAATGTTGATGGATAACTCATAAATTAAATATATTCCCTAACTAAAGAATTTCTAGTTTTCAAGATATGTCATCCAAAATCTTTTCAAATTAATTTATGTTCCTTCATATTTATTCATAAGGAACTTGCAAATTTACCAATTATTATCCACTGGGAGTGACAAATTAGGTGTTCAATAAGCCCACTTTTTCGTGCACTAGGTGATGACTGAGTTAATACCCAATGTGACCTTTTGGGGTTATTACCCATAGATAAAAATGTGTGAGATCCATATCCACTAGTAGACTATTGTAATGGATTTTTTTCATGATATCCAATCACTATATACTTTACTAAAATTTAGTTCTATTTTAATATGTTTATTCTTATCCCTAAGGCTTTCAACATGGTTTTTTAATCTTAATCTCCAAAAATAACGAGTCTTTTCTCTGATACCAATTATGAAAATCCATTTATTTTAATAACATTAATTAATGATTCATTACATAATGATACACATAATAAAATCCTAAAAGATCAAGAGGAATAGTGTATTAGCAAAATTAGATACATATCACAATAACTTGATATAGTGATATAATGATATAATTTATAACTCCATAACAAGCACTTAAATTCCATTGATCTTCTAGTACTATATAGGATAACCTGTGGATGTAGAGATGAATGAGGTGATATATGAATCCCATTAAGGGAATAACAAAGGAAATGAATAAATTAAAGTGTCACATGTGAGTCATGAGGTATAACATGATGACATATAAGGGTGGGAATAAAAAACATGAACATCAAATCATAATATAAGATGATAACATCAATGTATCATTGGAATGTATAAACAACATAAAAATGACTTCATAAGAAAAATTAAAGGCTAATAGATAATGAAAAATAACATTGTTTTCTTAGGATAATCACATGTGCACCATACAAGGTATCTCATGAGATAACAATAGTACCCAGTGCATTAGAGGGCTATAAAATTCTCGGCCCACCTGTCACATTCATATTTTGAATATGTATTTGTGTTCCACATATATCAAAAAATACAAGATCATATTTAATCACATTTAATCACACCATTAATGAGTGTTGGGTACATACATGGAAGTACCTAATCAATGAAGGATAAGTTCAACTAGGTGTAAAACCATTAGTGTAAATGGGGATGGGTATTCACAATACAAAACATTGGCATTGAAAATATTGGGATAATTACTTGAGCATAACATGTGTACATAATGTTTTATAGAAGGTTTTAATGAGAGAAATTGGCGACATATAATTAATTTAGAATAATAATGATTGTAGAGGGACGTTTCAAAAAACATTATAATCAAAATAATTAGTCTAAAGAAACTACTTGAATAAAATGTAAGAGGGTATAATCCCTTACCTTGAGAGGGGACTTCTAAAAACATAGGAGGAGATTATTAGGACTTGGGAACACCTTGGGAGGTATTTAGGGAGGGATATGGTTATCAATTTCATTCTCAATGGGTTTTTAGTGAAGACTAATGGGATTTTGGGTGTGTATTTAAAGAAAAAATAGGGGAATTATTTATTAATTTACAAACATAGGATTTTGACTCTAAGTGATAAGATAATCAAAATGACAACCCTTATCATTGTTTTTCACATGTTTTATACAAAATAGAAGTTGGTTTCAATATTTTATTAGTATAATAACTGAAATCATTAAAATAATACCAATCATGGTGTGGAGGTGATTCATGATCATAATGAATTGTTTTTAAAACCCAAAAAATATAATATAGGTTTTCAAGGATGCATTAAATGTTTTTCCAATTGATAAAAAAAATAAAAAAAATATTTTTATTGATAAATATTTTTTTATGGATTCCTTTAATAGTATTTATTACATCACTTTTGGGCTATTCTGATGTCATAATACACAATTTATATTTATACAGTATTTAATTATTGCCCAAAAAATTTTCTATCTCATACAATTATGAAACAAATTAATTTTTGACTAATTTTGAAATGATGATTTCAAAAACATTATATATTTTGAAATAATAATTTTATAAATGTAATAATTAATAATTATAATTAAAAAATCACCATTTACTAAAATATTCTAGTTTTTATGAAACTAACCACTTTCAATCCCCTATAAAAGTTATATTAGAATTCATTAATTTATATTATGATTTATATTTAAATAACTTTTATTTAATTATAATATTTCATGAAAATAACATTTATTTCAAAAATTATTGAATTTATTAAAAATAATGATTTAATTAAAACGATATATTTTTCAAAAATATGATTTTTGTTTCTTTATATCAAAATCTAATTTTTATCAAACTCATTATTTAATAATATATAAATATATGATGTAATGATAAAAAAGAGTCAATATATTCCTTAATTTATTAAAAAGGAAATATAAAATTTAATATTTCTAGGGTATAAATACATAACCCCTTTTTACACCAGTATACGCCCTAAGGGTAAGGTGTGGGATGGTGGTAGTTTCTTGGGGTGGTTAGGAAAACATGGCTTGGGTTGTGATTCTAATAATCATGAACTTATCATGTAAATATTTTCCCTTGAGTTTCAATTGTTTAATCTCTAATTTTTCTTGGTTAAGGGTATATCCCATTGATTTTATCTCCCTCAGAAGCTCTGACAAAGGGGCATTATAGGGTATGATTGTAATGACCCAAACTTTTATTAATGAAAATTCCTCTTGATCTACTAAAATGTATTATTATGATAAATGGTTATATAATATAAGAACTTCCTTGGTTTTATGTTTTTGGATTTATATATACCATTATGAATTGTTACCATTGCTAACATAGCCGTTGAACAATGATCAATTGATTAGTATATATATAAGGCATTAAAAAATCCAATTTACTTAGTCAAAGGAAGTGATGGACTCATCAATTAGAATTTATCCATACAAATCCCATTTTCTAGGGCTTGGAAAGGAGGTGGCATCACTGGGATTCTCTCTTGACCAAGGCCAAGTGGAGCTTCAACATGTTAAGATTGAACGGAACCGCCTACGGGAAAAGTGGAAGTTTATAGAGATTACCACCTGAGCGATGTTATTCGAGCCACCCGAAGAGTTTTTACCCATCTCACACCTTAAACTTAGGTCATATGCGGTTGTTATAAGGGGTTATGTAATAAGACCCTAGAACAAGTATTATGTTCATTATTTTTTATAGAATAAATAACAGACATTCATTTTTTTATTGTTACTTTGTAAATAGATTTTAAAGCATAAATAGTATTTTTAGTTAATATTCGATTAAAAAATATTTTTTGATGAATTAATGGATTTTTGAATTAAATAATATTTTATTAAAATATTATTAATAAACTATTTTTTAAAATTTAAATGATCGTATAGTTTTTATGAATACAATTGTAATTTTTATTAAGGTTTGAAAGCATTTTTTGTAAAAATCCATGAATTTTCGTTAAATGTCAGTTTTTATTTTAAAAGTAAAAATTCAAATATTTATAAAATTATTTAGATAAAATGAATATTATTTTTGGAATTAGGACATAGAAATTATCCAATGGTGAATTTTTCATAATTTTTTGAGATAGTGGAATTTTTGCGTAAAATTAAAAAACCGTTTAAATATATAATGTGTTTTATGACAACATAATGACCAAATAGTGATGTAATAAAATAAAATAAATGTTATGTTAAGATAATATATGTTTTAAACTTAAAATAATGTGATTTTATATTTGTTTGAATAATTTTATGGTGCCTTAGTGGACCCTCCAAGACTTATAAAATATTTTATCTTTTTAAATTGATTTCCTTGAGAGTGTGAATCACCTCCACATAAGAAAGCCTAATATTTTAATAATTTTGGCCATTAGAATTATAAAATAGTGTTTTCCACTCCCCTTTATAAAAAACCATGGGCAAAACCAGTGTTATTTTTTGTGGTTTTGATTAGTTTAATGTGTTGTGTCCAAAGAGTAAATATTAAAAAATTTCCTCTCTTTTCCAATATAAACCCTCCCAAGCTCCCACTTCCTCTTCACTAAAATCATTTCTAGAACCACCAACCTCTTCCCTACTTTCTCTAAAATACTCCCACAGTGCCCCAAGATCCTAATAATCCACTCTCAAGCCCCTCCCATGTCTTAGGTATCACACTTCCAAGTAAATGATTTATTCCTTTCTCATTTTTATCCAAATTTATTTATGTTCTTACGGACTTTTATTTTCAATTAGAAATGTTGGGGTATTATTTTTAACCTCTAATATACTTAAATATTTATTTTTGAATGATTATAGACCCCTTTATCTCTCATTAATTCCTCCCATGTGCACCTGTTACCATGCCAGAATTCCATAAGGGATTTCTCTCTCCTCATTTACATTGAAAAAATTATTTTATATTATGAATCTAATTTCAATTAAATATATTGGGGCATGAATCTATATGAAACCCTTAATTTCCATTTTATGTATATATTATGAGACATCCCTTTCTCTCTCATCAACTATTTTTATGAATTCTTATGTCACATCGTCATGTTGCCGAAATTGCACCGCGTTTTTCCAAGCTAAAGTCATTGTATAGTGAATACCATGCCCATTTCTCTATCAAGGGTATTAATATTTTTGAACATTTACTTATTTATTATAGAGTTTCATGTATAAATTCAATATTCCTTTATCATGTAAACAATTATGATGTTTAATGAATCCATGTTATATGATTCATGTGGCACACTTATGAATGAAATGAAATGATTTAGAAGGGTGCACCCTGATAGCACTCCAATGCTTTGGGTAAATATTAGTATCGTGATACGTCAAGTTTAATTAGGTTTTACTCATTATAATTCATGTTAAATGAGGGTTTAGTCATGATCCATGTGAAATGAGCCTTGGATCATGCTGATATCATGTTAAATGTTGATGCCACATTTCCATGTTAAGATAATCATGCTATATCATGAATTTATGTTCATATTTCTCTTATGATCTATTGATATGACTATTTAGTAACATTTACTACATTATTCATGTTATTCCCTTTTTAATACATTACTGGTCTTTATAGTTCACCCTTTTATTATGCATGTTCTTAGGTTATCCCATACAATGCTAAGTATGAAGGAATGTTGTGGTCATGTAAAAGAAGTTTTCAATAAAGTTGTTGTGTTTTTTGTTCTAAGTTGTTATGTAATGTTCATAATTTCCCAAGACACTAGACTTCTTGATAATAATATTTGTATTATGTTCAATATTATGTAATAAATCATGTTTATGTGTGTAATAAAGATAAAGATTGTTATGGTTGGTATCATTTGACAGGTTTAGTTATTTTTTGGATTAGGATAAGAAAACCCTAATAAAAGACATAGGAATAAGAATAAGTATTATAAAAACATCCCGAAATTTTGGGGAGTGTTGAGTAAGTGGTTTATCAAGAAAATACATCCCTATCTGGATATGAGTAGGTAGAGGCGGCTCTGGCATAATTGTATCTTTGGGTAAATCCTGAAAACACCGCTTTGAGCTAGACTCGAATGAGAACTAGTGCATGACAATGATCCTTGATGAACTCTTGGTTATGAAACTCCTAGGGGATATGATTTGTTAAATTCATAAGCTTATTATGAACCTTTATTAATGGAATACAAAAAATTCCCCTAATAATATATGTTTGGAAATAGATCATGGGTAACATAGATTGAAGCCTATAAATTCACAAGTTAAGGAAATAAAATAAATTTATAAGTCATCCATTTTTTTCTTTGGATTAACCTTTATGAGTTACCCATAACCTTTTGATCCAAACAATGTCTGGTAATAGGAGGACTCTAGATAAAAACCGATGCAAAGATCAATGTGATGACTGTTCTAATGAGATGACCAATCTGATGGGAGCGGGAATCACGAAATTTGTCATGATACTATCTCAGTTAACTCAAGTTTTTAATAGAAACATAGGTCAAGAGGAATGTTCAACCCCCCCAAAAGAAAGAACAATTCACAATCGAGAGCTTCATGATACCAAGGCCTCCTAATTTTAATGAATCATCAGATCCCTCAATCGCTGAACAAAGGATCAACCCCATTAAAAAAGATCTTAATCTTTCAATGTTCCGAACAAGAGAAGTTTCTTATAGATACTTATAATATGATGGATGAAGCTGATCAATGGTGTACATTGACAAAAAATATGAAGCTTGAGGAGGAGATCAAGGCATTGGAATTGAAGGATTTATTGAAAATGTTTTTGACAAATATTTTCCTCGCACCCTCCAAATTAAGATGGAAAGGGACTTCCTTGAGGGCAAGAAAAAAGGCGACAAATCCATTTGACCATATGAGGAAAAAATCACAAGGATTTCATGATATTCCTTCTTCTTAGTCATTACACCCTTATACAAGGTTGACCACTTATTAGGTGGGATAAGGCCTAGCATATCGAAAGACCTAGTGATCCGTGACTTCGATAGCTACGAGGAAAATTTCTGATGTGTTCTCAAGGTCAAAATGGAGATCGATGAATATAAATGGTATCATGGGGATACTAAGAATAAGGTGGAATTTAATTCTGGTAGTCTGATGGATAAATCCAATGGGGTTAAGAAAATCCATCACCCCACTTTCCAAATGTGTGGAAATAAGCTCCATGGAAATTTCCTGATGGGGATGGGGAAATGCTTTAGGTGTGGAATGGAAGGGCACCTAGACATTTATTGCTGACAAGAAAACCCCATAGATATGAAAGAGGATTTGAACACTCTGTTTGACCATCAACACGGTTTTCATTGTTTCAACTACAAGGAACCAGGGCACTATGAAAACCAGTGCTCCAAGCCAAGGGTTTTTGGAGGTAACCAACAACCTTCAAGGCCAAAAGGGTGAGATTTTTCTATCACTACCGCCAAAGTGAGCCCTAAAAATGAAGTAGTGAGAAGTATGCTAGTTATTTATTTAAGAATAGAAAATATACTTTTTGATTCTTGTTCTATTCATTCTTTAATATCCTAAAATTTTAGTAGAATATTACCAACACCACCACAAATCATGGAAGTAAAGATGTTGGTGAGAACAGAAAATGGGGAAATCATTTCATCATAGGAATTCAACTCCTACCCTGTCATAATTTGTGGATTGAACTTCCCAGCGAACCTTGTCATACTCCCTTGAGTGGAATTTGATTCTATACTTGTCATGGATTGTCTTTCCTTATATATAGTAAACAAAAATTACTCTGAGAGGGAAATCACTCTCTATATGGAGAATCGACCCCCGATTTTGTACAAGATCCAAGAGGAGGATAAATCTTCTTTAGAAACATCATATTAAGCATGGATATTACTACTGTATGAGTAGGAGTATCTTTCTCAGATGATAGATTCTAAGGAAGAAACCATCCTTGAAGACATGCCAATTGTGAGAGAATTAGTTGAAGTGTTTCTCGAGGAATTTTCTAGTCTTCCTCCTATAAGAGATATAGAATTATAAATTGATCTTATACCTAGGGCCTTGACAATATCCAAGATTCCATATAGAATGGTTGTTGTAGATATTGAGGAGTTGAAGAAACAACTACAACACAATTTGGATAAAGGATTTATATGCCCAAGTGCTTCACCATGGGGTGCACCGGTCCTCTTCATTAAGAAGAAGGATGGGTCAATGCGCTTTTGCATTGATTATCATGAGCTCAAAAAATCATGTAAAGAAAAAGTATCCTATTCCAGATATTGATGAATTGTTTGATCAGCTATGTAGAGAACAATAATTCTCTAAGGTGGATTTACGGTTAGGATATTAACAAGTAAGGGTGAAGAAGGAGGATATCCCCAATACTACTTTTCGTTCATGGTATGAGCACCATGAATTCCTAGTAATTCCTTTCAGACTCACTAATGCTCTAAAAATATTCATGGAATTGAGGAATACAGTCTTTAGAGATTACCTAAACAAATTTGTGGTAGTATTTATAGTCAATATTCCAATATACTACAAAACCAAGGAGGAGCATAAGGAGCATCTAAACACTGTACTAGAGACCTTGAGAATGGAGAATCTCTATCCAAAGTACAACAAGTGTGAGTTATGGTTTAAGGAGGTCTCATTCTTGGGTTATATCATCAAAATCAATTGGATATCTGTGAATTCCTCCAAGACAGCTGTAATTGAGGGATGAACTAGGACTACATCGGTAATGGATATCCATAGCATCCTGGGGTTAACTAGATATTATCACTGATTTGTGATAATTTTCTCATGATTTTCTAACCCTCTTACCAAGATAACTCAGATGGGAGTCATGTTTTCATGGAGTGATGAATGCGAAGAGAGATTCAAGGAGTTGAAAAGGAGGCATATCATTGCACCCATGCTCACATTACCCAAAAGTGGAGAACATTTTGTGGTATTTAGTGATGCTTCAAAGAAGGGTTTGGGTTGTGTGTTGACGAAAAATGAAAAAGTCATTGCCTACGATTCAAGTCAATTGAAAGTTAATGATCAAAACTATCCAACACATGATCTGGAGTTAGCTATAGTAATCTTCACTTTGAAAATTTGGTGACATTATCTCCTTGTGGAGAAGTGTGAAATATACACGAATCAAAAAAACCCTCAAGTATATATTCACATAAAAAGAGTTCAATATGTGGCAACAAATATGTCTAGAGATGATCAAAGACTAGGATGACTCAATCCAATACCACCTTAAGAAAGCGAATAAGGTGGAAGATTCTCTAAGTTGAAAGGAACCAACAATTCTATCATTGATGAGAATTGAAAAAGATCCAATCTTCTTAGATTTTATGAAGATGGACATGAGAATAATAAATAAGGGAACATCATCAATCCTTTCACAAATTATTTCTCAACCGTATCTTTTGGAAAGTATAAAGGATTCTCAAAAGGATGATGTGGGAGTTCAGAAGAAAGTGGAAACTATTAGAAAAGGGAAATCTTTGGAGTTCAATGTTAATGAAGAAGGAATTGTGAGATTTGGGACAAGACTATGTGTTCCATAAAATCTGAAGTTAATGAGTGAAATTTTGGATGATGCACATAATTCAAATTTCTCCATTTACCCAGGAAACACAAAGATGTATCGAGATCTCCAAGATATTTATTGGTGGGATTACATAAAGAAGGAGATTTCTGAGTGTACATCAAAGTGCCTTGTATTTTAGAAAGTGAAGTCTAAGAGGCATAAGTCTAAGGAGATGATGAAATCATTACCCATACCAGCATGGAAATGGGATAACATGACCATGGACTTTGTCACCAAACTTTCGAAGACATCCAAAGGAAACAATGTTATATGGGTTGTTGTGGATAATATTACAAATACTGCACACATCATTGAAATTTAGGAGGATTTCTCATTGGATAAACTGGAATGGATATACATTAGAGATGTGGTAAGACTACATGTAGTACCACTACCGATTGTATCTGATTGAGATCCAAGATTCCCCTTTAGGTTCTGGAAGAGTTTTCAACATGCTCTGAATACTCAACTAAACTTTAGTACGGATTATCATCCTAAAACTGGTTTCTAATCTGAATGGACTATCCAAACACTTGAGGAAATGTTGATAGCATGCTCAATGGACTTTAATGGAGGATGGGATAAACATCTTCCTCTGGTTGAGTTCTCTTACAATAACAGTTTTCACTCAAGCATTCAAATGGTTCCCTATAAATCTCTGTATGGGAAGTGGTCCAGAACACCAACATGTTGGGATAAAGTTGGGGAGAGAAAAATCCTAGGTCCAAAAATGTTTAAAGAAATGGTGGATAGGGTTAAGACCATCCAACATTACATTAAAGCTGCTCAGATTCAACAAAAGATCTATGCTGATAATCATTGATGATACCTTGATTTTGATGTCGAAGACATGGTATTCCTCCACATATCCTCATGGAAGACAATTATGAGATTTGTGAATAATGGAAATCTTAGTACAAGGTACATTGGCCCATTTGAGATCCTTGATGGCATTGGGGAAGTGGCCTATCGATTGGCACTCCCACCGAATCTATCTCAAGAACACGATGTATTCAATTTATCACTCTTGAAGAAGTACATAGCTGACCCATCACATGTACTCAATCTAGAGGTGGTACCATTGGAGAATGACCTCTCCTATGAAGTAAAGCATGTGAAGATTTTATATTGTAGGGAAATGTTCAACTAAATAATGGAAAACCCACAAGTTTGAAGAGGAAACACAGAAATCATAGGAAGTGATGAAGAAGAGTTACCCATATCTTTTTTGGCGTGGGAAAAAGAAATTTCAAGGGAGAAATTTCTAAGGGGGGGGGGAGATTGTAACGACCCAAACTTTTATTAATGAAAATTCTTCTTGATCTAAGTAAATGTATTGTTATGTAAAATGGTTATATAACATATCTAGTTCCATGGTTTTATGTTTTTGGATTTCAAAATACCATTAAGAATTTTTATCGTTACTAATATTTCTATTGAACAATGATCAATTGATTAGTAAAAATATAGGGCTTTAACAAATCCAATTTACTCGGACAAAGGAAGCGATGACCTCATACAGTAGAAATTACCCATATGAATCTCATTTGTTGGAGCTTGTAAAGGAGGTGGATTCACTGGGCTTCTCTCTTGACCAAGCCCAAGCCGATCTTCAACATGTTAAGCTCGAACATAACCGCCTATGTGAGAATTGGAAGTTTATAGAGATTACCACCTGAGTGATGTTATCTAAGCCACCCCAAGAGTCTGTCACGATCACACACCTTACCCTTAGGTAATATGAAGGTGTTATAAGGGGTTATGTAATAAGACCCTAGCACTATGATTATGTGCATTATTTTTGTACAGAATAAAGAATATACATTCGGTTTATTTTTGTCACATTGTAAATAGATTCTAAAGCACAAATATTATTTTTAGTTAATATTAAATTAAGAAATATATTTTGAGGAATTACTGGATTTTTTTATTAAATAATATTTTAATAAAATATTATAAATTTATTATTTTTTTAAAATATAAACGATCATATAGTTTTTATGAATACAATTGTAATTTTTATTAAGGTTTGAAAGCTGTTTTTTTCAAAACCCATGAATTTTCGATAAATGTATGTTTTTTATTTTAAAAGTATAAATTTTCATATTTATAAAACTATTTAGATAAAATGAATATTATTTTTGGGATCTGGACATCAAAATTATCTAACAGTGATTTTTTCATAATTTATTGAGATAGTCAAATTGTTGGGTAAAAATTAAATACCGTTTAAATATATAATGTGTTTTATGACATCATAATGAATAAATAGTGATGTATTAAAATACTATAAATTGTTTTTTAGTTCAATATATATTTTACCCATAAAATAATATTATTTTAAATTTGTTTGAATAATTTTATGGTGCCTTAGTGGACCCTTCAAGACTTATAAAATATTTTAACTTTCTAAATTGATTTTCTTGAGAGTTTGACTCACCTCCACAAAAGAAAGCCTAATATTTTAAAAAGTTTTGACATTGGCCTTATAAAATAATATTTTACACTCATCTTTGGAAAAAATCATGGGATAGTGTTTGGTTTTGATTAATTTAATATGTAGTTTCCAAGGCCTAAATATTAAAGAATTCCATCTCATTTCCTATATAAACCCACCCAAGCTCCAACTTACTCTTCAATAAAAGACTTTGGAGCTCTACCAACCTCATCCTTACTCTCTATATAATTTTCAAAAGGCACCCCAAGCTCCCAAGAAGCCTCTCTCAAGCCCCTCCCAAGCCCATGGGATCAAACATCCAAGTAAGGGATTCTTTCCATTCTCATTTTTCCCAATTTTCTTTATGTTGTCATGACCTTTTATTTTCAATTATAAATGTTGTGGTATGATTTAACACCACCAATATACTTCCATCCTTATGTTTTCATGATTATATTCTCCTTTCTCTCTCATTAATTCCCCCCATGTACTCCCATTACTATGTCAAAATTCCGTAAGGGATCTCTCTCTCCTCATTTACATTCAATCAATTCTTTTGTATTATGAATCTAATTTCCATTACATATTTTTGGAAATGAATCTATATGAACACATTAAATTAAATTTCATGTAAATATGATGATACAAAATTTTATATCTCATCAACCATTTTTATGAATTCTTATGTCACACCGTTATGCTGCTGAAATTACACAACATTTTTCCATGCCAAAGTCATTGTGTAGTGAATACCATGGCCATTTCACTATCAAGGGTATTAAAATTTATGCACATTTACTAATTGATTATATAGTTTAATTTAGGAATTCCACATTCATTTTTCAGGGAATAAGTGATGATGTTTAATGAATCCATGTAATGTGATCCATGCGGCACACTTATGCATGAAATGATATGATTAAGAAGGGTGTGCCCTGATAGCTCTCCAATGCATTGGGTAAATATTAGTATCATGATACGTCAAGTTATATGAGGTTTTAATCATTATAATTAATGTTAAATTAGGGTTTACTCATGTTCCATGTGCAATGAGCCTTGGATCATGCTAATATCATGTTAAATGTTGATTCCACATTTTCATGTTATGATAAACATGCTATATCATGCCTTTATGTTTATGTTTATCTTATGATCCATTGATATTCGTATTGACTAACATGTACTTTATTCTTCATGTTATTTTGTTTTTACTCCCTTATTGGGCTTTATAGCTCACCTTTTTTTATTCATGTCCTCAGGTTATCCCATGCAATTCTAAGTACGAAGGAATGTTGTGGTCATGTAAAAGAAGTTTTCAATAAAGTTGTTTTGTTTTATGTTCTAAGTTGTTATGTAATGTTCCTAATTTCCCAATAAAATATATGTCTTCTTCCTCATATCTGTCTTAAGTTCTATATTATGTAATAAATCATGTTTATGAGTGTAATAAGGAGAACAGTTGTTATAATGAATCTGCTAGTCATGTCCATCGCTGAATCCAACAATTTAAATTAAAATTTATAAAAACCCTTAATAGATACTGATATTAACTGTCACTATATAATGGATATGTTATCATTGGTTTTGATTCCTAATTGTATTTTAATCCCTACATAAAAATTATGGATATATTTTATAATGGTCCAAAATAAAAGAAATGAAATGTAGTGAATGCGTTTTATATTACTACATTTCTTTTAAGGAATTTATTCATTAAAAATAGAACACCATTTATATAAGTTTGGGTCCTTACAAATTATATGGTTAGAAAAATAATATTTCATTATTAATATTAAATTAAATATTATATGATTTTATGATACATTATTAAAACTATAATGATGTAGATCATGAAATAAAAAATATAGGATTTGGAAGGTATTTATTTTGATGAATTTATATACTCTTTGATATGTCACCTTATAACTACAAATAACATATTTTAGAGTAGTTTTTATTAGTATACAGATATAAAAATATGGATATAATGTCTTGGAGTTGTATTTTGATCGATATTTTGAAAGATAATGTTAATTGTATTTGAAAAAAAATGTTTGGAATTACGGGGAATTCTGTGGTGATGAAGAGGGGGTTTTAATGAAATATTGATAAATTTCTCATTTTCACTCAAGTCTATGATTAATATTGATTATTTACACTATGTATATTAATTAATCTATGTGATAAAAATATTATGGTTTCGTACAATATGTAGGATGTAATTAATCATGTATTAAATTTATAATGAGAATACCCTTTTTACCATATTAAACTATTCACATAGAATTTTACTATTTAATTTTATTTAGAAACATCACCCCTATATAATTTTGACAATACAATTCAAATAAATACATATATTAATCCAAAAAATAAATTACTAAATTATGTACTATTAATTTTTAATTGTAGTGCACAAATTAGGGTATTTTTAAATAATGTAAATAATATTATATATATATATTCAAAATTTGGGTTTGAAGCCTCTTTTCATTATTAAACTAAGGAACCACTTTCTTACTAGGTATAAGGGAACACATTAAATAGCTCGAAGGCTCATGAACCATACACCCAATTTGAGTGTCCAAAAGACCATGGGACATGAAGCACTAATACTAAACTTGAAACCCCATTTTTTGCCTAAAGGCCCCTTTAGTAAATAGTTCTACTATAATTCCCAGGTACATACAATACTACTGCCACTACAATACATGATATAATACTCTCTACTGCTACAATGCCACCACTACTACGGTTCTGTCACTGCTATAGTACTTCTACAGTAACTCGTGATTTTTACCCTACCCAGATTTGATCTTGGGTCATTCAAATGGCACGTAGAAGCCTCTACCACTGAGGTGAAGGCTCATTGGAAAAATATATATTTAATTATGCATATATTTTATAAATTTTTATTTAATTATTTTATTTTATTTCAATAAGTAATTTAATGAAATTAATACATGGTAAAAATTACCAAAAAAAGGGTACATAATGAGTTATAATAATGGTCATTTTATTCTTTAAATGGTTATGTCACTATACTATTAGAAAAGTAATATTTTAATGTTTACATTTCCTATAGTATTGTAATCATTACACATCCCCTAAGTATGAATTATTACATAATTCTTCATTTACTCAAATTTTCCCCAAAGCTCCCCAAAAATTATATAAAAAATAGCTATATTATTTAAGGCTTTGTTTCCTTTTAACAGTATTTTTCATGAGTGTGAAATTTTTCAAATATAATTACCCTATATATTTACAATGTTGAATCAGGTAATTTATTTTTTTATATTGTACCTCTTTACTATTTTTAATTTTTTATAGTGTATTTTTCTTTTGTGATGTTTTACGATGAGGAAATAAAATAATGATGACATCCTTATGTGTTCTCATTTCATTATTTAAACTACTTATTTGTACATGAATTGATATTTTATAGAAAAAAATGCATTTAATAAATAAAACTAATTCAATAACGAAATTATACATATATGTATTATATGTCAATATCATTTAACATGTTATAAAATAAATTCATCTATAATTAAATGTATAATTCAGGGATGAAAATTTAAGAAAATAATAATTGAACATTTGTACCATTATGAGCCAAACTATCCATGAGCTCCAAAAATCCTTGTTCCAAATCCCACATTCTATTTCACTCCTTCAATTCATTCAAATCAATTTGGCCATACTCCTCATCAAGAAAACACCTTTCAAATTCAGAGTTGTAAAATAATTTCTACCATGAAAAAAATAGACAATACATTTCCAATAAAGCATAACCAAGTAAACACCTTAAAAAAATTCCCATATTCTCTATCATTTTTATTTTATAATCTACCAAAAAAATAGAAAATATGGAAAGGACCCCTGTGATGTTTCTAAACAATATCATTTTTCCATTATAAATGTGAATCCACATAGGATCACCCTATTCTCAACAACATAATACCCAAGAAAAAACTATTGAAACCACAAAAAACCTCATTTAAAATTATTTTCACAAACAAAGTTATTAAAACAAATATAAAATTATCAAACAAGGGACTAAAAATAATATCCATGTGATAATAATGGATCCCAATACTTTGATTATATATGGTATATGGGTCATATAAAATCTCATCCACCACGAAATATCACCTATATTCAATAGTATAAAGGCCTAGGGTAGATAATTCCCCAATAGGTATAAAAGATACCCACTATTCAATGAAATAATGGAGCTACAATAGATTTTTTATAATCAATTAATTATTAAGATCCAAATAATTTCAACATATGTTATAATTCAATGTTTTTTCATCTATTCCACCAAAATTATTTATGGAATTTAGGAGGATGTATCCATTACTTTTCCAAGTGTTGAGTACAAGAGGTAGGGAAACTATGTGGATTTCAACTGGTTACACATGAAGAGTATTTAAAAACCTCATAAAGTGTATAACATAATATAGAGATAGATTTTTATTAGTGTAACACCTCAACCAAAAATACCTTGTCTGATCTAGTATTCCACATGACCTCATGCATGGCTCCCCATGTGTAAGAGGTTACTCACTAGAAATTAGGGATAAGAGGAACATCATAGTGTTATTATTCCACAATAGTGTGTAAAAATTAGGGTACATAATATAAGAGATAACAATAGAATAAAAAAATAAAAAATAAATAAATCATTAAAGTAGAAGTTTAAAAATTAAATAACAACCCATGAGGTAATAGTATGGAATGATAGTCACATGACCTGACAAGAAGAAATGATCACCATAAGTAATTAATTGATTTATGAAGTAAAGTTGCTGAACAAAAACAAAATCATAAAATCATCCTGATGTATAAACTTAAATTCCTACATCCTCCAACTAAACATGATTATTTGTCCACCATAGGTCCCTTTCCCTTCACTAATTCTCTGATCATGAAATCTATAAGTATAAAAAAACAACTGAGTTGCATGTGAGTACATGACCTTGTAGGATGCCACCAAAGGTCCTTAACATATGTTCCTAAGATATACAATTTCATTTCATGAAAAATAAACATAACATGTATAAGCAACCAATATATAAAAAAATAATACCATTTGTGTTGGTTCTTTAGAGACTAGCTCTACTATCTTTGGTACAATTCTAGATAGAACATTTACTAGACATGTATGACACAAACCCCCTAATGGGATAGTCCACAAAACATGTTTAACTCATCCCCTGTAAGGGGTATCCCATGTACATGATTATCAATATCTTACACATCTCTCTATGGGGGATAGTTCATATGACTCAATATGCATTCTCAACTGTAGAATAAATAGGAACAACACATTCAAGACATGTATACAAGATGATAGATTAAATATCATGTATTATCAAGGATCCAAACCCACAAAAAAACCATATGTGATCAAATATAAAACATAGGTTTCATGGGGCTACTCATGAAGAACTCATGTGATCATCATCAAACATAGGTCTTGTGGGTCTACACATGCACACTGAATAACCATGCTAAAAACTTTCATAAACATGAATTACTAATAAATACCACCTACCTTAAGTACAATGATCTTTGAAGACAAGGGTCTATGAATAAATCCTATTACAACACTAAATCCTATGATGATCTTCCACCAACAATGGTATTTTTCCAAGTGATTCACATAGACCAATTCTATGAATCTAGGTACCAATTCAGTTTAGAATCATAAAAACAAACCGTTTTATGAGTGTTGAAGAGAGGATAAAGAAGAAGTGTATAGAACCCTAAAATCATTGAAGACGCATCACAAGGAATTGGGTTTCTAAGAGGGATGTGTATAATGATAGATATTCAGAATTTTTAAGGTTTTTTAAAAAATATATACAAATCATCATGCTCGTTAGACTCCAAATGATTCCACCAATGGGGTGGTGGCCTCCATCAGTGAGCTGGTGGCCACTAGGTAAGATAGGTTCTTCCGAAGAGACCCACTTGTGGGATGGTGGCCTGAACTTGTGGGTCAGTGGCCTCAAATAGTGGGATGATGATTCCTAGGTAGAATATGTTCTATTTTTGTCACTACAAGGGCTAGACAATGGGGCAGTTGTATCTTATTCAATCTACACCATGCCCACCCACCATGCAAATTTTTAATTTTCTATACATCTTAAAATATGTGTAATGTAAATATATTCCAAAATCAATTAGAACATATTCAAAAATCAATTAGAACACATTAAAAAATAAATATATAATCCAATAATATGGGTAATGTAAATATATAGTTTCATAATTCTCCACCTCTTATGACTTATCATCATTGGTAAGTATCCCAAGATGTTTTCTTGGACAATTTAGGCCACTATGCCTAAATTTCAATCTCCCACTCCCATATATCTTATTTAAAATGCATTTTCTTCTGTCAAAACTAAACAGGAGGAAGATTTTCCCTCATAAATCATTTTTCATCATTCCATAATTCCAATATTCCAGTATGCAAATGATGCACCAAGTTCCAGCTCAACATCCTCACACTCAAGCACATGCACTAGATCGGGAACGTAACTCTAAAGTTGAGACACATTGAAAAAATTATGCATGAATTGATACCACATAGGAATATCTAACCAATAATAAAATGACCTAATGTTTTCGGTGATCTCAAATAGCCCAATCTACCAGGGTTCCAACATCCTTTTCTTCCTCAAAAGACTTTTCCCTAACCGAGGGACACCCGTAAGGAAACCATCCTTCTCACAAAAAACTTTATGGTTCATATCCTTCGATTTTCCTAAGATCACATCCTATTATTATACATAACCAATCAAATTTGAATTATTTTTACCCTCTTTGAGGTCTCCTATACCATACTCATCCCAATAACTGATGATTCACCTTCCTCATGCCAACATAACATTGAATGACATGGGCGCCCATATAGAGCCTCAAATGGATCCATCTAAACAAAGGAATAAAATATATTATTGTAGGAAAACACTAATAGATCCTTGTGATCTTCCCAAGCTCGTATGAAATTTATAAAAAATGCTTTAATAATAATCTATAGATTCTGGATCATTCTCTATGATTTTCCACAATACTTATGATGGAAATTGATACTCAGTTTCAAGTAAGTCCCCGTCACCTTCTATATTCCTTTTGAAAACCATGATGTGAATAGATATACTCTATTAGAAACCATTCATTAAGGTAATATGTGAAACTATATAATCTCCTATACATATATCTTACATAGCTCATCTGATGAGTTAGTATCCAAAATTAGGAAGAAGTGATCCACCTTGGTCAACTAATCCACTACAAATCAAATGGTAACTCAACCACTGAATTTCCTAAGAAACCCTATCTTTAATTATATCATTACCTCATTCTATATCTACATAGGCACTAGAAGTGGATGGATCAACCCCCCAGGTTTATGATTCCTGGCTTTTCTCATCTTACAAGTTATACAATGTGATATAATTCCTGTAATATATCTCTTCATTCCAGGCCACTAGAATTTCCATTTGACTTTGTGTTACATTTTTGTTGATCCTAGGTGTATTGAACATTGAAAATAATGACAGGATTTCATCATACCTATAAATCCATCTTCACAATGGTTTTTCTATTCAAGAATACATCCCTTTTTGGTAAGCATGGTCATGGACACTTCTAGGAAAGAGAAGTCATGAATGAAACTCATGTAATACCCAGCTATACTGGGAAAACTTTAAATATCAAACACATTCCTCAGTCATTCCCAAAACATAACTACATCTACCTTATCTGGATAAATTTATATTCTTTCTTGATAGACCATATTCCTAAGAGATCTCACCACCTGTATCCAAAAGTACAACCATGAATACTTTTCATAAATATGATGCGATAAAAGCATACTCAATATGATCTATAAGTGTCTATTATGTGACTATGATGTCATGGAATATATCAAGATTTCATCAATGAAAATAATAACAAAACAGTCTTACTAAAGGTGAAAGAAATTGTTCATGAGAGTCATGAACACATTCCAATCATTCATCAATCCAAAATGAATAAAGAGATATCCATACAACCCAAAAAAACTCATAAATGGTGTGTTAGGTATGTATTCCTCTTTGACATAAAGATGGTGGTTTATAGAATAAAGATAAATAATTGAAAACCACTGGTATCTCCTCATTCGATCAATAAAGTCAATAATTATTTTTAAAGGCAACCTTTTTTTCAAATTTATCAAATTCAACATACTGTATTCCAAAAAAAGTTGATGAATAAAATTCTTCTTCTTAGTGAACTACACCAGAGAACCCCAAGAGGAAATTCATGATCTGATTAAGCCTTTATCTTCAATATCATCAAGAAGGCCCTTGAAGAATTTAAACTCTACTGGTTCCTTATGATATGGTGGAATTGATATAGGTCATGAAACGAGTGTGAGATCGATCTCAAACATAACTCCCTTAGGTGGAGGCGACGCTTTGGAATATTTTAGAAATACATGTAGGTATAGGTCTACCACAAGAGGAAAAAATGAGGGAGTCTTTTCTAATCCACTAGAGGGATCATTCCATCCACCTTCATTGAAAATAGTTCTCTTTGATGAGGATATGGTCTTATGATACCTTCATTTAAATCCCACTAATTGGTAAACATGCATGTCTCCAATTTAGGTGATTTAAAAGGAACTCATCTTAATAAAAATTGTTTTGCATGACTATTGGTCAACTAGTCTATTCCAAACATCAAATGAAGCATAAAATATCAAAAATTGTGAATCTCTAAGAATAATGGAAGCCAAAAACCACCATCGAACATTCTAGATAGATATGAAGATCGTATACTTTTCTTCCTAGGGGTGTATAAATATATAACAACCAAGAAGAGTACATAAATAGAAATTCTGACCTGAAAACCACTTAATAATATATTAATAAGTGGGATGAACCTATGTCAAACAAAGAAATAGAGAGAGTATAAGAAATAAACATCATACCTGGAACTATTTAGGACCCCTCTCCACCATCATATAGTTCCTGATTATCCTTATAAACTATCCCATAAGCCACTCCATGATGCCCAAGAGGCTCATAACCCACTTCATTCACTGATCATTGCTGGGTATGCACCTACTATTGATATTGTCCCCCTACACCATATCCCAACATTTCTATCCATGAATAACGGTGATAATACTACCTTAAATAACTAGTCTTACCAAACTAGTGACAGTCCATGAGAGAAATCGTGTATTAATTGAGAAAATTTTCCCTTTCCCCCATTGATATAGCACCAAGAAGAGTTTTTTCTTATAGAGGGAGTTGATGAACCTCTTATCTTCTTTGAATGTTGACACCTCTATAGTATACATCCTCTAACTTCATTTTCTTGTTACCATTATAATCCATGTGTATATCACTGGAGAAATCCCCTATCATTTCAATAACTTCTAGAAGAATACCTGCAACTTTATCTTCCTTGATTCCCTTCTCTTTTTTCAAGGCCTTACGATGCACTATAACATAGTTCATGAGATACAAAATAATGAATTGGGATTTTAGCTCTGGATGAAGCACAATCTCAAACATTATAGAATTCTATGCCTCATTCTCTTTTAGAAGAGGATAAAGGTGAATCAACTCTATGATTCATGTTGAAAAGGAAGACACTATAATCTGTAACATCCCCAAATGATAAAGGGTTAAATGACTAAATGATATGACTCATGTCAACAAGGTGAACCTTCCTTTTTGAGAGCCTGTCTGATTAGAACTCCACAGTTAAGCGTGCTTGGCCTGGAGTAGTGATCAGGATCGGTGACCTCCTGGGAAGTTTCCCAGGGTGTGTGTGAGTGAGGACAAAGCACACTGGAAAAGACATGTGTTGGCCTGTGGGGACAATCATTAGTCAGATGACCCGTTCAGGCACGTGGGTGGACCCTAGGGTGGGCCCCACATGTCTGCGGGGGCAACTGGTGGTACCTGGTGGGCAAGGACCCGACGACCATGTTAAGGCGGGGTGCCTGTGCTGTAACTGGGACCCAGTTGTCCTGTGGGGACAGTCATTAGTCAGATGACCCGTTCAGGCACGTGGGTGGACCCTGGGGTGGGCCCCACATGTCTGCAGGGGCAACTGGTGGTACCTAGTGGGCAAGGACCCGACGACCATGTTATGGCGGGGTGCCTGTGCTGTAACCGGGACCCGGTTGTCACATTTGGTATCAGAGGAGGAACCCAGCCTTAAGTGCGCAGTGCATTGCCTGGGTTGAGATGTAGGGCCCACAACGAGGGCGTTGTGCTCTAAAGGGGGGGTGATTGTAACATCCCCAAATGATAAAGGGTTAAATGACTAAATGATATGACTCATGTCAACAAGGTGCACCTTCCTTTTCGGGAGCCCGTCTGATTAGAACTTCACAGTTAAGCGTGCTTGGCCTGGAGTAGTGATCAGAATGGGTGACCTCCTGGGAAGTTTCCCATGGTCTGTGTGAGTGAGGACAAAGCACACTGGAAAGGACATGTGTTGGCCTGTGGGGACAGTCATTAGTCAGATGACCCGTTCAGGCACGTGGGTGGACCTTGGGGTGGGGCCCACATGTCTGCGGGGGCAACTGGTGGTACCTGGTGGGCAAGGACCCGACGACCATGTTAAGGCGGGGTGCCTGTGCTATAACCGGGACCCGGTTGTCACATTAAAATTTTACTTGAAATTTTCGGGTCTTTACATTACTCCCACCTCAGGGCTTTACGTCCCCGTAAAGCTTCAACACAAACTAGGGTCACAAAAGTGGTACAGAGCACGCATCTGAGACTTCCGCTCCCATGTGCTTACCTGGAGGTTCCGTACTGCCAAAGAAAGCTCACCCGAGGAATCGATCATCCTCGTAGGATCCACTCCTGTCGATCCTCGATCCCCACTGGAACCTCTGTGAAAAACACCTCATCGCCATCATCCAGCACCTCATGGTCGATGATATGCGAAGGGTCGAGCATGTATCTCTTCAGTTGAGATACGTGGAAGTCGTCATGCACCTGGTGCAACTGAGGTGGATGGGTCAAAGTGGTAAACCACCTCGCCTACCCAGCTGTGGACCTAGAAAGGTCTGTTGAACCTCAGAGTTTACTTGCCGCCTTGGCCACAACTCCGTAAACTTCGTCGAGGTGAGACCCATATAAGGACCCGACGACCATGTTAAGGTGGGGTGCCTGTGCTGTAACCGGGACCCGGTTGTCACATTTGGTATCAGAGGAGGAACCCAGCCTTAAGTGCGCAGTGCATTGACTGGGTTGAGATGTAGGACCCACAACGAGGGCGTTGTGCTCTAAAGGGGGGGTGATTGTAACATCCCCAAATGATAAAGGGTTAAATGACTAAATGATATGACTCATGTCAACAAGGTGCACCTTCCTTTTCGGGATCCTGTCTGATTAGAACTCCACAGTTATGCATGCTTGGCCTGGAGTAGTGATCGGGATAGGTGACCTCCTGGGAAGTTTCCCAGGGTGTGTGTGTGTGAGGAAAAAGCACACTGTAAAGGACATGTGTTGGCCTGTGGGGACAGTCATTAGTCAGATGACCCGTTCAGGCACGTGGGTGGACCCTAGGGTGGGCCCCACATGTCTGCGGGGGCAACTAGTGGTACCTGGTGGGCAAGGACCCAACGACCATGTTAAGGCGGGGTGCCTGTGCTGTAACCGGGACCCGGTTGTCACATAATCATCCCCTACTCAAGAACTATGATTTTTTTAGCATAGTCTAGCTTCAATATATCAGGGAATAACTCCTTGAAGAATATTTCCTTGAAGCTTGCCCATTTCATCCATTCACATATATTATCCTAAATAATAAATTCCCACTATCTTCTAGTAGGATTCTAATGCATGATGGTCCCATTATTTCCATTCCAACACTCTGGGGTCTCTAACAGGTCAAAAATCCTATTGATGACTCATATTAAGTCATCCATATCCTAGAGGTATATGGTGACTTGGGAGTATGAGGATTCTATAGCTAAAATTCAATATCATAATCCACAATCATTAATCCACCCTTGTTGGATCATCCTCCATAAAAATGTAGTAGAAAAAAGTGTACCAACTAGATTAATTCTATTAGTTGAATTGGTGGATTAACTAATGGAACATGCTCAGGTGCATCCTCCTACACAACAGGTAGCACAACTTGTTTTTAAAGACATCTATAAGGAGTTCCTAAAATTCTAGATAAATTTTTTTACAAATATAATATCTTAAAAAAGAATACTACTTGTATAAAACATGCATACCAAAGGTTTCACAACAAGGTTAAACCAAATAGGATAACCAAACGAACACAGAATAACCCCCCCAAGCACTACCCATGACCTAAGACAATCCTTCAGTGCCTTCACATTACTCAAAACCATATATGTACATTAAGGCATATAATACTAATTCCTAAATAGAAGAATGAAAAAATGATACAAAGTAACATATCATAATATCGATAGGAATTCAATTATTTAGTCTCTATCTAATACAAGAAACATGCATACGACATGTGATCATACATTCCAAAAAATGTTGCATGAACATCCACCAATTTGAACATAAATTCCCACACTATATAATGTCATATATATGATATATAGTGTTGTATGGGAACTGATATAGTTACCATGTCTACGTCCCAACCATCCTATATCATTTTCTCACTCTCCCAAATAAATATGAAAAGAAGAATAATGTTAGTGGACCTAGTGCTCTGATACCATTTTGAAACACCCCAATCTAAACCACTAGGTCCGATATGGGATGCCTCATGACATCTTGAAAACCTCCCCATATATATTAGGTTTATGACTAGCTTAGAGGGCCAAGAGAACTATAATGGGGTGACTATTCCCTTGATATTAGGTAAACATCGGAGTACATAATGCAGGTTTTACAATAGAATAAAAAATATGGAATAGATAAATAATTCATCAATGTAGAAGTGTACACAAAAAATAACAACCCACACAGTAATAGTATGGAATGTAGGTCACCCAACCCAAACTAAATAATGGATCCCCAGATGTGGTCGATTAAAGTAGGAAGTACAGAAGATAAAAAATAATAGAAAAAAACTATCCGAAAGACCATCCTATAATACCTATATCTTCCTTGTAATCCTTCTCAACTATACACTATAGGGCCCTTTACCTTCACTAGATCCTTGGTAATTAAATCTATAATCACATCAACATTTCTAAGTAGGGTGTTGTTGGAGTTTGTGGCATAGAACTAACTAATTTTTACTTTATTAATTAATAAATACCTTATCACATCTTGATTTTTCTTCTGCGTGACAATGCATGTGATAATTTCCTAAGGATATTTGTTGCATTAAAGGGTCATAGAGGATCCATGATATGATGAGAACATAGAAGTTCCATAACACTATTCTTGAATATATGTTCTATGGTCGTATGATGTTATTTGAGGGACACAAATAATATAGGTCATTAGGGGTGAGGACTCATAAATATTTGAGGCACCTTCTCATGGTGTGCACCCTTGGTAATATCGAGGAGGATATTATGAGAACGAGACCCACCAGTAAGAAATCCACATTTCATAGTGTCATTAGATGTTACTTTATGAGGATGTGTGTATTGGTCCATAGTCTTTAAGATTATTATTAATGGGTATTACAACTCACACACTTAGATGTATTGACGAAAACTGTGAGAACACACTATTCACCATGAGGTAGGATATGTTGGGTGCGTCATGAGTAACACGACATTAATAGATAATGCGAGAAAGGATTTGTCCCTTCTGTTCCATAAGAGAAGTATATATATTAGGCCTTTTGATGAAATTTATATATCCTAAATAAATCCCTGGCCATGGTAAGGAATGGGAAAGTTCAATTTTGAGAATTCAAAGAAAGAATAATCGACCACATGGGTTGATGGCACTAGCATAAAACCCACTTGATTCGAGATATCGAGACAAAGAGATTACATTACACGGTAAGCATTTGTAGGAGGTGACACATCATTGCGGAATTAACTTCTTTCTTTATGGGTGCCATGGCATATTGCTATATGCTAACCTTGGACTTTAGGATGGCTCCATCTAATTCCACTGAGAATGAGGCCTAGAGGGTCACACACTAAGTGTATCTAAGCATCTTAGTTTAATATTAATTTAACAAGTTGAATAAATATTATTCCCTATTGTGGTTTAATAATCATTTGATGATGCATGATCATATTTATTTTGACCCTAGTTATTTGAGAGAATATATTGTGGGTGAAATAATATGTATTTATTAGCGAGTAATGCAGTAATATTTATTTAATAAATAAAAATCCATTATTAAATGTCTAATAAATGTGGCAGAGGAAATAAAGAAAATGAAAAAACAAAAGTACACACTGTGTATTTTTTCTAGGGATTTGTGAGAAATAATATTAATTAATTATTAAATTAATATTAGGTGCAATTCGCTGGGTTCATGTCAAGTAATAATAATAGTCAACTTTTATTATTATACATGGTGTCTTATTAAGAATTAAATAAAATGAATAAATGCTTTCGTGTAATTAATTAATTTTATTATTCTACGTAATTAAAAAATCTCAATTATATAATTCTCATTAGCCTAGACATTTTATTGTGGTTGTGTACAAAAGATCTAGAGAAAGCTCTCAAGGCAAGAGATAATTATTTTCTTCCAAGAATGCTCTAAAATGGGGAGAGAGATCCTCCTCCACTAAATCAAGGAGAGATCTTTGCAAGATCATCTCAAGGGAATCGAAGGCGGACATCACAAGCAAAGGCTCTTCCATGCTATCACCCAGAGATCCCTTCAGTGATGTCCAGAGATACGTGGAGCACATGTGGATCACCGCTAGAGGAATCCTACACATGGATTATAAGATGAAATGATGGATCACAGTGGATCATGACTGAAAACATCAATAGAGAGAGTATCCCATCAAGGAAATTCATGTCTTTTAATTAAATTAATTATAACAAACATATGATGATCCTCTCTATGGTTATGGGACTCCCTTGATTTCTTTCGTTCTTTGTTCTATTCTGAAGATCCAACATGTTATTATCGTGATAGATCTTGGATTGATCGTTTCTAACAGAAAAATTAAAGTTGGGTACACCCACCAACATTCTTCTACTACGCCCGAAATATAAAAGTGGTATCCGAGCAGTCATATCGTTGATTATAATTATTTAGTTTTTATTTGGTGATTTACTCATTAAATAATTTAGTTGTTTCAATTCAAGTTAATCATTCTATAAATTTGAATCTCAAGTTCTATTCCCCCTATATCATTTCTCGTTTACTTTACAGAAACAATTTTTTCTGTTAATTTTGATTAAAATTAAACAGAGGATCTCATCTAGAGGTGGAAAAGCTTCCTAGAAGTACAACACCAGAACACACAATGTTTATTCGGAAGTACATGCTGTGTAGTATAGTTTTCATGCACCGGGTCAGTTCACCAAACTAGGTCATGTCATTGGATTCAATATAAGTCTTTAAGACTCTGTGTGTTGACCAGGAATAAGTGGCACACAGTTTTTGGATAACACACTGTGTGGCCCACTGAACACAGAGTGTAGTGCCTTTAGGTTAGGGTTGGACCATGCACCCCGTACATGGATTTACTGGCTAGAAACCAGGTAATTTGGATACTCCACGACATGTGTAACACCCCAATATTTCATAGTACGTTATCTCTTCAAAATAATTCAATAACTTGCACAACACGCAACACTGAGTTCCAACGCACCATGACTTACCAAACTAGCCGTTCAAAAAGAGGTTATGAATAGTATTAACTGAATTTTGAATTTTATATACTCTATATAATTTTAAAATCCATATTTTGTGTTTCTTAGACATAATATAAGAAAAAATTTAATTTTTCAGATAAAGGAAGTATTTTTCAAAAAATACAATTTTACCGTCATTTAATAGAGAACCCTTTTTAAATCCAATATTTGACACATTTATATATATATTAAATTTGACAAAATAAAATTATTATTTAGAATCGGGACATAAAAATTTAGTTTCGATAAATTATTTGTGTTTTTGATAGCTTTCATATTTTGGTAAATAGTGAAAAATAATAATTTTAATTGAAAAAAACTTTTTCAATCAAAATAATTTAGTGTTAAATTATACATTTGAATGGTTTGGAAGTATAATTAGATTATATTTTTTTTATTTAATACAATTTAGGTCATTATAAGTAATTTCACATTTAAATTTGACATAAACACATGTCAATCTTTTGATAGTTTTTACTTTTTAAAAACCCGCTTTTTGGTTTTGATAACGGGAATTAATTTTAAATTAATAAATGAAACTTCTATGTTTCAAATTTGGTAAAATATAATTCATTTTTGGTTTTGGAATATCAAAATTAGCTTAGGGTGAATTCTTTGGTATTTTTCTGAAAACATTCAATTTTTGATGAATAGTGAAAAACACTGCGTAATTGTTTAATATCGACTTTTTATTTAAATAATTAGTTATTATATTTAAATTTATATTAGGTAAAAATCGATACATAATACCTCTATATGTTCAATGTAATTCACTGGGGTCATTTTATAATAAATTTAGATATATAAAATTTTATTGAACAATTTACCATCTTTTACCAACCTTCTAGGTGCATTTGCGAATTTGCATAAAACGTAATTTTACTAAATCTATGAATTGAATTTCAGAAATACAAGAGACACATTTGACATCATTAAGTTAAATTTGGTTCAATAATATGAAAATATTTTTTGGTGAATAGTATCTTTTGACTTTTTTTTACCACGGTTAAAAGTAAATAGGGTAATTAAAGGTAAAATTGATATTATAATTACATAAAAACATGTCCTAATTCTATTGGATAAGTTTATTTCGACCAAAATAAACCTTAGGAATAAAATATTATCCTTTTGATTCAATTGGATTAGATTAGGACATTTTTTTTATTTTATTTAAAGAAGAGTTAAAAGTGTTAAATTCAATGTTCAATAACTAAATTATTTTTAATATAGGGTTATACATAAGATAAAGTTGACTATAAATATTAATTATAAATATAAAACTATTTCCTACATATTGGTATTTTATTTATAATTTGTATGCATTAAATAATTAATTTTATTTATGACACAATGATGATTTAATAATTACCTTATTAATAAAGGACTAAAATAATTGATATTATAAATATCCAAATATATGTAAATTGACACTTCTGGTGAATTAAAATAATTTTATAGGTTAATATTACATGTTAAGGTTTATTAAATAAATTATTTTTGAAGTGATAAAGTTAATATGACTCTCACAAATACAAAATACCAAATAGTGTCAAAATTGACATAAATGAGTTTTTAAAACAAATACTATATTATTAATTGATATAATATTTATAAAAATTTAAGGTTTGACCAAATGACTTATATAAGGTTATATATATAAATAATGAACCACTTGGGGTTCTCTTGGATTTTTGTAGTATGTTTATTAACTATTTATTATAATAATACATGAATACATGGTAAAAGTTAAACTAATTAACTAAGAGTTAAATCTAAAAGATAAGGTTAATATGGTGACCTAAAACCTTATAAAACCTATTTTTTAGAGGTTTTCTACCCATAATTACCTTATCCTAGAAATAAATTATTTTTGATAAATTATAAACAGAATACGGTTGTGTAATAAATTAATATTTTATGTTTTTCCTAAAGTGACCCTCACATCTCTTATAAAAGGGCACTTCCCCTTATCTCAAAATCACACCTCCAAAACCCTTTTTATTGGCCAAATACAAATCAAATATCCTCCCAAATACCCTCAAATCTACCTAGAGTCCTTAATTTTAAAATAAATCCATCCTAGTGATCGATTTTGATCAACTCAAACGGAAACACCCAAAGAAGAGGTAATAATTTCACCACATATTTCAAAGTTATTTTCTTCTTCCACTCCCTCTTTCTTTACTGTTTCCATACCAAAATAATGAATCTTGTACCTTATACATACTGTAATTATATTATAAATATTGTACAACCATATCCATTATTCTATCCATCCTATGAATGAGAAGTCACCATACGTGTGTACGTACGACTTACCGTCTCCATGTCGTGGTGTAATTTGTTATTCAAACACATAATTTTTTAGATGGGTGTAATATTGAGTATAACAGATGAAAATAATCGATATAACTTGTAAAGTATTATTTATATATTATATACCATCTAATCACATATGATTTCACCATCAATAGAGTGATAATTTTTCTCGTACGTATCTACAGATTACCCTCTCCACGAACACGACGAAATTCATTCCCTATCATAATCATTCAAGAATAATATTCATTTTATGATAACAAATAATGTTTAAAAACTTAATATAATTCTGTATATTATTCAAATACATCATTTCCATAACAAACATGTCTTACTTAACCAATAATATAGAGGGAAACAAATCAGTTAACACCCGAAACAATGATTCTACTGAAATATTATTAACAAAGCAATATTAGAAGATCATATATGGTATCATTTTTATGTATGTGGTTATTGTATAATTTAATAAAAATTATTTAACTATTATATAGGATTTTAATTTACCCATGACCAAGGAAAAGTAAAAGTTAAGGGCTAATTCTACAATTTCTTCATTATCTGTGGTTATTTATGCGTGAGTGTTTACTGTGACCTATTTATCATCCACATCCGTGTTTCTTAAAAATATATTTCAAAATTTGTTTTAATATTTCCTAGACTATGTGTTAAATTCATTTATAACCTTGAATGAATTTTTATAATATTTTTATAAAATAACATTTCTATCATTTTCCAAACAAGGTCCTTTAAGACCCTTTTGACAAAATTAAGGAAAAAAATGATTTTTAACTTATACAGTGAGTGCTAATATTTTCATCCGTTATAAAATCTTTGAAGCTTAAATTAAAAGATTATAAGAATATTTTAAAAACAAATGATTTCTTTTATAATTATGTGACTTCTAAATGATTTCAAAATAGAAATATATATTTCTCTCAAATAGTTTTTATTTCATTTATGTCAAGATCTTTGATGGATTTTACACTTGTTTGAAGTTGATTTATTATGATACAATCTTCTATATTGTATTGAATGATTTGGGATATGTTTTATTGTGGATGTGTTATTTTTATATCATTCATTGTTTATGGATAAAGTATTGACATTTTGTATACTAGTTTAATACGATTTTTTATGTTATGTTTAAACCTTTTCATATGAGAAATGCATTGGACTAAGTAAGTGATGGGTGAAGCCTGTTGTAGCTCCTTGATGCATCGGTAGGTTTCATGAGACACACTAGTGTCTTGGAACAAGGCCTTGAAAATATATTATTTGTAGTCTTAGCATGAGGACTTGACTATGTGGTTATAAAGTCTGGCATTATGCATTCCATCATTATGAAATTGGATATTGATATTATATTTTATTATTCGACTAGTAGAATATCCATGTTACTAAGTAAATGGAATTTTTTGATTTATATTTTCCATATTATACTTAAGATTATGTTTAAAAGAATTTTGTTTTAGTATTATACATTTTATTAAATGTTTATGCTTATTTATGAATGTTTCGCTATATTGTTATCGTTACTGAGCACCTGAGCTCACCCATTTCTATGTTTTATTTTTCCCAGGATGTGAAGAAGTATATTATGACTAACCAACATGGATAGTATATGGGATATGAATGTGTTCAAAGGAGACAATACTATTGTTTTTTTTCATTTTATATGTAATGTAAAACATAGGTATGTATCTAGTACTTCCAAGGCTACTAAACTGATCAGTATTTCGGGATTTAATCCCTTGTGATCATGCCAATGTTATGTAATAATGCACTGACTCTCGGTAACTAGGGTCGAGGAATTATAGTTGGTATCAGAGGAAGTTTAGTACAATCCTTGGAAACTAGATTTAGAAAATCACTGAGTGGAGAACATTACCCTAAGATATAATTTGAGGATTATTATAGAAGAACTTCCTAGAATTTTGGTAATGTAGATATTTTGTGTATTTTCTAAGCAATACATCCATGTCTGGATACGAGCAGGAAGAGGCGGCTTGGGCACATATGTACCTAGGATTGAAAACTCTGACAAGGAGTTTTGGGCTTGGCCTAGGGTATCCTGGTACACGACAATGAGCCTTGATGCACTATTGTCTATGACACTCCCGGGGGATATGCTGAGGATAATTCTCATTTTCTTTACAAGACACTATAGAAGATTTAAGAGTAAATACATCCTCAAAGAAATCATTTTTTAAAATTATAGATTATATGCATAATCTTTTTAATTTACATTAGGTATTTTACAAGTTTGGAATTATGCATTTCCATTCATAAACTAACCTAGTGTATGTCATTGTTTAGAAATGGCACCCAGAAGAAGGAATGAGAACTCCACTAATACGGATGACCCAAAGAGAAAGATGGATCATATATTTCATAGTATTAAGCCAATATTTAGAAGGGAAATAGTCCACCATGTATTCTCATCATATGAAGAAATATCATCATGTGTTAATAAGATAAATAAAGAATTCTATGAGTCATATGGTTTTGAAGGGAAGCAATATAAGAAAAGGTTGGTAGAGAGAAAGATGGATAAAGGGAAGAGGAGAAAGATAGATTTTCCCATATGTGATAACTGTGGAAAGAATCAACATGGTAAATGATTAAAGGGACTGATATTTTATTATATGTGTGGAGAAAAAGGACACCAAGTATGTGATTTCAAGGGTAAAAAAAAAGGTTTCCAATGTACAATGCTTCATCTACAAGGAGTTGGGACACTACGCGAATCAATGTGAAAATTATCAGAGTATTCACCAAATGATGCTATTAGATAAAATAAAAGTTATGATACTACCACATATGAAGAGTAATGACTAGTGTTATTAGGTTTTTATTAAAGAATTATTTCCTTTGAGTGTTGTATCAATGATGTACTGGTTATATGAATTATAGAAATAAAGAAGGATTTTACTGTAGTACTATTTCATTGAGGATTTGAGATTATATGGTTCTAAAAAAAGTGACCCAATAGCAAGATAAATTTTTGGAAAATACATGGTTAAAGTAAAGATAAACCTTAATATGGTTCTAATACTAAGGTAGTGATTTTGGAATAAGATATTATTGATATGGATAAATTATATTCGATATTCTTGACTACTTTGGAACTAATTAATTGTTTATGTATACTATTATTGTTGGAGTTTACAACATTTTTGGATATAAAGAGTATATCCAGTATTCTATAAGGAATAAGGGAGAATGAATGTAATCAATAAAGTTTTATGATAATTCATGGTGTTACCATGTTGTAAAATAATACATGATGAAGGTATTAACATGTTATTATGTATCAAAAAAGATCTTCATTGTGTTTACCTTACTTATAAATTTTCGACTGTGAGTTTGGATAGAAGTATTTTGGATAAGTCTAAAGGTTGTAATGGATTAATTTTGAAATTGGAAACTATTTTTATGGTTAAATTATTTCTTATGATAATTTTTCTATTGTTAGAAAAAGGAAAAACCAGAGGTCAGGCGACAACCCATCACATACGACAAAGGCGCGAGACTTGAACCCCCCAACTGAAGGGCGACAAGGGTGCATCACCTACCATTGGCTTACATGATGTCCTATTTTTTATAATGTAGTTTTTTTAAATAGTCTAACAAATGAATTATAAATTCATTATTTTTGGAACCCTATATGACTAGGATAAATAGAATATTTTTCAATCCTATTATCTTTTAGAGTGAAAGATGAGTTTGTGGTAGGAATTAGTTGAACTATGAAACTTTACTTATCTAGTATATTTTTCTCTCTTATTCTATGAATAAATAATTCTTAATCATTAGGGAAAAGATCTTAAAACCAAAAATGTGTTATCCTAATACCTTATGTTTTTTTTGAACTGATGATATTTTAAATCATCATAGATTCATGGTTTTGAGGCCCTCAATTTTACACTTGTTTGTGATTGATGACCTCAATCACTCCCTATAAATATTTTGGGGTTTCCTCCAATTATGTGTCTCTAATTTCCACCAATTTTCTCCTAATTGAGATCATAATTTGGTTGTGACTTTTTCATTTCCCTTTCCCTCTTATTAAGACTAAATTTTATTAACCCAATTTCTGATGTGGGTTTTCTACAAAGGTAGTTATCTATTTTTAACCTTTTATATTTGGAGGAAATTTCAAATTGTGAGGATACAATTTATTGAATGGGAGAATATAACACCCCAAGATTTCATAGTACATTATATCTTCAAGATAATTCAATAACTTGCGTTACAAGAAACACCGAGTTCGAGCGCACCACGACTTACCAAACTAGTCATTCAAAAAGTGGTTATAAATAGTATTAACTACATTTTGAATTATATATAGTACATATAATTATAAAATCTATATTATGCATTTTTTAGACATAATATAAGAACAAATTCAATATTTCAAATAAAGGAAGAATTTTTCAAAAAAATGTAATTTTACCACTTTTTAATAGAGAACCTTTTTTAAATACAATATTTAACACTCTATATGTTCAATTTGACAAAATAGACTTCTTATTTAGAATCGGGACATAAAAATTTAGTTTTTGATAACTTTTTTGGTTTTTTCTGATAACATGCATATTTTGGTGAATAGTGAAAAATATAAAATTTTAATTGAAAAAAACTTTTTTAATCAAAGTAATTTATAGAGTGAAATTATACATTTGAATGGTTTGGATGTAACGCCCCGACCCCAGCTACCCAGAGTCGGTGCATTACTTCGTAAAATTGGTATGATCACAAAAGATCAAGTCTCGAAAGACCGATTAGTTTAGTAGCCTTGGAAATACTAGATACATTCATAAATGTTACATTACATCATAAAGTGAAAAACTAATAACAGAGTCTTCATAGTCCACACTCATATCCTCTTCTGACTATCCCTGAAGGTCATTCATAAAATACTTCTTCACATCCTGGAAAATATTAAAACATTGAAAGGGGTGAGCTCAGATGCTCAGTAAGGATAACAATATTGCGGAAGCTTTCATAAATAAACATAAACATTTAAGGCAATATATAACTAAAAAAAAGCCTTTTAAACTTGAACATCAACATAATATGGAAAAAGTAAAATGAGATAATGCCATTTACTTCTTCACATGGATATTCTACTGGTCGAATAATCACATGCAATATCAATAACCACTTTCATAATGATGGAATGCATAATGCCAGACTATCATAACCACGTAGCCAAGGCCTCGTTCCAAGACCACAAATAAGATTTTGTCAAGGCCTCGTGCCAAGACACTAGTTTGTCTCATGAGACCTACCGATGCATCGAGGAGCTATAGCAGGCTCCACCCGTCACTTATTAAGTTCAATGCATTCCTCATATGAATAGGTTTAAACATATCATATACCATAACATAATCATATCACATAAAATATGCATAAAGGAAACATAACATTTCAACTTTTCAATCATAATATATAAATACAACACATTGATATAATAAAAACTCTTTAAAAACCATTTTCAATACCAAAATAAAAGAAAGTTAAAACTTTGTATTTATTTTTCATTAAACAAATGATGGCTTGTAGAGGAAGCCGAAACTCAAATAATGGTCATGGCGGCAGAGAAGTCGTTGTCGCCGCATATATACGAAAAGAAAAAAATTCCCTTTTTGTCGTTTAGTAAAACACTTCGTATAAAAAATATTCCTTTTGAATAAACATAAAAGTCAAAGGGGTTTATACACCGTATAAAAGAAAGTTGTGTATAAAACCAAATATGCCTCAATGAAAGGAGATTGAGACGAAATCCTTAAAAAGATCATTTTTAAAATAAAATAGATCTATTATGTTTATTCACTATAGGTACACATAAAGAAAGTAAAAATACAAAATAGGACATAATAATATCATGACATAATTTGAAAGTAGGAGATTAACCCAAAGAATGGAAGTTGGGTTAAGAAATTCCCTTACCTTGCATCTTGTCCTGACTCGACCGTTCTTTAACCTCCTGAATAATAAACTAGAGTTAATTTATATTTACTTAAGAACCTTTTTCATGTTCATTATTCCTTTTATATCACTTATTACCATTTTATGAACATTATTTAATTATTTAAGTTAATAACGGTCGTTTTGTCAATCTTTGGTTCTTGAGTCAAAAATAAACTTCTTATAATTACAAGTTATTCATGTGGTGAAATATCCATTATATCCAGAATTATATTCATTATGTATATATCATATATATCATATATATACAGTATATACATTCATTTATAATATTATGTAACATTTAGAGGTAAGAAATGAAATGCACCGTTCATGGAGACGGTAAGCCGTACGTACGCATGAACGCTACTTTCATTTCTATTTCATATTTAATGGAATGAAATCATAATGATATAAATGTATAATATAATTCCAGTATAATATAGTGTATAATACCATTTACTCCATCCTTTATACATCCCACATATGGCATTAACGATTCAAATCACTTTGAGGGGGCGATAGTCCGCACTTCCTAAAATGAAATTATCGCGTTTACCCATAATGGAAATCATAAATTATGCCATAAATGAGAAATAAAGAAGCATAAGTAAAACATAAACATATTATATATCATATATAAATATATTGACATCTTAATGGCCACCTTTGAAGGTGTTATATGAGTGTTGAACAAACATCGTTTTGTGAGGTAGAAATTCGCCATCCACAGAAACAGTATGTTCTTTAACCATTAGATGTAGGTGTGTGTAAGTGTAGCTCTAATACTTATTATAACAACATCCTATTATATTTAGGATACTGGTTTTGTTACAAAAGAAATGAATAAAAAGAGTTTAAGGGGTTGGAGAAGCTAAATAAAAAAAACAACATTAGAGAAGACATTACCTAAAAATCGGGTAACTCTTTTTGATTTGAGCCAAAGGCTTCCTTGGGAAGAATTCTGCCCAAAGTGAGGCTTCTAGGAGTAAAGGAGGGAAGTTGGGAGGGTATTTGGGCAGAGTTTGGCCGAGCCAAATGGCTTGAAAGTGTGAATGAGGTGGTAGAGGTGGGGGCCTTTTATAAGAGGAGAGGAGGGGCACTCTTGGAAAGTAAGGGAAATTTACATTATTATACAATGCTTTTAGGATTATAAAGGTCCCACACTTATATAATTCGTGGCTAAGGTAATAAGGGTTCGAAATATACCCATCCAATAGTCTTTGAAAAAAGTGTAAGCCTTGGATTGTACATTATCTTTTCATTTTATTAAAATCGTTAAATAATGAGGTCATCGCTGCATCATAATGATGTCATAAATAATTTAATTTATTTAATGTCTAAAAATTATAAAAAAAATACTATGATGTAGTAAATCCTTTTAGATTTCAAATGACTATTTATAGTCAAAAATATGACTTGTATAACCCCATGTAAAAATTGTTTTAGTAAAACATTTCATGTTTGTGTCATTTTTTACTTTAACATTAAATAAAAGGTATTTATGTCATTTTCCAACTAAAGTGGCTCCATGGGATCCCAAAGTTGACCCATGGATTGTCTTGGTCAGCCATGGCACATCCAATGAGTGTAGGACATGTGTCAAGCTCATATCATATTATTAAAACATTATTTTTACCTTAAACTACACTAATTACCTCTAATCGCGATTAAGAACTTAAACGTTACTATTCACCAAAAATTATTTTAATCTAATTGAACCACATTTTACTTCTTAATGACAACCATGTATGTCAGATTTTTGAAAATCAAAACACAGAAGTGGTAATATTTCATTTAAACGAAAAATCAGTTATTTAACTACCACTTAGTGGTTTCACTATTCATCAAAAATTGAAGTTTTTCAGAACAATGCCAAAATTTCACCCTAAGCTGTAATTGATATTCCAAATTAAAAAATGATGTCTATTTTAAAAAATTCCAAACATATAAGTTTAATTAATTAATTTTATAATTAATTCCCGCCGTCACAACAAATAGCGTGTTGTTAAGAAACAATATATATCAAAAGATTCACAATTGTTTATGTCCAATTTCAAAGTGAAATTAATTATAATGAACACCATTGGATAAAATGGTAAAAATATATTCTAATTATAATTTAAAACCACTAAATAGTATAATTTATCACTATAAATTATTTTGATTAAAAAATTTGTTTTTAAGTATTTTTCACTATTCATAAAAAATTAGAAGTTCTCAGAAAAATACCAAAAATTCAACATAGGCTAATTTCGATATTCCGAATCCAAAAATTAAGTCCATTTTGAAATATAAAATTTCTATAATTTTAAAAAGTGGTTATTACTATTCATAACGGCTACTTTGATTAGTCGCGGTGTTTTAGAACTCGAAGTTGCGTACAATGCAAGCTATTGCATTATTGAATGAGAAGCGTATCGTGGAAGCTCGGGGTGTTACATTCTCCCCTCCTTCAATAAATTGCATCCTCACAATTTGAAATTTTTCTTTGAAAATAAAAGGTTGAAAAGAGAAAATACCTTTGTGGAAAACCCACATCGGAAATAAGATTAATAAAATTTAGCCTTAATAAGAGGGAAAGGGAAATGAAAAAGTCACCACCCAATTATGATCTCGATTAGGAGAACATTGGTGGAAATTAGAGACATATAATTAGAGGAAAAACGTAAATATTTGTAGGGAGTGATTGAGGTCATCAATTACAATCAACTGTCAAATTGAGGGCCTCAAAGCCTTCAATCTATGTTGATTTAAAATATCATCAGTTCAACAAGACACAAGGTATTAGGATAACACATTTTTTTTGTTTTAATATCCCTTTACTAAAGTTTAAGAATTAATTTATTCATTGAATAATAGATAGGTATATATATATTTATGCTTGACAATTAGAGTTTCAACCTTCAACTCAGCTTTCACTCAAAAAGATAATAGAACTCAAAAATATTATACTTATCCTAATTGTATAAGGTTCCAAACGTTAACACATACCATTTAGATTAGTAAAATTATTTTGTAATAACCAGGGACTTCCTGTAGGCTAGTGGTAGGAAATAAAGGCCTGTCGCACTATGATTGTGGGTTCGATTCCTACAGCTTTGTCCGACGCGATGGGTTATGCCCCACCCTGCAGGTTGTCCTTTTCCTAAAACTATAGTATTATAATATTCCAAAAATAATCTTCATAAATTTTTTAACCTTAAACAATACTATCCAAAGATCAACTTAATCTACTCCAACCTTTATAGTTATCCAAAATACCTCTGTCCAAACTTTCTCTAAAATGTCTCTTAATTCCAAAATCAATTTATCAGATTCCCCAAACAAATTAAAGTTTCTCTTTTTTTCACATACTAAAAATATGATTACCTTCATCATATTAAAACCTTACTGAAATCAAGAAGTACTGTAGTACAATCCTTATATATATATATATCACATTATTCTAATAACCAGAATATAATCCATGAGTCCAAAAGCACCAATACATTAATTATTCTGCTTCAACTGTAGTAACAACATAAGATTTTCCTTGATCCCTTGGCCTTTTCTGAGGTAAGTTTCCCTGACGCTTAGGACATTCATTTGCATAATTCCCCATTTCCCTACAATTGTAGCATTCAACATTGATAGCCTCTTTCTTTCCCTTGCAATCACGCACTTGGTGACCTTTTTCTCCACATTTATAACAAAATCCCATTCCTTTTAGGCAAGTACCAGGGTGATTCTTCCCACAATTATCACATAATGGAAAATCCTTCGTTCCCTTTTTCCCTTTATCTGTCTCTTGTTCCACCGTTCTCTTCTTCTCTTGCTTTACTTTGTTGTCATAAGACTTAGAGAATTCCTTTTCTGTCTTGATAGCACATGAGACAATATCTTCGTATGTTGAGAACGATTGTGATACTAAAGCTCGATGGAGAAATGGTTTTAACCCATCAAAGAAATGATCAATCTTACCTCTTGGGTTACGTATATAATCTGCAGCATACCTCGCTAACCTTGTAAAGTTGGCCTCATACTTTGCGACATTCTCATCCTCCTTTTGTTTCAGACTCAGAAATTGCCTTTCCATATCTGCTCTATGGTCATGAGGAAAGTATTTTTCTAAGAAAATATCTTTGAACTACCTCCATTCCATATTCGATATGTCATCATCTTCCTTTGTGTTTTGAATCAATGACCACCATTGATCAGCATCTCCAGTGAGGCGGTAAACTGCCATGATAACCTTTTCCCTTTCACTACTCACCAAGGCGTGGAATATTTTCTCTAAGGAGTTTATCCATTGCTCAACTACTAATGGATTTGTACCCCCATTAAATGTTGGTGGTTTTTGCCTCATGAAGCGGTCTAACATTGATCCTCCACGTTGCGGATCAGGGTGCTCCATATGAGTAAGGTTATTATTCATAACCTGAGTGAGTTGTCCCAGTATGGTAATAAGTTGATCAGCACCAGTTGTATCTCCAGATCCACAATAATTATCTTTAGAAGGATGGAAATCCCTACACGGAGTGCGTGCATTGATACAGTTTCCATTCCTTCCACTAGGCGCCATTTCTAAACAATGGCATAAACTAGATTAGTTTATGAATTAAAATACATAATTCCATATTTGTAAAACACTTTACATAAATTGAACTATTTATGGACATAATCCATAATCATAAAAAGAAATGTTTTCTTTGATAAAGAATATACTCATAACCCTTCATAGTGGTTTGTAAAGAAAATGAGAATTATCTTAAGAATATCCCCTGGGAGTGTCGTAACCAAGAGTGCAGCAAGGCCCGTTGTCGTGCACCAGTTCCTGTTCGAGTCTATCTCAAAGCGGTGTTTTCGGGTTTTACCCCTAGGTACATCTGTTCCAGAGCCGCCTCTTCCTGCTCGTATCCAGACATGGATGTATCGCTCGAAAAACTCACAAAATCTCTATAATACTAAAATTCTAGGAAGTTCTTCTATACTAATCCTTAAAGTCTATCTTCGGGCTATGTTCTCTAATTAGAGTTTATCTAAATCTAGCTTCCAAGGTTACTACAAAACTGCCTTTGATACCAACTGTAACGCCCTGACCCCAGCTACCCAGAGTCGGTGCATTACTTCGTAACATTGGCATGATCACAAAAGATCATGTCTCGAAAGACCGATTAGTTTAGTCGCCTTGGAAACACTAGATACATTCATAAATGTTACATTACATCATAAAGTGAAAAACTAATAACAAAGTCTTCATAGTCCACACTCATATCCCCTTCTGACTATCCCTGCAGGTCATTCATAAAATACTTCTTCACATCCTGGAAAATATTAAAACATTGAAAGGGGTGAGCTCAGATGCTCAGTAAGGATAACAATATTGCGGAAGTTTTCATAAATAAACATAAACATTTAAGGCAATGTATAACTAAAAAAAAGCCTTTTAAACTTGAACATCAACATAATATGGCAAAAGTAAAATGAGATAATGACATTTACTTATTCACATGGATATTCTACTGGTCGAATAATCACATGAAATATCAATAACCACTTTCATAATGATGGAATGCATAATGCCAGACTATCATAACCACGTAGCCAAGGCCTCGTGCCAAGACCACAAATAAGATTTTGTCAAGGCCTCGTGCCAAGACACTAGTTTGTCTCATGAGACCTACCGATGCATCGAGGAACTATAGCGGGCTCCACCCGTCACTTATTAAGTCCAATGCATTCCTCATATGAATAGGTTTAAATATATCATAAACCATAACATAATCATATCACATAAAATATGCATAAAGGAAACATAACATTTCCACTTTTCAATCATAAGATATAAATACAACACATTGATATAATAAAAACTCTTTAAAAACCATTTTCAATACCAAAATAAAAGAAAGTTAAAACTTTGTATTTATTTTTCATTAAAAAAATGATGGCTTGTAGAGGAAGCCGAAACTCAAATAATGGTCACGGCGGCGGAGAAGTCGTTGTCGCCGCATATGTACGGAAAGAAAAACATTCCCTTTTTGTCGTTTAGTAAAACGCTTCGTATAAAAAAGATTCCTTTTGAATAAATATAAAAGTCAAAGGGGTTTATACACCGTATAAAAGAAAGTTGTGTATAAAACCAAATATGCCTCAATGAAAGGAGATTGAGACGAAGTCCTTAAAAAGATCATTTTTAAAATAAAATATATCTATTATGTGTATTCACTATAGGTACACATAAAGAAAGTAAAAATACAAAATAGGACATAATAATATCATGACATAATTTGAAAGTAGGAGATTAACACAAAGAATGGAAGTTGGGTTAAGAAATTCCCTTACCTTGCGTCGTGTCCTGACTCGACCGTTCTTTAACCTCCTGAATAATAAACTAGAGTTAATTTATATTTACTTAAGAACCTTTTTCATGTTCATTATTCCTTTTATATCACTTATTACCATGTTATGAACATTATGTAATTATTTAAGTTAATAACGGTCGTTTTGTCGATCTTTGGTACTTGAGTCAAAAATAAACTTCTTATAATTACAAGTTGTTCATGTGGTGAAATATCCATTATATCCAGAATTATATTCATGATTTAGATATCATATATATCATATAAATACAGTATATACATTCATTTATAATATTACATAACATTTAGAGGTAAGAAATGAAATTCACCGTTCATGGAGACGGTAAGCCGTACGTACGCATGAACGCTACTTTCATTTCTATTTCGTATTTAATGGAATGAAATAATAATGATATAAATGTATAATATAATTCCAGTATAATATAGTGTATAATACCATTTACTCCATCCTTTATACATCCCACATATGGCATTAACGATTCAAATCACTTTGAGGGGGCGGTAGTCCGCACTTCCTAAAATGAAATTATCGCGTTTACCCATAATGGAAATCATAAAGTATGCCATAAATGAGAAATACAGAAGCATAAGTAAAACATAAACATATTATATATCATATATAAATATAGTGACATCTTAATTGACACCTTTGAAGGTGTTATATGAGTGTTGAACAATCATCGTTTTGTGAGGCAGAAATTCGCCATCCACAGAAACAGTATGTTCTTTAACCATTATATGTAGGTGTGTGTAAGTGTAGCTCTAATACTTATTATAAAAACACCCTAGTATATTGAGGATACTGGTGTTGTTACAAAATAAATGAATAAAAAGAGTTTAAAGAGTTGGAGAAGCTAAATAAAACAAAACTACATTAGAGAAGACATTACCTAAAAATCGGGTAACTCTTTTTGATTTGAGCCAAAGGCTTCCTTGGGAAGAATTATTCCCAAAGTGAGGCTTCTAGGAGTAAGGGAGGGAAGTTGGGAGGGTATTTTGGTAGAGGTTGGCCGAGCCAAATGGCTTGAAAGTGTGAATGAGGTGGTATAGGTGGGGGCCTTTTATAAGAGGAGAGGAGGGGCACTCTTGGAAAGTAAGGGAATGTTACATTATTATACAATGATTTTCGGATTCTAAAGGTCCCAAACTTATATAATTCGTGGATAAGGTGATAAGGGTTAGAAATATACCCATCCAATAGTCTTTGGACAAGTTTAAGCCTTGTATTGTACATTATCGTTTCATTTTATTAAAATCGTTAAATAATGAGGTCATCGCTGCATCATAATGATGTCACAAATAATTTAATTTATTTAATGTCTAAAAATTATAAAAAAAATACTATGATGTAGGAAATATTTTTAGCTTTCAAATTACTATTTATAGTAAAAAATATGACTTGTATAACCCCATGTAAAAATTGTTTTAGTAAAACATTTCATGTTTGTGTCATTTTTTACTTTAACATTAAATAAAAGGTATTTATGTCATTTTCCAACTAAAGTGGCTCCATGGGGTCCCCAAGTTGACCCATGGATTGTATTGGTTGTCCATGGAACATACAATGAGGGTAGGACATGTGTCAAGCTCATATCATATTATTAAAACATCATTTTTACCTTAAACTACACTAATTACCTCTAATCGCGATTAAGAACTTAAAAGTTACTATTCACCAAAAATTATTTTAATATCATTGAAGCAAATTTTACCTCTTAATGAAAACCATGTATGTAGGATTTTTGAAAATCAAAACACAGAAGTGGTAATATTTCATTTAAACGAAAAATCAGTTATTTAACTACTACTTAGTGGTTTCACTATTCATCAAAAATTGATTTTTTTCAGAACAATGCCAAAATTTCACCCTAAGCTATAATTGATATTTCAAATTCAGAAATGATGTCTATTTTACAAAATTCCAAACATATAAGTTTCATTAATTAATTTTATAATTAATTCTCACCGTCACAACAAATAGCGCGTTTTTAAGAAACAATATATATCAAAAGATTAACAATTGTTTATGTCCAATTTCAAAGTGAAATTAATTATAATGAACACCATTGGATAAAATGGTAAAAAAATATTCTAATTATACTTTAAAACCACTAAATAGTATAACTTATCACTATAAATTATATCGATTAAAAAAGTTGTTTTTAAGTATTTTTCACTATTCATAAAAAATTAGAAGTTCTCAGAAAAATACCAAAAATTCAACATAGGGTAATTTCGATATTCCAAATCAAAAAATGAAGTCCATTTTGAAATATAAAATTTCTATAATTTTAAAAAGTGGTTATTACTATTCATAGTGGCTACTTTGATTAGTCGCGGTGTTTTAGAACTCGAAGTTGCGTACAATGCAAGCTATTGCATTATTGAATGAGAAGCGTATTGTGGAAGCTCGAGGTGTTACATTGGAAGTATAATTAGATTATATATTTTTCATTTAATACAACGTAGGTTATTATAAGTAATTTCACATTTAAATTTGACATAAACACATGTCAATCTTTTAATAGTTTTTTCTTTTTAAAACCCCACGTTTTGTGTTTTGACAACATGAATTAATTTTAAATTAATTAATGCAACTCTATGTTTTGAATTTGGTAAAATAAAATGAATTTTTGTATTCATAATATAAAAATTATCTTAGGGTGATTTTTTGGTATTTTTTGAAAACATTTACTTTTTGATGAATAGTGAAAAACACTGCGCTATTGCTTAAAACTGACTTTTTATTTAAATTTATATTAGGTAAAAATAGATACATAATACCTATATATATTAATTGTAATTCATTGGAGTTATTTTATAAAAATATTAGATATATAAAATTTTATTAAACTTTTTACCGTCTTTTACCAACCTTCTAGACACATTGGCAAGTTTGCATAAAAAGTAATTTCACAGCTTCTATGAATTGAATTTAAAAAATCTGAGAAACATGGTTGACATTAATAAGTAAAATTCGGTTCAATAAAATGAAAGTAATTTTTGGTGAATAGTAACTTTTGACTTTTATTTACCATAATTTAAAGTAAATATGGTAATTAAAGGTAAAAATGATATTATAATTACTCTAACACATGTCCTAATTCTATTGTATAATTGTATTTTGACCAAAATCAACTTTAGGAATAAAATATTATCCTTTTGGTCCACTTGGATTTGATTAGGACAATTATTATTATTTTATTTAAAGGAGAGTTAAAAGTGTTAAATTCAAAGTTTACTAACTAAAACATTTTTAATATAGATTTATACATAATATAAATTCGACTATAAATATTCATTAGAAAGGTAAAAGGATTTCCTACATATTTTTATTTTATTTATAATTTTTATACCTTAAATAATTAAATTTATTTATGAAACAATGATGATGTAGTAATTACCTTATTAATGAAAGACTAAAATAATTGATATTATAAATCTCTAAATAAATGTAAATTGAGACTTATAAAGAATTAAACTAATTATCTAGATTAATATGACATTTTAGGGATTATAAAATTAATTTTTTCTTAGTGATAAAGTTTTTATGACTTTCAAAAAAACAAAATACCAAATAGGGTCAAAATTGATATAAATCAGTTTTTAAAACAAATACTATATTATTAATTGATATAATATTACTAAAAATATAAGGATCAGACAAAGGACTTATATAATGTTATTTATATCAATAATTAACCTCTTGGGGTTCTATTGGCTTTTTATAGTAAGTTTATTAACCATTTATTATAACAATACAAGAATACATAGTAAAGGTTTAACTATCTAACAAAGAGTTAAATCTAAAAGATAAGGTTAATATGGTTACCTAAACCTCTCTAAAACCTATTGGTTGAGAGGTTTTCGACCCCTCCCCACATTATACACTAACTAAATCATTTTGGAGAGATTGTTAACCGAATGTGATTGTATAATAAAATAATATTTGAAGTTTTTTCTAAAGTGACACCCACCTCTCTTATAAAAGGGTACTTCCCCTTATCTCAAAATCACACCTCCAAATCCATTTGGCTGGGCCAACCCATCCTCAAATATCCTCCCAACTACCCTAAATTAGACCTAAAGTCCTTATTTTGATCAGTAATCCATCCTAAGGATACCTTTTGATCAACTCAAAAGGAAACACCCAAAGAAGAGGTAATAATTTCACCACCGCTTTCAAAGTTATTTTATTCTTCCACTTCTTCTTTCTTTGTTGTTTACATAAAAAAATAATAAACCCATAACATTATACATAATGTAATGTTATTATAAATATAGTACAACTATATTCCTTATTATATCTACCCTATGAATGACTTTTCACCATACGTGCGTACGTACGACTTACCATCTCCACGTAGTGGTGTAGTTTGTTATTCAGACACTTCATTATTTAGATGTGTGTAATAATGCGTGTAACTTTTGTAAATAATAAATATAACATGTTAAGGATTCTGTATATATAAGATATACCATCCAATTAAATATTATTTTACCATCTATATAATTATATTGTCGATCGTGTGTACGTACAGATTACTATCTCCACGAACGTGATGAAATTAATTCCCCATGATAACCATTCAAGAATAATTTTAATTTTATACTTTAAAATAATGTTTCAAAACTTAATATCATTATTGATATGATTCAAAAACATCAAATACATCACAAACATGGCTTACATAACCAATAATATAAATGGAAACAAATCATTTAACACCCGAAACAATGATTCTACCGAAATATTATTAACAAAGAAATATTTAAAGATCATATATGATATCATATTTATATGTGTGGTTATTATATAATTTAATAACAATTATTTAACTATTATACAAGAGGTTAATGTACCCTCAACCAAGTAAAATTACAAGTTACGGTTTAATTCTACAATCTCTTCATTATCTGAGGTTATTTATAGGTGGGTATCTACTGAGACCTATTTATCATCCACATCCGTGTTTCTTAAAAATTTATTTCAAAACATTTTTACGATTTCCTAGAATATGGGTTAAAGTAACTTATACCATTTTTTGAATTTTTATAAGATGTTTATAAAGGAATCTTTCCGTCATTTTCTAAATAATTTCCTTTATGACATTTTCGACAAAATTATAGAAAGAATGTTTTTTTAACTTATTTGGAAAGTGAGGCTATTTTCCACCGTTATAACATATTTGAAGATTCCCTTACAATATTATAAGAATAATTTCAAAATAAATGATTTCTTTTATAATTATGTGATTTTTATATGATTTAAAAATAGAAATAAATATTTCTCTCAAATAGTTTTGATTTCATCTATGTCAACAAACTTTGATAGATTTTACTCTTGTTTGAAGTTGAATTATTATGATAAAATCTTCCATATTGTATTTAATGTTTTGGTATATGTTTGATTGTGGATTTGTTAGTTTTATACCATTCATGGTTTATAGATAAAGTATTTACATTTTGTATTCTTGTTTTAAAACGAATGTTTATGTATTGATTAAACCTTTTCATAAGAGGAATGCATTTGTCTTAGTAAGTGATGGGTGGAGCCCGCTATAGCTCTTCGATGCTTCAGTAGGTGTATGAGACAAACTAGTGTCTTGGAACATGGCCTTGAGAAAATCTTATTTATAGTCTTGGCATGAGGCCTTGACTATGTGGTTATAAAGTCTGCCATTATGCATTACATCATTATGAAATTGGATATTTATATTACATGTGATTATTATACTAGTAGAATATCCATGTGACTAAGTAAACAAATTTATTTGATTTATATTTTCCATATTATACTAACATTTATGGTTAAAAAGATTTTTTTTTAGTCTTATACATCCCCTTAATTGTTTATGCTTATTTATGTAAGTTTCTGCTATATTATTATTCTTACTGAGGACCTAAACTCACCCCTTTTATGTTTTATTTTTTCCAGGATTTAAAGAAGTATATTTTGACTGACCTGCAAAGATAGTCTAAGGGATATGAATGTGTTCAAAGGAGACAATGTTGTAGATTTTTTTCATTCTATATGTAATGTAAAACTTATGTATGTATATAGTACTTCTAAGGCTACTAAACTGATCGGTATTTCGGGATTTGGTCCCTAGTGATCATACCAATGTTATGTAATAATGCACCGACTCTAGGTAACTAGGGTGGGGGTGTTACAGTTAGAATCACAAAAAGTTTAGTACAAACCTTGGAAACTAGATTTATAAAAAATCTGATTAGGGAAAATTACCCTAAGATAGACTTTGAGGATTATTATAGAAGAACATCCTAGAATTTTGGTAACGTTGAGATTTTGTGTATTTTACAAGAAAAACATCCCTTTCTAGATACGAGTAGGTAGAGGCGACTTTGGAACAAATACACCTAGGTGTGAAAACTCTAACAAGGAGTTTTGGGCTTGAACCGAGGTATCCTGGTACACGACAACGGCCCTTGTTGCACTCTTGGTTACGATACTCCCAAGGGATATGATGAGGATAATTCACATTTTCTTTACAAGCCATTATGAAGGATTTGGTAGTAAATAATTCCTTGAAGAAAACATTTTTTTTATGATTATAGATTATATACATAATCTTTTCAATTTGAATATGGTATTTTACAATTTTGGAATTATGAATTGCGATTCATAAACTAACCTAGTGTATGCCATTGTTTAGAAATGGCACCCAGTAAAAGGAATGCGAACTCCATCAATACGCTTGATCCATAGAGTAAGAAGGATCATATATTTCATGGTATTAATCCAATATTAAGAAGGGAAATAGTCTCCCATGTATTCTAATAATATGAATAAATAGTATCATTTTTTAATAAGATAAGTAAGGAGTTATCTGAGTCCTATGTCTTTGAAGGGAAGAAAGAGAAGAAAAGGATGATAGAGAGAAGGATGGATAAAGGGAAGATGGGAAAGAATGATTTTCCCAAATATGATAACTGTGGAAGGAATTACCTTGGTAAATTCTTAAATGGAATGTGAGTTTATTATATGTGTGGAGAAAAAGGACACCAAATACGTGATTGTAGGGGTAAGAAAAAGGTTTACAATGTACAATGCTTCATCTGTAAGGAGTTGGGAAACTACACGAATCAATGTCCAAATCATCAGAGTATGCCCCAAATGATTATATTGGATAATAACCATGTTATGATACCATCATAGATGAAGAGGAATGAGTAGTGTTCTTATGTTGTTATTAAAGAATTATTTCATTTGAGTATTTTAACAATAATGTACTGGTTAAATGAATTATGGAAATAAAAAAGGATTGTACTGTAGTACTATTTCATTGAGGATTTGAGATTATATGTTTCTTAGAAAAGTGACTCAATAGTAAGTTATTTTTTTGAAAATACATCGTTAAAGGAAAGATAAAACTTAATATGGTTCTGATACTGAGGTAGTGATTTTGGTATAAGATATGAATGATTTGGATAAATTATATTTGATATTATTCACTACTTTAAAACTAATTAATTTTTTGTTTATTCCATTATTATTGGAGTTTACAACATTTTTGGATATAAGGAGTATATTTAGTATTATCTAAATAATAAGGGAGCATTAACGTAATAAATAATGTTTTATGATAATTTAGGGTGTTATGGTGTTTTAAAAGAATACATGATGAAGGTATTCACATGTTACTTTGTGGCAAAAAAATATCTTCATTGTGTTTACCTTCCTCATAATTTTTGGACTGTGAGTTTCGATAGAAGTATTTTGGATAAGTCTAAAGGTTGGAATATATTAAGTTTGACATTGGATACTATTTTTAAGGATAATTTTTTTAATATTATTTTTTGGATTGTTATAAAAAGGAAAACCTAAAGGCCGGGTGACAACCTATCACGTCCGGCAAGGGCGCGAGATTTGAACCTACAACCGAAGGGCGACAAGGGTGAATCACCTATCACTGGCCTACGTGATGTCCTGGTTTATATAATGTAGTTTTTTTAAATAGTCTGACAAATGAATTATAAATTCATTATTTTTGGAACCCTATATGATTAGGATAAATAGAATATTTTTGAATTCTATTATATTTTGGAGTGAAAAATGAGTTTGTGGTCGGAATTAGTTGAAGGATAAAACTCTACTTGTCAAGTATATTTTTCTCTCTTATTCTATGAATAAATTTACTCTTAAACTTTCGAAAATGGATCTTAAAACCAAAAATGTGTTATCTTAATACGTTATGTTTTGTTGAACTAATAATATTTTAAATCATCATAGATTGATGGCTTTGAGGTCCTCAATTTTACACTTGTTTGTGATTGATGACCTCAATCACTCCTTATAAATATTTACATTTTTCCTCAAATTATGTTTCTATAATTTCCACCAATGTTCTCCTAATAGATATCATAATTTGGTGGTGAGTTTTTCATTTCTCATTCCATCTTATTAAGACTAAATTTTTTAACCCAATTTTCGATGTGGGTTTTCTACAAAGGTATTTTTCTATTTTTTACCTTTTATTTTTGAAGAAAAATTTCAAATTGTGAGGAAGAAATTTATTGAAGGAGGGTAGAATGTGACACCCCAAGATATCATAGTACATTATCTCTTCAAAATAATTCAATAACATGCGTTACAAGAAACACCGAGTTCGAGCACACCACAACTTACCAAACTTGCCGTTTAAAAAGCGGTTATGAATAGTATTAACTGAATTTTGAATTTTATATACTCCATATAATTTTAACATCCATATTATGTGTTTCTTAGACATAATATAATAATAAATTCAATTTTCAGATAAAGGGAGTATATTTCAGAAAATGAAATTTTACCGCCTTTTAATGGAGAACCATTTTTAAATCCATTATTTGAAACTTTTATATATTAAATTTTACAAAAATAAACTTCTTATTTCTAATTGGGACACAAAAATTTAGTTTCGATAAATTTTTGGTGTTTTTCTAATAACTTTCATATTTTGGGGGATGGTGAAATATACTAAATTTTAATTGAAAAGAAATTTTTTAATCCAAATAATTTATAGTGTTAAATTATACATTTGAATGGTTTGAAAGTATAATTATATTATATTTTTATCATTTAATATAGTTTAGGTCATTTTATGTAATTTCACATTTAAATTTGACATAAACACATGTCAATCTTTAGATAGTTGTTACTTTTTAAAAACTCACTTTTTGGGTTTTAACAATGGGAATTAATATTAAATTAATTAATGAAACTTTTATATTTTGAATTTGGTATAATATAATTCATTTTTTCATTTTTAATATCAAAATTAGCTTAGGGTGAATTTTTGGTATTTTTCTGAAAATTTTCAATTTTTTGATGAATATTGAAAAACGCCGTGTTATCGTTTAAAACCGAATTTTTATTTAAATAATTAGTTATTTTATTTAAATTAATATTAGGTAAAAATAGATACATAATAACTATATATGTTCAATTTAATTAATTTTATTCATTTTATAATAATATTAGATATATAAAATTTTATTGAACTTTTTACCGTCTTTTACCCACATTCTAGGCGCATTTGCAAATTCGCATAAAAAGTAATTTAACCAGTTCTGTGAACTGAATTTCAAAAATACAAGATGTGCAATTGACATAGGTAAGTAAAATTTGGTTCAATAAGATAAAAATAATTTTTTTGTTAATAGTAAATTTTGACTTTTATTTACCACAGTAAAAAGTAAATATGGCAATTAAAGGTAAAATTGATATTATAATTAACCTAACACATGCCCTAATTCTTTTAGATAAGTGTATTTAGACCAAAATAAACTTTAATAATAAAATATGATCCTTTTTGTCCACTTGTATTATATTAGGACATTTATTATTATTTTATTTAAAGAAGAGTTAAAAGTGTTAAATTCAAAGTTTAATAACTAAACCATTTTTAATATAGGGTTATAGATAAGTTAAATTCGACTATAAATATTATTTATAAAGCTAAAAATATTTTCTACATATTGGTATTTTATTTATAATTTTTACACATTAAAAAATTATATTTATTTATGACACAATGATGATGCAGTAATTATCTTATTAATGAAAGACTAAAATAATTGATATTATAAATATCCAAATAAATGTAAATTGAGACTTTTGATGAATTAAACAAATTTTATAGTTTAATATGACATGTAATGGTTTTTAAAATAATTTTTTTCTAAGTAATGAAATTGTTATGACTTTCACAAAAACAAAATACCAAATAGTGTCAAAATTGACATAAATGATTTTTTAAAACAAATACTATATTATTAATTGATATAATATAAAAAAAATTTAAGGTTCATCCAAAGGACATATATAAGGTTATAAATATCAATAAGGAACCACTTGGGGTTCTCTTGGATTTTTATAGAATGTTTATTAACCATTTATTATAATAATACAAGAATACATGGAAAAAGTTAAACTATTTAACTAAGAGTCTAATCTAAAAGATAAAGTTAATATGTTAACCTAAATATTTCTAAAAACTATTATTTAATAAGTTTTCGACCCATCCCCACCTTATCCTTAAAATAAACCATTTTGGAGCCATTATAAACCGAATATGATTGTATAATAAAATAATATTTCAAGTTTTTTTTTAAAGTGATCATCACCACTCTTTAAAAGGGTACTTCCCCTTCTCTCAAAATCACACCTCCAAATCCATTTTTCTTGGACAAACCCTACTCAAATATCCTCTAAACTACCCTCAATTCGACCTAGAAGCATTAATTTGTTCAGAAATCCATCCTAAGGATCCATTTTCATCATCTTAAAAGGAATCACCAGAACAAGAGGTAATAATTTCACCACCTTTTCAAAGTTATTTTCCTCTTCCGCTTCCTATTTCTTTGTTTTTTCCATACCAAAATAATAACTTAAGTTCCTTATACATATTGTGATGTTATTATAAATATGGTGCAACTATATTCATTATTCTATCCATCCTATGAATGATAAGTCACCATATGTGCGTACGTACAACTTACCGTCTCCATGTAGTGGTGTAGTTTGTTATTCAAACACATAATTATTTGGATGAGTGTAATAATGACAATAACTAAGGTAAATAACAAATATAACATGTTAAGAATTATTTATATATGATATAACATCCAATTACATATTATTTCACCATCCATAGAATGATATTGTCGCTAGTGCGTAGGTAAGGATTATCGTCTCTATGAACGCGATGAAATTCATTCCCCATCATAAACATTCAATAATAATTTTCATTTTATGATTAAAAATAATGTTTAAAAACTTAATATCATTCTTTATATGATTAAAATACCTAATATCCATAACAAACATGGCTTATGTAACCAATCATATAAAGGGAACCAAATCAGTTAACACCTGAAACAATGATACTACTGAAATATTATTAACAAATCAATATTAAAAGATCATATATGATATCATATTTATCTATGTGGTTCTTTTATAATTTAATAATAATTATTTAAGTATTATATAGGTGGTTAACATACCCTCTACCAAGGAAAATTACAAGGTAAGGGTTAATTCTACAATCTTTTCATTATCCGAGGTTGTTTATACGTGAGTATCTACTGGGACCTGTTTATCATCCACATCCATGTTTCTTAAAAATGTATTTCAAAACATTTTTACTATTTCAGATAATATGGGTTAAAGTCATTTATACCCCTTTTTGACTTTTTATATGATGTTTTTAAAGCAATATTTCAATCATTTTCCAAACAAGGTCCTTTATGACCTTTCGAAAAAATTAAGGAATGAATGTTTTTTTAACTTATGCGGTTAGTGCGTCTATTTTCTACCGTTATAGAATATTTGAAGCTTCCCTTACAATATTATAAGAATATTTTTAAAATAAATGATTTATTTTATAATTATGTGACTTTTAAATTAATTCAAAATAGAAATATATATTTCTCTAAAATAGTTTTGATTTCATCTATGTCAACATCCTTTGATGGATTTTACACTTATTTGAAGTTGAATTATTATGATAAAATAGTCCATATTTAATTGAAGGGTTTGGGATATGTTTGACTATGGATGTGTGGTTTTTATACCATTCAAGGTTTATAGATAATGTATTGAAATTTCATATTCTATTTTTAATACAAATGTTTATGTTATTTTTAAACCTTTTCATATGATGAATGAATTGGACTTAGTATGTGACCGGTGGAGCCCATTGTAGCTCCTAAATGTATCGATAGGTCTCATGAGAAAAACTAGTGTCTTGGAACAAGGCCTTGACTAAATATTATTTGTAGTCTTGTCACGAGGCCTTGACTATGTGGTTATGAAGTCTGTCAATATGAATTCCATCATTATGAAATTGGATATAGATATTACATGTGATTATTCGACTAGTAGAATATCCATGTGACTAAGTAAATGGAATTATTTGATTTATATTTTTTGTGTTATACTGAATTTTATGTTTAAAAGTCTTTTGTTTTAGTCTTATAGATTTCCATAAATGTTTATTCTTATTTATGAAAGTTTTCGCTATATTGTTATCCTGAATGAGCACTTGAGCTCACCCCTTTCTATGTTTTTTCCCAGGATGCGAAAAAGTATATTATGACTGACCTACAGGGATAGTCTAAGGGATATGAATGCTTTTAATGGAGATGATGTTGTTGTTGTTTTTTATTTTATATGTAATGTAAAACATATGTATATATCTACTACTTACAAGGCTACTAAACTGATTAGTCTTTTGGGATTTGATCCATTTTGATCATGCCAATGTTATGTAATAATGCACCAACTCTATGTAACTAGGGTTAGGGAATTACGACATGAGTTTGAATGAACATTACATGTACTCTAAATATTTCCGAAGTACATCTACATGCCATGTCTCTGGGCATTTACTTTGGATGGACGGTGAACAAAAGTACACACCGTATAGTCAGAACTATACACCGTGTACTCATCCAAATTACACAGATTTGTTAAATTTTATTATTATATTATACAAACCCTTGAGACATGTACCATTGTGCTAGTGTAAAGATGAGTCACAACAGGTGATATGTGTTTAATATATATGTGTTTAATTTAACATCTACGTAATGTTCATTTATACTCATTGGGTAGTTATGAACGGGAATTCACTGGGTTGCCTCCAATGTACAAGTTACATAAAAAGATATTTTTAAATGAATTTATTTGTTTAAAATTATGATGGATGAGAATCTTATGCAAATTCAGAATAAAATTTTAAGAAAAAAGGATTGATTAATTAAAGATAATTAATTGATTCAAGTGTGATTTATCTTAAATTAAGACTACTAATGAATTGAATGCTAGTTTTATTTATGCGTAAATATCATTTCATGTATGAATGATCATGAGCTAGACTAAGACCTTTGTATGTGAATGGTTTCTTTTAATTTCATTATTTAAATTAAATTTGTTGGCCTGCGAGCCTTCTCCTCATTAACATGTAGACCCTGTGTTCCCAATGTTTCTTTTATTTAAAACCCCATTTTACCCCTCACCCACAAGTGAGATAAAATTATATTTAATGGATGTAGCTCCTAAGCTAGTGGAGGGGAGTCATGTTAGGAGCCAATGTGAAACCAATACATGAATATGCAAAGGTGGACAGGTGGAAAGCTGTAAACACAAACCCAAAAGTTTCAAGGTGTTTCTCCCCTAGCTCTTGGGTTAGTTTATCAATTTCTAGATAAACTAACCAATTGAACAAGCTCATGATCATACCATTTATTTTATTTCTATCCGTTTCATGGCTAATTTTTTGTGAGTGTGTTTTCACGATCACACAATTAATGAATTAAAAAAGCATGCAAGATGGAACTAAAATAAGGCTGGCTTATGCATAAATATTATCTTAGACATGGTTAATCACTTCAGTATATCCCACTTAATATTGAAAAGCATGTAATCCAAGATAATAAAATGGAAATTTATGTGTAAGGTTAAAATCTCTCAAAGAAATATTAAGTTGGTATAACCTTCCATAATCTTATATAGAATCTAACCGTAGTTCAAAGTGCTTGACGAACCCTAGTTGGAGTGATTTAAATTATAAGGAAATTCTAATTCAAGGTTTTGGGTTAACTTGAATTGGTTCACATCAAGGGTTGACTGCCACAATAGCACTTGCTGTGACCAAGAGTAAAATGTTGTGGAAATCCAAAATAAAAGGATTTCCGGATTGGGGAGTCCACTCAGTGGATCAAGGAGCAGTGAGTTAATGTAGTTGAAATTTGGAATGCCTAACTAAAACCCTTAATGTTTCTTGACCAACCCTATTTAGGGTAATGAGAAGGGAAATATAGATCCTTGTTACTTGAAAATATTGGCAACAGAATGTTTCAAAGTCAATGGTAAGGGAAATTGGATTTCAATAAAATAGTGGGAGACTAATAAGTATTAATTTAATTATTAGTCTTAGTTTTATCATGACAATGTACTAAAACTTTGATCATCATAATTTGTAGAAACAGAAAGAAAAATGACGTTAAACAAATCATTGAAAACCCTACTCGAGAATGAAAAGCTTCTCACTAACACGAATTTCATGGAATGGCAGAGGCATTTATGTTTCATCCTTCGCTATGAGAGGAAATTTTATGTGCTAGAAGCGCCTATTCCAGTTGCACCTAGAAAAGAGGCCGGTGATTGGTAACTATATCTCTATATGAAACATTTAGATTATGCTAAATATTTCTAATGTTTCATGCTATCATCCATGTCTAACGAGCTCTTGAAGCAACATTAATACATAGACGTGTATAATATGATGTCTCACCTTAAGGATCTATATCAAGAGAAGGAGATAAAGGATATATATTATATCTCCATTTCTTTGTTCAAAACTAATCTTGGAGATTCTGCACTAGCTAGGCCTCATGTAGTCAATCTTATTGGTTACTTTGAATGCCTGGACATCTTAGTGATTAAGTTCCCAGATGAGTTGCGTACTGATCTAATCCTATCATCACATCCCAAGACCTTAATTATCTTTATTATCATGTACAAAATGAGAAACAATGAGAAGACTCTATCAAAACTTATGACCTTAATTTTCTAGGAAGATAAGGACATGGTGCATGACAAACCCACAGTCCTTATGGTGAATAAGAAAAGGAAGGACAAGGAAAAGGGGCCAAAGATTCGTAAACGTTCTGAATCCCCTGATCACCATCCCTCCAAGAAGGGGAAGATCCAGAGGCAGGGAAAGGAATGGGAGGTAGTATGTTTTTCATGTGTCAAGCCATACCATTAGAATAGGAACTACACCCAGAAGCATGGGGACTCTAAAGGTTCATTTGTTATCGAGTGTAATCATTCCATTTATACACATTGGGTATTAAATACATCTTGTGGAACTCACATCTATATCCAAATGATAGAACCAAGTAGATTTAGAAATATTTACATAGTAGAGGTGGGTCTTCAAGCTTCCAATGGCATGAGGCTGGCTACATTGGCCTTTGGCGATTACCATCTCTCTTTTCCAACTAGGATGCTTTTGTTTTTTCATAATTGTTATTATGTGTCTAGTGTTACCAAGAACATAATTTTTGTATAATGTTTTGATATGGATGAATTTATTTTCATGTTTGGAAATAAGTGTTGTTTCTTTTATAAGAACAACATATGTTACGGTATAGATCATTTAAATAACGGGTTGTATGTATTAAATTATGAAAACCTAGTGTTGGAAATTGATAACAAAACTATCTCACATGAATCGTACATCACCCAGTTGTGGCATCACTATCTTAGTCATGTAAATTAGAAGATCTTAAAAAATCTCTACTAAGATTGTTATTTAGACTCTTCTAAACTTAACCCACTTGATAGATGTCACACTTGTTTACAAGGAAAAATAACCAAGTCGTATTTCAGTGGATAGGGTCAAAGGGCCACAAACCTCCTTGGATTGGGGCACAATGATGTGTGTGGACCAATTCTAATAGAAGGTAGAGGTGGATATTCTTAATTTATAACTTTTACTAATGATTTGAGTAGATATGGATATGTATACTAAATGAGGTATAAGTTAAAGTCCTTTGAGAAATTTAAGGAATTCAAGAATAAATTAGAGAATCACCATGGTAAGATGATAAAAAAACTTCAATCGGATCGAGTTGGAGAATATCTCAACCAAGAGTTCATCGATCTTCTACAGGAGTTTTGGATTTTATCTCAGCTCACTCCTCCTTATACACCAAAGTGGAATGGTGTTAATGAATAGAGGAACCACACCTTGTTGGACATGGTGAGGTCGATGATGAGTCATGCAGATATTCCATTATCCTTTTGGGGATATGCATTAGAAACTGCATCATACACATTAAACCGAGTACCGACTAAGACAGAAAATGGAATTACCTCCGAGTTATGTAATGGAAAGAAACCCATTTCTTTCACAAACATGTTTGGTGATGCGGTTAATTTCTTAAGGCCTTCTTAGGAAACAAACTACCACCCCAGGGAACGAGGTGTATCTTTATAGGATATCCCAAGTAAACAAAAAGATATTATCAATATAAACCTTCATAAAAGAAAGTGATTGTCTCTTTACAAACATTATTTCTTGATAAGGATCACATCCTAAAAAAGGATAATTAGAGAAAGATTGACTTTAACGAATTTGATGCTTAATATACAAAAGATTTGGTACAAGAACAAGTTCCACAGGTCCACGTGGAAGTTGTTCAAGAAACACAAGTACTGTGTAAGAGATCAGGATAGGTAAGGGAACCGGAGATATTTTTTCCAAGTCACTAAGGATGACGAATAATTATTGTTGGACAATGATGAACCTCTCTCCTATAAGGAAGAAGTAGAGAGCTCAGAATCTATAAGATGGCTAGAAGCTATGAAATCTTGGTTAGATTCCATGTGTCTAAACCAAGTATGGGTTTTGGTTGATGAGACGGTTGATGTAATTCCTATTGGATTCAAATAGGTATTCAAGAGAAATTTGGACTTGGAAGGTCAAGTTAGCACATATAAAGAAAGGCTAGTGGCTAAAGGATTCTGAAAGCGTTAAGAAATTGACTATGATGAATCCTTATCACCACTTACCATGATTAAATCCAAAAATAATAATACTTTTCATAACAACTTACCATGACTATGAGATTTGGAAGATGGATGTAAAAACAACATTCCTTAATGAGAAGATTTATGAAGATGTCTATATGACACAACCAGAAGGGTTTGTGACACTAGGTGAATCCAAACAGGTTTTCATGTTGCAGAAATCAATTTATGGATTAAATCAAGCATCCTAGTCATGAAATATTTGATTTGAGGAAGCCATAAAGGAATTTCGTTTCATTGAGAATGAATGTGATCCATGTATTTATAAGAAGTTTAATGGGAATGTGGTTGTTATCCTAGTAGTATTTGTTGACGATATATTGTTTACAGGAAATGACGAACCAGTCTTATAGTCTATTAAGGAATAGTTGAACAAGTTTTTATCCATGAATGACTTGGGTGAAGTACCCTATATTCTAGGGATCAATATTATTCATGATATATCCAAGAAGCTGCTTGGACTAAGTTAGTGTACAAACATTGACCAGATAATAACGATACTTAGTATGGAATAATCTAAGACGAGATTGGTTCTAGTGTCACATGGACTACATCTTTCAAAAAAACGTGTCCTATGACACTGCAGGAGAAAGATAGAATGAGTAAGATCCCATATGCTTCGGCTATATGATCCATCATGTATTCCATGTTATGTACCAGGATTGTTGTTGCCTATGCATTGATCATGGTAGGAAGATATCAGGAAGATCTAGGAGAACAACATTGGACTACTGTTAAGACTATCCTTAAGTATTTTAGAAGAACAAAGGATATGTTTTTGGTGTATGGAAGAGACTATAAGCTTGCCATCAGAGGGTATGCTGATACTGGTTTTTAAACAGATCAGAATGATCTGATGTTGCAATCTGGATATGTTTTCTGTCTCAATGGTGGATTTATGATATGGAAGAGTTCAAAGAAGCTAGTTGTCACTAATTCTACAGTGATGTATGAATATATAGAATCTTATGATGCAGATAAATATTCCTTCTAGATTTGAAACTTTGTCTAGGAGCATGATGTGGTGCCTAGTAGTAATGATCCTATCACACTGTATTGTGATAATACTACAGTGATGACTTTTGCAAAAGAACCAAGGTCACATCAACAAAAAAAGCACATTATCTAAAAGTATCACCTCTTGAGGTAATTCTATCAATGGGGTTAAGTTTCAGTGAGTAGAATGTCCATGAAAGATAATGTGATAAAACCGATGACTAATGGCCTATCTTAGTAGAAGCATGGATATCATGTGAGAGCTAGCAGGTTAAAGGTTGTTAGAAGTTGGATCTAGTCCAAGTGGGAGTTATTTGGAGTTGGTGGTCTAGAACCAACTACTTTGTATTTTATTCATTAATAAATACCTTAGCACATCTTGATTTTTCTTCTGTATGATAATGCATGTGATAATTTTCTAAGGATAACTGTTGCATTAAAGCATCATAGAAGATCCATTCTATGATGAGAATCGAGAAGTTCCATAACATTGCTCTTGAATATATGTTCTATAGATGAATGATGTTATTTGTGAAACACAAATAATACAGGCCATTAGGGGTGAGGAATCATAAAACTTTGAGGCACATTATCATAGTCTGTGACCTTGGTAATATCCAGGAGGATATTATGAGAACGAGACCCGCCAACATGAAATCCACATTTCATAGTGTCATTAGATGTTCCTATTTGTGGACGTGTGTATTGGTCCTTAGAAATTAATATTATTATTAATGGCTATTAAAACTTGGAAACTTAGATGTATTGATGAAAACTGTGACTACACACAGTTCGCAATGAGGTAGGATATGTTGGGTGCATCACGAGTAATGTTGTATTAATAGATAATGTAATAAAGGATTTTTCCCTTTGGTTCCATAATAGAAGTAGATATCTAAGGCCCTTTGATGGAATTGATATAGCCTAAATAAACCCATGACCATTGTAAAGAATGGGAAAGTTCAATTCCGAGAAGTCCAATAAAGAATAATCGAGCACATGGGTTGATGGTACTAGCATGAAACCCGCTTGACTCGAGATATCGAGACAAAGGGATTACATTACATGGTATGCATTCGTAGGAGGTGACATCTAATTGTGGCATTAACTTCTTTCTTTATGGGTGCCTTGGCATGTTTCTAGATTCTAACCTTGTAATTTAGGCAGGATCCACCTAATTCCATAGAGAAAGAGGCATAGAGGGTCACACACTATGTGTGTATAAGTATCTCAGTTAAATATTAATTTAACAAGTTGAATAATGAATATTACTGATTTTGGTTTAATAATTATTTGATGATGCCTAATACCATTTATTTAGATACTAGATATTCAAGATAATATGGGAGAAATAATATATATTTATTAAGGAGTAATGCGGTAATATTTAGTTAAGAAATAAATATCCATTATTCAAGGTCTAATAAATGAGGTGGAGGAAATAACAAAAATAAAAAAAATCAAAGTACACACCGTGTATATTAATATACATTCCGTGTATTTTTTCTAAGTATTTGTGAGAAATAACATTAGGTGTAATTATTTGAGAACATGTCAAGTAATAATAACAGTAAACTGTTATTATTTGAAACGGGTTCTTAATAAGAATTAAATGAAATAAATAAATGTTTTCGCGTAATTAATTAATTTTATTATTCTAAGTAATTAAGAAAATACCAATGATATAATTCTCATTAGCCTTAAAATCTTATTGTGGTCATACACAACAATCTAGAGAAATCTCTCAAGCTAAGAGATAAATATTTTCTTCCAAGAATGCCCTCAAGCTATGAAAGAGATCGTCCTCCACCAGATCAAGGAGAGCGCTTTGCAAGCTGCTCTCAAGGCGATCGAAGGAGGACATCGCAAGTGAAGTATCTTCCATGATGGCACCCAGAGATCCCCTAGGAGACCTCTAGAGATGCACATAAAATGTGTGGATCACCACTAGAGTAATTATACACTTGGATTCAACAACGTAATGGCGGATCACATCAGATTATTACTGGAAACATCAATAGAGAGAGAATTCCATCAAGGAAATTCTTGTCTTTTAATTAAATTAATTATAAAAAACATATTATGATCCACTCTATGGTTTCGAGACTCCCATTCTTTCTTTCTTCATTCTATTCTGAAGATCTAGTGTTTTATTGTCGCGATGGATCTCAGATTGATCATTGGTAATAGAAAAATTAATGTTGGGTACACCCACCAACGTGCTTCCGCTGCCCCTAGAACCTATATGTGTGAGTAAACGAACAAGTGAAATACCACCAATAGTCTTAAATATAAGTTAATATTACATTAAATATCATTTTATTAATAAAAAAAGAGAAAAAAAGAAAACCAATAAATCATGTAAGTAGAACATATGTTTTTAGTCTTTAGAGACCATTTCTACCTACATTAGTGTTATGATATAAAGAACATCTACCAGACAGTAATGGTGTAGTCCAAAATATGTTTGAAACATCCTTAATGATGGGAAATACCATGTAGATGTTGGTTAATATTGTACACACACACTTCTTTCAAACAAAATCATATATAAGTCTCATGTGGCTACACATGCCTGCCCAAAAATCATGCATAAACCCATATAAACTTGTGATAATGATAAGGAAACCTACCTCAGGTGTAACAGTCATTGAAGAAAAGATTCAATTTAAAAATCTAGTTGAACTACCAAATATAAGTAATATCCACTTCCAATGGTGTTCTCGGTCCAAATGATGTACAATTTTTTGTTTCTTAAATTTTAGTACCGATTCAGGTTTGAATCAAAAGATCAATCCAATTTATAATTATTAAAGAGAGGAGATTGAAGGAGTGGAGAGAACCCCAAAATTTCTAGAGAAATTTCTTATGATTATGGTTGTTTAAAAGGGTAATAGTGAATGATATGAATTTAAAGGGGGTTAGGTGTTTTGAAAAAACACCATATAACTCAGTGTTCCTGTAAGGCTCTAAACGATTCCACCAGCGGGCCAATGGAAGATGGGTAAAACATGCTCTTTCAAGTGCCCCACTGGAAAATCTATGACCTCCACTAACTAATTTATGGTCATTGGGAATAATAAGGTATTCTTTGGAACTCTATTAGAGAGGTGGTGGGATCTGTAAACATCCTAAGAATTATCCAAACTCTACTAGCCGATCGGTGGATCAGCTGAATCTTTTTCATGGTCTAGATGACCTACTAGCCAGACCCCTTTTTTTGGACTCTCAAATGCGTATATCCTACCTTAAATAACATAAAATATATTCAAAAAGATATCTATAAGTTGAAAGTATATGTTATTAAAATATAGAGTGTCACAATTAGGGTGATCTATTTTCCTTTATGAGCTACTGAATCATTTCTAATATAATTATTTACCAACTCGCTACCAGGAATAATTATATATTTATATTTTTATGACCAAATGATGTTCAAAAGGCCTCCTAAAAATCATTTTACAATTTGGTGGAAAATTTCATTCACCAATGGATGTGATCCAAGCTACACTTTAAAATATAATATTCTCATTAATCTCTTATTAGATTGAGAAACATTTTCATAGAATCACTATCACTTTGTTAATGATTATTATTTGATTAATAGATTCCATATTAATGTTGTGTTTATAAAGAATCCTATTATTAATCTTAATATCATCCAAGTGAAAATGAAATCATTATCCTCATGAATAATTATACACTAAGTTTTTAGGTCACAAATAATAATAATGTCAAGGTAAACATTTTCATAGTCATTTTTACAAACTCATATGGGTTTTTGGTTTTGTAATGCATTAATTCGGTTTTTTATCTATATTTGTGAAAATATAGACTCATAGTTATTATGGAAGTTTTTCTCTATCTTTGGTTTAAATTAGTAATTAAATGAGTTTGAGGTGTTCTAAATCATTGATTAAATGTTTTATTAAATGTTATTATGGGAATGATGTGTGTGCCATGTATGATTTTGAAAAAGTAAAGAATAAATATAATAAAAATGATAGTAATTTATTTTTATATTATTTATATGTATTGAAAGTTTTTAATTATTATTTCTTACATATAATAAATCTCTATATGAGATCAATTAAAGAGATACTGACTTGAATTATAGGATTGAGGAAACAAAAAAATTAAATATTTATGTTATCCTTGCTAATGATAAAGCTGGATGATGTTTAGGTTTTAAAATATAAATTTTAACAAACTGTGTTCAGGAAATATCAATGTTTGATCTTTTAAGAACATAATTAAAAATTATATAAACATGTGTAAATAGTAGAGATATGAGAATCAACATATATTTGAAATAAAAATTCTACCATTATACTTGAAATGTGAAAAGAAAAATCAATAGGTGATGATTTTTATTTAATGAATGTATATATGAATCCGGATGATGAAATTTATATAAAAAAATATTTTTGAGATATAGTGAAGAGATATCACATGATTAGATGTCATATAATTTAGATTTAAATGATATTTTTTGTAATAAATAAAGGTTTTGGAGGACTTTTTCATGGGAATAAGATATAGGATATTATATTTGGGTTTTTATGTGTTATAATAATTATTTAAAACTGGGAATGTTTATTTTTGAAATGTATTATAACTTATTGTGTTTTCCTAAAAACTAGTTAATAAATTATAAGTAATGAAATAATTAAATATTTATTTCATGAGAGATCCCAAAAAATACTAAATAAAATATATATATATATATATATATCTATGAATAAATTGTGGAGTATGATGAAAAATACAAAATATATGTAATTTTGTAGTTGTTGAATTTTATATGAAAGATAATTGAGAGAGGTAAATTAATGGATAATTATTAGTCAAGGATTTGAGATGTTAGATCATGGAAAGATACATTTTAATACAATTAAAATTTATTTTTCTACATAATGAAAATATAATTAAAATAATAAGATTATCAATTAGAAAACTGAATGATTTTATATAAAATAATAAGTATAAATAATTAATATAGGTAAATAGAATGTGAAATTTTAAAAAAATATGGAAAATAGAATAATCTTATAGATAAATTTTTAAATTGTGATATTTTTTTTCCATTTATCAAATGTGAAAATGGAGAATGTGAACTGATAAGTTGATTGATTAGTCACATCATTATGTTGTAGAAATTAATAAAATATAATCCACTAAATGATATTATAATGTAAATTCTTGATAAATTATTGAATTAAGTGTCAAATATAATTATTAAATACAAATAAAATATATATTAGCATTTTTTTATTAATAATTTAATTATATTATCAATTAAATTATTTAAAATTTTATTTTTTAATTTAATTTTATGTGGAAATGATTCACTATAGTGGGAAATTATATATTATTTAGGAAATCCTTCAGTTATGTTACACCTTGGTCTATACTATTTAGAGATAGGCATTTTATCATGGCGGGATGGTTATAAAAAAGTTATATAATGTATAATATTGATTATTACTATTATATTAAGGTCATTAATTATTGAGACATCACATATATTGGAGAAAGATAGTCCATGGTGAGGAATTATGTTATAATGGTTTTAAGGTATAACAAGATTTTATAGTACATTAATTCTATAAATTAAAAAATACATCTCACGAAAGTCACCTAATACCAAAATTGAAGTTTTAGTGTATTTGAGCACTATCTACATAAGCAGCTTATTTTACGACACTTGTGAACATTTTTCAATAATTAATCCACACTATACTACCTTTTAGACTTCTCATATTATATAATAATCTTCATAACTTTTTGAATATAAACATAAGAAATAGTTGAGACCAAATAATAAGTAATGGGAAAAGATCATAAACATGTTTTAAATGGTTATATTATAATCATATGGGGAAACAATTATGAGGGGATAAATATCTCACTAAAAAGAATAGGGAACAATAATTGTTCTCCATAAGTCATAATAGAAGGAAGTGTAATATCAAATAAAAAAATTTACCTAGTACAATATTGTGAGATAAAAAACATGGTCCATTGAGAAAAATCATAGGCATCTAACATAGTAATAAGGAATTCCTTTGAATCATTAAATTTAAAGGACTTATGGCCCAATAATAAGAAAATAAAAACATCATATTATGAAAAAATCTAAGAATTCCCTCTCTTTGTGTTGTGAAAAAATCAAATCATATAAACCCTTTATGTTTTAAAAAAACCCATGAATTCCCATGATTTATTTTTTGAAAAAATATAATCACGTTCATGATTTACATTGTGAAACAATTTATCCATTTCTATTATTTATGTTGTGGAAAAATTAAAGCATGTACACCCTTCATTATATTATGAGATATAAAACCATAACCAATACATTTGATAGTGATATAGGACCCCGAATATCATAATACTTATATATGTGTGCCAAATATTATCAATAGTTAAGCATATCATGAAAACCATTAGAAAAATATGAGTTTCATTTATCACATCATAAATAACCAATGTAAAGAAAAATGGGTATCATAATATTTCCATATGAAATCACAAAATTTTCTGGAATAATGTAAATGGATAAGAACAAATATTAAATCACCATAAAAATAGTATTTAATAAGATAAATTGGAGGGTTATTCTTGAAAAATAATTTCCATGGAAACAATGGATTTATAGATAATGAAGAAAATAGTTTTTACACCATAAAATTGTATTTAAAAAATGTTTTTAACATTGGTGTAAAAGAAGAAGTTAAAAATCACCCAAAAAATACATTTTCAAAGTATTAATGTGATTTTTTTTAAACATTTACTTTAAAACCCCTTAAAAATTAATACTTTAGAACATATATAGTTTATCCAAAATAAAATGGGGACTGGATAATAAAAAATTCTGTTATTAAAGGATAAAAACCCTTTTTAATATTTTAAAATAACTTTCCTATGACCCACATCATAGAATAAGTACTAAAAACATCAATAAAAGATAAGAATACAAATATTAAAGTTATAGATATAAAACATAATTAGGTTTACTTAAAAAAATGATAATATTTGTAGGAAAGATAAATATAGACCAGAAGGGGAAGATATCATTAAAGAGAACATAAATTGCTCTAAAAAATGATATAATTTTGAGAAAGAAATTAATCAATATAATGATTTGAATTAAAAATTTCACTTTTCCTAGTAATATAAGAAATGATTCTATCATAATAAAATGAAAAAACCCAATATTTTAAAACCATATTAACAAATTAATCATTTTGACTCCATAAAATAAGTTGTTCCAAGAAGAACCCATTTCCATAAATCCTTATAAGCCTCACATGATCTAAACTCTTGTATAAAAAATAACTATCTAAATAATCTATTTCATAACCATATTCATATTAATAATATTATTCCTTTATAATTATTTTTTACACATATATTAGTTAGTTATTATGTATTTTCACAATTGGGTTCGAGTAATTTTGATTGTTTTGAACTAGTTTCATAATACCAAGGTTGTTCTATGATTTTCTCAAAAATTTCATCATTAATAGATCATAAAAGGTTCTATAATTGATTATTTATAATTACATATAATTTTATAATTTCATTTTATTGAATATTTTGTTATGATATTTAACGGTGAAATTAGTGATGATCATGTTTTCGATATTTTTAAAAATGAAAATTTTTATTTTAGTTAATGAGTTTAATATTAATTAAATCATTACAGAACAAAACTAAAATGATTATTTTCTTATTTATAAAATATATGATCTATAATTTTGTTCTAATATTCATCTATGGTATTATTTTATAGAATTGTTCAAGAATATGGTTTGACTGACCCAAACATGAATATACCATAATTAATAGATGATTACGACATGACGTAGTTGTAATATCATTATTACATAAAAATAATAATATTTTTTTATGTTTTTTTAAAGTGATAAATCAGAAATTAATAGATGTATAAGAATAATAAATGGATATTAAACTACTACAAAGTGTGATAAATATTTTCCCCTTAAATGCTTGATTTCAACAGTTGAATATTCAAGGATTATTTTTTGATCATATTTTAAATAAGTTTTCAATTTTTTCTTACCATAATTCTAATAATTTCATAGACATAATAATTTTCCATTAAATTAATTCCCATTACTATACATGAATTTTTTTGATGAAAAATTCAATGCACGATTCCATGGAGGTGGTAGTTTGCATGTATGCATGGATGATGAGTTATTTTCCATAAAACAAGAGAAACGTATAAAATGGTATATTATTTTAGAGTATAAATTTTTCCATAATTTTAATAATTATTTATTTGAATACACATTAGTTCCATTTATATATTTTTGGGAAATAAAATGAAACATGACGTTTCATGGAGTTGATAATATACACATACGCACGAGTTCCATTTTTGTTTTCCTTAAGGGAAAAGGAGAAAGGTGGTTAAGGGTTAATCCCAAAATACAAAAAAATATTATAATAAAAATAATTAATAATTAATACATGGCTGTGAAAAATATATGTGATAGAAAATGATATAAAATAAACAATATAAGGTAAAATTTAGTACTTAAATTGAGAAATTTAAGCTTTACTTTAGGGATTCCATGTAAATAGAGTATTTTGAAACAATTCTTGTGTCTATAATTTTAAGGATGTGAATAATTATTTTTTAGGATGTAAATTGGCCATATTTTGAAGAGGAAACCTAAATTTAGTGTGGTCTTGAATGGTTAGTGAGTTTTCCCATTTTTAATTTCTACAAATAGAATTTTTTTAAGTATTCCATCTTAATATAAATAGATAACTCATTTCACATGTAAAGAACTCTACAAAATAAAAAACAATTGATTTGATATAAGTTTTAGTCAATCCAAAATTCATGAAATAAATTATAAACATTTTTTTAACATGTTATTCCTCTTACAATTTTCTTTAACACTTTTTACACTTTGACATTTTTTCACTGTAACTAGTTTTTACCGAAGTAATTATTTTTTTATAACTTGAAATATTAATTTACAATATTATATAATTTAAAATTTTTAATTAAAATTATGAAATACATTATATTATATTAATTTATGAAATGTGAAAAAAAATTGGGTGATAAATGTTTTAAAATAGTTTTAGAGAATGTTACAATATTATTTATAAAATTTAAAATATATATTTATAGATTAATGTTAATATTTTTTAAATGTATAATGCCAAATATAAAATATATTTTTTGAAAAAAATCATTTAAAATTTTTTATGGTATGATTATATCATAATTAAGTCATAAAAGGCATGGTTTTTTTATAAAAATGGTATTTTTCACTATTCACTTAAAAAACAATCTTCTTAGAAAAATCCATGAAATTTATCTCAGCTTAATTTTGATAAGTGGAATTAAAAATTATGTTAATTTTATCAAATTCATGTTCTAAATGTGATATAAATTAATTTTAATATAAAAACCCATTTGTGGAAAACAAAAGTATTTTAACCAAAAGAAATGAATCTTATATATCTTTTTACATAGATTTCATAAGGTTATTACTTCTATTGATATCATCCAATTTAATGTCCATAATAAATTGGTTATATTTAATAATTTTTTTTCTTAAATTATCACATATTTTTTTAGTTTTGAATTTCATGTATGATAAGATTCTCTGTATGATGTTTATTTAAGGAAAAATATTTATTAAAAAGTGGGACTTTACATTCTACCCCCATTAAAAATAATTTCATCCTCAAACTATTATTACTAGGAAGGGAAAAAAGGAGGAAACTTTTCTCTCATTACATTCTTAGGTTCCCACCATATTTCTCAAGCATATGAATGGAATGTGAAAATTTTACAAGGTGAGTGGCCTTATTCCGCAACACTTAATCTCTTTGATCTAGAATCTCCACTAACTCTTCCTCATTAGATATATCATGTTCTTCTTAAATAGATTCTGAGTTCATTACATGTGTTGTTTTTGGTATATACTTCCTCGAAAGTGATACCTAAAACACATCATGTACTTTTTATAGGTATAGAGGCAATGTCATGCGATGAGATTCAAACCATACATGATCAATGATCTTGAAAAGATCAATACACCTAGTGCTCAACTTCTCTTTATCCACAAATCTCAAAACCTGCTTCCAAGAAGATATATGGAGTAACACCTTATAACCCAATTAAAAATCTAGATCTTATCAATGATTATCTCCATAACTCTATTATGAACTTTGTTCCATGTTCTTATATCCCTAAATGGTTTTATCCATCCCTATCATTTCATGGATAGTTCAGCTCTTATGAGATTCCTCTCTCTCAATTCATCCAAGCATGTGGGATTCATGCATCTATTCCAAAATATAGCCTCTAAATATATATATATATATATTCTATAATGGAAAGTGTTTTTTAGGATAACTCAATTAGAGGAATTTGTTTATCCCATGATCCTTGGCAATTAATTGGAAAAGATCTTAGAATATCCTCAAGAGTATGAATGGTTCTTTTATACTTATCATCTATTTAATAGTGATAATAAGTGTTGAACCTCATATATTTCTCAAATTATCACTAAATAATTCTATATAACATCAAGGTAAACCATGTATATTTCTCAAATATAATATAGAGTGGTACACCATGTTTTTTTACCATTTTTCTTATGTATATCATGAAAATTTGGTCCCATGAGAAATATTCTCTAATATAAATAAAATTTTCTAAATTTATAAGGTGATCAATAAAAACACAAATATAATTATAGAGTATAGATGTCATGGGGAGTCTTATGATAAAATTCATATTTATTTTCCCCAATCCATACTAGTTTGGTCAATATTTTCCACATCCCCTTTGACTTTTATCATTCAACCTTAACTTAATGTCACATAAATAATTGTGATAAATAAAGTACAATATATATTTTCATGTTATCCAACTATAGTTTTTTCTATAGATATATATAAATTGTATTCTCCCTTTATGAATAGATAAGTATGTTTCATAAGAAACTTGAATAAGATCCTACTCCCATTTTGGTTTTGATTGGATACATATCCTAGTTCCAAACCTTATAACTTCATACTTTTCAAATTTAAACATCATAATACTCAATACATTTTCTTGTAGCTCCACATCATATTTAATGGATTATTTGATCCTCTACTAAATGGATGTTTGAATAGTTTTTTTGGGAAATATCATGTTTTCACCATATTTTATGTGTTTATTATTAATCCACTATAAATCCAATAGTATTAGATATTTTTCAATCCTCATCATGGATAGCGTAGAATTATATTTTCTACTAAGAGAATCAGCCAACTTATTTTCCTTCCATGGGTGGTAATGTATTGAGAATTCATAATATTTTATCAATTATAACCATCCCCTTTGGAATATATTCAAATACATTTAGGTGAATATATATTTCAGGCTCTTCTAAATAGTATATATATCACTCTTGTAACTATTGAGATAATTCCACTATATCTATAATGAAAAACTCACACTATCTCCAACTCTAAATCAAGAATTGTGTAATTTTTATTATGAGTTATTAATTAAGGTGAGGAATAAGAAATTACCTTATCATAATATACGTGGATTCATTCTATGAATTTTAATAAAGAATCACTATATATTTCATACCCTTCTACACTACTGGGTAATGTAAGAATGGCTGTATAGACCAACCACATTATTAATTATGTAAAACATTCCTATCATTCCTATATCCAAGGTAACATCACTTATTTATTTATTAAAATGGTTTGTGGGTTTGATATCCATGTGAAATTTCTCACAAAGCATTGGTAGTAACCTGTTAACCCAATAATGTTAAGGATATCAATTACATTGGGTGATCGCTTCCATTTATCAAAGACTTTTATCTTTAATGGATCAACATATATAAACATTCATGGGATTATATGAACCAATAATTATACTTTCTATAATCAAAATTCAAACTTACAAAATTTGGTATATAGTTTATCCTTTCTCAAGGTCTTTAACATAGTCCAAAATGATCCTTATTCTATTCCTTTATCTTGGAATATATAAGAATAAATTATATAAAGACTACCAAAAATTAATCAAGTTTGTATATAAAGACTCTATTAATTAGATCTATGAATATTATTATATAATATTTTTTACAAGTAGCATCAGTATAAATTCATAGTGTCCATACCTCATGATGAAATTTATCTTGGGAGAATCCTCCCATTTGAACCTTAATTGATTATATCCAGAATAAAGGTTAATATTTACGAAGTATTCACCTCCTCTGATTTTGACAAAAAGATCATAGATACATTTTATGGTTTACTTTTTCATGATCATTATTTTTTAAGATAATTATTAACAATTTTAATTCACATAGATCCAACATAATTTTTAAAAAAGAGAACTGGTGAACCACATAGAGAAGCATTAGGGCGTATAATACCCAGGCCCAAATTCTATTGTAGGTGCTTCTTTAATTATTCCTAATAAATGGAAACCATTATATAAGTAATCTTTTATATATTAATGAATCTTGGAACGAGTTCAATTGAAAACATGACCTCAGGATCTTTGGTAAAAATAATATGTTTATCAAGAAATACATATGTATATTCCCATATAATATCCATGTCACTAGTGTTTACATTTTCCTGAATAATTTGGGTTTTAAATCACTTATTTGTATCTATTAAGTAAAATTTAACATACTTCCTTCTAAAGGGATATCATGATCATCCTTGAATTTATATTTGACCATAGGATGGATATGGATGTGAATCATGATATGTTTATCCCAAAATTTTTCACAAGTTCTATTTTGAAAAATTCAATCCATGCCTTGTATTACTTCAAATTAAACAAAGAGTAAAAAGATTATATTTATATGAAATAACTTCTAACAAATTTTGATAAGAGAAGAGTTTTATATCTTCTACAAAATCATCATATTTCATGGGTTTTCAAAGATATTTTTATATCCAATGTTTGATGTGGTCAATAAATATTCTTAACATATTTTTTTGATATAAAAGAATTTGAGATCTAGAATCCAATAAGTAATTTACAGTTTGGGATTGGATAATAATTGTACCTTCCACCACTTCATATCATGATCCACCTCAATGGTAGTGGTATCATATGTTCTCCCTTTGTAACACCCCGAGATTTTATGAAAAATATTCTTTTAATTTCATTAATGTCTTGTGTTGTATTCTACACCAAGATTACCATGCGCTATACGCAACACCGTATTAGCTTGCAGTATACGCAACACTATTCTTGGATCGTGTTACACACAATTTTGATAATAGTTATTCTACGCAACATTGAGTATATATATATATATATATATTCAATGTATAAATGAAATATGGTTGGATTTTGTTATACTAAACAACGAAGGATTCTTTCACAACACGCAACCCTAACTTGGCTTGCATTACACGCAATCACGACCTTCCTCGATAGCGTGTGTTGTACGCAATACCGGGTTTCAATAAACAACGATATATTATTATAATATTGTCATGAACTAGCCGTTATGAATAGTATTAACTAAAATTTGAATTTTATAACATTATTATTCATTTTACACATTTTTTAGAACATGGTATAAGAACAAAATAAATTTTTTGGGTAAAATAAGTATTTTTCAAAAAATGCAGTTTTGCCGCCTTTTGATGGCACACCCACTTTAAATCTAGTTTTTGAAATGTTTATATGTTCAATTGGACAAAATAAAATTATTCTTTTGAATCAGGATATAAAAATTTACATTAGATAAAGTTTTGATATTTTTCCGATAACTTTCATATTTTAATGAATAGTAAAAACACGCTATATTTTAATTAAAAACAACTTTTTTCATCGTAATATCTTATGTGGTTAAATTATAATATTGAATGGTTTTAAAGTATAAATAGAATATATTTTTACCATTTGATACAATGGTGGTCAATGTAATTAATATCACTTTGATATTGTACATAAACGAGTGTCAATCTTTTGATAGATATTATCTCTTAAAAACACGCTTTTTGTTTTAACAACGGGAATTAATTTTAAATTAATTTCTGCCACTTATGTGTTTTGAATTTGGAAAAATGGATTCCATATTTGGAATCAGGATGTTCAAATTGTGTAAATAGGTAAATTTTATTTTTAGACATTTTGAATAATTACTGCGGTAAATATTTTATTTACCATGGTTAAGGGTAAATCAGATAAATAAGGGTTAAAAAATAATATTATAATAATTACAAATTACCTTAACACTTGTCCAAACATTATTGGTTGAGTAATTAACGACCATGGGCATCTTTGGGTCGATTTTGGGACCCCATTAAGTGATAATGACAATTTAGACTAATTAATTTAATGTAAAGGCAAAATAGACATAAAAAAAAATCTTTTAGTAATTAATTTGTATATGGTGTTATATAAGGAATATTTTTGACTATAAATATTAATTGTAAATATAAAAATATTTCTTACATGATAGTATTTTTTTTAGAATTTTTAGACATCTAATAAATTAAATTATTTGTGACACAACAATGATGCAGTAATTACCTTTTTAAGAAAATATTAACATAATTGATGTTATAAATGCCCAAATAAATGTAATTTGAGACTTTTTATGACTTACAATAATTCTCTAGGTTAATATGACATGTTATTATTGATTTATGTAACTTGGTTCTAACTTATCATTCTGTTATGAATTTCATAAAAATCATGTACCAAATAGTGTCAAAATTGACATAAATTAGTTTTTAAAACAAATATTATATTATTAATTGTTATTTTATTCCTAAAAATCTAAGGTTCGGCCAAATAACTTAGATAAGGTTATATATTAATAATAAACAACTTGGGGTTCGTTTGGCTTGATATAGTAAGTTTATTAACCATATAGTTTAAGAAAACAAAAAGACATGGTAAAAGTTAAATTATTTAACTTAGAGTTGAATCTAATTGATAAGGTTAAAATAATAACCTAAACTTGTATAAATACTATTGGATGAGAGGATTTCGACCCATCCCCACTTTATCTTCGAAATAAGACCCTTTGGAACCATTATAAACCGAATTTGACCTTAATATAAAATAATATTTTGAGATTTTCCTAAGGTGCCCCTCTCCTCCCTTATAAAAGGGCACCTCCTCCCCCTCTTCCTCACACCACATTGAGCCTTCAAGCTCGGACAACCCCTACCAAAATCTCTTCTCCACTTCCCTAGTATCATCCTAGAGGTTCTGGTCTTCTTCAAAGACCATACTTAGTTCTTTAAGTGGAGGTTAAGAAAAGGCGCGTCAAAAAGAGGTAATATCCATTACCGATCTTTTTCAATTTCTTTCTTCTTCAACTTCTTCTTATTTAGTTGTTTCATGATAAAGTAATAACATAAGTATTTCTTATATACTGATATGTTATTATAAATATGAAACAACTATAATTAACCTTCTATCCATCCTACGGAAAAAAGGAAATCACCGCGCGTGCGTACGTACGGAATACCGTCTCCACGCCGTGGTGTAATCTATTTTCCGCCACCACCTTAATTGGATGGGTATAATAGTGTAATGAGTAACTATATATTATTATTATAAAGTGATATTGATACTGAAATAGTATACATACACTTCAACACAATTTCACGATCATGAGAACGATATCATCGCTCGTGTGTACGCACGGACTACCGTCTCCACAATGCGATGGGATTCATTCTCCACATTAACCATTCAGGAATGATTATAAAGTATATATAATGAATAATAATTAAATATATGACATGTTAAATCTACTGGATTTATGTATATATATATATGTATGTCATCTACTTACTTACATTCAAGATAATAAGGAAAGGAAAACAGCGTTCATGCGTACGTACGGACTACCGTCTCCATGAACGGTGTGTTTCATTTCATTTATCTATCTATTATATATATATATATATACTGAATATATATGATATATAAATCATGTTTTATATTCTGGAAGTAAGTAAATCATGATATAAGTAATAATAATGTCAAGAACAACAAGTCCAAACACCTACGATAAATGAAACGATTTTACCCAAAATGCTTCTTTAACATGGAATTTACAAAAGAACGGGTAATATAAAGTCATAAGTGAACCATATAAGATATCATAACAATGAATATGATTCTATAATAAGTTAATGACATTATTTAAATCATTATACAGGAGGTTCGGATACGTACAAAGCATATCGTACATAAGGTAAGGGAAAATATCACAATCTCATTTTTATCCGAGATTGTTTATACTTTGGTATTTATTGGGGTGTATTTTATCATCCACATCTATGTTTACTCAATATTTAATATTATTTATATCCACCTACAATTGTTTAAATCCTATTTTACCCTTCGGTGAGTTTTTAGTAAAAGATAGGAAATGAATCTTTTGTCGTTTTTCGTACGAGGTACTTTTTGACTTTTCCGACAAAAGTACGAGAAGAATGTTTTCTTAACTTATACGACATGAATGGATTTTTAAAACATTATTTCCAAGAAGATTACTTTACAAGTTTTCAAGTTTATTTTTAATCAACTTCTTTTATTTTAAAATTGTATGACATGTTAAGAAAGGAAAAATGTTTTTGAAGTTGAAAGGATATTTTCCTAAATAATGGAGTTCAAGTGTTTTATCAAAATTATTTTCCATCTAAGATAATATAGGGTTATGTTTCTATCCCTATTATTACATTGATTTGATTATGTTGTGATGGAATTATTTTTATAAATCCCTTTATCTTATATGAATTGTTTTATGATGTCATGTTGTTTAAGAATCCCATTTTTATTACATGGGTTATGCAATGATGTATGATTTATGATTTTGTGGCACACATAAGAATGGTATCATTATGAGATGGGTGGGACCTATATCTACCTCCAATGCATTGGGTAAAGATTTTATATCTCATGAGATAGACATGGCTGGAATGGTAGGTTATACCGGTTCAGTGAAATAGGACTGAAACGAGGGTGACTCGGTTCAGAAATGGACTTTATCCACTAAGATAGTCTTGGAAATGAGTATTGACTAACAAGAAATTATTCTATATGATTATGTGTGTATGCCACAAAGTTTCATGTTTTAAGTTATGATTATTGGGATTACATTTCACTACTATGATTTATCCCATGTTATGAAATTATGATCTCTTTTGCAGGTTAAGATTTCCAAAAGATATGTTCTTATGAATATGATGTGATTGATATTTATTTTGTTTACCCTTACTGAGCATTTGAGCTCACCCTTTTATGTTTTCTTTTCCCTAGGATATAAAGAAAGGTTTTAGGTAAGAAAAAAAAGGGAAGATCTTTATGGGAGATGTTGAAGATCTTTCACCACGATTAGAAGATTATATTCCGAGTTTCCAAAGACACTAAACTATTACGGTCCTTGTGTGTGTGTTTTTGTAATGTACTAAGTATTCCGCAAAAGTAATGTAATGTCCATGTACGTTAAGCTTCGGGTCTCTACAGTTGGTATCAAAGGAAAGGTTTAGTCAACCTTTGGAAACTAGGATGCGAAAACGTTAGTGAGATCCCTAGAGATATTTCTAAGGTATGTCTAGGGATGTCCCTAAGGATAAGTATACATATAGGATATAGTCCTAGAACTACGGTAACGATCTTATAATTTAACCTAAGATGTTAGATATTGAGGGTGTTCCCCCTTTACTATGTTGTTTTACCTAGCATGATTTTTGCCTCTCACACTATTATTTTTGGGTTTTAGACGATGGCTGGAACCTGAAGGAACTGTGTTGATCACTATAATGGACAATGCAATGATTGTCCTCCTGAACAAACAAATGTTAAGGGAGATGGAGTGAAAAATCTTATTGCTATACTTACACAAGATATGAATCATTCTGGACTTCCAAATGAGCAGATAAGGGAACAATATTCTATTGAGTCCTTCATGAGGCAACGTCCACCTTCTTTCAGTGGGTCTTCCGATCCACTTGTTGCTGAACAATGGATCAGTACCACTGAAAAGATATTTTCAGTTCTTCAATGTTCTGAACATGATAAATTCATCTTAGCAGTATATCGTTTGGAAGGTGAAGCTGATCAATGGTGGAATCTTTTCAAGAATACGAGGCAAAGAGATGAAATTGAGTCCATGGAATGGGAAGAGTTCAAGAACTTATTTTTCAATAAGTACTTCCCTCGTATTCTTCGAACAAAGATGGAGAAGGAGTTTCTTGAACTAAAGAAAAAGGATGATGAATCTGTTGGTATATACGAAGAGAATTTTACAAGGCTTTCAAGGTATGCATCTGGATTTATCATCCAACCTGAAAGTAAAGTTGATCTATTCTTCAGTGGCTTAAAAGCAAGTCTTAGAAGGGCATTAGCTATAAGAGACATCAGTAGCTATGAAGAAATTGTGCGTTGTGCTATCAAGGTAGAAATGGAAGTTGGTGTTACATGTCCATCTCATGGTTTTGACAAGAAACAAAAGATGGAGTTCAAGGAGAAATCTCAGAATAATGGTGAAAAGAAGATGAATGTTTACTTATGCACAAAGTGTGGAAAGAAGCATGGTGGAGATTGTCTTAAAGGGACTAGAAAATGTTTTAAGTGTGGAAACGAAGGTCATCGAGCAGCTGAGTGTCGAAGTAATGAAAAAAGGGTTTCTAATGATGTGAATAAAGCAAACACTGTAGAGAACGCACCACCAACACTTCAATGCTTCAAGTGAAAAGAAATGGGGCATTATGCTAATAAATGCCCTAATCCAAGGGTTAGTGATGATCTACATGAGCAACCGCTTAAGGCAAAGGACAAAGGTAAGTAACATGCGATCACTATTGGCGATGTTGAATATGACAACGATGTGGTGGAATGATTAAGTGTTTATGTAATGGGATTTCAAAATATTATCATGGAATCTCATTTATGGTATTGTGGAATTTTGGAATATCTATGTATTGGTTTTCAATAATTATATGATACTGGTAACCAGGAAAAAAAAGTGATTGAAATATTTTTGGAAAGTAGATGATATGCGCATAATGAAGGGACAAGAAGATAATGAGATGTTTGATTGTATTCATGAGCTCATGATTGATATAAGGACTAAGTATATAGAATTTTGAGGATTTTGGTATGTGGAAAGAGTTATCTTTTGACAGCACTCATGTTTTCACTAAGATTCAATGGGTATTCATTTTTCAAGAGATTACATGATTATGGTATTCACATGACTGGAATGTGACGAACAAGATATATGAGGGATAAATGATGGCATTCACGTGATCATTTTCTCTATACTATGAGCTTGGACCGAAGTATTTTAGATAAGCCTAAAGATTGGAATGGATTATGTTGGACATAAGTTAGTATTGTTTAAGGATAAAACTTTTTTTGATATTATTTATAGGATGTTATAGTAATATAGTTTTAGAAAAAGGACAACCTGCAGGATAGGCGACAGCCCATCATGTCGGACAACGCCGTTGGAATCGAACCCACAACCGAAGTGTGACTGGCCTTTAGCGCCTACCACTGGCCTACAGGAAGTACCTGTTTAGTAGGAAACTAGTTTTATTATATTAATCAGTATGATATATGAAGTATAAGTCAATTTTAGGAACCATATATGATTAATCTCACTATAGATGGACTTATGTATTTTTTTGATAACTTTTCTAACCTTTTTGTTTCAGACAGATGGAATGACCCATCATTCTATCACATGATCTTCTAACACATCACGAATGACAAATTCAACTTCATTTCATTAAGGGATGAAGTGGAAATTGTTCAATTCATGAACAATAGTGAGATTGTACCAAAATCATGTAAGTATTTCTTTTAATTCATCACCTTTAGGGAAATGATCTTGAAAATCAAAAATGTTGTCCTAGTGATCTTATATCTGATGAATCATATGGTACCCTAGATCATCACAAATTTATGGCTTTGCGGTTGTTGGCTTTTTCATAGCCATGTTCTCTACCACTCTCCATCAGAACTTGATGGTTAGATTTTTCTTCCATATCCATATTTTCACCTATGTTCTCCTACGTGGAAACCCAGTGATGAGTTAATTTGGGTAACCGTTACATTTTATACTTTATTTTTTAAAGCAATATTTTGGTATTCCATTTTACGATGTGGGTTTCTATTAAACAAACTTTCAAGTAGTAAACCATTTATAACCCCGACGAATTTTGAGGGAGAAATTCATTTTAAGGGGGGTAGAATGTAACACCCCGAGATTTTATGAAAAATATTCTTTTAATTTCATTAATGTCTTGTGTTTTATTCTACACCAATATTACCATGCGCTATACGCAACACCGTATTAGCTTGCAGTATACGCAACACTATTCTTGGATTGTGTTACACACAATTTTGATAATAGTTATTCTACGCAACATTGAGTATATATATATATATATTCAATGTATAAATGAAATATGGTTGGATTCTGTTATACGAAACAACGAAGGATTCTTTCACAACACGCAACCCTGACTTGGCTTGCATTACACGAAATCGCGACCTTCCTCGATAGCATGTGTTGTACGCAATACCGGGTTTTAATAAACAACGATATATTATTATAATATTGTCATGAACTAGCCGTTATGAATAGTATTAACTAAATTTTGAATTTTATAACATTATTATTCATCTTAAACATTTTCTAGAACATGGTATAAGAACAAAATAAATTTTTTGGGTAAAATAAGTATTTTTCAAAAAATGTAGTTTTGCCGCCTTTTGATGGCGCACCCACTTTAAATCTAGTTTTTGACATGTTTATATGTTAAATTTGACAAAATAAAATTCTTCTTTTGAATCACGATATAAAAATTTACATTAGATAAAGTTTTGATATTTTTCCCATAACTTTCATATTTTAATGAATAGTAAAAACACGCTATATTTTAATTAAAAACAAATTTTTTCATCGTAATATCTTATGTGGTTAAATTATAATATTTAATGGTTTTAAATTATAAATAGAATATATTTTTACCATTTGATACAATGGTGGTCAATGTAATTGATATCACTTTGATATTTGACATAAACGAGGGTCAATCTTTTGATAGATATTATCTCTAAAAAACACGCTTTTTGTTTTAACAACGGGAATTAATTTTAAATTAATTTCTGCCACTTATGTGTTTTGAATTTGGAAAAATGGATTCCATATTTTTAGTCAGGATGTTCAAATTGTGTAAATAGGTAACTTTTATTTTTAGACATTTTGAATAATTACTGCGGTAAATATTTTATTTTACCATGGTTAAGGGTAAATCCGGTAAATAAGGGTTAAAAAATAATATTATAATAATTCAAAATTACCTTAACACTTGTAAAAACATTATTGGTTGAGTAATTAACGACAATGGGCATCTTTGGGTTGATTTTGGGACCCCATTAAGTGATAATGACAATTTAGACTAATTAATTTAATGTAAAGGCAAAATAGACATAAAAAAATATATTTTAGTAATTAATTTGTATATGGTGTTATATAAAGAATATTTTTGACTATAAATATTAATTGGAAATCTAAAAAGATATCCTACATGATAGTATTTTTTTTAGAATTTTTATCCATCTAATAAATTAAATTATTTATGACACAACGATGATGCAGTAATTACCTTTTTAAGAAACTATTAACATAATTGATGTTATAAATGCCCAAATAAATGTAATTTGAGACTTTTTACGACTTAAACTAATTTTATAGGTTAATATGACATTGTATTGTTGATTTAAGTAACTTGGTTAGAACTTATCATTCTGTTATAAATTTCATAAAAATCATGTACCAAATAGTGTCAAAATTGACATAAATTAGTTTTTTTTAAAATATTATATTATTAATTGTTATTTTATTCTTAAAAATATAAGGTTCGGCCAAATGACTTATATAAGGTTATATATATTAATAATAAACAACTTGGGGTTCGTTTGGCTTGATATAGTAAGTTTATTAACCATATAGTGTAAGAAAACAAAAAGAAACGGTAAAAGTTAAATTATTTAACATAGAGTTAAATCTAATTGATAAGGTTAAAATAATAACCTAAACTTGTCTAAATCATATTGGATGAGATTATTTCTACCCATACCCACTTTAGCTTCTAAATAAGACCCTTTTGAACCATTATAAACCGAATTTGACCTTAATATAAAATAATATTTTGAGATTTTCCTAAGGTGCCCCTCTCCTCCCTTATAAAAGGGCACCTCCTCCCCCTCTTCCTCACACCACTTTCAGCCTTCAAGCTCGGCCAAACCCTGATATCTTCTACACTTCCCTAGTATCATTTTAGAGGTCCTGGTATTCTTCAAAGAACATCCTTAGTTCTTTAAGTGGAGGCTAAGAAAAGGCGCGTCAAAAAGAGGTAATATCCATTACCGATCTTTTTCAATTTCTTTCTTCTTCAACTTATTCTTATTTAGTTGTTTCATGATAAATTAATAACATAAGTATTTATTATATACTGATATGTTATTATAAATATGAAACAACTCTAATTAACCTTCTATCCATCCTACAGAAAAAAGGAAATCACCGCGCGTGCGTACATACGGAATACCGTCTCCACGTCGTGGTGTAATCTATTTTCCGCCACCACCTTAATTGGATGGGTATAATGGTGTAATGAGTAACTATATATGATTATTATAAATTTATATTGATACTGAAATAGTATACATACACTTCAACACAAGTTCACGATCATGAGAACGATATCATCGCTCGTGCGTACGTACGGACTACCGTCTCCACGACGCGATGAGATTCATTCTCCACATTAACCATTCATGAATGATTATAAAGTATATATAATGAATAATAATGAAATATATGACATGTTAAATCTACTGGATTTATGTATATATATATATATATATGTCATCTACTTACTTCCATTCAAGACAATAAGGAAAGGAAAACAACGTTCATGCGTATGTATGGACTACCGTCTCCATGAACAGTGTGTTTCATTTCATTTATCTATCTATTATATATATATATATAATGAATATATATGATATATAAATCATGTTTTATATTCTGGAAGTAAGTAAATCATGATATAAGTAATAATAATATCAAGAACAAGAAGTCCAAACACCTACGATAAATGAAACGATTTTACCCAAAACGCTTCTTTAACATGGAATTTACAAAAGAACGGGTAATATAAAGTCATAAGTAAACCATATATGATATCATAACAATGAATATGATTCTGTAATAAGTTAATGACATTATTTAAATCATTATATAGGAGGTTTGGATACGTACAAAGCATATCGGACATAAGGTAAGGGAAAATATCACAATCTCATTTTTATCCGAGATTGTTTATACTTTGGTATTTATTGGGGTGTATTTTATCATCCACATCTATGTTTCCTCAATATTTAATATTATTTCCATCCACCTACAATTGTTTAAATCCTATTTTACCCTTCGGTGAGTTTTTAGTAAAAGATATGAAAGGAATCTTTTGTCGTTTTTTGTACGAGGTAGTTTTTGACTTTTTCGACAAAAGTACGAGAAGAATGTTTTTTTAACTTATACGGCATGAATGGATTTTTAAAACATTATTTACGAGAAGCTTCCTTTACAAGTTTTCAAGTTTATTTTTAATCAACTTTTTTTATTTTAAAATTTTATGACATGTTAAGAAAGGAAACATGTTTTTGAAGTTGAAAGGATATTTTCCTAAATAATGGAGTTCAAGTGTTTTATCAAAATTATTTTCCATCTAAGATAATATAGGGTTCTGTTTCTATCCCTATTATTACATTGATTTGATTATGTTGTGATGGAATTATTTTTATGAATCCCTTTATCTTATATGAATTGTTTTATGATGTCATGTTGTTTAAGAATCCCATTTTTATTACATGGGTTATGCAATGATGTATGATTTATGATTTTGTGGAACACATTAGAATGGTACCATTATGAGATGGTTGGGACCTATATCTCCCTAAAATGCATTGGGTAAAGATTTTATATCTCATGAGATAGACATGGCTAGAATGGTAGGTTATACCGGTTCAGTGAAACAGGACTGAAACGAGGGTGACTCGGTTCAGAAATGGACTTTGTCCACTAAGATAGTCTTGGAAATGAGTCTTGACTAACAAGAAATGATTCTCTATTATTATGTGTGTATGCCACAAAGTGTCATGTTTTAAGTTATGATTATTGGGATTACATTTCACTACTATGATTTATCCCATGTTATGAAATTATGATCTCTTTTGCAGGTTAAGATTTCCAAAAGATATGTTCTTATGAATATGATGTGATTGATATTTATTTTGTTTACCCTTACTGAGCATTTGAGCTCACCCTTTTATGTTTTCTTTTCCCCAGGATATAAAGAAAGGTTTTAGGTAAGAAAAAAAGGGAATATCTTTATGGGAGATGTTGAAGATCTTTCACCATGATTAGAAGATTATATTCCGAGTTTTCAAAGACACTAAACTATTACGATCCTTGTGTGTGTGTTTTTGTAATGTACTAAGTATTCCGCAAAAGTAATGTAATGTCCATGTACGTTAAGCTTCGGGTCTCTACACCATTTTTCTCTTGGTTTGGGATTTTCTAGGGACTTATTCAATTTTTTATCAATTGGGTTAGGGCATAAATTTTCATAATTCCTATACACTTTTCACTTCAAAAATTTTAGCGTGGGTGGTGCATTAGTTATTTTTTTACCTCTACTATCATAATCATATTCATCATCCTACTTTAGTATTCATGATATAAATGGCCATTAATTCCAAACATAAAACATTATCCTCTTACTTGACACATTTACTAGGTTCTTACTCCGACAATTTTGACATGCAAGTAGTTAATAATTCTTTCCCGCAAGTAACATATCCAAAACATTTCCCTGATACTCCACTTTCATTTTATTCCCTCTAGAATAAAGTGGGTACCTATATTTTATCTCCACATTTATCACAAATAAAACGATTTAATAGTAGATTCCAAAGTCTTTTATTGAAAATTACTTTCAAATACATTCTTGTAAGCCAATAATGAATTGATTGATTTTTCTCTTAGGGTCAGAGATAAAACTAGAGGAATACACTTTAAGACACGTGATAGTTTTTATAAGTTCTTATAGATTCACCCTCCCTTTTTTTGACACCATGGGTTATTTTTATTTCCTCAAGAAAGGTTTTCATATAAAATACTTAGTGAATAATTATTTCTTAAAATATTCCCATTACATAAATTCTAAATCATCATTTTTCATGGTATTCCTAATTATAATCAACCATTGGTCAGCCACACCTTCCAAATAATAAATGTCCATATAAATATTATCATGTTTTGAGAACCAAATATTATAAAATATATTTTTCAATTTATTGATTAATTATTTATAAATATATAGGTTAGAATATCTACTGAAGGGAGTGGATGCTGTAGTGTAAATTATGTTATAGATATATTATCCTTCATTGGGGTGTTAAATATCCCTATATTATTATTTTTATTATTCATAGAATGAGAGATTTGAGTGTGAACTAATATAGGATTTTCTATTTTTGTTCTTATCCCTTTTGGTTCCTCACCAAGATAATTGTTGCATTGGCCATTGAACCCATTGTTAACCTGGATTATCTTTTACCCATAAATTTAATAAATAAAAAATTTAAATATAAAAATAAATAATTTAAAACATAAATAGGAAAAATCATAAATGGAATATGTACTTAGACTTATAAATTTCTATCTTTCAATTCAGATTATTCAATATCTATCACCTATTAGGTTCTCTAACCATACCATAAATATTATAAGTCCTTGGCCTTGAAACATTACATAATATTGAGTTAAAACAAGAATTCACATTGAGGATCTTTTTAGGTTTAGAGTTTTAGAGAATAAGGATGTAACTATTACATTAAATCTCAAAAGATTACAAAGTACACACTTCTGCTCGATCCAATTTTTTTCACAATAAAAAAAATCCTTAAATAAAATAATAATTATTTTCATGATAAAAGTTTTATTGAATTCTTACTTTCTCTTACCTTTCCTTATACCCTGTGAAAAACATTTCAAAAACATGGGATGATCATAAAAATATTAGTAATGGTTATAAAATAAGGAAAGAAAACATTATTCCATCAATACATATAATCAATGAAATCAGAATTGTCAATCATAAAACATAATCTTTTTGACATATCTCACAAAATTATAAGGTTTATGAATAAAAAATATATCATAATTCATAAAGGTAACTTTTTGCATCCATATCATACTTACATTGTAGTTCTCTCAGCTACATAGGGAGTTACGTTCGGAATACGCATCACATTATATTCATTAAATCTATTAGGAGAAACATTAACATTTACCTTCATCATGTTACCTAATGAATTAGAGGTCTATATCTAGCTCACCTTCCCTAAGATTATCAAGAAACCACCCGTATACTTAAACAATTCCCAATAACCATAACATATAAAACAAACATAAAGTAAAGATAACATTTCCACATTCCAATCACAATATAAAATTTTAAGAATATTGACAAAATCAATGCTTATAAAAACCATTTTAAATACTAAAATATATAAAAAAGCTTATATGGTATTTATTTTCCTTGTAAAAACACTATGTCTTGTTACGGAAGCCAAATATCAAATAATACTTGAGGCGTGAAAAAGGTCATTGTAACTATGTACGTTTAAAAGAAACATTCCTTTTTCCATTTAGTGAAATGCTTCGTAGAAAAAAGATTCCAATTGAATGAAATGAAAATTAAAAGGGGTTTATACACTATATAAAAGAAAATCATGTATAAATCAAAATATTCCTCAATGAAAGGATATTAAGACGGTGTACCTTATGAAAATTCGGCAGCCTAATAGCATCACTTAAAAATTTAGAAAATGAGTTGATGAGAGAGAAAAGGGTATCTCATCAGTTAGACATAAAATTTTTAGAAATGAAGATATAGAATAAAATATCCCGACATAAGATAATGTATATTAAAATACATAACATAAAAGAAGTATTTGGCTAAAAGAAGTGGGTGAAAGGTTCCCTTACCTTGTGTCCGACTTCTCTTGTTCGTTCTTTATCTCCCTAAATAAAAAACATAAGTAAATTATACTTGATTAAGAACCTTTTTATTGTTTATTATTCCTTTTATATCACTTATTACCCTCTATAAAAATCCTATAATTATTCAAGTTCATATCAGACTTTTTTTCAATGTTTGGTACTTGAGTCAAAAATGAACTTGTTATAATTACAAATTGTCTATGTGGTAAAAAGTCCATTATCTCCAAAATTGTATTCATGATATAAATATAATATATATATAGTATATATGTATTTATATGTCGTATATATTTATTTTAGAATATTCCATAACATTTAGATATAAGAAAATGAAATGCACCATTCATTGAGATGGTAAGTTGTACGTATGCATGAACGCTACTTTAACTTCCCTTTCATTTTCAAAGGATTAAAAAATAAATGATATATAGGTATATTATAATTCCAGTATAATATATATGTTATTTATGATACATAAGATCATTAATTCCATCCAATATACGTTCCATTTAGAGCATGAATGAGTCATATCATTTTGAGGGGGCATTAGTCCACACTTCCTCAAATGAAATTATAGTCTTTAAACATCATGAAAAGAATAAAGGTATGTTGTAAATAAAAATTAAAGAATAAAAAAATAAATAAACATATTATATATCATATAAATACAATTCCATCATAATGGACACCATGAGAGGTGTTAGGATATAGCTTAGCAATAATCTTTTTGTGAGGCAGTAGTCCGCTATCCACATAAAAATTATGTTCTAAATCCATTAGATGGAGGTGTGTGTAAGTGTAGTTATATTCCATATAATAAAAAAATACTATTATATTGAAGATATTTGTGTTTTTATGTAATCAAATAATGAGAATATAATATCTAGTGGAGAAGGAAAACTAAAGAAAAGAACATGAGAGAAGAATTCACCTCTAAATTAGGTAACTCCCTTTGATTTGAGCCAAAAGGCTTTATTGAATTGTCTTATACCAAAATTAAGGATTATATAAGGAATAGAGGGATGTTGGGATCTTATTTGGGAAGAGATTTTGTGTGATAATGGGGCCTGAGAGGTGTGAATAAGGGTTAGATGTGACGACCTTTTATAAGGGGGAGGAGGGACTCTTTAGGAATGTTTGAAAGTATTATTTTACTATAAATTTATTTTCAGTTTCAAAAGGTAAAAAACTCATTAAATTATAAGATAACATTACTACGGTTTGAAATAAAATCATCCAATAATAATTGGATTGGTTTTGGATATTTTTTAATCTATATCTTTTTTATTTAACCTTTTTTTACTCTTACTATTTTATCAACCATTTAACACTTTGAGAATCAAAATTGTTACCAAAACATGAAAAATATCCAATTAAAGAGTCAATAATAGAATTTTATAATTATGATAACTATTTGGAAGAATATGTGATTTTTTGAAATTTTATAATATTTAATAAAATATTTTATATTTTAAAAAATGTATTATGTCAATTTTGACACTATTCATATCATGACTTTTTAAAAATACATAACAACTTGATTGATTTGAAATAAATTCATTAATTGGAATATTACGGGTAATTAGAATCTAAAAAAAATCATGGATGACATTAAAATAATCTAATTTCATTTTTTAACATTTATATCATTTATTTGAATCCTTTATTAACGAAGCTATAACTACATTATCATTGTGTCATAATTAAATTTATTTATTTAAAATTTATAAATAAAATAAAATGATTTAGAAAATCTTTTTAGATTTCAGATGAAAATTTATAGTTGAAGATATCACTTATATAAGCCCATATAAAAATTGTTTTACTAAAAGATATATGTTTAGGTTATATCTTTCTTAACTTTAAATTAAAAGTAATTAAATGTCCTTTTCACCCACAAGTGGCCCCATGGGGTCCAAAAATCGAATAAGGATTCCCATGGTCAAAAATATCTCATCCAATATGGTTAGGACATGTATTAGGTTAGTTTAATATTATAATAAATATTATTTTTTACCCTTATTTACTAGATTTACCATTTAACCATGGTATATAAAATATTTACTGAAGATACTATTCATAATGTATAAAAATAAAAGTTACCTATATACATAATTTGGATCTCCAGATTAAAAATATGTAATACATTCTCCTAAATTCAAAACACAGAAGTTACATAAATTAATTTAAAATTAATTCCTGTTGTCAAAACCAAAAAATGTAAAAAAAAATAAAAACTACTAAAAGATTGACATGTGTTTATGTCCAATTTCAATGTGAAATTACTTCCAATTACCAATACTAGATTAAATGATAAAAATATAATCCAATTACATTTTAAAACCAATTAAAAATACAATCTAACTATTGAAATAAATTAGATTAAAAGGTAGTTTTGAATTAAAATGGAGTATTTTTCACTATTCATAAAAAAAGAACTTTTGCATAAAAATACCAAAATTTCACCCAAAGTATATTATGTAACACCCCAAGATTCCATGGTATGTTTCTCTTTGAATAATATAATAACTTTCCCTATATGAAACTTTGAGTTCTAGCACACCACGACTAATCAAACTAACTGTTATGAATAGTAATACCCACCTTTTAAAATTTTATAAATTTAATTTCTCAAAATGGACTTCATTTTTTGATTCAGAATATCAAAATTAGGTTAGGGTGATTTTTTGGAATTTTTCTGAAAACTTTCAATTTTTGATAAATAGTGAAAAGCACCGTGTTATTGTTTAAAACCGAATTTTATTTGAATAATTTTTATTTTAATTTAAAATTATTTTATAGTAAAAACAGATACATAATACCTATATTAGTTCAATGTAATTAATTGGAGTCATTTTAAAATATGATTAGATGTATAAATTTTAATATATTTTTTAACGTCTTTTGCCCACCTTTTAGGCACATTTGCAAATTTGCATAAAACATAATTTTACTACTTATGTGAATTGAATTTCAAAAATATAAGAGACACAGTTGACATTAGTAAGTAAAATTTGGTTCAATAGGATTAAAATAATTTTTTGAATAGAAAATTTTGAATTTTACTTACCACGGTTAAAAAGCAATAGGGTAATTCAATGTAAACATGATATTATAATTACCCTAACACATGTCCTAATTCAATTGGATAAGTGTATTTAGACCAAAATAAACATTAGGAATAAAATAATATCCTTTTGGCCCCCTTGGATTAGATTAGGACATTTATTATTATTTTATTTAAAGAAGAGTTAAAAGTGTTAAATTCAAAGTTTAATAACTAAACCATTTTTAATATAGGGTTATAAATAAGATTAATTCAACTATAAATATTCATTATAAATATAAAAATACTTCTTTATCATGGTATTTTATTTATAATTTTTAGGCATTAAATAATTAAATTTATTTATGACACATTGATGATGTAGTAATTACCTTATTAATGAAAGATTAAACTAATTGATATTATAAATATTAATATATTTGTAAATTGATCCATTTTATGTATTCCAAGAATTTTCTAGGTTATGTTAGGGTTTATTAAATAAATTTTTTTGAAGTGATAATGTTGTTATGACTTTCAAAAAAAATGAATACTAAATAGTGTCAAATTTGACATTAATGAGTTAAAAAAACTATATTATTAATTGATATATTATTTCTAAAAATATAAGGTTTGTAAAAAGGACTTAGATAATATTATATATGTCAATAATAAACCACTTTGGGTTCTCTTGATTTTTATAGTAAGTTTATTAACCATTTATTATAATAATGAAGGAATACATGGTAAAAGTTAAACTATTTAACTATGAGTTAAATCTAAGATATATGGTTACTAGGGTGACTTAAACCTATCTAAAACCTATTGGATGATAGTTTTTTGACCCAGAACCACCTTATCCTCGAAATAAATTCTTTTTAATCCATTATAAATTGAATATGATTTTATAATAAAATAATATTTCAATATTTTCCTAAAGTGACCCTCACCTCTATTATAAAAGGGTACTTCCCCTTCCCACAAAATCACACCTCCAAATCCATTTGGATCATCCAAACCCTTCTCAAATATCCTAAAAAATACTCTCACTTCAACCTAGAGGCCTTACTTTGATCAGAATCCCACCTAAGGATCCCTTTTGATCAAATAAAAATAAGCACCCGAAGAAGAGGTAATAATTTTTTCACCTCTTTCAATGTACTTTTATTCATCCACTTGATCTTTATTTGTTGTTTCCATACCAAAAAAATAAATCCAGTTCCTTCTACATATTGTGATGTTATTATAAATATGGTTCAACCATATTAATTATTTTATCCATCCAATGAAGGACAAAATCCCCATACGTGCGTACGTATGGCTTACCGTCTCCACTTCGTGGTGTAGTTTTTTCATCAACACTTCATCATTTGGATGGGTATAATAATTAGTATAATTGATTTAAATAATAAATATATCATGTTAATTATTCTGTATATATGATATACTATACAATTACATATTATTTCACCATCAATAGAGTGGTATTTTCGCTCGTGCGTACGTATGGATTACTGTATCCACGAACGCGATGAGATTCATTCCTCATCATAACCATTCAGGAATAATATTAATTTTATGATTAAAAATAATGTTTATGAACTTTATATCATTGTGTATATGAATCAAATATATCCTATCCATATCAAACATGAATTACGTATAAAAACATATAAAGTAAAACGAATCACGTAGCGCCCGAAACAATGATGCTAGTAAAATATTATTAACAAAGCTATATTATAAGATCATATATGATATCATATTTATGTATGCGGTTATTGTATAATTTGATAACAATGATTTAAATATTATACCAGATTATAACATACCCTCGACTAAGGAAAAGTACAAGGTTAGGGTTAATTTTACAATCTCATTATTTTCCAAAGTTGTTTATACGTGAGTATCTATTGTGACCTCTTTATCATCCACATCATTGTTTCTTAAAAATGTATTTCAATTTTTTTTTACTATTTACTAAACTATGGGTTAAATTCATTCATACCTTATTTTACTTTGTATAAGATGGGTTAAAAGGAATATCTGCATCACTTTCTAAATAAGGTACTTTATAACCTTTTCCACAAATTAAGGTAAGACTGTTTTTTTAACTTATACAGCAAGTTCAACTATTTTCCGCCGTTATAAAACCTTTGAATCTTCCATTAAAATAATATAAGAATATTTTCAAAATAGATTTTTTCTTTTATAATTATGTGAATTTTAAATGATTTTGAAATAGAAAGATATATTTCTCTCAAATAGTTTTGATTTCATCTATGTTAACATTCTTTGATGGATTTTACAATTATTTGAAGTTGATTTATTACGATAAAATCTTCTATACTGTATTGAAGGTTTTGTGATATGTTTGACTGTGGATGTGTTATTTTATACCATTCATGTTTTATGGTTAAATTATTAATATATCATATGCTAGTTTTAATACGAATGTTTTTTTATGTTTCAACCTTTTCATATGAGGAATGAATTGGACATAGTAAGTGATCGGTGTAGCCCGTTATAGCTCCTCGATGCATCGGTATGTATCATGAAACCAACTAGTGTTTTTGCACAATGCCTTGAAAAAATCTGATTTTTATTATGGGCATAATTCCTTTACTATGTGGTTATGATGTCCGACATTATACATCCCATCATTATAAAATTGGCTATTGATATTACATGTGATTATTCGACTAGTAGAATATCCATGTGAATAAGTAAATGGAATTATTTGATTTATCATTTCCATATTATGTTGATGTTTATGTTTAAAATTATTGTGTTTTATTCTTATACATTGCCTTAAATTTTTATGCTTATTTATGAATGTTTATGTTATATTTTTATCATTACTGAGCTTCTGATCTCACCTCTTTCATATGTTTTATTTTTCCTAGAATGTGAAGAAGTATATTATGATTTACCTATAGGGATAGGCTATGGGATATGAGTGTGTTCAAAGGGTACATGATATTTTTTGTTTTTTGGTTTCATAATGTAATGTTAAATTTATGTTTGTATCTTGTACTTCCCAAGGCTACTAAACTGATCGGTCTTTTGGGACTTTATCCCTTGTGATTATGAAAATGTTATTTAATAATGCATTGAATCTAGGTAACTTGGGATGGGGTGTCAGAGTTAGTATCAGAGGAAGTTTAGTACAAACCTTGGAGACTAGATTTAGAAAAACTCTAATTAGGGAACCTTATCCTAAGATGGACATTGAGGAATAATATAGAAGAACTTCATAGAATTTTGGTAATGTTTAGATTTTGTGAATTTTTTGATAAATACATCCCTATTTGGATATGAGTAGGTAGAGGTAGCTCTGGCACAGATGTACCTAGGAGTGAAAACTCTGACAAGGAGTTTCAGGCTTGACCCAGGGTATGTTGGTAAATGACAATGAGCCTTGCTATATTCTTTGTTACGACACTCCTTGGGAATATAATTAGGATAATTCACATTTTCTTTACAAAACATTATGAAGTATTTATGAGTAAATATGTCCTCAAATAATGTTTTTTATGATTATGGATTATATGCATAAACTATTCAATTTATGTCAGGTATTTTACTAGTTTGGAATTATTTATTGTGATACATAAACTAATCTAGTGTATGCCATTGTCTAGAAATGGTTCCTAGTTGAAGGAATAGAAACTTTATCAATGTACATAATACATGTAGGGATTTACCTTCTACAAAATATTATTATAGTGGATTTGGTGATGCAACCGATGTTGAACAACTTATAACCATACCTGGAAAACTCACTCAGATTATGAATAATAACCTTACGTGTATAATGAACCCTAATCCACAATGCAAAGGAAAAATTCAAGACTGCTTCATGAGGAAAAAATCATCAATATTCAATTGGACTAAAAATAAATTTGTAGCTGATCAATGGATAAGTTTCTTAGAGAAAATATTTTATTCTTTTGGGAGTATTTAAAGGGAAATAGTTGTCATGGTAGTTTATCACCTCACAGGAGATGCAGATCAATGGTGGTCATTAATTCAAAACACAAAGGATGATAAAGAAGTATCAAATATGGAATGTAGGGAGTTTTAAGAAATTTTATTAGAAAAAAAAAATTCTTCTTGACTATTGAGCGGATATGGAAAGACAATTTCTGAATGTGAGGAAAAAGGATGATGAGAATGTCGCAAAGTATGAGGCTAACTTTACAAGGTTAGCACGACATGAAACATATTATATATGTAACCCAATGAGTAAGTTTGATCGATTATTTTATGGTTAAAACCATTTATCCATTAGGAATTAGTATCAAAATCCTTCTTATCATACGAAGATATTGCTTTATGTGATACCAAGACAAAAAATGAATTATCTAACTCATATGAATTTAAAGAAAATAAAGAGAATAAGATATCTGATTAGTACTCTAGAAAAAAAATAAGGGGAAGAAGGGAAAAGTTTAATTTCTATCCTAAAGTAAATGTGGGAAGAAACACCCCGGTATTTTCCTGAAGGGAATGAGATTTTGTTACAAGTGTGGGGAAAAGGGCCACCATGATCGTGATTTTAAGGGAAAGAAAGAGGGTTTCACTATTGAATGCTACAATTGTAGAGAAATGGGGAATTGTATAAATAAATGTCTTAAGTGCTAAGGAAACTTACCTCAGAAAAGGAAAAGGGAGAAAGGCTAAGCTTATGTGATCACTACTACTGAGGTTGATGCTCTGAATGACATGGTGGCAGGTAATTTAATGGTTTCCTCAAATTTATCCAATGCTTTATTTGATTCTGGATCATCGCATTGTTTCATATCATCCCAGTTTTCTTAGAAAAGTAGATATTTTAAATTTGATTTAACAAGGGAGTTGTCAGTCAAAATTCATAAGGGAAGTATCTTTGCAATAATGTTTTGTGAATCAATTACCAGAAAGGCATATAAACTTGGTTTATCTACTGATCTCGTCATCATAACCATGATTGAATTTGATATAATCCGTAGTATGGATTGGATTTCAGACCATGATGTGAAAATTTATTTTAATAAGGAGGAGGTTACAATTTTCAATGATGATAAGGAATACCTTATATTTAGAGCAGAAACATCACCATCTAACTCTTATCTAGATCTACCCCCAATAGCTCTACTAAATTTAATTATTGGGGAGTAAGAGAGTGAAAAAACTATGGGTGGGTAAATGAATATTCAAATAGAGGATGTACCTATTGTGAATGAATATGTTGATATATTTCCATAGGATTTTCCTAGACATCCTACAAAATGAGAAATTGAGTTTTTCCATTGATTTAATTCCTGGTTCATGGCCCATATCGAAGACCCCTTATATAATGGACACTATGAAATTAGTGTAACTAAATAAACAACTAGAGGAATTGAGTAATAAAGGATTTATTCTCCCTAGTGTCACTCTATGTGGAGCCTCTATTATTTTTGTTAAGAAGAAATATGGATCTATGAGGTTGTGAAATGACTATAAGAAGATCAATGCTATAACAATAAAGAACAAGTATCCCCTACCTCACATTGATTATTTCTTCGATCAAGTTCATGGAGCTCAATATTTTTCAAATATTAACCTTTGATCTGAATATCATCAGTTGTGGGTGAAGAATGAAGACATTCTGAAGACAACATTTCATACAAAGTATGGGCATTATGAGTTTATAGTGATGCCTTCTGGAATGACGGATGCACCCTATGTCTTCATATATCTAATGAATAGAGTTTTCAATAAATATCTTGATGAATTTGTAGTGGTATTTATTGATAATATCTTGGTATACTACAAAAGCTATGAATATCATAAAAACCAGTTGCACACTATTCTAAAGACTCTTAGAAGAAATGAATTATACGGGATGTTTAGCAAGTGTGAATTATGGCTTCAAGATATTTCTTTTTTGGGTCATATTGTCTCTAATGATGGAATCTATATTGATCCTTCAAAGACAAGATCAATCCAATATTGGCCAGCATCGACGGGTATAACTGAGGAACACATTTTTATTGGTTTAGCAGGTTATTATCGTCTCTTCATCCATAATTTTTCCCTATTGTCTAAACCATTAACCAAACTCACACATAAAGGTATTAAAATTTTTTAGACAAAAGAGTGTGAAGAATGTTTTGATTTATTGAAGAGAAGATTAGTCAATGCTCTTATATTGACTCAACCATTAGGGAATGGAGAGTTTGTTTTTTATAGTGATGCTTCAAAGAAATGCCTTCGTTGTTTCCTTATGCAGAATGATAGATTTATTTCTTATGCATCATGATAGCTAAAAATTAAAGAAGAAAACTATACCACTCATGATCTTGAGTTAGCAGCTATAATCTTTGCTTTGAAGATATGGAGACACTATCTCTATGTTGAAAAATTTGAGATATATATTGATCACAAGAATTTGAAGTATATTTTCTCACAGAAGGAACTCAACATGAGGAAAAGATGATGGCTCTAACTACTCAAGGATTATGATTTCACTATACACTGACATCTGGGGAAGGAAAATAAGATCGAAGATGATTTGAGCAGAAAGGATCACGAATTTTTGAACAAGATGAGTGTTAAAAGGGATATTATGTTCATGGATCCAGTAAATATGGACATTGGAATAATCATGGAAGGTGAAACATCAATACCTTTTCAAATGGTTTCCAACCCATCATTAATATAAGGGATAAAAAGTTCTTAGAGTGATGATGAGGAGTTTCAAAAGAAAATTAAAGCTGTGAATAATGGGAGATTGATTGACTTTTTATATGAAGATGGAATTTGGAAATTTGGGAAGAGACTTTGTGTTCATGACATACCTGATCCAAAAAGGGAATTTTTGGATGATTCTCATCGCTCTAATTTCTCTATACATCCTGGTATCACTAAGATGTATAGATATTTGAAGGAACATTTTCGGTGGGACAACATAAAGACGAAGATGGTTGATTATGTGTCAAGATGTATGGTTTTTCTATAGGTTATGGATAGAAGAAAACATCCTAGAGGATTCATTCAACCTCTTCTAATACCTAAGTGGAAATGGGATGATATTACAATGGACTTTGTCATGAGACCACCAAAGACTCCTAGAAGAAATGATGCAATATGGGTCATTGTTGATCATATTACCAAGTTAGCATATTTTCTTGCTATAAAAGAAGATTTAACAATTGAACGTTTAACAATAATATATATTAATAAAGTTGTAAGATTTCATAGTAAACCCTTATCGATTGTTTCTGATCATGATCCCCATTTTACATCCAGATTCTAGAAAAGTCATCAGAAATCCCTAGATACTGAACTTCGTTTGAGCACTGCCTACCACCCTCAAATTGATGGACAATCAGAATGGACTATTCAAACCTAAGAAGAAATGTTGAGATCTTTCTCGCATGACTTTCAAGGTATGTGGGATCAATATTTACCTCTGGTAGAATTTTACTATAACAATAGCTTCCATTCAAGTATTCATATGGCACTATATGAAGAGTTATATGGAAAGAGATGCCGCACACAAAGCTGTTGGGATAATGTTGGTGAAAGAAAACTCGTAGGCCTAAAATTTTTAAGGAAGTAATGGAAAAGGTAAAGATTATCCAAACCCACATCAATGAAGCTCAAAGTAGGAAAAAGATTTATGTTGATAACCAAAGGATGTATTTGGAATTTCAAGCTGGAGATTATGTTTTCATGAAGGTATCTCCATGGAATGGTGTTATAAGATTTGGTAAGAAGGTAAAATTAAGTCCAAGGTACATCGTACCCTTTGAAATTCTAGAACGAATTGGAGTTGTAGCTTACCATTTGGAAATGTCACCAAGTCTCTCCAAAGTTCATGATGTGTTCCACGTATCACTATTGAGAAAATACATGTCTAACCGAACACATGTACTCACCTAGGAAGAAATAGAACCAGAACCCAATTTGTCTTATTGTGAAGATACTTTCAAGATTCTTTATACAAGAGAACATGTTTTTGAGAAACCGGATGACTTCTATGGTAAAAGTTCTATGGAGAAATCATAAGATGGAGAAGTTAACGTGGGAACCCGATGAACTTATGATGAAGAACCACCCAGATCTTTTTATGCGGTAGTATTCCAGAAATTTCGAGGATGAAATTATTTGAAGGAGGGAATAATATAACACCCCAAGCTTCCATGGTATGTTTCTCTTTGAATAATACAATAACCTACGATGTACGCAACTTTGTGTTCTAGCACACCATGACCAATCAAAGTAGCCAGAATGAATAGTAATACCCACTTTTTGAAATTTTATAAATTTTATTTTTCAAAATGGACTTCATTTTTGGATTTGAAATATCAAAATTAGCTTAGGGTGAGTTTTTGGTACTTTTATGAAAACATTCAATTTTAAATGAATAGTGAAAAACATCACGTTATTGTTTTAAACTGATTTTTTTTAAATTATTATTATTATTATTTAAATTTATTTTAAGGTAAAAATAGATACATAATTCCTATATTATTTCAATGTAGTTCATTAGAGTCATTTTATAATAAGGTTATATGTATAAAATGTTATTGAATTTTTAACGACTTTTAACCACCTTCTCGGCACATTTGCAAATTCGCATAAAATGTAATTTTACTGCTTCTATGAATTGAATTTAAAAAATATTATAGAAATGGTTGACATCATTAAGTAAAATATGGTTTAATAGAACAAAAATAATTTTTTTGTGAATAGTAACTTTTGAATTTTTTTTAGCAAGGTTAAAAGTAAATAAAGAAATTAAAGGTAAAAATGATATTATAATTACTATAACACATGTACTAATTCTATTAGATAAGTGTATTTCGACCAAAATAAACCATAGGAATAAAATATGATACTTTTGATCCACTTGGATTAGATTATGACATTTATTATTATTTTATTTAAAGAAGAGCTAAAAGTGTTAAATTCAAAGTTTAATAACTAAACCATTTTTAATATAGGGTTATACATAAGATAAATTATAATATAAATATTAATTATAAAGATAAAAATATTTTCTACATAATGGTATTTTATTTATAATTCTTAGGAATTAAATAATTCAATTTATTTATGACACGGTGATGATGCAGAAATTACCTTATTATTGAATGATTAAAATAATTTATATTATAAATATTAATATAATTGTAAATTGAGACTTTTGATTCATTCCACTAATTTTATAAGTTAATATGACATTTTAGGGTTGATTAAAAAAATTTCTTTTAAAGCGATAAAGTTTTTATGACTTCAAAAAAACCAAATACTAAATGGTGTCAAAATTGACATAAATGAGTTTTTAAAAAAATACTATATTTTTAATTGATATAATATTCATAAAAATCTAAGGTTCAGCCAAAGGACATAGATAAGGTTATATATGTCAATGATTAACCTCTTGGGGTTCTCTTGGATTTTTATATTATGTTTATTAACTGTTTATTATAATAATACAAGAATACATGGTGAAAGTTAAACTATTTATCCAAGAGTTAAATCTAAAAGATAAGGTTAATACGGTGACCTAAACTTATCTAAAAAATATTGTTTGAGAGTTTTTTCAACCCATCCCTACTTTATCCTCGAAATATATCCTTTTGGAGACATTATAAACCGAATATTATTGTATAATAAAATAATATTTAAAGCTTTTCCTAAAGTGACCCTCACCTCTCTTATAAAATGGTACTTCCCCTTCTCTCAAAATCACACTTCCAAATCCATTGGGATCAGAAAACCCCTGATAAAATATCCTCCCAACTTCGCTCACTTAAATTTATATTCCTTACTTTGATCATAATCCAATCTAAGGATCCCTTTTGTTCAAATCCAAATGAAGCACCTGAAGAAGAGGTAATAATTTCATCACCTCTTTCAATGTTTTTTTCTTCTTCCACTTCTTCTTTCTTTGTTATTTCCATACAAAAATAATAAATCCAGTACCTTCTTTAAACTATTATTTTATTATTAATATTTTATAACCATATTCATTGTTCTATCTATCTTTTGAACGAAAAATTCACCATACGTGCATACGTACGGCTTACCGTCTCTACAACGTGGTATAGTTTTTTATTAAACAATTCATCAGTTGGATGAGTATAATAATGAGTATAATTGATGTGAATAATAAATATAAATTTTTAATGATTATATAAATATTATATAACAACCAATTATATACGATTTCACCATCAATATAATTTTATTGTTGCTCTTGCATACGTAGGGATTAGTGTCTCCATGAACGAGATGAGATTCATTCCCCATTGTAACCATTCAAGAATAATTTTTATTTTATGATTAAAAATAATTTTTAAGAACCTAATATCATTATTTATATGAATAATATACATCCTATCCATATCAAACATGACTTACGTAACAAAACATATAAAGGAAAACGAATCAGTTAACACCTGAAACAATGATACTACTAAAATACTATTAACAAAGAAATATTAGAAGATCATGTATGATATCATATTTAAGTATATGGTTCTTGTATAATTTAATAAAAATTATTTAACTATTATAAAATAGGTTAATGTACCCTTGAACAAGGAAAAGTACAAGGTAAGTGTTAATTTTACAATCTCTTTATTATATGAGGTTGTTTATATGTGAGTATCTACTAGGACCTCTTTATCATCCACATTCGTGTTTCTTAAAAATGTATTTCAAAACAATTTTTACTATTTACTACACTATGGGATAATATCATTTATACCTTTTTTACTTTTTAGAAAATGTTTTGAAAGGAATATTTCCATCTCTTTCCAAATTAGGTACGTCATGACCTTTTCGAAAAATTAAGTTAAGAATGTTTTTTAACTTATACAGCAGGAGTGGATATTTTCCACCATTATAACACCATCAAAGCTTCCCTTACAAGATTCTAAGAATATTTTTTAAAAAAAAATTTTCTTTTATTATTATTTTACTTTTAAATGATTTCAAAATATAAAGAGATATTTCTCTCAATTTTTTTTGATTTTATCTATGTCAACATCCACTGATGGATTTTACACTTGTTTGAGGTAGATTTATTACAATACAATCATCCATATTGTATTGAAGGTTTTGTGATATATTTGACTATGGATGTGTTATTTTATACCATTTAGGGTTTATGGTTAAAGTATTAACATTTATTATGCTAGTTTTAATATGAATGTTTATCTTATGTTTCAGAATTTTCATATGAGGAATGCATTGGACTTAGTAAGTGATGGGTGGAGCCTGCTATAGCTCCTCGATGCATCAGTAGGTCTCATGAGACAAACTAGTGTCTTCGCACAAGGCCTTGAAAAAATCTTATTTTTAGTCTTGGAACGAGGACATGACTATGTTGTTATGATGTCCAGAATTATGCATTCCATCATTATGAAATTGGTTATTGACATTACATGTGATTATTCGACTTGTAGAATATCCATGTGAATAAGTAAATGAACTTATTTGATTTATATTTGATATATTATGCTGAATTTTATGTTTAAAAGTCTTGTGTTTTTTTCTTATACATTTCCTTAAATGTTTATGCTTATTTATGAAAGTTTCCACTATATTGTTATCCTTACTGAGAATCTGAGCTCACCCCTTTCTTATGTTTTCTTTTTCTTAGGATTTGAATAAGTATATTATAATTGAACCATAGGGATAGGATAAAGGATATGAGTGTCTTCAAAGGGGACAAAATATTTTTGTTTTTTATTTCATAATATAATGTAAAACATATGTTTGTATTTAGTTCTTCCAAAGCAACTAAACTAATTGGTCTTTTAGGATTTGATCCCTTGTGATCGTGAAAATTTTATGTAAAAATAAAATGACTATGGGTAACTAGGGTTGGGGAGTTACAAATTACGATGTTCCACTTCTAAAGAATATGTTTATTTTTTCAAATAAAACATGTAACAATGTCAAAAATGAGATTGAAAATGGATTCGCCATCAAAAAGGGGAAAACTGTATTTTTAGAAAAATACTTCTTTTATCTGAAACATTGAAATTATTCTTATATAATATCTAGAAAACATATAAGATGAATTTAAAACATTACATTGAATATATATAATGTATTTTTCATTAAATAAAAATTCATATAGAGTGATATGAAAACACAATTTTTCTCTTTTAAATAGGTCATCATAAAAACACATCCATTATATTCAATTGGTTTTTATATCCATTTCTAATAAATCTGGTAATCAATGAATCGTCATTTAGACATGTGTAAACAATATTTCAAAATTCAATTGATACTATTCATTCCCACAATTCCAATGAGTAGGCGTTAGAGACCATTTAAAATATGAATAATAATATTCTATTATTTTTCAGTATAACTCAATGTTGGGTGCAATGTAAGATTTCAGAGAAGCCCATTGTTGCGTGTCGAGTATGCTATCAGAAAAAACCTCCCCTTTATCTTAAAATTAATATCTTATAATATAAATCAAAAAGTATTATTCTATAAATTCCTGGGTCATTATATCCTTCCCCCTTTTGGAAATTTCATCCTCAAAATTTTAAAATTGGGCTTGTAAACTTAATTAAAAGTCCCACATTAGAAAAAGAGTCAATAAAACCATCACTTTAAGAGAATTAAATAGAAGTAAAATTGTCACCAAAGATAACATATAATATTATTCCCTGGAAACATAGATATGTAGTAGAAACTATGTTTCATGTTCTAGTGGAGAGTGATAGAAAACGTGATCAGTAAAAAGTTAACCACCAGAAAAACAAAAACTTCTGATAGGTTAAACCGTCCTTGATTCCCCAGTAGGAAAGGTAAATCGAGAACAATTTTTTTTGTTATAGGTTTCCTTTAATAAAGTTGGAGAATTTATTTATGAGATTGACTAAGAACATAAGGAAACATACTTACTTGTTATGTATACTTTCATTCTTTAATAAGTTTCTACCAAAAACTCATCTTTTCTCCAAATGATGAGTATTCAAGATGACATGGTCACACCTGAAGTGATAGAATCTACTTCTTGAGAATGAAATAATCCAAAAAAGATGAACTATATATTTCCCCTATATTTATACATTAACCAAAACAAAAATGGATAGTACCATATTAGATAATCCCTAAAAAGTACAATCCTTTATAAAAAAATACAACTCTAAATCTCAAAAATTCGAAAAAAAATACCCAAATTTCAACAAAGACCATTCAATAAACAAATATCTATAAATTTATTCAATATAATCCAAACTAAAATTGAAACCCAAAACTCAAAATAATTTAATCACAGATTCTTCTATATTAAATCTTAACATTTATCTCCAAATAACATCGACAACTCTTATAGTCTCATATTGAATTATAATTAACCTAATCAAGTATTCTCTATGATAGGTTAATCATTTCCATAATTAACCCAAATCAATATATGTCCACAATAAAAACATAGATTCTTCGAGAATAAAATTCCACCTTTAATCCTCAACTGAAATCCCAAAGTATTCTATTTTCCATAGGCATATAGTATTCCCAAAAGAGAAAACGTCTTCCAAAATAACCTTTATCACTTAATAAACAAATAATTATCCTATAATAAGGATTTTCATTTGATAAAACATAAGACCCAAAATCACCTTATTCTTGATCAATAAAATAATTTAACTAAAATAATAAGTCATACTAACCAGGGAATATGCATAGGACAACGGTATGAGATTAATCTCAGTCTCACTTTGGTTGTGGGTTGATTCCCACAGTTTTGTCTAACACAACGGGTTGTCAACCATCTTATGGGTTGTCCTTTTTATAAAACTAAAAAATAACCCTAACATGTTTTAACCTCAAAGTTTTTATTATACCTATCACTTTCATCCCAACTCATTAGTATTTCAATATCTTAATTCATAAAGTCTAATATATATTGTCTTTTTTTATTTAACCTCTATATGATAAAATAAATTTATTCCCAAAAGAAATAACATCATACCTTGATCATGGTGTCCACATGGTTTCATTGTCTTCTTGTTCATGTAGATAGAAGGTACATGTATTGCAACAATGATTTAGAGATCCTTCCAAATCATTTACTTAATTCATCTAAATACACCTTGTACAACTTGGGTTATATGGGTGTCTGCAAAAAATTGTTTTGGAAAATAATCATGCATGACATATAATTTTAAAATATCTGATAAAACTTGATTTTTATATAACATTTGGACTGAGTTTGAGTTGAAAATTTTAATTAATGGTCCTTTAAAAATACCGTAAGTATGTTCTCAGAGAATATATATTAAAATCAAATATATATAGGTTGTAAAAGGGTATCCTTCTTTAACACCTTTTTCAAAATCATAATATTCTTCAAAATATTGTGATAAGGTAAAATATTTGAGAATGCCTTGATAATATTTACCTTTCTTGAAAATATGATAATATTGAGAAAATAGGATTTGATTAAATACAACACATGATCCACAATGGTATCAAGGTATGGTGGAGGTGTTTGATATCTCAAACAACTGCTTTCAAGTGAGTTGTGTGCTAGAAAATGATTCACAATAATTTGAACATGACTTTGCAATAATTATTGCAAGCATGTCATTTGAAAGATATATAAATTTTGTTTGATATCCTCCTCCTTCCATTTGTAACCAAATTTCCTTGGTCTAAAAAAGTTTCAAAATAAGTATTTAACTAAAAGAATATAAGTAGGGACTAACCATGTGTTTAATGAAAACAACTAATCCCTAAAATTGTCTAAACTGACCTCTGATACCAACTATAAGGCCCCATCCTTAAAAAATTACTTAATCATGAGTTAAAACAAGAATTCACATTGAGAGTCTTTTTGGGTTTAGAGTTTTAGATAATTAAGCAGTAACTATTACATTACATCTCAAAAGATTACAAAGTAGATAAATCCACTTTATCCAATTTTTTCCAAAAAATAAAAAACCTAAAATAAAACAAGAATTATTTTCTTGATATAAATATTGTTTAATTATTACATTATCTTACCCTTCTATATACCCTATGAAAAACATTTCAAGAACATGGGATGAGCATAAAAATCTCAGTAAGGGTTATAAAATAAGGAAAGAAAACATTAGTCCATGAATGAATATAATCAATGCAATCATACATTTCAATAATAAAACATAAGTTATTTAACATACCTCACAAAATCATAATATTTATGAATAACACATAGAAATCATAAATCATAAAATTAACTTGTGGCATCTATATCATATGTACATTGTAGCTTTCACAACATTATAGGGAGTTACGTTTGTAATACCCATCACAGTATATTCCAGAAATCTGGTAGGGGAAACATTAATATTTACCTTTTTCATGTTACCCAATTCATTGTAGAGCTATCTTGGGCTCACCTTCCCTAGTTTTATCATGGAACCACCCATATAATTCAACAATTCCCAAGAACTATACCAAATAAAACAAGCATAAACAAAAGATAACAATAACACATTCCAATCAAAATATAAAATTTTAAGAATATTAAAAGAATAAATGCTTTATAAAATGCATTTTCAATACCAAAATATGTAAAAGGGTATAAGGTATTTATTTCCGTTGTAAAAACACTATGACTTGTTATGGAATCCAAATATCAAATAATACTCATGGCAGTGGAAAGGTTGTTGTCCCCACGCATGTTAAAAAGAAATATTACTTTTATCTTTTAGTAAAACACTTTTTAGAAAACTGATTCCCTTTGAATGAATTGAAAATACAAGGGTTTATACACTTTATAAAATAAACTCATGTATAAATCAAAATATGCCTCAATGAAAGGAGATTTAGATGAAGTCCCTAATGAAAATTTCGACATGATAATGGCATCACTTAAAATTTAATAAAATGAGTTGATGAGAGCTAAAAGGGTATCTCATCACATGGAAAACAATTTACAACAGTAAGGATATATAAGAAAATATCCCAACATAAGAGAATGAAAATTAAAATATATAACATAAAAGATGTATTTGACTAAATGAAGAGGGTGAAAGGTTCCCTTACCTTGTATATAACTTGTCTTGTTCGTTTTTTATCTCCATGAATAATAAACTTAAGTTAATTATAGTTTCTTTAGAACCTTTTTCATGTTTATTATTCCTTTTATATCACTTATTACCTCTCTATGAAAATCATATATTATTCATGTTCATATCAGTCTTTTTGTCGATGTTCGGTACTTGAGTCAAAAATGAATTTGTTATAATTTAAAATTGTCCATGTGGTCAAAAGTACATTATCTATAGAATTTTATTCATGATTTAAATACCATATATATATAGTATATATATAGATCCAGTATAAATTTATTTTAAAATAGTCAATAGCATTTGGATATAAGAAAATGAAACGCACCGTTCACGGAGACGGTAAGCCGTAAGTACACATGAACACTACTTTAATTTCTTTTTCATTTTTAAAGGAATGAAAACCAAATGATACATAGGTGTGTTATAATTACTGTATAATATCTATGTTATATATTTTAAATAATTTCTTTAATTTCATCCCTTATAATTTCCATGTATAGCATGAATGAGTCATATCATTTTGTGGGGGCGGTAGTCCACACTTCCTAAAATGAAATTATTGAGTTTTCACATCATGAAAAGCATAAAGTTATGTTGTAAATAAAAATTACATAAGAATAAATAGAATAGGAACATAATATAAATCATATAAATATATTTCTATCATAATGGATAACATGAGATGTGGTAGGATACAATTGAACAATCATCTTTGCGTGAGGTAGTAGTTCGCCATCCACAAAAAATATGTTCTAAATCCATTATATAGAGGTGTGTGTAAGTGTATTTCGAATAATTATCGTAAAAAAAATACTAGTATATTGAGTATACTGGTGTTGTCATGTAATCAAAGAATAATATTATAATAATGAGTGTAGAAGGAAAATAAATGAAAAGATCTTGAGAGATGATGTTACCTATAAATCGGGTAACACCCTTTGATTTGAGGCAAAATGATTTATTGAATCTTCTTATTCCAAAATTAAATCTTCTAGGAGTAATATATAGATGTTGGGATCTTATTTAGGTAGTGTTTGGATGAGATAGGGGGCTTGAGAGGTGTGAGTAAGGGTTAGAGGTGATGACCTTTTATGGGGGGTGGCTCTTTTGGAATGTCTGAAAGTATTATTTTATTATATAATGGTTTTTGGTTTCAAAAGGACCAAAACTCATTAAATTAAAATATACATTGACTATTGTTTTAAATAAAATCAACCAATAATAATTGGACAGGTTTTGGATAATTTTTAATCCTTATCTTTTTTTATTTAACCCATTTTTACTCTTCCCGTTTTATCAATAATTTTACACTTTGAGAATCAAAATAGATACATAAAAATGGAAAAATCCAAACAAAGAGTCAATAATAATTTTTTTAGTTATGATTTTATTTCCAAATCTTATATTTTTTGGAATTTTATAATATTTAATAATGTATTTTATATTTTAAAATATGAATTATGTCAATTTTGACACTATTCATATCATGACTTTTTATAAATCCATAACAAATTGATTTATTAAAAAAACATAATTAATACAAATATAACATGTAACTATCATCCATAAAATAATTTTACGACATCAAAATAAATAAATTACATTTATTTTAATATTTATAATATCATTTATTTGAATCCTTTATTAATCAAGCAATCACTGCATCATCATTGTGTCATAAATAAAATTTTCTATTTAAAAATTATATATAAAATACCATGATGTAGGAAATATTTTTATCTTTAAAATTAATATTTATAATCAATGATATAACTTATATAAACTCATATAAAGATTGTTTTACTAAAATATATATGTTTAGGTTATTTGTTCCTTAACTTTAAATTAAAAGTAATTAAATGTTATTTTCACACATAAGGGGCTCCATGGGGTCCTAAAATCTACCCAAGGACAACAATGGTCGGAAATATCTCATCTAATAGGGTTAGGACATGTGTTTGGGTATTTTAATATCATTATAATATTATTTTTTACCCTTATTCACCAGATTTACACTTTAACCATGGTAAATAAAATATTTACTGAAGTTACTATTCATAATGTCTAAAAATAAAATTTACCTATTTACACAATTTTTATCTCCTAATTACAAATATTGAATCTATTTTTCCAAATTCAAAACACATAATTTTTATAAATTAATTTAAAATTAATTCCCGTTGTCAAAACCAAAAAACGTGTTTTTAAGAAGTAAAAACTACCAAAAGATTGACAAGATTTAATGTCTAATTTCAAAGTGAAATTACTTCTAATGACCAAAATTGGATTAAATTACAAACATATAATCAAATTAAACTTTAAAAACATTTAAAATTACAATATAAGTATAAAAATAAATTATATTAAAAGGCATTTTTGAATTAAAATAGAGTATTTTTCACAATTCATTAAACAATGAACATTAGCAGAAAAATACCAAAATTTCATCCATAGTAAATTTTGATGATCTGATTATAAATAATAAGCTTAATTTTTCAAATAAAACATATAATGGTTTCAAAAAATATTTAAAAAGGGTTCTCCATCAAAATGAGGTAAAACTAAATTTACAGAAAAAATACATCTTTTATTTGAAAAAATTAATTTATTCATATATCATATCTAGAAAACATATAATATGAATTTAAAACTTTACTTTGAATATATATCATATATTTTTTATTAAATAAAAAACCATAATGAGTAATATGAAAAAACAATTATTCTATTTTAAAATGGTTTTCATAAAAACACATCCATTATATTCAATTGGTTTTTATTTCCATTTCTAATAAATTCATTGAATATTCATTTAAACATGTGTAAACCATATTTAAAAATTCACTTGATACTATTCATTCCTGTCATTCCAAATTCTAGGCATTAACTACCATTTAAAATAATAATAATAATATTTTATTATTTTTCAGTATAACTCAATGTTGTGCGCAATGTAAGATTTCAGAGAAGCTCGTTGTTGCGTATTGAGTACACTATTAGAAAAAACATACCCTTTAAATTAATATTAATATCTTATAATATAAATTGAAAAGTATTATTATATAAATTCTTGGGTCATTACAAATATTTTTTATAATCCTTCTTAATTTTTCATAAATAGAATTTTATGTACCAAATCATATATCATAAAAGCTTTAAGATAGGTGTTCAATCTTAAGACCAATCATTATGAACCAAGTTAATGATGAGTAGATACTCAACTAATTTTTTTGAGGTTGATTTCCATGAGGTGTATCTTTACAGTAGCCATAGCCACATACTAGCATCAATACAATGATGCAATTTCCTGGAAAATAATATACTCAAAACTTTACCAAAATTATAGGATGTTGTCCTATATACAGACTCAAACCTTATATATATCCCTAGGGTTCCCACTAATTTTATTCCCCCTTATAACCAAAAGTAACTAAAATAATCCGAAAATATAACTAACCTTTCAATAATAGCAACTAAAGCGATCCAATTTAAACATATATTTATTAACAACATTTTAGTAACATAAAATTTACATCTCACAAAAAACAAACAATACCAAGAATTGAAGGGTTAGTGTCCTTGAGGATTATATATATAAAAATTTTATTTTACATCATTTTTAACATTTATCCATAATTAAATCACACTATACTCCCTTATAGACTTTTTATATCATATAATCATCTTAATGACCTAGTGAATGAAAACCTATGAAAAGGGTGAGATCAAAAACTTAGTAAAGGTAAAATATTCCAAACATTTCATTATGGGTTAGATCCTAAAAATATGAGAGAACATTATAGGGGAGAAATATATTAATAAAAATAACATGGAACAATAATATTTCTCTTTATGTAATGATTAAAGGGCATGTAATATTAAATGATAAAATTTATACCATGGAATAAGAGGTGATATAATAAACATGATACATAGAGAAAAGTCATTGGAATATATCTTAGAAATATTCCATGTTATTGAACTATATCATAGAATGTAATCATATCATCATCAAAATCATTTTAAAAATATCATATTCTGAAACAAATATAAGCTTGGCTACCCTTTCATTGTGAAAAAACCCAAGCATATAGAACCATTAAGTTATGGTAAAATCCAACACACTCTATATTTATGTTCTAAACAAATAAAAGCATGTCCACACTTTTTTTTGTTATGAAATAAAATAATGTACATGATTTATGTTGTTAAAAAAATCGAATAATTTCTACACTTTATGTTGTAAAAAAAATCCAAGAATGACTATGATTTATTATCCCATGAGATAAATGACCATAACCAATTCATTATAGGGTGATATATTACCCCACCTACTATCATCCAAAAATATATTTTCCATAAAATATAAATCATTAAACACTTTATAAAAAATCATGGGATGAAAATTTATTTCTTCTTTCACATTATAAATAACCAATCGAATGAAAAATGGGGTTTGCAACATTTTTATCAGGTGTAACCAACACTTCCCTTGAGAATTTAAAATTTTCATAGCCAAAATTCAAGCACCCCAAATAAAAAATCTCAAAAAACATTACAGGGAGATTCATGAAAAATAATATCCAAGTAAACAAATAATGTAATAATAAATGTGAAATTATAGTGGAAAAAAAGTGTTTTCAGCAAAAGTTTTTAACATTTTTGTAAAAGAAGAATTTATTTATTACATTCAAAACTAATTTTCAAAATGTTTATGTGACAAATTTCTAAAAATTTTACATTAAAAAAGTTTCAAAAATATATCCTTCAAATTATTTAAATGTTAATAAAAAGGTAATGTGGGGTGGAAGATAAAATATTTGATTATGAAAATATTATAAATATTAAAAAAACTGAAATACCATTGTTGAAACCCATATCATAAAAAGAGAAACAAAAATACTCTCCAAAAGTGAAGAAGATAATTATAAATTTCACTAAAATAAATCATAATTGGGTTTCCACATATAAATGTAAACATTTTTTGGAAATAGAAAAATATACAAGGAGGGGAAACAATAATTATAGATGATGAGGATTATTCTAAACAATTATATTCTTTTGAGAATGAAATTCATCTAGAAAAATTATTGTATTAAAAATTTTACTTTACCTAGAGAGAGAATTTATTATATTATAATCATATAATATAATAAAAACATATTTTGAAACCACAGTAAAAAAGGAATCATCATGACTCGATAAAAGAAGTTGAGTCAAGTAGAACACCTTTCCTTAAATCTGACATAGCAAAAAATGATTTAACATCCTATATAAAAATAAAAATATTATAACCCTATATCATTACCTTATTAATATTTAGTGTCATTTATACACTTAATTTATTATTATTCTATGCTTTTATATTAGTTAGTTATAATCTATTTTCAATATTGGACGTGTGTAATCTTGATCGTTTTGAACTAGTTTCATAATAGTTTTGTTATTATTCATTCTTATCTCAATTATCATCATTCCCATATCAAATAAGGTATTGGAATTTATTATTTATAAATATTTATATTATTTTAATTTCATTTTATTGTAGTTTTGGTATCAAAAATTCAAGATTAAGTCGAAAATTATCATGTTTCAGTGATTTTTTATGAATAGATGTTGATATCTTTATTGACATTGTTTATATTAATATTTTCATTCCAAAATGAAAATAATTTTTTTTACACATTTATATTATATATTTTTATAATTAAGTTCTCATAGTCATTTATGATATTATTTTATAGCATTTTGAAATAGGTGGTTAGACTAACCCAAACATGAACATTCCATATTTAATGGATAATTATGAGGGGATTTAGTTGTACCATAATTATTCTAGAGGTGTATTGATATTGTTTAGGATTTATAAAAATAATAAATAGTATATTAATATAATTATTAGAATATTTAATAAATAAAAAATTACTACATAGTATGCCTGAATTTTTACCACTTATTATACTTGTTTTACAATGTTGAATTTATAATGATTGTTCGTCTCTCATATTATTGATAGGTAGTACGGTATTTCATAAAATATTCATAATAATTTATAAGAAATATGTTTATCCATTAAATTTATTTAGATGACTATCCATAAAAGGCGGTGATGAAAAATAGAATACCTTATTCCATGGAGGTGGTAGTCCGAACGTACACATGGATGGTGATATCATTTCCCATAAGAAAAATATAATAAGGTTTATTATTTTAAAATATAAAAAATGTTAAAAAATCCATACATATTTATTAAATTATAAATTAGAATCATCCATGTGAAATGGTTAAGTAAAAATAAACATAACACTTCATAGAGGTAGTAGCATGTACACACACACACACAAATGTCTCTTTATTTCATTAAGGGAAAAAGGGAAAGTATTTAATGTTTATTAGAAAAATATAACATCATTAACTATACTATAAATACTCAATTAATATTATATTATTGGTAAAATAAATTTTAAATGGAATGATACAAATAAAACAATGTTATGGAAAATTTAGTACTTATGTTGAGAACTTAGAGCTTCCCTTTGAGGAATTCCTACAATGGAGGGACTTAGGCCAAAATAATCTAACGATATGCTTAAGGAAATGAAATATAATTATATTTGAATGATATAGGTAAGATTTTCAATATGAAATCAAAATTTATATTTTTCTTGGAGTGGTGGTTAGAGGCCCCACTTATCAGTGGTGAGAATGACATTTATGTAAATACTTCATCTTAATATATAGATTCCACATGTTCCACATTTAAATAAGACTATAAAATGAAATTAATTGAAATAAAATAATATTTTTTTAGATAAAAATTTACCAATAAATTATTAATATATTTTAAATCCCTTGAACCGCTGATGTAAGAACATTGTATTCGATAGCGTGTATAAAACACAACACCAAACATAAAAAGGAATATAATCTGTCTAGAAATTATGCTATATTTAAAATATTAAATAAATAAATTATATATATATATTCAAATGATATTATGTTATAATGTGTCTCACACAACAACGAGTTTCTTCAATGACATGCATTACATGCAATAGTGATTTTTACGGAACAACATTATATTAATAAAATGTTATTATTTAATATAATAAGAATTAACCTAGAAATTAAATTTGAGATTATGAATATTATTAAACAAATTATGATAAAATATATATTATATAATATTTTTACATTCATATAATATATATTATAGTCAAAAGATAAGAATAACCCAGTTTTACACATAAAAACCTATATTTTTATAAAGGTAATTGTACAGCCTTTTAGTGTAGAACCTATTTTAAATAAAATATTTTGAACTATTATAAATTTAATATTAAAAAATAAACTTATTTTTTGAAATTTTAACCTAAAATTTAACTTAGTGTTAATTTTTTGTATTTTTCTGTGGGGTTTCATTTTTTGATGAATAGTGAAAAATTATTAATTCTATTTCAAAACTGCATTTTCTTCTAATTTATTTATAAGGTTAAATTGTATTTTTAATTTATTTTAATGTTAAATTAGATAAATTTTAAAACAATTAATATAATTTAGTTCATTTTAATCAATTTAACTTTTACCTTAGATATAAAAACATAGAAAAAATCTAAATATTTTTACATTACAAACACGCTTTGTCATTTTATATGTGGGGTTAAATTCAAATTAAAATTTAAAATTATGTTAATATAATTTGGTAAAATAGATTCTATATTTATAATAATAAAAAAATATAATCTAAAATATGTTCAATATAATTTGTTTAAAAAAAATACTAGTGAAAGTGATTAAATATAATTATAGCGATTAAGAGAAACAATAGCTTAACGTGTGACAAAACCTTAAACATAAGGGCCAAAATAACCTAAACACTTGTCCAAAATACATTGTATTGAAATATTTCCACCCTATAATAACTTTTATTTAATTTTATAAATTATTGGATACAATTTTCCAAGGAAAAACATGGGTGTTATTCCCTTTAGAAAAATTTAAAAGAACGTCACTCCTCCTCTGCTATTAAAAGGAACACACCCCTCCCACTTCCTCACACCTCACAAGAAACATTGGATCAACAAATATCTTCCCAAATATATAACAAAAATCAATAACCTAAACCTATAATCCTCACCTTATGTGTTTATCTATCCAAAGAAGCCCTTTGATGGAAACCAAAAGGAGTTACCCGAAGAAGAGGTAACATCCTTCCTCAAGCTCTTTTATTTTATTTTCATTATCTACCCAATAATATATTCTTATTACATGAATAGATAATAAAATTATTATAATAAATATACTTAGTTTTTTTATTATAATGGTTCAACCATCACTTATACACACTTATATCTAATGTGTAACGAACTTACCGTTTATGTGTGTGATAAACAACCGCCTCACAAAACATTATCATTCATTTCTCTTTTACCACATCTCATGGTCAAGTGTTATGATGGAAAATATATTTATATATGATATATATATATAATATAATATCATTTTTTCTTAATTAATTATTATATAAAAAATATCTTTATTCTTTCTATTTTGTGGGAATATGATAACATCGTTTGTGGAAGTATGGACTGTTGTCTCCTCAAAGTGATGTGTTTCGTTCACATTATACATGGAATATATAAAAGATCATTTTAATAAAACTATATAACATATATGACATAAATATGAATATTTATTTACAATATAAATATACATATATTTCATTTTCTATTCATTTTTTTAATATGGTAAAAAATGAAAGTAGCGTTCATGCTCACGCATGACCTACCGTCTCCATTAATAGTGTATTTCATTTCTTATATCTAAATATTATGTATTATAATAAATAAATATATACTTAATATATATTATATTTAAATTTTTTACATTCTAGATATAAAACCATGATCTAATTAATAATAACACGTAACAAGATAAAACATACTCGACAGACTGCAATTTACACTCAAAATAGTGAAAATAATGAAATATTGTTATCAAATGGGTAATAAGAAATTATAAGAAGATAATATATGATATTATAAACATGAATATGGTTGTTATTTAAGTTATTAACACTCCTAAAACTACTATACATTAGTTTATATATCATCCACAAAAAAGAAAGCACATGGTAAGAGATTTTCATCTCCCTTTTTACATCTGTGAGATAAATGTCATTTTCACCACTTACTTCTTTGTGTGTTGTATCTATTTCCTATTTTTATATATTAAATAATTAATTAATTAATCTTAATGGTATTTAAAAAATTAATTTTATTTTATTCCTTCATGATGCATATTATTCAAATGTTTCAATGTGGTATGTGACACTTTGGAATGTTTAAATATTATTTTCCTCAAGAATAATTTAAATGATTTTTCAAAGTTATTTCGATTATTTGAGACATAATTTAATGTTATAAAACTATATTATTTTATATGGTGTACATACTACCACTTTTACATATAATATTATGATTCATTCATTATCTATGATATTTTTCGTTTCAATTTTAATTATTTCATCTAAAGACATTTCAATTAAGAGTTAAAAAGTGGAAAAAGATTTCATATCCCAATTTATTTATTTGGATTATATTACATCCTTATTGTATTTAATATTCTACAAAAAAATTTTTAATCACATTTTACTATCATTCTTTATTTCCCATTATTTTTTTCAGATCTATATTTGACACACATAATATATTCATGGGTTGAGTCTAACATCAACATTATAGTCTTTTCAAGAGTTTACATCAGAATCTAATTTTATATGGGATTTTTTACACTTAAATTTCCATTCAAGGAAATTATATGATCATTATATAAAAAAACCTTTCATTTTATTCCGCTCTAGTTATTCTTAACCTGTTTCATGTAATAATACCATTTTTTCACTCTTTGGGACTCAAAATGTTTTTTAGAAAACCCAAATTTATTTATCTCATTATTTGGATAACCTATTTTATTCTAAAAATCATATTTTCTAAAAAGTTTTCAAAATAGTTTTCAACCATTCCAAAATTATTTATTATATAATATCATAACATCTTTTTCATTTACAAATGTTTTCAAATGAATCTTCTTATCTATTTCCAAACAAGGAATTTTATCAACCATTTACGGTCCAAAAGGAATGTTCTTTTTACCTCATATGGCATGTAAATATTTACCTGACTTAATTTCATAGAAGATTTGTTTTCAATTTTAGAAGCATAATTTTTAATGAATTTTTTTTTAAAAGTGGTTTTTAATCAAAATTATTTTTCCAAAAAATCCAAATAAAGAAGATATTTTTTCAATGAATGTTTTTTAAAACATATTTTAATGTATTTTTATTTATCAATGACAATAATCGTTTATTCAAACTTCACATGGGATATGTTGTATTGATACCATCCTTATTCTTTCTTGAGATGGTTTATGATTTATTTGTCCACACATAATATTCACATTCACTTCTTAGATTCCTTTATTAATTCCCTTGAGATATTCAATTTCCTATTATCATTTGAAATTTATTTTCCCATTATTATATATATTATTTATCATGGATATATTTATGTAATAATCCATTTATCATTTTACATACCCTGTTTACATTGTCATTTACTTGATTATCTAAGGAAATATTGATAAATATGTATTCTTTGTTCCATATGTATATTTGATTCAGTATATTGTTTATTAATTAAATTAATTATTCAATATGAGGAATTATTTGGGAAAATAGTGATGGGTGGGGGTTGGAATTTATATTTCCCCTTGATGAATCGATAGTTTCTCATAAGACAAATTAGTTGAAAAAAGTAAATAGGTTTCTACCTGTAGTTTTAAAGAATCTTTTGAAATGTCTTCAAGATATAGGTTTTCTTTAGACTTAAACATGACATACAATAATTAATCATTTCCTTAATTTTGATTCAGTAATTCTTATCCATTAGATTTTTCATAGATACATCTATGGATACATTTTAATCTAAATTCATTTATTAAATTGCATGTGATTTCAGTTTCTTACTATTCCATATTAATTTTTATTTATCTAGTTATTTGAATGGAATTTGTTTCCATTTATTTGATTTTTATATTGTTTAAGTTCTTCCTTCTCATTTTATTGATAAAATTTCATGTTTTTCATTTATTTACCTTTATATATTGATTATTCTCATTGATTCATTATTTCTTCCATTGTAAATTACCCTTACTAGTCATTTGATCTCACTATTATTATCTTTCTACTCCTTGGGATTCCCTGAAGTGTACTAAGAAAGATATTCAAGTACACACAAGATATAAAGATTCATTATCCTTGAAATAAGAAAATTATGTTGTAATTGGTGAATTTATTTTTAAAACAAGACTCATTTGTGTATTTGGTTTACCAAAACTACTAAACTGATTAGTCATTCAAGATTTGATTCCTTTTAATCATTCTAATGTAATGGTAGTTGACACCAGATTAAGGATTTTTGAGCTCATTTGTCTATAATTTGTATTGTAGAAAATTTAGTATTAATATTGGAACTAGATTTAGGGAAACATAGATTAGAGAACACATCCATAAGGTATAATTTATGGAAAATTATAGAAGAATATCCTAGAAATTTGGTAAGGTAAAAGTTATGTGGGTCTTCCTTGAAATACATCCCAAACTAAATACTAAAAGTAGATGTGATTCTGGAACAAATATACCTTGGTGTAACAACTCCAAAAAGGTTCAACGATCATGAGTTGAGCATAACCTGGTATATGGGAATGGGTCTTAAAACACACCTAGTTTGACACTCTCGGGGGATATACTTTGATTAAATAAAATTTTATTTACAAACCATTATGAGAGATTTAAATATATAATGATAATGACTAACCTATGATAAACCTTAGACCGAGGACAAACCTATGTGTACATAAAATTAATTAAGTATTTATATATTGTGTTTTTATTGAAAACCTTAGTTAAATGTCTATTTAGTGATTAACCTTATTTCATGATGTCCATCATATTTATTTTTGATATTATAATAATATGATTTTATAAAAGAAAAATTGTATATCAAGTGACAACCCATCAAGTTTGGTAAGTTCTCAGGACTTGAACCCATGATCAATGGACGATAAGGGTTTTGTGCCCACCACTAGCTGATGAGATTTCCTAGTTATGGTTTAATTATTTTTATTTAAACAATTTAATGAATAAATATTAATGATGAACTAGTTGTATCAGTTTTTAGGTTTAGTGATTAATGTATTAACCATTTTTTTGAAAGTAGTTAGAGAAAAACATCAAAACCTTTCACTCATTTATTGGCCTTATGATCTGTGAAAAGTGTATTTTAGTGTTTTTCAAATATTAGTTAATTTCAATATATCCATTTATGAAGTAATTGATGAGTTATAAATTGATAAAAGCTCAAAAAATGATTAAAATTATGTTTATATAAATATGATATGTAATTATATTTCCTTTTATTCATAGACAGTAAAATAATTACTCGACATTAGGAAAATGATCAGAGAAAATGTAATCCTAATACATTATTTTTTATTGAACGGGTGGTCTTTTAAATCATTATAGATTTTTGGATTTTAGGCCCTCAACATTTCATTAATAAATAAATTTTTTTACCGATGACCACAATTAATCCCTATAAATATTTACACTTTTCCTCTATCAACGTATCTATAATTTCAACTACTGTTCTCATTCTTATAGACCTAGTTATATGATAGTCTTTTTGAACTTTGTACTTCGTATTCTCTATTTTCTATAGTATTTCTTACATATCCTTCTCATGGTGTGTGATTTAAACATAGAAAAAAATATATATTACCAAGATTGAGTATAAATTGTTAGGATGTAATTTATTTAAGGTGGGGATAATGTAATAACCTGAAACTCCAAATTATGAACATTTTATTTGATAGCATGTATGACACACAATACCAAACGCAAAAAGGAATAATAACCCTTGAGACTTTATGGTATATTTAACATCTCAAACAAATTTATTATAATCCATAGCTTTTAGAGAACATGATACCGAGTTAGAATGTTTCACACACAACAATGAGTTTGTTTGATGACTTGCGTTAAATACAAGATTGAGTTTTACAAAACAACATTATATTATAAAAATTTTATTATGCAATATAATAAGACATAAACTAGCCATTAAATTAGAGATTATGAATATTATTAACTGAATTATGAGAATATATATATTATATAATATTTTTACATTCATCCAATATATGTTATAATCCTAAGATAAAAACAAACCCAATTTTACACATAAAAACATGTATTTTTATGAAGGAAATTTTTCAGTATTTTAATGGATAACCTATTTTAAATACACTATTTAGATATTTTATAAATTTATTATGAAAAAATAAACATATATTTTTAATTATAAAAACAAAAATTTTATTAGAGTGAAGTTTTGGTATTTTTCTACGTGGTTTTATTTTCTGATGAATAGTGAAAATACTAAATTTTATTTCAAAAATGCTTCTTCATCTAATTTATTTATAAGGATAAATTATATTTTCAATTGTTTTTAAAGTATTTATATAATATTTTTAATTTTGTATACTTATTTAATTCTTATATAACACAAATCTTTAGGATTTATATTTCTTGGGAACACGGTAACATCATTTGTGGAAGTGTGGATTACTGCCTCCTCAAAGCAATGTGATTCGTTCACACTATTCATGGAATGTATAAAGGATGGTTTTAATAAAAATATGTAACTTATATTAAATAAATATGATATTTTATTTATAATATAAATATATATATCATTTAATTTTCATTATTTTAATATTGGAAAAAATGAAAGTAGTGTTCATGCGTACGTACAACATACAGTCTCCATGAACCGTGCATTTCATTTCCTATCTCAAAATATTATGTATTTTTAAGAATACATGAATAATGAATATATATGATATTTAAATCATGTTTTACATTATTTATATGTTGAAACCATGATCTTATTATTAATAATAACAAATAATAAGTTAAAAAATACTTGACAGACTATGCAACTTACACCCGAAATAGTGAAAATAATGAATGATTATTATCAAATGAGTAATAAGATATTATAAGAAGATAATATATGATATTATAATCATTAATATGTTTCTTTAATAAGTTATTAAAACTATTAAATCCATTATAAAGGATGTTAAATTCCATTCACACAAAATGAAATGCAAGGTAGGGGATTTTCATCTCACTTTTACATCTGTGAGATAAATTTCATTTTCACCACTTACTTATTTGTTCAGTGTCTCTACTAACCATTTTCATATATTATATCAGGAATTATTTTATCTTCTTGGTAATTGAAACTTTCCTTTAATTTTATTCCTTCATGAGGATTATTATCCAAATGTTTTATAGTGGTATGAAAGACTTTTGAATGTTTAATGATTATTTTCCTCAAGAATAATTTTAATGATATTTCAATAGTATTTCTATTATTTGAGACAAAATTTATTGTTGTGTGAATAATTTCATATATATGGTGTACATACTACAACTTTTAAATATAATACAACTATTCATTCATTCTCTTGGATATTTTGAATTTTGAATTTTAATTATTTCATCTAAGGGGATTTTCATTAAGTGTTACCTAGTGGAAAATAATTTCATAGCCCAATTTATTTCTAGGGGTTATATTATTACCTCATTATCATTAAAATTATAATATTACGTCTTTAATCAAATTTTACTATCATTTTTTATTTCTTCTTATTTTATGTGGATTTATATTTAACACACATAATCAATTAATTGGTTGAGTCTAACATCCACATTATAGTATTTTTAAGGATTTACTTCAGAAACTCATTTTATTAAGGATTCTTTACACATGAATTTCAATTTGAAGAAAATATTTGATCTTTTACAAAAAAATACATTTAATTCAATTCTGGTTATTCATAGAATTTTTCAAGTAACGGTACCATTATTCCACTCTTTGGTATTCAAAATGTTTTAGTGAATATTTGTCAAAAATCCTGACTTTATTTCATTCATTAGTCATAGATTTTTTTAAAACCCTATTTTAGAAAAATTATTTCAAAAATATTTCTAACCATTCCAAAATGATTTTTTAAAGCTATTTTAAACCCTTTTTTTCTTTTATTAATGTTTTCAAAGGAATATTTTTATATATTTTAGAAAAAGGAATTTTTATAACCTTTTAGCATGAAAAATTAATGTTATTTTTTACATTGTATGACATGTATGGATTTACCCACCAGAATTTCTTCGAAGATTCCATTAAAAGTTTAAAAGGGTGCTTTTTAAAGAATTTTTTTAATGTGATTTTCAAATAAAAATATTTTCAAAATGTTTTTCAAATTAAAATGGATATTTTATCAATATTTTTTTAAAAAATATATTTTATAGTATTTCTATTAATCAATGACAAAAAACCATTATTTATACTCAAATTGGGATATGTTGTATTGATACCATCCTTATTCTTCCTCTGTATGGTTTATGATTGGTTTGGCTAAGGATAATATTTACATTCACTTCCATGATTACTTTATTAGCCCACTTGAAATATTCAATTTACTATGATAATTAGACATTGAATTTCCCCTAATTATCGATATCAATTATCCTGAATATGTTTATTTACTAAACCATATATCATTTCACATATGGTGTTTACATTAATAATTATTTGATCATCTGGAGAAATATTGATAAATATGTATTCTTTATTAAATATAGATATTTGATGAGTAATATTATTTATTAATTATATAGATTATTGGACATGAGTAATGATTTGGATAAGAAGTTATGGGTGAGTCCCGAACATTATATATCCCCTTATGCATTTAAAAGTTCTCAAGAGGTAAATTTGTTATGAATATTAAACATGTTTCTGCCTATAGTTTTAAACCATATTATAAAGGGTCTTGATAGTATAGATTTTCAAGTGCCTCATATATAAAATCCAATAATTAATCATTTACTCTATTTTGATTTAGTATTTATTATCCATTAGATTTTTCATCGACATGTCAGTGGATGTATTTCATTCTCAGTTCATTGATTAAATGGAAGATACTTTCAATTTCTTACTTTTCCATATTAATTTTTCCTTATCCAGTTATTTGAATGTTATATATTTCCATTAATTACCTTTACATATTGTTTATACACTTACTTCTCAGTTTATTGATTACATGTCACGTGTTCTCATTTATTTACCTTTCTATATTGATTATTCTCATTGATTCATTTTTATTCCATTGTTCTTTACCCTTACTAATCATTTGAGCTATCCTTTATTTTGTTTCCCATCCACAAGATTTATTAATGTATACTAGGAATTATATAAAAGGATAAGCTAGATGTAAAATATATGTTATCCTAGGAAGAAAAAAATTATATTGAAATTAGTGTATTTATTTAGAATACAAGACTCATAAATGTATCTAGATTACCAAGACTACTAAAATAATTAGTCCTTCCAAATTTAATACATTTTAATCATGCCAATGTAATGGTAGTGGACATTGGATCTAGGATTTATGGGGTCAGTTTACTATATTTTTAACATGTAAGTCCTTTTACCCCTTTGGTTAACACTCTTTATTCTTTTGGATTTTACCATGCTAACTAGTTTTTACCTAAATAATTCATTTAATTATTCCTAAAAATAAAATGGTCTTTATTAAATAATTTAATCCTTATAATTAAAATTATAAAATCCATTTTTTTAGATTCATTTTCTAAAATTGATTAAAATTTAAATTTGGAAAATAAATTTATTAAAACGATTTTAAATGAGGATATATCATATATTCTAAAATTTAAAGTATATGTTTGAATATTGATCATAATATTTTTTAAATTTATAAGTTTACATATAAACTAAATAATTTTTAAATAATTTTTGTTCAAAAATTTCAATTTTATGTTTATATCCTGATTATGACATAAAAATCACGGTCTTGTTTCAATAGATTTTTCCACTATTCACCAAAAAATAATTTTCTTTAGAAAAAGACATAACATTTAACATATAATCAATTTTATATGTGGAATTAAAAAAATAATATAATTTTATCAAATTAAATTTATAAAATTTATATAAATTAAATGTAATGTTTAAATCCTTATATTGAAAATAAAAGTTTTTTTAAGAAACATAAATGACATTTTACATCTTTTTAAATAGTTTTCATAAGGTGATTACTTCTATTTTATACCCTCTAATTTAATGGTCATAATATATCTACCATATATAATTATTTTATTTTATTAATTTATCACTAATTTTGTAATAGATTGGTATTATGCATAAGACAAGCTACGTAGCCAAATTTTTATTAAAAGAAAAAGTATTTACTAAATCCTTGGGTCATTAAATGTTTTTGTGGATATATTTTCAAAACCCATTTATATAGACATGTATATTTTGTATTTATTTTTATAATATGAAACATGTAATTTCATGTTTACTTTATGATCAATTTCAATGAATCTAAAAAAATTAAACATATTTAAATCCATATGGAAACCCAAACACAAGAGAAACAAGGAAATATAAAATGAAAATTAATATATAACATGAAGGAAAATTAAATTATACATTATATATTACATCATCTACAATATTATTCATCCATGATCTATGGAGACCACTTGAGATGTAGTTGAATGACATCCCTCCAATAGAGGTATCCATTGGCTGAAACTTAATCACTCATCACATGAGTGAAATCATCCTTTCATCTATGGTATAGAAGTAACTCACTACAGAAATGATAAATGATGAATAGAACATCACAAAGAAATTTATTTTCCAAGAATGATTAAGAAAAACATGCCATCTTTAAATAGTAGTGCGAACCTTTAATAGTCCTTTGAGGTGCTTAATTAATAAAATTTATATTACTCATGTGTTACAAAATTCATGAGTAATGAATCATCTAATTATTAATTCATAATATGAACAAAACTCCACATACACTTCATATTTTTAAATATCTGTTACATGTTGATACTCAGATGTTATATCTTTTGAACATTAATCCTACTAATATTCTTATACAATGTTTAGGAAATGTTTTTTTATTTTAAAAAATTCCATATGATATTCTCATATCATATAAAATAGTATATCCCAAATACATTCGAAAAATATTTTTTTTCATGAAAGTTCTTGTGTCCCAACTCTTCTCACTATATAACAATAGCTGAACTAGTGGCTAGATAACATCAAGAGTTCCTCCCTGTATGCTAGGGGCTCCTACTAGCAGTGACGGTCCATGGTGTTATAGTGGGGAGACTATACCCTTTTAATTAGAGTTTCAAAATGGTGAAGTAATGAATAAATAGTGGAAGAATAATAATGAAAAATAGAGAATGGGAAGTAAATCATCTTGGTATTAATAATACATCAATCCAAGAGTGGAACCACCTAAAAAATTATGATTATGTCATGGATCTATAGAAAATACATGCATACATACACACAGGTATATCAAAATAATAAAAGACCCAAAATGTTATCCAATAGCATCTCAAGACAATTATCGATCATGGAATCCCAAAATCCTATGCTATAATAAATCTCGCATACAATGTTGGGTGCTTTCCCTTATCCATACCTGCATCCATGAACTCATTTATAGTACCAAATAACATCTTGAATAGGGTTTGAGAAATACCCAGTATGCTATAACCAATAGTTTCTAGAACTATTCATCATGTTCTCATAATATGATAAGTGTGGAGATATATTAATGAATAAGTAGTAATGTAAACTGTAAGGGGTTAGATCTGGTTCTTGACGGTCACCAGGATGACACTGCCTACTCTGGTGTATGCCATGAAAACTCTTAAGATATGTCACCATAAACATATACATCTATTTTTATATTCATTTACACACACACACACACACACATATATATATATTCACTATATATGTAATGATGTTTATATATATATATACATATATATTTATTTATAAATAGTGCTAGCGAGGACCCGTGGCATAACTCCAGATTTCATGTATTGTCACAATAGTCTCATAAAGTAGTAGGGGATGTCAAGCCTGAGTATCATAAGTTAAAAGGGTCTCCATTCTCAAGTATCACAGGTGTATGGGATTCCAAACCCAAGTATCACTCGTATATGGGATGTCATGTCGATTATCATATCAGTAGGTATTCCATTCTTGAGTATCCTATCAATTGGGATGACATTTTTGAGCATCATAGGTACATGGGATTCCATTCCTGAGTGTCATATTAGTATCGACTCTATGCTAAAGTATAATAAGTAACAAATGGAAAAAAGTTTCTTTATTATGAGCTAATAAATATTTTACAATTCACTATAATTCCACTAAAATAGGTAAGTAACCTTTTTTTATTTAAAATTAGGATATGTGGTTATACCACTAACTTAACATTTAATTCATTATAGTAATTTCATCTCAATTCCATGAAAAAACAACTTAGGAGGTGGTTTGGTCACATACTAATTTATAATATCAAGGGGAAATTCCATAAAGATACCTGAAAAGTCTGGGTAAGATGGAACCATCCAGATAATGGATTGAAACTCAATGTGGATGGCTCATGCATTAATGGACTGATGAGGGGAGGAGGGCTAGTGTGAGACAGAAGTGGATCAGGGTTAATAGCTTTCATGGACTAGGAATCTTGTTGCGCATATAGGGCTGGGCATTGCTAGTAGGTGTTATGCTATGAAAAATGTTATTATTTTTAGTCTCAGAAGTGGAATTGGACTCAGACATACAAATTTAGACACTACAAGGGAAAGGTGAGGTGCCTTGGTGTTTAACATACATCGTTCGGGGCTGTGTCTTGGAAATTGGTAATGGTTGTGTGTTTCAGCATATTCAATGAGAGGCCAAATTTTTCGTGGATGCTCTCTCTTGGGGGAGTAGTCTTAAAGATCCCTTGGTGGTATTATGGAGAGTGGGGACACTACCCCTAGAATGTATTGGTGTGATACTTGGGGATGCATTAGGGCTTCATCATTTTAGACTACCTTGAATTGTATTGGATGACTCTTATTATTTGAATAAAAAATAAATGTTTGATCAAATCATTATTCATAATATAAATAAACAATACTTGTGGGATAATTAGTAGACCACATAACATATGATGGTATAGGATCATTCATCTTTTATCGACACTTGGTCAACTAGGAATGAGAGAAAATAAGGAAATGGGAAAATTCCCAAAAAAATAGGGAATATTAGCTCATACCAAAATACCACAAAAGATAGAAAATTATCCATTAAAGGAAGGAAGTGGATCAAATATCTTACCAATGGTGATCCAACAAAATAGAAAAAAATTGAATCAGACATTAGATAGAAAAGGGAGATAAAATCCTAGATTAGGCATGACAAGACTCCAAACGATGAAGAGGATTATTCATGAAAGAGGAAGAAAAAAGGGTTTGGTGAGTTATAATAAATTAGTCTAAAATAGTACATTCACACCACTTTAATAGGATTCATAGTTTGGTCACATGGTTAAAAAAAATAATGTGCAAAGCACTATCATAATACCCCTCTCACATGGGCTAGGAACATTGATTGAATAACTATGCATAACCCTTATGAAACACATCTACAATGAGACCTGCAACACTTGCATGATTGTGCGACATGGGCATACTAATTAAGTCAAACATTATATCCCCTTTTATGAATTGGACTATCCCTCTTCGTTTAAACAAACCATATAGACTGGGTTGAACCGTTTTTACTAATCATGCAGCCCACATTTCCCTCAAAAAACACGTGGTTTGGGGCTCCAAACAATCCCCAAACTCAATTTTCACCTCTATGACCTCATTAAGCATTTTAAAAAGGATAAAATAAATAATTAAACTGAAACTATATGATTTTTTACCCTATAAAAAAGTCAGGATCTTACATAAATCATATTTAATGAATAGTTATATCATACATTACCATATATCATATATATATTGTATATATATATATATATATTATTTTGGGTAAATATCCATTAGTTTCTCACTAACACTAAATCCTAAAAATCATATTTCATATTTCACATAATATATTACATCTATGATTTTTTTAAATAATATAAAATACCCTTTTAGATGTCTTCTAAAATATATTTGGAAATATACCATTACTTTCATTGAGTATCACATAATATAAAATACCTTGTGAAAATACATCAAGAATTATTTATTATATACTCAAAAACACCAATAGAGATGATTTATGAGTCAAAATAAATCCCAAATTATTTGACCATAATGATTTACCCCTTGGTCCATTGCATAATTAGTAATTAATTTTTATCACTGGATCCTTAAATGTAAGAAAAAATAGCCTTCTTCTAAGAATCAATTCTACTCAATCAAGAAAGGGTCTCAATGTGATTATGATAAAACAAATTCATTTCTATACTGATATGAAACATTTATATCACATGATAGTATGAAAAATAATATATTCCCAATATCCAAGACATACATAAACAATGGGACATGGAGTATGTAAATCCCATATATACAACTCATATGTTCTTGACTCTCCAAGTATAGACTGGTTATGATGATTAATACATCACGTGTCATTATTTTTTATGGATGAGCACATGATATTTCACTCACCCAAATGGATATGTACATTATATATAGTATCTAGTTATATCCACACACTCCCTCAATCAATCACATTCTAGGGTTTAAATTTCATACTTTTAATATGAGGGGACATGTCCCATCCTTGTTGATCTCCAACTAATGAAATGATCATTAACATACCTAACCACCACTAAATTAACTATACCTCATGCTTTATGTAATAAATGTATCAAATTATGAGGTTTATAATTAATAGTATCCCATAAAAATATGGTATTATAGATTCTATATACGATCCATAAACCCCTAGTATTCTAATAAAAAGGTTATGACACTCCATGTTTGATACCAAGTGGTCTATCCATTTGAAAAAACAAATTATATACCCCATAATCATATTCTATATCTATATATAAGAATCATTATCTTGATAAAAATTATGCTTTTAATAACCTATAATTTATCATAATGATCACAGGTTAGGGATAACTCAATATCATACATATAGAGATAAATTATCATTACAATTAATGACATTTTTATCAGTGTGTTTGTGTGTGCGCGTGTGTGGTAAACATGAATGAATTATAAAGTGTATATTTATTTTTTTATGATATATTTCATATTATTAAACACTATTAAGAATACTTAATAAAACCCTACATAAAAACCTATCTGATATATCATATTAATATAATTCCTAGTCTTTGTTGTATTTTCTTCACTTTATTGGGTTTTTAACTAATTACATCAATATGTAATTTCTCCCACATCATAATATTTCAACATAAAAAACCCAAAAACTAAATTGTATAGTGAGTAAAATCAATAAAGAATACATGTTTTTATAATAGAGAGTTATAGGAAAAATATTACTTTTGTTCAACTTTGTGAGCACATCAAAAGTAAACATATTTACAATGTTAAATGTTTAGATGTTACTAACTTAAGTAATCAACAAGTAACTATTTTTAACTACATTATCATCATTAATGTAACTTCCTCCACCAAATTATTCCTTGAAATATTCTTGTAACTAATGTAAATTTTTTACATTATTACTTACTGACAAATGTAGAATATATTTAGTATAATGTGACATTAATATTGTATTTTTACTCAAGTAATCCTTTATAATATAGTGATACTAACTTTTTTGTTTTAACTAAATATAACTCTTTTCATTTCTATTTATCATCACATTACAAAATAATTTTAGATATTATTTGAAAATCACATTAATCTATGATGTGTACAATCCTTCCCTATTTATCCTTTATGTTTTTATGTTTAATAATTCTTTATCTAGCCTATTAGTCAGTATATTATCTTTAAAATATAATATTAATATAAAAAACTCCATTTTTTATGAAATAACAGTTATTTTGTTTTAGTTAGAATATATAAATAAATAAAACATTATTTATATATCGTATATGGTAATAAATATGATTATATAATTTTACTCTAAAACAAAGACTATATTTTTTAAAACACACCACTTATGGGTGGCAGGAACATCTTAACTCATATTTTTTAAAACATCTAATTAAACACTATTATCATGGATAAAATATTTTTCCCTTTCCTCCTTTTCAATAATTATTATAGAATTAGATGAATCATAAACCATGTGTACTTAATTATTCATTATATATTGATCACTACATTGCATTGTTAACAAAATACATCTCTTATCCTATAATATAAATGAGATAACAACACAAATCTTTTATGTACATTTATCTAAGCTTGATACATTCCTTCTTATTCAAATATTTTAGGTTGTATTTCTTTACTTCATCAAATGAATTTAAACTACACGATCAATTATTTCAAGAATTGATTTATAAACACTTGTATATTTATAATTCTTGTAATGTATACACTTGATATCATATGCCTATCAAAACCAGTAGATTGATTTATATAACAGTAATACTATACATGTACATTCTATATATTTATTAAAAAAAACATATTTTAATATATCAATAATTCCATCCATTGTAATCCTTGAATCCTCAACCCTGATGACTCCTTTAAGTTTTAGTGACCATTAATAGATAATTAAAGTGACACTATTGGACTCTCTAAATAAAGTATCTTCTTTCATATTTAACTTTTAACAACTAATATTTTCAATGCATCACCAGAACTGGGACTTCATATGTGTAGTTCAACTATCCTCTTTATTATTGTGAATATCAAATAATTTTTTATTAAACTCCATTATATTATTAGAACATTTTAATTAATGGTAATTAAATGAATTTATTTACCAAAACAATTCTTAAGGAAGCCTTTTTTCTTAATATTTCATTATAACTAATTATATTTTGTATATGATTAGAGACTAAAAAAACATTACACATTTTTTATCTATTGAATTTGAACCCATAAAATACTGATTTTAGGCATCTCATATGTACATATATTCATTCATTGATCAATATTATCACTTTGTTACTCTAGAATGGGTTACTCTAATACATGAAATTTCACCTTAATAATGTTTCTTATGTTATAATTCAGGGGTGTTTTTACATTAATCCTATCATTTAAAGGATTTAATTCATATATATGTTTGATAATAGTGATTCTATTAACTATAAAAAAACATTTATCATATGAGTATCATGTTTTACAGACTATTAATAAGAATATTTATTAAATGGGAACCCACTAAAAGAATGAAACATTTTAAATTAATCATATATATTAGAGGGTTAGGATCCATATTTCACTAGGAAATGGGTCTGCATTGACATTAATTTCATCACATATATAATTAAGTAGTTAATCACCCTAATCATTCCATATATGACTCCTTACATATATGAATCTTGGACAGTTAAATTGAAAACTATTTTCTCAATACAATATATGGATGAATCAACTATATTAATATAGTATCATATCTCTTAGTTCTTTCCTACAATTTATAACCCAATTAAATTAGATTCATTTCTCTACATGTCTCACAGGTTCCACTATTTTGAGAATTACATACACAGGAATCCATGGGTTTCCTACTTTGGAAGACCCTACCATGTTCAATGATTAAGATCTTTATATCTTCCATATTTGAATTATTATAATAATTAATATTCTAAATGGTTTTTATATCAGCATATTATGTTATTTTATTACTTTTATTTATGAATTATTCTAGTAACATAGTTTATAATTCAATTTTGTCTACAAAACCAATATATTAAAACCATATTGAAGTGTAAACTATTAAATAACACATAGTTTTTGTTACTTAAAAATAAAATCTATAAAATATTACACAATCCAAATATTTTATATTTATAAGTTACATAAACTTATCTGGTAAAATATTATTATTTTCATTTTAGGAAATTTACAATCCCGATATGAGTAATCCTTAAGTAATAGATTTTCATCACCCACCTTTCTAGAACAAGTCATAAACCTCAATTCCAATGGTTAGTCCAACCCAATTTCCATCTACCTAAGGATACCATACTCAAGATAGATTTCAATTCATTTTTACTGTAACACCTAATGAGTATAAACTATATTCAATAACTAAATTTTTGTACATAACTTTATATTAAAACCAATGTTAAGATAGATGAAAACTAAATCCATTTATCATTTCTACCATGTAACTTATTAAATTAATGTGTGATAATATATAAAAGTAGTTTAATAATAAAAAAAAATCTTACAGACATTCATAATATAAAAACATTATAACTATGACTTAAGTAATAAATACCTTTTAAATAAATGATTAATCCACATATTTAATTAGGAGAAAAGAATTTATAAATAATTAATTATTAAAGTCTATTTATACACACTTTATAATTTAGTTATCCATTATATACATTATATAATCTCGAATATTTATAATTTGGATTCATTTCATATTAGTCAATATTTTAAATTATTAATTATATGGAATTTTATTATAAATATATGATATTTCATGAAATATGAACATTTAATATTTCAATTTCTATTCTGTAAACATTTCATAAAATATAAATATCACATATTTAACTTTATTTAATCCTTTCCCTAATCAATCATCAAAAATCCCTTTAATAAAATTTAAATATTTTCTGAAAATATGGATTTAATTTGAAAAATTCAAATTAATATTTATCATGAAATTTTGGGACCTTAACCAAAGAATATGAGGATCATAAAATTAAACTAAATGGTTAAAAAAGTATGAAGATAAGTGTTTTACAATGATCACTTTTAAAAATAAGTTACAATTTATCATGTAACACATAAGAATATACAACATCACTTCTAACTGCACCCTTATTTCTGATCCCATTCATTTGTGAATTCACTCTATGTTAGATGTGTGTAATGACAATGATAGTAATGGATAAAAAATATAGGAACCCAACCCACCATTTAGTTAGATGTCATGATAGAATAATATAATTATTTATAGTAGTCTATACATTGATGGTGGAATCTGTCTCAAGCCATAAATTTGACCAACATAGTTTCTTAACAAACAAGATTGCATGGGAAAAAAAATAATATCAAATTCAATAGAATAAGTGACTCTACTATGTCTATAAAATCATAATTTAATTTCTAATTAATTATTATTAAAAATTGATAGCTATAATATAAACACATTATATTGTGGATTTTTTTGTAAGTTACAAACAATTTATAAATAATAGTTAAAATAAATACATTATTTCTAACTCACAGGACATTCCATATAGTGTAAAATTTATTTTTAAACTTAACACTTACTATTTTGGACTATTTATTGATAAATGTTTCATAAAATAATTTTTAATTATAAATACTTTATAATTAATTAATTTTTAAACACTTCATTAATTAATAAATATCCCAAACTACCTATTCTTCTAACTTATATAAAATTTAAAAATTATATAATGAAATTCACAATTGAATTTTATGGAAACAAATTTCCACTTTAAATAATATTTAGTGATTTAGAGGGACTCACAATCTCGGATTCATATGAAAGTTATCAATAACCCATTTAAAAACTACCATTCATATTTTATAATTTATAGTCCTATCATAGAATATGATTTATATCATATGTAATATTTTTTAGTTTTTAATCAATGGGAAAAATATATATTATTTTAAAAAACCATATGTTTCTCTGAAAAAAGCATCATATAATTTTTATTTCACTATTTAAATTGATATTGTAATGGTGATAAAATTATTTTTTTAGATCAGATGTGTAATTCTATTTTCAAATACAATATTCTGAAGTCTTATGTTATTAATATTGAAAATACAAGGGATTTAAATTTATTTACTCGATATGATATTTCTAAAATATTAAGAAACAATTCTATCAAGTTGACGCAAATATATACTCTAATTAAATTATAGAGAAAATATTTAGAATTCAACTTCAAAAAAAAATTGACATGATTTATGTAATCAAAAGTAATGGTAATGATTTTACACCATATCTAAGTTTCAAATGATATAATAAAATATCCGAAACATATAAAAAATAATATAGCAACACAAATCCAAGATCATCAGAACCATGTAAATTCAATCAGGTAAACTTTAAAATGAAACAATTTTTAATATGTACCTTACACCAAAAAATAACATAAATATTCTTACTATATTCTTGTTTAGGACCACATGAGGGGTTATTTAATGATATATCTCCTTAAATGGAATCCATAGGCTAAAACCGCGTCACTCAATGAATGACCAATATCATCTTTTCGTATATTGTATGCTTGTACCTCACTATGTAAAAGAGGAAGGATGGATAAAGCTTCAGGAAGGATATATTATTACAAGAATGAATGAGAAAATCATAAACTCATCTCATTAAAGAAGGCCCCATTAATACTCCCTCAGGGATGATTCATGAGTGAAATTGAAATCACTCATGTGTTTCAAAAGGAATGAGTAATACCATAACCAATTAGGCCTTCATTATATGAATGTATCCTATCATAAATTTCATCTTTTGAAATGGATATTACTTAATCATAGACAGGTGTGAGAGATTCAAATATTAATCCTATAAAAATTCTTTTACCAAGATTATGTAATATATTTTCATCATATAATAGTATTTATATATAATATCTCGATATTTGAAAAGTAAATTATATGTTCTCTATCATATAAGATATGCATTATCAATCTTGAAAAAACAATGAAATATTATTATTTAAATGTGATTGTTATAAGAAAATCATTAAATTGTTGAGTATTAATAGTAAAAAATGATTTATAAAATAAATATAATAGTCTTACTCAATATAAATTCATTGGTAAATGCTTATAAATTAATCACTTAATTTTTAGTAAATTCATTTTATTCTTCCAAAATAAATTTTCTCAAAAATGGGTTTTCTTTTTTTTTTATGAGTTAATATTATAACTAATTACTAGAAAATTGAGAAAATTTATTTTTTAAAATAAAATTGATTTCTGAATTCATATTTTGAAAATTATCTTAAGATGAATTTTTGAGAATTTTATGTATTTTTTAAGTATTTATAATTACAATTATATTTTTATTTAGTTTTAAAACATAATTAATTAATTTTAATTTAAAATAATCCCATTATAGTTTTTAAAATAAATTTTATACTTTAATCTTCTATAAAAACATTTTTTATTTAAAAATTTTATTTTCCTCAAAAACTATTTTTTGTTGTGTTTACAAATTTAATTTTAAATTAAATTCTTAAAATATTGAATTTGTACATTTTAAAAATAGATCGTATAATTGAAACTAATGGGTTAATTTTTTTTAAATATTTTCCTTTTATTTATGTTAAATATTAATAGTAACCTTAGTAATATTTGTTACGAGGTAAAGGGTAAAATCATGTAATTGAAGATGGAAATGGAATGGTAAGGATTACAAAATGATGAAAAAACTTGCCTTAATTTTATATCCTGATACCATTTCATCCATAATCATCCAAGATTTTATTATATGTAATTTTTTAGTCGTTTGGATGAAATTATGACCTTTATAATATTTAATTTAATACAAATTAATAAATGTCACATTATTGTTCTTATTCACTATAGTAATATTAAAATTGGAGATTACCTAGGGATATGTATAACAAAAAATATTATTTTAAAGTATAAAAAATTTATATTCAACATGGTTATGTATTTTTAATTTTTAGTTAAGAAATAGTTACCTTAAAATTTTACACAACACGCATGCATCAATAATTCACATAATGAAAAAAATCAAATAAATGATATTAAAAATAATATAATTTTAAATATTTTTGTGATCCAAAAATTTTATAGTTAACCATGACTTGTTAGATATATAATTATTTTTTTCCTAATATTAATTATTTCATGACTGTTTCTGATTCTTTTTTCGGGGAACACCAATTGTCGCGTGTCGACTCACACTGGAATTGCGATTTGTGTTGCCCTACATTCCTTTTTTCCAAAGGTGAGTGGACTTAATCACTTTTAATGATAATTTTTACTCTTTTATTGAAATGGGATTATGGGATGTCATTTCATTATTCTAAGTATTCCTCTGTGGAAATCGTCACCAAGTTCAGGTCTCCCTCATAGATTAGGTCTGTTCTTAAAACTTATTCTTGGTGTCATCTCTTTACAGAATCTGGTTAATTATGCTGCTTCTCTGTGGAAATTCCAAAGGGTCTTGATTAGGCAGAAAACTTAATCCAAGAGAGTAGTAACTTTGGGCATCACTGGTATATCTAAATGATAGGAACATTGGTCACCTATATTCTTCCTCATTATAGGGAATCCCATGGAGGCATCTTAGGCATGAAACCCAAGGCATCCCATGTCAGTTATGAGTTCTCTGATGCCAAAGGCTTATCTTCAAAGAATTTCACCTTAGGAATCCCATGTTTAGCATGAGGTATCTGATTCCAAAGATACAAATCATTAAATTCTTTTACCTCATTTATCCCATGTTTAACATAATGTAGTAGTATGAGATAGGCCATGAGTTTAACATATTATAGAGAAAAATATGAGGTTGATTAGAACACCTGGTAGAGGTTGATCAACGAGGGGTCTCTAGGGGGAGCACCTAGGTTTGGTCTGAAACACCATTTGTGGTGGATTCAATGTTTAATGTCTAATAAATATGGGTGATCGGAATGCCCATAAAGTCATATCAATGAAGTACATCCCTAGGAGGGAGCACCTGAAAAGTTCACTGATGGATGGATCAAAACACCTATGGAGGCAGACTTAGGAGGTGTGTCCCATAAATGGAAGATGTAACATCATAAAGGTTGATTTGGAACCCCTTTTAAGTGTATTAGTTAGGTGAAAACCTAATATGGGAGAACCAAGGTTTACCATTGGTCAGGATTGAACCTGAAAGAGGCATCCTATGTATCCTTTTTAGAGGACAAGGTTCAAAACACATGCAGTTTGATGTTGTAGTTTAAATTCATGTGGCATGACCGGTCCATGAAATTTAACATCACGTGGTAAGGATGTTCGCACAATGAAAATGAGGGATAATTTGGTTCTTATGCATGAAATCATCCCTTCGCAAGAGTATTTCTCTTGGTTGGATTGTATGGGGATGATACATGGAATCTACCTGGGTGATACTTGGAGCAATGATAGTGTGAATTAGTCTTAAACATGGAATTGACCTAAAGGGGATGTGTCCTCTAGTTAGGGGAATGAACTTATAGATATGTGGTGTCCTGTATAAATATCGTGATGGATGTGGATGGATCAGATGGAGTGTTCGAGTTGATAGATTGGATGGAGTGGATATAGTGGATGCAGTTGTGGGTTCTTGATTTGGACATCAGGGAGGCTTCCTACATATCCTAATTGGTTTGGAATCAAATCGTACATTGTTTGGGAAGGGGAATTGGGGATTACACCTAATGAGGATTCCTTTATAGATCATGTAGTTTGGGATTATGCATCGGAGCCACACATTTGGGGGGACATGGTTGGGGATTACTCGTGGAAGTAGCCCATGTGTTTGGTGGAGACTGGGGGATTACTCTTGGAGGGATTCTCATATGGTATGAATTTGGATTTCATGGTCACTAATAACCTCTAAGCTCACATGATTCATGCTCAGTGTGAGATATAAGAGGAAGAAGTAGACCTAAAGGTAATTTTGTGAAAGATACTTCAATAAGTGATAGTATGGGGCTTAGTCATGGAATCTGTTCATTTGAGGGGATATGATGTGTGGGCCTTACACATGGAAGCTTTCTAAGTGTAGGATTTTTATCCCCAAGGGTGGAGTTTCATCTCATGGTGGGGGAGAATATGGAATTCCATAATGAACCTTCATGGGGCATCCCGTGTGAATTGTACAGGATAAGACTGTAGTTTAATGTCATGTGATGAGGACGTTGGTCCTAGATAGTTTTACATCATCCAGGGTGGATGAAGGAGACTCACACCGTAACCATAGGGATTACATAACTGAAACACATGTATACTTGGGAGGGTAATGGATTCAGTAATTCCATGTTTTAATGGTGTGGAGTATTGGTTGATTAGGAGGTCCGCATTAGCATTCCTACACTAAGGACAAAAAAGAATTATCATAACTATGCTGAGAAGAAAAAGGTATGGCAATGCATGTAATGGGGGTATATGGGACACCTCGCAAGGGACTGAATTTTTTTTGCATGCACGTTTTGAGGGATATACGCAATAGGTGCACTCAAGGCACATGATTTATGGGAAAAGGGGGTTCGAACATGGTGATTTCATATAAAGGAAATCCATGGATCTTCAAATTGGGGTGTGCGTAATATTGGAGGCTTGCGCGCAAAGGTCGAGGTTGTCCACAGGATTGGGGTTTGCATGCAAGGTCAGGGGTGTATACAAGAGGAGTCTCTGAGCGCACCCAACTTGGGTTGAAAGAGGATAAGTGGGGATTAAAAAACATTGGTAACACTTGAGGGAGGATCCAAAGGGAAGTTTTAATGAAATATCTCTACGTGAAGGGTTACATGATATCATGTTTTCATGAAAGTTTAGTCTTACACAAATAAGAGAGGAGGTTTGACTTTCAGAGGATCCCTATGAATAAGGGGGGTGGAATTATAGGTATAGATGAAATCATCGGTAATGGTGTGGAAGATATTAGTCATGAAAGAGGTCTTCTACATAGCTCTATCCTTACCTGTGGTGATCAATCATGCGATGACCTCATTGACATCACATTTGGAGTGAAAAAGTGTTCCATGTAGACGAGGTTTCTTTGGTGCAACATAAAACATATTCCCTGCATATACCTTATCAGTTTTTATTAGCCTCCACAAAAGGGGATGGGTTGACATCATAATAGCGGCACAATATTTTTTTGCATGGATTAGGTTTATTGGGTGAAATGTAAACATCTTGTGCATGTCTGACTTAGCTGTTTTGATCGGCCTCCACCGAAGGGGATAGATTTATGTTTTATCATGCATGCAAGAGTATTTCATCTTGACGAAGTGCCTTGCACATGATGTGAAATTTTTTGGTGCATACAACTTTTCCCATAGAGATACTATTCACAGAATGAAAATTAGATAAATCGTATTGAGCATGCAGGAGTCTTGTGCACTGATATAAATGTTGTGTTCACATCTCAAAACTTGTGTTCACCATCCTTTTGATTTCTCTAAATGATCCATTGAGTCATATTGTGGATTTAGTTTACCTAAAGCTATATGTTTACCGATTAATGTAGAATTTGGTGGAATAACATCCCCCCATAGAATATGAGAAAAAAGGGGACCATAAGTTCAGTTTCAGAGGGAAACATTGAAGATAGGGGTTGATTATTGTGGGTGTAAGAAAAACTTTTCATTTGGTGTTAAAGATACTTCTGCATGTGTATAACACCTATTCTAATACTATAAATAAAATAAGGGGGATTTTTACAGTTCCTTTGAAAATTCATATAATAAGAATTTTCACTCCTATGAACATAAGTTTCCCATTTTTTGTGAAAATTAGAGCATCATCCACTTATTTCATGCATCTCTCACTTCATCCATGATTTTTTATTTGTGATAAATCATTAGTTTGTGTGACCACCACTTTATCTTTCATGAATACCCATACCTGGCACTCGAAAACTTAAATATGACACACTTCTTCCATAGATATTTTATCCTTATTCCAAATGATTTACCAATAGAAGGTTGTTGAATTTGAAGACACTAATACTTCTCAAAGAGATGTAATGTCCAAAAAACCTTAGATTCTTGAGGCCATGAGAGTCATATCAGATAATTAAATGATTTTTGGAATGCAGATGAAATCACATAAGGATTATCCTATAAGTGATTTTATCCGCCTATGGAACTTCAGGTTTCCAAATAAAGTGATCATCCCATCATTTGGGGTGGATTCACCAAAATCGTGGTTCACATGTGATGATGATCATCATTGATGGAACTTCACTATCCACGGTCACCCTGCTATAGATTATAGGGAAATTTTTTTCTACACACTGAATGGGTGGACTAGGATAATCATAGGGAATTATCTAGAGGAAAAAAGAGTTCTCTACCCATTATGTCATAATATTCTAGAGCAGTTTGAGGGACAACAACTTAGGTTGGCAAAAAGATTGGGACTTGAAGTCTGGTAATAACTTCACTAGTGAGTGGTCAAGGGTGTACTGGGTGTGCTAAAAATGATAGGAGTATAGGGATGAGTTACCCAATATCAGAATATATGATGTTTTATGGACATCACAATTCTATTTACACCATCAGTAAGAGTTGGTTCTAGAGCTCCTCAACTGATGGTCCATAGATACGAACACATTCCATCTCCACCATGGGGAAGTCAGCATCAGTCTATGGGACATTAACTACATTTTCTCTATCCCACTTGAGGGATTACAATATAATGAGTTCCTCCTACCATAGAATACCTGTAGTAATAGTGAGAGGAATCCTCTCATGGAGAATTATATTTTGGATATGGAGAAGGTGGAGATAAAATTTAAAACCATTTTATAGAAGTATGTCATGTCAAATGAATAGTTCAACTTGTTCCTCAAGAAGTACCTGAGAGTGAGAATTCCATTTCAAGGGAAACAATATTAGTCTCATCATAATAGGGGAAGGAGGGATTATACTAGTTGATTCTAGAGGAAGGATAGTGTCAGAAGTGGTAGTACAACATGGTTGGAGGATGGGACCCACTTGTTCACTATACTAGTTTCTTGGCCACATTTATGATTGGATGGATACTTACAGTGAGGGATACACATATGGGGATGCCTTCAGGGATGCTGGAGATGGAGGTGATCCTAACATCTAGCAAAAGAGTCAACATGGAAGTACCTGTGCTGGCTCGAATCTATAACACACTAGGTCGCATTACGAGGGAAAACACACCAAGAAGGATCTATGAGACATTATTGTTCTTGAATGGCTGGATTGCAGCACACGTTGGGTGTTATGAATTTTCAAACACCATTAGTACTTAAAATTTTAATCTATGACTGTATCTGTTGAACATTGTTGGGGTCCAGCTAATGACGCTTGATGAGGTCGGTATCATACTTCGTATAATAAATCACACAAATTTCAACTTCCACCCCTTCCATACTCTGGTTGGTTTTATGGTGGAAACCCCATAAGGCTTGTGGGAGTACATAGAGTATCTTCAAATATTTAGAGTTGGGGTGTTGGTGGCATGGATTGACCAAAAGGTTCATTTTGAACCATACACACTGTCCTATTTCTCTAGGTAGTTTGAATTCCTTCAACAAGTGGTGAAGCGAGTCTACAAGGGGGTTCATGAAGAGAAACCCCCATGCATTCTTCTCCAACTATGGTGCTTTCTGGTTACTGTGGGGTCTGATTAAACAATTATTCCATTTAAAACCAATGTAGATTCTTATTTTTCAATGAAATATGCCAGAAATTGGGTGGTAGCAAACCTAGAGGCAATCCTTAGGAGGTTTGTTTGGTTGATTGAACCAATAGGTGAGGATCAAGAGTAGTGAGGAATCATATTGGATACTCCCCGAGATATGAGTCAGGCATCAAGGGTGACTCAAGATTGAATTCTAGTGGATGGGATATTGTAATGAATAACTAGATCCCCTCATCTGCATGGATAAGGGTCCAAGAAATGGGTTCATTGGCCAATAAGGGAGTATCCAATAAATAATTTTAGGTAATTTCTATATGCATATGCTAACATCATCTATCCATCTCTTTGGTCTTCACAGAGGAAAATTTGGACATCGTTGTCATGGGAGGACCTATGGCGGATGTTGACCTAAAATGAGGTCAAGATACCAGGAGTTGGGATTTTGTGGGTTATGGCCTAGGTGTAATTCCATGAGAGGTATACATACCTAGTAGCGATGGATGAATTTTCATGCCAATTAGGGTTATCCATACATCCTTCCACCCTAGTGTGGGTGATGATTAGTAGTGATTCAGGGCCTACAGAGACACCACCGGTATATGATTCAATAGAAGGGGTACCAACCAACAGAGGAGCACAAGAGTCATACTATGAGGAATCATGGTAGATGGTTGATCATAATCGGATCCCCTAGGAAAGTGATTAATTACAGTCTCTATAGAAGAACAGGATGAATATCATGAGGTCAGTTCTATTCTTCCTACAAATTTCCCCTTTTATTTATTTGGATTCCATGAATGAAATATTTATTATATAGTAGAATCTTGATAATGGGAAATTGGCCCATGAAGGTGAATAAATATGTCTGTAGGAGCATGTTTCAGGGCCTACACTTGGTACTGAAGTGGTTATCTGGCTGACTGAGGATGAGGAGGTTAGGATGATGTCTCTAGAGATTTAGTTCCTCCCTATTATCTTTGAGTTTCCATGTCATGGTGTTAAAACAACTTCACCCACATTAGGAGAATTAAATCACCCTAGATGGATTATCATTTAAATTCATCATTCTCAAGGTAAAAGAAAATATAGAATCATTTGGCAATAATAAGATTTCCATAAAGCCTGTGCATCAACATGTCTTCTTCTTCACATATCTCCTACTCAATCAAAAAATGAGGATCTAGTACAGGTCATCGAAATACCCAATTATGGAGGGTCTCATATGGTGGAAGTCCCTATTGTGGACTAGGATCTCAATGATTTGATGCTTATCTCCTATAAGTCTTTTACTTTTACAAAGTCATACCCATTATTTGTGGATAGAATGGACTGACATGTTCCTTTCCAAAACAGTTGTTGGGGTACTATACACTAGGTAAGAAGGTGAGTTCGGAGCATCCTTTGGTCGTTTATTGATATCCATGTTCGTTTTTGAGGTGTTGGTCACCCAATTTGACTTGAACATGGTCTATGGAAAATAGTCCGCCACATTTGTGGGTGATTCCACTACTAGGGAAGAACTCAAGGCCAGTGAAGACAATGTTTTTGAGGTGTAGTCAAGTGAAGATGAATGACCTCAATATTTGGATCCCATCCCATCCAAGAAGATGCTAGAGGAGGATCCTGCTGCCAAACTGCTTGTGGCCTTTCTTGAGTACAAGCCCTCACCACCCAAAAAGCTGAAGGACTCTAATGATAATGTGGCCAAAGAGAACCACATCATCCATAAAAATTCACCGAAACACATGCAGGCTTCGTACATCAGACTCTAGGACCACAACTTGTGGGATATATGGGATCTCTTCACCACTGGTTGGATAACCTATGTACCAGATGGTAAGATGCTCATGGTCTTCACATGCCAGTCTGTGACTTCCTCACTTAGTGGATGTGGAATGGAAGCCAACATCTGGATGTTACCTATTATCAGGAGAAGTATCATAGCATTTTGAAGCATCAAGAAGTCAACCAAAATATCTAATAGGTATAATAAAAATTGGAGGAGTGTTATTTATTCATTGATAACCAATTAGAACTCAACATTCAATTGAGTGCTCGGTAGGAGGCGGTTGAGGGGAAGTTAAGGGTGGTGGCACATCAAGTATCCAATGTCCAAGTTGAGTGGTACCATGTGAAAATTATAGATGATGAGCTAAATTTGGTAGTATATGAGGATGAAATATAACTTATAAGGTAGGAAAAAAATCCACGAAGGTCACATTCCATAGGTAGATGGAGATGTGACATTTGATCGCTAAAGCAGAGCTATAGGGGAAATTTTTCCCAGACTCATGAGAGGATCCAACATGTGGATGTCCCTTAATAATACCAAAAATTTATTCCTTTATTTTTAATATTTATATGTTCATGTGGAAAATTATTTTTACTCTATAATTATTTCACTTTGATCGTATTTCTAAGACCACTGAACAATCCCAAAGCTCATGTGGGTCATGCCCGATGTGAGAAACAAGGGATGACCGCATGGTTTTACATGTGTATGAGAGTGTAATATAATAATTGAACTCTGGGGGTCTACTATTGTTATCTGAAAACTATGAGTGTTCAAGCTAAGAGAGGTTGTGGCGAGAGAATAAAGTCCATAGAACAACCAACTCACTTTTCCAACATGCGCTAAAGCACGAATAGGATAACAGAAGATACATTGAAATCTGTCCAAATAAAGGGGAATGAGAATTGTTAATAAAGATGACCAAAATTAAGAACACAAGTAGATTGGGATGTTGATATAGGATAATGTTTTACATTATTCAAAACATAGCTTCCATACTATTAGCCTAAAATGGGGACAAACAAATGAGGTCCGACTTCAGACCATTTTCAAAGCATCGAACCTATCTCAAAATATCATTTGAATCCTTTTAGGACATTGGAACAGATTAGTAGGTGACCAAAATAGAAATAGACCAATATGTTAGTGGGATCCCTTAAAACATGGAATATGATGAGGATCCAAACAAATGGAATGTGAATAATTGAAATGGACTGATGGAATGTTCAAATGGATTACAACACTCTCAGAATTATTCCACAATAGATTAGATCACATTGGTTTTAGCATAATGGTATGAACGAAGATCAATACCATATTTTAGGGGATCACTATCTAAGATAATCAGTGATATATTGGAATTTGAATAGTGTGGAAGGTGACCGGAGTACTTCTTAGGTGCAATCATGACACATTTTGCTGTTTTACCTCATGTAATTGAGGATGATAAACACATATTTTAAAATCATATGGTGGTGAAATAAGAATGATGGTTGAATATAATATGGTAAGGTATAATAATTGTATCATTTAATGTCATGTGATCTAGATGAATCTCACAGTTCATCTTCATGCAACTGTGACGTATCTCATAGTTTAACTTCATGCGGTCGGGAAGTTGCACATAGTTTAAGGTAGTACTACTTGGACCCTAGCTAATAGTTAAAATTTTTATTTTATAGACCAACTAAATTTCTCTTAAAAGTGTATTTATGTGGTAAGAGGAAAATAAACCTTATGTGAATTATCCAAAATAAGCTTGTGTACCACATAAGTAGATGGATGTTGTCACAAATGGGGACCAAGAAGGAATGCATAACACCACACATCCCTAGAGGATTATTATAACAACCCTTATATTTATTTCACATTAATACATGGTTCATTTAATAATGTTACACTTAATAAAACCTATAATATTCATATGTCTATTGAATTTGTGAGTTAGGTACATTACATAACAATTTAAAATAGGAAAACATCATCTTTATTGAAAACTTCCTTGATATGTTGGCACTTAAAACTTCATGGGATAACCTAGGGAAATACATAAGAAAGTGGTGATCTATAAAGACCATAATGGGAATAAAAAAGGAATAACATGAAGATAATAATACATGTTAGATAATAGGCATATAAATGTGGCATAAAAATATTTGTAATCATAAAAATGAACAATGAAACATGACATAGCATGATAATCATAAAGGCACCATGGGAAATATGGAAACAACATAAAACATTATATCATAAACTTATGTAAAGGAAGAATTACAAGAAGACATGATGGAAAGAGTCCCATAAAAGAAACAAGTTCATTCCATATCCCAACATGACACCTCATGAGACTAAACAATACCCAATGCATTGGAGCGCTATATAATTTTGGGTGCACCCGTCACTTTTATTTCATTTTCTTGATTAAGTGTACCAAAAATATCATAAAACACGGATTGATTCATCAGAATATTTTCTTAAATGATCAAAGAGTGGGAATTAGATACATTTATGTCCCAATTAAAATAATTGTATGTGTATAATGGTGAACACCCTTGATAGGAAATTGGTATGGTATTCACTACACAACTGTTTTGGCATGGAAAATAGTGGAGACATTTTGGCAGCATAATGACCTCCCTTAAAATTTAATAAAATGGTCTAATGAGAGATAAAAGGATAATTAATAATTTTGACATAAAATGGGAAGAAATAGGAAAATGGAAATACATATACTGACATTAGGAATTCGAAATAGAAGGCATAAGATAATAAAGAAACTAGAATAAAGAATAGAAGGTGAGGATCTCTTACTTGAGTGTGTGAATCCAAATGCTTGAGAGGGGCTTCTTGAGAAAATGGGGTTCCATGGGAGGACTCAATAAATATAATATAAGAGTACGTACATGATCAGAGGATCTTTATAGAAGTGAAATGGGTGCTTATGTGAGTTTATATAGGAAAATTGTGGGGATTTCTCTATAATTTTTCAAACTTAGGGTTTGGACTCTATATAATAAATTAACCAAAACCACAAACCATTCCATTGTTTTTTCCATGGTTTCTAAAAAATTGGAGTATTTTTAATTATTTTATAATTCAAAGGGCTGACTCTTTTATAGTATTTATTGCATCACATTTGGGTCATTATGATGTCAAAATACATAAATTATATTTATATGGTATTTAATTTTTAATAGAAATTTTCCCTATCTCAGAAAGTTATGAAAAATTCACCTTTGGATAATTTTAAAATTATAATTCCATAAATATTATAATTTTTTCTAAATAATTTAATTATATGTGAATTTTCACTTTTAAAATAAAATCGAATTTTTTAAAGAACTACTGGGTATTTTGACAATAAATGTTTTTGAACCCTTATAAAAATTACATTTGACTTCATAAAAATTATATGTTAATTTATATTTAATAAAAATTATTTAATAATAATATTTTATTAAAAAATATATATTTAAAAAATTATTTATTTAAAAAATACATTATTTTATCAAAATAATTTCCTTAATTAAATCTCAATATTACCAAAAAATACTATTTATGTTTAATTTTATTGAAAAAAATAATTTATAAAGTTATAATTGTAGGAAGAAAATATATCCATTAAAAAATTATTTACATACACACATCGATATGGTGTTGATATATATCCTTTCAATACATCCAAAAATACTCTAAGAGTAAGGTGCATAATGGATAGACTTTCATGGGGTGGTTCGACATACATAGTTTGGGTTGTGATCTCAAGGAGCTTGAAATTCTCCAATAAAAAGTTCCTCTCATCATTATGTTGTTTGATATAAGCTTGGTCTTGGTCAAGGGAAAGACAAATGATGTTATATACCTTAGAAGATCTAATAAATGGGCTTTATAGGGTATGATTCTACTGGTTCATGCCATCGCTTGCTTTGTTTGTGTCAGTGGGATTTGCAAAAACCCTATATTTATACTAATCATGTGATCATTTTACAAAGACTATATTATCAATAGTAATGATGCTTATTTGTAACACTCGAATATTTTTTTGAAATATTTTCTTTAAATAATTTTAATTCCCCAGTAGCTTGGATTGCACGTAATTGTGAGTTTAAACAAACCTCAAGATTCCCTTAGTATAAAATTACCACTATAGCATAGCTGTTATGCTAGCTGGAATATGTATTTGTAACTTATGAAAATGAATTGTGAATTCATTGGCTATCAATTATTTATGAAAAAATATAAATCAATTATATATTTTTATATTTGAGTGAATTACTATTTTTAATGAAATTAATGAGATATATATGTTCTATACTTAATAAATATTATTTATATTCATCCAATAGATATTTTAGTCATAGTGTATTAATAAACCAAATTTGATGTATAAAACCTATATTTATTTAATGGGAATTTTTACGCCTTTGAGTAGGGAACCCCTTATAAATTAAGATTTTGAAAAATTAATTTTTTTTATATTTCAACATAAACATTTTATATTGAAGCAGTATATAAAAAATTACTTTGGATGAATTTTTGATATTTTCCTGATAACTTTCATGTTTTGATGAATAGTAAAAAATACAATATATTTTATGTGGAGACAAATTTTTTATTCAAGATAATTTATATGGTCAAATTATAATATTGAATGGTTTTACTGTATAAATATAATATATTTTAATCATTCAATATAATTTATGTCATTATCATTAATTTTACATTGAATTCATATGTAAAAACATTTCAATCTTTTGCATTGTTTCAAATTTTAAAAACATGTTCTCTTATTGTGAAAATAGAATTGATCTTAAATTAATTATAGAAACTTCTATGTTTTTAATTTTTAAAAATGGATTTCATATTTTGAATAAGTGTTTCCAAATTATGTAAATAGATTTATTTTATTTTTGGGCATTATGAATAGTAACTTCGATAATTTTTATTAATACAGTAAAAGGGTAAACTGGGTAGTTAATGGTAGGAATAATATTATAAAATTACCCTAAAACATGTCTTAATATCCTTTTATGATTTTGTTAGACCAAAATCATCCTTGGGTCAAAATGGTTTCCATTTTAATCCACTTGGATGAGATTAGGACATTAAATTTATTTTATTTAAAGAAAAAGTAAATATATCCCACTAAAATTTTAATAACTAAATCATTTTAATATAAGGTTATACTAAATCAAATTTCAATTATAAATAATAATTTTAAATAAAGAAATGTTTTAATTTATCATGGTAATTTATTTATAATTTTTATGAAATAAATAATTACCTCAGTAGCTTATACATTAACGATGCAGAAATTATTTAATTGATGAAAAATAAATAATATAGTATTTATTAAAATAATATTACCCATTAAAAGATAAAAAAACTAGACTAAATTTTATTGGTCGAGTATATATTGACCATATTCATCCAAGGGTCGAGTTATGGACAATTTGGAGCATTATATGATGGATTATGACACTTATATCATTATTAGTTAAAGTGATGTTAAAGTTTTCATGTTCATAATTTAATAAGTATAAAATTTTAAATATTGGATTTTCGAGAAGATAAATTAGACTAAAAGTATTATTTTTAAATCTATTAGATTTATCTTCATCATATTAATTTATTTTTAATTTTTATTCATCAAATAATCATATTAAATAATGACACAAGACTGTTGTAGTAATTATTTTATTAAGAGAAATATCAAATAACATTTATTAGAAATATTAAAGTAAATATAATTTGGGATAATTAACATTTATAATTAATTTTTATAGGCAAAATTGACCTCATAAAAATATAATAAAATTGTTGGTTCAAAGTTATCTTGTTATATTAATATTTTTAAAAACAGTGAACTAAATATTGCCAAAATTGATACTATTGATTTTTTATCAAAAATATGTTTTGTTAAATTATTTTAATATTATTAAACAATTCCTAAAAATATATAATAATTATTATATGGTATAAAATGATCTAATATATATATTTATAGTATATTTTAAATCATATTAGTTAATATTGCACCATTTTAATATGGAATTATTTGTTACACTAGTTAAAAAATAAATAGAATGACTAAGTGTTAATTAAAATGATAAGGTTTAAATTGAAATAAATACCAGTCAAAAATTTATTGGTCCATGATATTACAACATTATCTCATCTCATTTTCTAAATTGGGACATTTCTGAGGTTTTGGGTAGGTTTTTATTTTATTCTAAATTATTATTTATGGAGTTTCCAAAAGTGACCCTCACCTCAATTATGAAAGAGAACCTCCTCCCCCACAACTTCAATTAATTTTGAGCCTTAAATATCATCCATACCCTTCCATTTTTCCTTATAAACTTACATTTTTTAATTCTAGAGGTTCTGGTCATCTTCAAAGACCAACTCTAGTGCTCTATGAATAGATTTACAGAAAGCATGTCGAGAAAGGGCTAATATCTTCTAACAATTCTTTCAACCTTATTTATTATTCTAATTTAACTATTTTTTTGTTTAATTATAAAGTAATAACATTACTATCACTCATATACTGATATGTTATTATAATTATGAAACGAAAATATTCTACCTTCTATCCATCCTACAAAAAAATGAAATCACCACACGTGTGTACGTATGGCTCATAGTCAACACGCTGTGATGTAATATGTTTTTGAACACCACATTACATGGATGGGTATAATGATATAAATAATAACTATATATGAATGATATAACATTATACTTATTCTGAAATATTATACACCATCCACGTCAATACCATTCAACAATTATGGTATTGATATCATCGCTCGTGCATACGTGAGACCTACCGTCTCCATGATGTGATGTGATTCATTATACATGATCTTCATTAAAACAAGATTATATAAATGTATGTAATGAATAAATATGATATAAATTACACTTATATAATTCTGTAAGTGATATAACTACAACATAATATGTGGAACATGAACTTATCTAACAAAACATGCAGAAGAACATAAAGAAGTTAATATCCGAATAATGAATGACAATGAAATATAAATAATGATAATAAAATAATATATGATATCATAAATATGAATATGAATCTATAATATGTTAAAAACATTATTTAAATCATTATACAGGATGTTTGGATACATACGAAGGATATCAAACCTAATGTAAGGGATAATTTTTCAATCTCATCATTATCTGAGATTATTTGTATGTATGTATTTACTAGGGTATATTTATCATCCACTTCCATGATTCCTATGTATGTAATGTTATTTATATTATTCTAAAATATTATAAAGTGAATTTTACATATTGGTGAATTTTTATTAAATGGTATGAAAATAATCATTTTTCATTATTCGATACAATGTATTTTTTTGACTTTTTTAGAAAAAAGTATAAGGATACTATTTTTTAACATATACAGAATGAAAATATTTTTATGTATTCATAATTCCTTCTTTCCATTAATATTATTCAAAAATATTTCAATTTTATATTTGAATAAATTCTTTTTTTAAATTGATCCACATTTTGAGAAAAGAAAACATTTTTGAAGAAGAAATGATATTTTACTCAAGAATTCATTTCAAGTGTTTTATCATAATTATTTTCTATATAAGATGAAATTAATTAAATATGGTTCTGTTTCTATCCCTATTATTCATATGTTTTGAGTTTTACTTTTTTATTGAATGCTATTTATGAACTCTATATGTTTTCTATGGATTATGATGGAATGATGTTTAAGAAACCCATTTTATTACATGGGTTATTCTATGATTCATGTTATTATGGAACATGTAAGAATGATTTCATTATGATATGGGTTGGACCTATATCTCCCTTCAATTCATTGGGTAAATATTTATATCTCATGAGATAGACATGACTAGAACGACAAGTAAATATGGTTCAGTAATATAAGGCTGGAACGACAAGTAAACATGGTTTTTCAATGGTTTTTCTCTACTATGATGGTCTTGGAAATGATCCCTGACTACTATAAATTGATTTTCTATACTTATGTGTATTCAAAAAAACATCATTTCTTATGTTTTTACTTTTGGGGTTATGTCTATTAATTATAAGGAACTTTTATCCCATTACATGATATCATGATCATTCATACACTGGGTATGAGTTTCCAATGTTAGTTTCTTATGTCTTATGATAATGATATGATTGATATTTACCTTGTTTAACCTTAATTAGAATTTGATCTCACCCATTCATATGTGTATTTTCCCCAAGTCATGAAGAAGGGTATTAAGTAATGCATGTAAAAGGAGTCTATTTATGAAAAAAATAAGCAGGTGACAATGTAGATGTTTTATAAACCAGTTGTTTATGATTACAAGTTTTTAAAAACACTATGCCTATATGGTCCTATCATAGATTTTTTATATTTTGTAATTAATATAATTCATTTTTGAAGTAATATCAATGTATATAAATTTTGGGTCGTTATAGTTGGAATCAATGGAAAGGTATAGTTAACCTTTGGAAACAATGATAAGAAAGACTTAGTAAGAACCCTAAGGATATGTCTAAGTATAGGTTATAATACTAGTGTTTTAAAAATTACCATGAGTAATATAGGAAAAAACCTAAAGTTTCCTAAATTGAAATTTTATTCTTGATTATGTGGTTTTCCCATTATGATTACTGTTTCTCACACTTTTCTCCTTGGTTTTAGTCAATGCCTGGAACCTGAAGGAACCACGTTAATACTGCATGCGATGGTAAATGAATTGATTTTCCTCATAGGAAAGAAAATTTTATGAGAGCTAGAATGAAAAATCATGTATTTATTCTTACATAGATTTCTCAATCTATGAATCATGAATGACTTACAAAAGAGCAAAGAAGGGATCAACATTATGTTGAGCTTTCATGAGGCAGTGTCCACCTTCTTTAAGTAGGTCTTCGGATCCATTAGTGGATGAACAATGGATCTGTACTACAAAAATGATATTTTCAGTTCTACAATGTTCTAAACATGATAATTTCATCTTATTCGTCAATAATTTGGAAGGTGAAGCTGATGAATGTTGTAATCTTATCAAGAATATGAGGCAAAGAGGTGAAATTGAGTCCAAGAAATTGGATGAGTTCAAGAACTTTAATAAGTACTTTACTCATATTCTTTAAAAAAATATCAAGAAGGAATTACTTGAACTTAAGAAAAAGGATGATGAATCTATTGGTAACTATGAAGAAAATTTTACAAGACTTGCAACGTAGTCTTCTGGAATTGTTATCTAACCTGATAGTAAAATTGATCGATTATTTAGTGGCTTAAAATCATGTCTTCAATGGTAATTACCCATAAGTTACATTAATAGATATATGGAAATCATTCGATATATTATTAAGGATGATATAAAAATTTGAGTAATACATCCATCCTATGGGTCTAATATGATGAAAAAATGGAATTCAAAGAATGCACCTCCTACACTTCAATGATACAAGTGCAAGGAAATGGGTAATTATCCAATAAATTCCCTAAACTAAGGGTTATTGATAATGATTGATCTCAACAAACTTTTAAGGCCAAAGACAAAGGAATGTAACATGCAATCACTATTGGTGATGTGAAGTATAATATTAAAGTTCTAAAAGGTACACATATCATCCACTATAAATTATAAAATGTTTTATTTGATTCTAGATCCAGGAACTATTTTATTTCTGATGAATTTTCAAAGGGTATCACTGTATTACCTCCTAAATTAGTTGTTGAGTTAGATGTGACAACTCTTAAAGGCACAATGATCACATAAAAAGTTTATAATTATTATATGGTTGAAGTTTGTGGGAAAGTTCCTCCTTCAAATCTTATGATATATCTTATAGTGTAATTTGATGTGATTATTGGCATTGATTGGATTTATCTATATGGGTATCATATAAATTACAAAAAACAAAAATTATATTTTATATTCCCAATCAATATATGACCTTCTATAGATTCAAGGATGAATATAACCATCCAATAGAAATTTATTCCCTCTTATGTGTATTGATTCCTATAAATAAAGGTTATTTATCTAAAATGGTTGGGGAGAAACTAACATTTAAGAATACACCCACTGTACAAGATTTTGATGATGTCTTTCTGGAGGGACTTTCAGGTATTCCACCAAATCATGAAGTTGAGTTTTCAATAAAAATCATATTGGGTAATATGCCTATTTCAAAGACACCTTATTTAAAGGCCCCAATTTAGTTGCAAGAATTAAAAAAGAAACTCCAAGAGAATATTGATAATACATTCATATGCCCTAGTGTGTCACCTTGGGGAGCAATTGTTCAGTTTGATAAGAATAATTATGGATCAATGAAACTCTATATTGATTATCGAGAACATAACAAGATCACTATCAAGAAAAAATATCATCTTCCCTGCATTGATGACATATTTGACCAACTATAAAGAGCTTAAAACTTTTCCAAGATTTATCTTCATTCAGAATATAATCAATTAAGGGTCAAGAAAGAGGATATACCAAAGACTGCATTCTGTACAATGTATTGACACTATTAATTTATAGTGATGCCTTTTGGTATTAATAATGCTCCTGCTATCATTATGGATCTGATGAATAGAGTCTTTAGAAACTATCTTGATTAGTTTTTTGTAGTCTTTATAGATGATATTACTATCCATTCGAATATAAAGGAAAAAAATTAAGACCACTTGAGAATCGTATTGAAGACCCTAATAAAGGAGAAGCTTTATGAAAAATTTACAATGTGTGAATTTTGGATTCAGAAAGTTTCTTTTTTGTGTCACTAAATCTCAAAAGAAAGGATATATCAGGATTCATAAAAAATGTTGTTGAAAGTGGGTCGAGACCAAAAATAGTAACTAAGATCCGATATTTTCTTGGTTTTGTGGGATATTATCGATGTTTTTTGAAATATTTTTCACGATTATCTAATCCACTCACCAAGTTGACTTTGAAAGGAGTCATGTTCATATGGAAATAAGAATATAAAGATAATTTCAAAGAGTTAGAGAGAAGGTTATCCAATGAACCTATGATCACACTTCCTTGTAGTGGAGAAAGGTTTGTGATCTACAGTGATGCATCCAAGAAGAGGATGGGATGTGTTCTCATTCAAAATGATATATTGATAGATTATGCCTCACAGTAGCTGAAAATCCATGAGAAAAATTACCCAACTCATTATTTGGGGTTATCTATGATAATATTTGCATTAAATATATGGATGAATTATCTTCATGATGAAAGCTGTGATATTTCTACTAATGATAAATGTTTAAAGTATATTTTTAGACAAAAGGTGTTGAATATGTTCCAAAGAATATGGTTGGGTTTTATTAATGATTATGACTGCTCAATACATTACCACCCTTAGAAATCGAACAAGGTGTTAAATGCTTCAAGTCGACAAGACCATGCTAGCCTATATGTGATGAGGATAAATAAGATCCAATATTTATGGATTTTCAAATTATGGATCTTTAAATTTTAATGGAATGGGAAATTTTTTATCTTTATTTAATGAATCTTCAACCATCTATACAAGTGAATATAAAGGAGGTGCAGAAGAAAGATGTAGAGCTATAAAAGAAGCTGTGAAATGTTCCCAATTTCAACTATGATGGTGATAGAATAATAAGGTTAAAAAATTGGGTTTGTATTTCTCCCATACCAAAATTAAAGAAGGTGATATTGGATGAGGCTCATATTTCATCATTCTCTATTAACCCTGGAAGCACAAATATTTATAGGGACCAACAAGAGTATTCTTGTGGGATGGAATGAAAAGATATGTTTCCGAATATCTATCTCAATGATTGGTTTTCTGCAAGTCAAGGATGAGAGATAGAAGCCTAAGGGGATATTACAACCATTACCCATACTAGAAAGGAAATGGGAAAACACTACTAAGGACTTTGTCGTCAGAGTTCCCAAAACCTCCAAATGAAATAACTCTATCTAGGTTATAATTGATCACCTTAAGATGTCAGTACACTTTATTGCTACTAGAGAGTATTTCTAACTTGAGCATATTTCTAGGATATATGTAATGGATGTGGTAAGATTTCATGGAATACCACTTTCCATTATATCTGATCGAGATCCGAGGTTTACCTCGATGTTCTGGAGAATTCTTTAGCATTCTCTGGATATAGAGTTACGTTTCAGCACTGCTTATCATCCTCAAACAGACCGTCAGTCTAAGAGGAAAATTCATACTCTGGAATAAATTTCAAGAGATTTCTCAATATATTTTAATGGTGGCTGGGATCAACACATACCTTTGGTGGATTTTTCTTACAACAATATCTTTCTATATAGTATTCAGATGGATCTTTATGAATCCCTCTATGGAAAGAGGAGAATAAATCCAACTTGTTGGGATGCAGTTGGGGAAAGGAAGGTATTGGGAGATAATATTGTTGATGAAATGGAAGAGAATGTCATATTTACTTGATAACACATAATATCAACTTAGATTTGAAAAACATTGTGCTAAACATTAAGTAAAATATATATAGTTTGAAGATAGTGATAAGGTGTTTTTATGAATATCTTCCTAGAAGAGAGTGATGATATTTGGAAATAATGGAAACCTGAGCACTTGGTATATTGGTCCTTTTGAAATTCTGGATCGTATGATATAGGTATCTTACCGATTGGTGCTTACACCGAATCTCTGTCAAGTTCATAATGTATTCCATATATCTCCCATGATATAGTACATGTCTGATCCTTCACATGTACTAAACTAAGAAGTCATACCACTGGAGAAAGATTTTTATTATTAAGAACAACTGATAGAGATTCTGGATCATAAAAAAAATTCTATGAAACAATTCCAATTTTAAGAAGATACATGGGAACTTAAGGATATAATGAGGGAGAGGTATCATCGTCTGTTTGTTTCCAAGTGACAAATTCTAAGGGCCAAATCCAGTCTAAGGGGGATAAAATGTAACACCTATATGTTTTTATAAAATATTTTCTATAAATAATTTTAATTCTGCAGTATCTTTCATTGAAGGCAATCATGAGTTTTAATGAACCCCGAGACGCCCTTAGTGTAAAATTACCATTATAGCCTTGCTATTAAGTTAACATGAATAAATATAACTAACTTATGAAAATTCAATGTGAATTTATTGGCTATCAATTATATATGAAAAATATAAATCAATTATATATTTTTATTTTTGAGTGAATTACTATTTATAATGAAATTAATAATATATATTTGTTATATATATAATAAATTATTTTTGATATACATCCAATAGATATTGAATTCATAGGATATGAATAAACCCTATTTGATGTATAAAACCTATATTTTTTTAAATTGTAATTTTACCCCATTGAGTGGGAAACCCCTTGTAAATTATGATTTTGACACATTAATAATTTTTATATTACAACATATACATGTTATTTTGAAGTGCGATATAAATATTTTACATTGAATTTATATGTAAAAACATTTCAATCTTTAGATATGTTTTAACTTTTAAAAACATGTTCTCTCATTCTGATAATGGGATTGATTTTAAATTAATTACTACAATTTTAATGTTTTTAAAAATCGATTCCATATTTTTAATAAGTGGGTCTATATTATGTAAATAGACTTATTTTATTTTTGGCCATTATGAATAGTAACTTCGGTAATTTTTATTAATACAGTAAAAGGGTAAACCATGTTATTAAGGGTAAGAATACTATTATAAAATTACCCTAATACTTGTTTTAATATCACTAGATGAGTTTGTTTTTACCTAAATCATCGTCGGGTTGAAATGATATCCATTTGAATCCACATCGATGAGATTTGGACATTTATTTTATTTAATTTATGAAAATGTTAAATATGACTCACTCAAATTTTAATGTCACACCCCGACCCGGTGTCTTGCGGTCGTGGTTGTTTTTATTTATTTATTTATTATTATTTGTCTTTTAGTTTCTTAAAGTTTAAAAATTTGTTAAATTAAAATCAAAATGATGTAAAATAAAATAAATGGATTTTTTTTACTATTAATAATTTTATTATTATGATTAGTGATAATGTCACGACCTGTCCTCAAGGCCCGTGCCGTGACTACCCCAATCCCGCCTTCCATAGGCCAGGGGCTAGAGACTAGCACCAAGGCGTAAATCCCCGTAAAAGGGAAGGCATTGCCTTTGTAAAGTAAACAACAAACATACAGAGTAAGCAGGAAGAAGCAAACACTAAGTAAAAACTGGTATAACAGTAAGTGCGGAAAAGTAAGTGGGCCAGTATACAAACCAAAATTGAAAGTAAAGTACAACTGGGAAGGAAAAACAGCAACTGAAAGGTAAAGCCGCAACGTCGAGCTGTCCACTGGAAATCCCACCTGAAGGGTGGGTACAGATAGCTCCACTGCTCCTCGGGTCCCACCGTCCGCTCCGAGTATGTCTCGCCCAGTGGTCCACCTCCAGGTACCGTCCTGCTCTGCAAGCCTCAACCACGTTCAATGTTGTCCGTCGTCGGCAGCCAACACAATGTAGTGTGGGCATAGCCCGTGCAGGGGTGAGTATAAGCTACTCAATAGGGACCCTGAGACCCCCGAAGGTCTCCCAGTATCCACAAAGGATAAACCACAAAGGAAAGGTAAATCATGGAGTAACATCCGACACTGCTTAGGTATATGCCCATACATATACCTAAGTCATCCATTCTCGTTCGGCTCTAACATTCGAGCCCAAGTACAACCCAATCCACACAGGAAAGCAATACGTAAATCCACACAGGATAGCATAACACAATCCACGTAGGAAAGTAAAACAGGATTCATCTCACACATGTATACTTCTTCGAAAGATGAAAGAGATGATCACTGATCCATCTAAGTCGTTGGACCCACAAAGGATCGATAGGTACTAACCCCCGCAATGACCCACACAGGATCGGACCCACACAGGATCTGTAGGCGCTGGCTCACACAGAACCACTGAGCGCTGACCCACACAGGATCCGACCCACACAGGATTGGTAGCACTGATCCACACAGGATCGCTGAGTGCTATAGTCTTTGTCTTTGAATCCACTGAGGATCTCTGCACAGTCGTCGTCTCAGTCACAGTAGCAGTCGCAGCCAGCTCTAGGGTTCCCGCACACAACAAACTCGTTCGGGAGGGTCCGCTCCACGAGTCGAGATCCTGATACATCAACTGACACATAGTCCAGAGTTGATGTATCCAAAAGTTCTGTATCGTCAACAGGAACTCAACGTCGCAGACAGCGCGTAAATCGGACGCCCGGTATAAGAGTTGTTGGCTTTTTCGTTCGAGGGGCCTAGTTGGTTTTTAAGGCAAAACCAACCCAACCGTACTCCACCTGCATCCAAACCTCGGGCGGAGTAAGCCAAAATATCTGTCTCACTAAAAGGAATCCAACAAAGTCAATGTCACGTTAATCAGATGTCCGGAGCTTAAGATATGAGTGTTTCCACTCCGAGGGCCCGGTTGGTTTCATGTACGAACCAACCCGGCCGAACCCAAAGTATTTCGAAACCTTGAGTGCGATATACCAAAACGACCGGCTCGATTCAAGGATCACATCGCAACTGACGTTGTGTCGATCGTAGGTCCTTATCCCATGTTATGGGAAAAAGACCGAAGATGGTCCGAAAATGGGGGTTTCGGGCCCGGACTGACCCGGCCCGAGACCCCCCGGTCGGCCCGAACCGGGTCGACCCGACCCGGGACCGGGTCGGCCCGTCCCGGCGTGGCACGTCCCGGCCCGGCGGCCGGCCAACGGCCGATCCATTTGGAAAGGGGGGGGGGGGGGCTGCCCCCCTGATGTAACCGCGGCCCCCCAATTAAGGGGGTCGTTTTGTGCTGGCCGGCCGGGGGAATTAATTCCCCTGGCTTCCCTTTGTCCGGAAGGCCCACACCGGCCAACCGGTTCTGCCAACAAGGACCGGCGACGGCCGGTCCATCTTCCTTCGCCGACACCGGTGGCCCGGAACCGGCCGCCGGTCACCCTGCTCCGCCGCGGCCCTGCTCCGCCCGCAGTGTCTTCGGTTTTCTTCGACGCTACGCGACGGCGTCGCATCCTTGTTCAACTTCACGGCACGGCGCGACGGCGTCGCGCATTACTTTTCGTACGATCCCGCGTGGTGTGACAGCACCACGCCATTCCGTACCAACCACAAAGAATCAAACAAGGATAAAGGAGGAGGTTCGGCCGTGTTTGTGCGGTTCGGACCCCTCTCGTTAATCGATATCATTTGGTCGTATTTTCATGAAGAATGACAAGGTGGTAAACACGAACAAATTAAATAAACAACCCCTACCTTGATAAAAGAGATGACGAACGTCGGCGTCGTGAAGCGAGGATTCGAAGAAGTTGACAGAGATTTCGTCATGGAAAACCGTCGCGAAAAGAGACGTCACGGAAGAAAAACGTCATGGAAGAAGACGTCGCGTCGCGGGTCAGTGTCGTGGAAGATGGTCTCCGAGGGCTCGGTGCTCCACATCGGATATTGTTCGTTCTTCGCGTTATTCGTCAAAGATAATGAAGAACTCAAGACTTCCTTAGCTTTTTATCCAAAGTCTCTCAAACAACTAAACACCAACCAAATAAAATACGTTCTTAACTTATTTTATTAACACATCAAGGCTTTTGAAATTCAAGTGTTTGAATTCCACATTAACTCACCTCATTAATTCCATAAGTTAATAAACTTAAGTTAACAAAATTAATGGTAGTTGAGGAGGTTAGAGGATATGAAGGGGTGGGGTTCGTGTGGGCCCCACCACCCTCATAACCTCCCAAGGGAGGTTGGGTAGTTACCCAAATTCCATCCAAAGGATTAAACACTTAGAGTAAAAATAAAAATTGTTGTTAAATTTTTATTTTTAACTTCCACAATTTTTAACAACTTCTCTCGTGTAAACGCAACTTCGGATTAAGCGTTCCTAATAAATTACCGGCGTTGCGGTTCTATCGGTGCCCTCGGAATTCGATTCCGAGCACCATTTCAAAAGATAGGAATTCCCACTCATTCATTCACTGAACATACCCGAGCTAAACTTTGGATAGAAATTCCGGGCACACCGGGCCTCAGAATCAAATGTCGTCTGAAACTACATTCTTGTAAAATTCCAAAGAAAAGTAAGAAACAATTTCCCTTAAATTTTACGGGTCTTTACATTACTCTCACCTCAGGGATTTACGTCCCCGTAAAGATACAATGAAAACTAGGGAAACAAATGTCAGTACTGAGCACGCATCTGAGCCTCCCGCTCCCAAGTGCTCTCCTGGAGGTTCTCGTGCTGCCATCTGATGCGCACTAGAGGAATCGACCATCCACGTAGTACCCGCTCCTGTCGATCCTCGATCTCCACTGGGACCTCCGCAAAAGTTTCCCCATCATCAACATCAAGCTCCCCATGGTCAATGATATGCGTCGGGTCATGTACGTATCTTCTCAGTTGAGATACGTGGAAGACGTCGTGCACCCGGTGCAACTGAGGTGGTAGAGTCAGGTGATAAGCCACCTCTCCAATCCTGCTGAGGACCTGGAATGGTCCGATGAAGCATGGAGACAACTTTCCGCCTCGGCTAAATCTCTGTATTCCATGTCATGGTGAGACACACAAGAAGACGTGGCCGCCATCCTCGAACTCTAGTGGCCTCCACCTCCTGTCAGCATAAGACTTCTGCCGGCTCTGAGCTGTCCTCATCCGCTCCTGGATGACCTGGACCTTCTCTGTCGTGGCCTGAACCATCTCTGGTCCCACAAGTGCTAACTTCCCAGGGTCTGTACAACACAAAGGAGATCTACAAGGTCGGTCGTACAACGCCTCGTATGGTTCCATCCCGATGGTGGAGTGGTAGCTGTTGTTGTATGCGAATTCCACCAAGGGTAGGTGGTCCTCCCAGCTGCGACCAAAGTCGAGGACACATGCGCAGAGCATGTCCTCGAGAGTCTGAATGGTCCTCTCCGTCTGACCATCTGTCTGAGGGTGAAAGGCTGTGCTTAGACGTAGCTATGTTTCGAACACCTCCTACAACCACTTCCAAAGCTCGGAAGTAAAGCGAGCATCTCGATCGGAGATGATAGATGATGGTACACCATGAAGCTTCACAATCTCCTGAACGTAGAGACGTCCCAAGTTCTCCACTGAGCCCTGCTCTCTGATGGGTAAGAAGTGAGCCGACTTGGTGAGTCGGTCGACAATCACCCAGATAGAGTCGTGACCTCTAGAAGTGCGTGGAAGTCCAGTCACGAAGTCCATAGATATCCCGTCCCACTTCCACTCCGAGACCTCTAAGGTCTGTACCAAGCCTGCTAGTACCTGATGCTCTTCCTTCACCTACTGGCATATGAGGCATCATGAAACGAACTCTGCCACAACCTTCTTCATGCCCGGCCACCAGTGTTGTCGTCTGAGGTCCTGGTACATCTTCGCCACTCCACTACTGAAGCTAAATATGTAGCAGATGGAAGTTGTTGTGCTCAAGTGTTGTGGATGCAACACACACTCACCGATTATGGCTTGAGTTTTACTAAAAATCAAATTTTGTGTGATAACACAAGTGCCATTTCCCTCAGTAAGAACCCTGCACATCACTCCCATGCAAAACACATAGATATTAGGCATCACTTTCTTATGGATCACACACTAAAAGGAGATATTATTCTTCAGTTTATCGGAATGCAAGATCAACTTGCTGATATTTTCACAAAATCATTGCCTTCTAATAGATTTGAATACATTAAACAGAAGTTAGGAATGATAATCGTAAGGTATTCCTCCTTAATTAACTTTCTGTTGAAAAAGTCTCCTTACAGCAATAAACTCCTTTTCATAGGGGGAGTACATTTGATTGTTAGATTAACAAGATTTTCCAAAATTTGTTTTCAAACTCTTCGGAACTAAACTTCCGGAATGGAATTTCCGGAACTAAAATTTTCCAGAATGGCTACTTTCATACAGAATACTTCTGGAATGGAAGTGTTCGTATTGAAAATATCTGGAATGGAAACATTCATATTGGTATTTTCATAACGGGAATTTCGTACCGAATCTTTCATAATAAGTTTTTTCGTTTTCAAAATTTTATAATAACTTTTTCATAATGAGTTTTTCTTACTGAGTTTTTTTTTCGTAATGAGTTTTTTGAATTTTTCCTTTTCATAATAAAGTTTTTTTGTAGTTTTCATAAAAATGTTACCAATTACGAATAATCCTCCTAAGACAATCCGAAAGGTATGATTTCCTTAACCAAGTTTTCATAATCATATTTTACTTGCTGGCATTTTCTTATATTTTGTTTTCGGATTATAATTTTCTTAATTCAATGTTTTAATAAAAACCTCAAAAGATCGGATTCAAGAGAATTGGTTTTTGACCATCAGATCTGATCTCAGCTTATCACAACCATTTGATCAACCGTGGAAGTTGAACCGTTTTTTCGTTGCCTATATAAAGGGGACCCCAAATGTTGTCCCACATCGGTTTTCAAGCTCCAGCGTCTCGAAGCTCTGCCTCTCTGTTTTAAGGCCGTTCCGAACTTCAGTTTTCTCAGTTCCTAACTTCTCAGAGGTCTTCAAATCCGAATGTCTGTGGAAGCAGCTTCTCAAGACATGTCGTCTTCTAAGCCGATTTTGAAGTGGTTAGTATACAGAGAGAGGCTGGTTTATCCGGATTTCTTCAACAAGTACGAGTCTCTTATTTATAAGAATATCAAGCTTAATGGTTTGGAAGATGTTGCGGTGTCAAAACCCGGGAACCAAGATGAAGTGTATTCAGACTTACTTGTTGAATTATATGAGACAGTTTCTTTTCTTAATGAAGATGGAAAGGAGAAATTGTCTTTTAAGTCTTATGGTAAGACTTATAAGCTTTCATATGCCAAGGCAGCCATCTTGGTAGGGCTAAAGAATGAAGGTGAAGCTGAGTTTGTTTCTCATGTGTTGCCAGATTCTAAGGGTAGCTTCGACAAGGAAAAAGCCTTAGAAACTCTCAGACTGGCTGATGACAAGGCTCCGAAGATTGCTAGTTTATCTACAAATTTCCGAATTCTAGAGTTATGGGTACAGGGTCTTATCGTACCAAGGAAAGGTGACAAAGATAGCTTGAAGAAGAGTGAGATCTATATCCTAGATTTTCTGATAAATCTGAGGAAGTTTAATTTGATGAAGCACATTCTTATCACTCTTGAGAATTTGAAGAAAGGAAATCTGAGAGCTCAGATTATTATGTATCCAGCAATCCTCTCCAAGTTGATAGTTTGGTGCCTTGAGTCTTTCAAGGAGGCTTTCAAATCTAAGCCAAGAGTTTGCAAGATTATGCTGGTGAGTGATGGTACACTCAAAAGGATGGATGTAGCTTTTGACAAGGAGTCTGGACAGTTTATTGATCTACCTGCTCAAAAAGAATCAGTTCCAAAAGCTGATGATCCGGAATCCTCTAAGCCGGTAAGGAAGAGAAAGCTGAAAGAAGTGGAAGTAGAAGCCGAGGATCCCAAGTCTAAGGAAGTTCATTCCGCACATCCAGACCAAAGAAGAATAAATATTACCCAGATGAGGTTGTTGCTAAATGGAGGGAGATGAAAGAAAATAGAGTGCAAGGGGAGCCTCAGTTTGGCCTTGACCCTGCGGAGGCTAAGGCCTGGAAGGAAAAAACTGCGGATGAGCTAGAAAAACAAGAAAAAGAAAAGAAGATCAAGAAGAAGATGTCTGAGGCTGAGGTAGCTCAGGCTTTGTTAAAATTCAATGAGATGGTTTCTGCGAACATTCCTGTTCCGAGATCCTTTTCGTTGGAATCTCTACCTGAGACTCCAGGAAGAGAGTTTGTTGCTCCGGAAGAGGCAGTGGCTAAGCCAGTTGAACAAGGTGAGTAAGTTGAGCAAGTGGAAGAAGAAGAAGATGTTGATGAAGGAAGTGGTGAAACCGGAGATGTGTTGAAACAAGTAGATGATTATAATGGGAAACCTTCGGAACACTTATCGCTCCAAAATTCAGAAGCTGAATCATCGAAGCTAGTTACTCCAGCAATGGAATAAGAGAAAGGAGATGAAGAAGTAGCTTATCATGGAGACGAAGAACAACTTTTACATGATATTTCTCAGATAGAAAACGTAGAGGTTGGTGTTCAGGAAGTTGCTGATGAGGAAGATAATGTTTTCCAAGTCTCTGATAGCGAAAAGAAAACTCCGGAATAGGATTCTATTCCGAAAAAAGAAAAGGGAAAGCAAATTCTTGCTGATACTCCGAGTTCAGTAGTGGTGAAGAGAAAAGAAGCTGGTAGTTCTTCAAAGAGAAATATTGACCTTGTTGAAGAAGAAAATTCTCCAAGCAAACTTTCGGATTCGGAGTCATCTTCGTTGGGGCATGACTTTGTTGTTCAGTATTTGAAGAAGTTGGTGGGAACCATTCCGACCTTCTCAAGTATTGATTCAAGATGCCAGATGCTCCAACATGCTTTGAATCAGAAAACAGACTCTGTGTCTATGGTTATGGACAAGTGTGTTGAAATAGAGGCTCAGTTCAAAACGTTTTTTGTTGGCTACGAAGCCCACAGAAAATCTTGCAAGAGGATGACAAACTGGTCGAAGAAAACTGTAGAAGAGATGAGGCTATTCGACAAATTTCAAGACAATGTTAAAGATGCTTTTGAGACTGAGGACAGGAAGATAAATGAGCTGACTTCTTATTTTGAAGAGAAGCTGATAGATGAAAAGAACTTTCGGATTCAAGAAGTCAGATATCTAAATGGGAAGCTAAATTCTGTCTCTCAAAACTGGAAGTTTGAAAGAGATCATCAGACTGAGTTTCAAGAAAAAATGAAGGCTTAGGAAGAAAAGATCAAAGCTCAGGAAGAAAAGCTTCAAGCCCAGGAAGAAAAGATTGAAGCTCAATCTGTGAGAATAGTGGTCTTAGAGAAGCAAGCTGAAGAAGATCATAAAGACTAAAATAAGATGAAGACTATTCTAAAGGGTCTCATGGCAAAGGAAAAAGATCCCAAATAGACAGATCTGATCTTTTGTTGTAATTTAACTCTTTTGTTGTTGAAATTTTCAATCTTAATAAAATTTTTGTGCTTGTTCGTTTCTTTCTGTTGCTACTACTAATCTTTTAGGTACTTTGTTATATTTTCCATTCCCTTGTATTCTTTTTGAAAATCACAAAGGGGGAGAAGGAAAAGAACTCTAATGAAAGGGAAAAAGAATCCTAACAAAGGGTGAAAAAGAAAACAAACTCTAATAAGAGTTTATCTAAGGGGGAGTTTTTTTTATTAAATAAGACCTTCTTATTCGTAATGAAGTATCACTCCGGAAATCTAGAATACGATCCTTAGAGTTTCAAAGCCTAAGGGGGAGTTAGTCGTATTCATCAATATCCTTAAAACAAAGGGAGATAAGCCTTAATGTTTTTCTTTCTTCTTAGAATTTCTTTTTCAAGGATTTTTGTGCTTTCCAAAAAGGGGGAGATTGTTGAGTCAATAAGGTTTTCCTTATGACTTTTCCATTCCTTCTTGTTTTGAAAATCACAAACACCTTATCTTTAAGAAAATCACTTTTATAAGGAAAATTGCTTTTATAAGGAAAATTGCTTTTATAAGGAAAATCGCTTTTGTAAGAAAAATTTTTCTTATCATATTTTCATTCATATTTTTCCTAAGTATAAAATTCGGATTCATTTCTGTTTTCTCGGATTTGTTTGAAACTTTGATATAAAGTATTCTGTTTGAGGATCTGAATTATGGATAAGAATTTTAAGGAAGTTTCACTCTGAATTCCAGATGAGAACTGTAATAAAGTATCATTCCGAATTCCAGATACGAACTCTGACTAAGTTCTATTCCAGATTCAGGATACGAATCCTTATGAAGTTCGACAATGAATTCTCATTACGAATTCTAATGACGAATTCTCATTACGAATTCTGATAATGAATTTTCATTAAGATTTATGATGATGAATTCTCATTACGAATTCTGATGATGAATTCTCATTCCGAATTCTGGATACGATTTCTCATTACTAATTCTTAAGATGAAATCTCATTATAAATTCTGATGATGAATTCCCATTACAAATTTTGATGAGGAATTCTCACTACGAATTCTGATGAAGAATTCTCATTCCGAATTCTCATTCCTAATTCATCTATTAAACAGAATCTGATCATCTCTGTTTTGTACACTCTGAATTTATTCAGACTCCGAATTTCCACTCCGAACTTTCATTTTTCTTATGCCTTTATATATTGTCTACTCTTTATTATTTTCCTTACACTCCTAACTTTACACTCCGAACCTTCACTCCGAATATTTTTAGCTAAGTTTAAAAACGGTGTCGTATATTCTGTTACACTTGTTTTGTTATAAAACGATGTCGTGTATTATGTTATGAACTAACTGTTGGTTAAGTTACACGTGTACAGGTCCCTCCGATTTTTAAGGAAAATATGATCGTTGGAAAGGAGGCCGACCTTACCTATAAATAAGAGCTCATTTGAAAAATCTCACGACTGATGGATGAACAACTTGGTTATTGTGCATACATGTTGTTGATGTGATTTCTAGAGAGAGAGGATCTTATTGACTCTCAAAGCTTCATGCGACTCCGAATGTTGGTGATTACATTCGAGGGCTTCCGGGGATAGGAAGACAGAGGTGATGACTACCTTGAAGTTCGAGGGCTTCCTTGCTGAGGAAGACAGGGGTTGCCAACTACCTTGAAGTTGAGGGCTTGCGGGGATAGCAAGACAGAGATACTCCGATCTTCGTATCGAGGGCTTACCCTGGTGTGGGTAAGACAGACTTTCTTGAAAGTATAAATCAAGCGACCTTTATCCAAGGTTGTTGGATACCCTTCTCTTTGGGTTAAAAGACTTATATCTTGTTACTTGTAGTGTTACTACTTGTTTATTTCTGCTGCATTATGTATTATAAGGAAAATATAACTTTCTTATACTTCCTTACTTGTACTTTGTTTCATTTAGATTCTATATGCTTTAAGGTAGAATCTCATATTGTAATCTTTTGTTAAGTTTCAATTTCCGGAACCATATTTCCGGAACCAACTTTCGGAATCTCTTTCCAAGTTTTCATTTGGTATTAGAGGTGTTGTGAATTTGCTTAAGTTTAACTTTGTTAAACCTATCCCTTTCCTTTACTTAAGGAAAACATAGTTATTCATAACTAACTTTAAAGGTTCCAAAGGAATTTTTAAAGTATACAATTCACCCCCCTCTTGTAAATTGAGCATCTACATCATTATTTCGATCCTACATCCAGGATGTACCGCCAAAGGAGAAGTGTGAAACTCTCTCAGCACCTCCTCTCATAAAGCGACTGGTACCAAGGTACATCCTCTGAAAAGTATGTCATGCTCTGCTCCAAAGGAGAAACCATCAGGTGCTTGTCCTGAGGATATCTGTGCACGCCGCGTCTCACAGTCAGCGTCCCCACGCTGTGCCTCTCTGACCCGCTGCAGTAGTGGAGGAGTGACTGTGAGGGACTGAAGGAAGGCTGCTCCATCTCTATCCACGAAGGATATCTGCAAAGCGGCTAGCTGCTCTGTCACCTCCTCAAGTAGTTGAATGCCAATCCTCCTGATGAGAGCATCGGCTACTACGTTTCCCTTCCCAAGAGTATAGACTATCTCAAAGTCATAGTCCTGGAGGAACTCGAGTCATCACCACTATCTCAGGTTCAGGTCCTTCTGAGAGAAGATGTATCTGAGACTCTGATGGTCAGAAAAGACTGTAAAGTGCTCACCCATCAGGTAGTGTCGCCATGTCTTCAGAGTGAAGACCACTGCTGCTAACTTTAGGTCATTGGTAGCGTAATTATACTCATGCGGCCTCAACTGACATGATCCATAGGCAATCACTACCCACTCCTGCATCAGGACACATCCGAGTCCGGTCCCTGATGCATCGCAGTAGACTACGTACCCTACTCCCTCCTCAGGCAACCTCAAGATAGGTGCGATGGTCAATCTCTGTCTCAGGTCCTGGAAGATCTACTGACATCTGTCTAACCACACGAAGGGTTTCCCCTTCTTCGTCAAATCTGAGAGTGGTGCTGCAAATCTGAAGAAGTCTAGCACGAATCTCCGGTAGTATCCAGGTAGTCCCAAGAAACTCTGCACCTCCGTCACGCTTCTGGGTGGCTCCCAAGCTAGCACTGCCTCGATCTTTGCAGGATCCACTGCAACTCCCGCCTCAGAGATGACGTGCCGCAAGAAGTGGACCTCACGTATCCAGAACTGACACTTCGAGAGCTTTCCATAAAGCTGGTGCTCTCGGAGTGTGTCTAGTACAACCCGTAAGTGGTAGGCGTGTTCCTCCTCAGTCGTCGAGTAAATCAAAATGTCTTCAATGAATACCACGACAAATCGATCGAGGTATGGCTGAAAGATCCTGTTCATGAGGGCCATGAACACTGTTGGAGCATTGGTTACGCTGAATGGCATAACCAAGAACTCATAGTGGCCATACCGACATCTGAATGCCGTCTTCTGCACATCCTCATCTCGAACTCTGAGCTGATGATAGCCTGACCTGAGGTCTATCTTCGAGAACCACCATGCTCCCTTGAGCTGATCAAAGAGGTCATCAATCCTCGGTAGCGGATACGTGTTCCTCACTGTCACCTGGTTCAGGCGACGATAGTCGACACAAAGTCGCAAGCTCCCGTCTGCCTTCTTGGCGAACAAAATTGGGGAAGCCCAAGGTGAAACACTGTGTCGGATGAATCCCTTGCCCTGCAAGTCCTCCAACTGTAACCGTAGCTCTCAAAGCTCAGCGGGGGCCATCCGATATGCTGGAGTCGATATCGGGGTTGTCCCAGGGTACATGTCAATATGGAAGTCTACCTCTCTACGAGGAGGTAGTCCTGGAACTTCGTTGGGAAAGACGTCCGCGTATTGATCCACCACTGCAGGAAAACTAGGACTCTGCACGTCAACTGCTCCTAGGACGAGGCTAGCCAACTGATGAGTGATGGGATTTCCTCTCCTCTGTGGAAGTCCATCCTGTGCTGTGAAGGCTCCCTTCTCGCCAGTGAAGGTGAACCTAATCCCGTCGGTGCGTACACATCGCACCTTGCGCCTAATACAGTCAATCTATGCATGGACCGTAGACAACCAATCCATGCCCAAGATGACGTCGTAAGGCCTCGACGCTGCTACAAGAAGATCCCAGCCGAAGCTCTCGCCTCCTAGAGTAAGCTCACACTGTCGGCACCAATGCGTAATCGTCGAGTCTGCTCCCATAGGAGTCTCTAGCCGTAAGGATTGAGCCAACGACACTGTCGGAATCTCCGAGCTCCGAACAAGGGCAGCAGCTATGAAAGAGTGACTCGCTCCTGTGTCTATAAGAACTGCAGCAAGGGTGGAATAGACACAGATAGTACCTCAAATCATCTCGGGCGCGCCGTGGTCGTAGGCCTCTGTTGCCTGGAGCCGTGCCTGTCTCTGCCCGCCAACTCCCTGTGGTCGGGGTGGACCTCCTGGTGGTGGTGGTGGTAAAGCCTCAAAGCGTCGCCCACCACCTACTTCTTGGGCAGCTCCCCTGCCTCGTCCTCCTGCTCCCTGCGGACCACCACAGTCGACCCTCTGCCTCTGCCTCAGTGGTCCCTCAACCGTCTGCTGCTCCTCGGCACAGCGGGTCGGGCAATCACGAGCCATGTGGCCCTGCCCGCCGCATGAGTAGCACTACCTGCCTCTCGAAAGACTGGCTCCGCGTTGTGTGCCCTGCACTGCTGAGCCAGTGTCCTGAGGTCGTCTGCCTGAGGGTCTAGTCTACCTGGACCCATGAGTCATCCGTCGACTGCCTGCTGCAGAAGACTCTGCTACGTGCCGCCCTACAGTGGGTCTCGGCACTGGTGTAGACTCAGCAAGAAAGCTCTCGATCAAAAGGGCTCGCTCCAGTACTCCTGTCTGAGTCGGAATGCAGAGGGAGATCAGCGATGCCCTGATCTCGTGTCTCAATCCCTGCTCAAAGGTCCGGGCCCGGAAGAATGGGTCCCGTACCATGTCTATCGAGTAGCACGAGAGATCGGTAAATCTCGCCGAGTACTGGGCGACCGTCATGCTGCCCTGCCGCAGCTGAAGAAGCTCCTGGATGCGCCCCTCACGGAGGGTGGCTGGGACGAACTCTGAGCGGAAGAGGCTCTCAAAGTCCGTCCAGAGAAGAGATGCCTCATCGTTCACCTGGAGCATCAAGATCAACCATCGGCCCACTGCTGCCTGTAGTAGGCTCACTGCGAGGATCACCATGAGGTCTGCTGGTGTCCTCACTAACTGGAAAACTCGTACAACTGCCTCCAGACAGTCCTCGGCTGCCTGGGGGTCCGTATCCCTGCGGGACCTGGGTGGTCGCTGGCGCTGGAACTCATGCAGTGCACTAAGGCGACATGCATCGTCAGCGGCTGGGGCTGGAAGCATCAGTGGCTCAGCGGGTAGAGCTACCGCCGGTGCCACTGCTGACAAAGGGCCCTGCACCGAGGCCTCGTCGCTCGGTGGGCTGTCGTCACGCTCAACTCTCGGAACCCTAGCTGGCTGCCGTCGTGGGGCCATCCTGAAAAGGAAACAGGTGTGCCACGGTCAGAACAGTATACCTGGTGAGCTGATACAAGTAATCACAAAGAAAACTTGAAACACACATGCAATCAATGTTTTTGTGCATTAAGTCGGAAATCAGAAGTTAGGGTCCTGGTGTACGGATACGTCGGCCGCCGCACCAACACTGGACTCCCTGGACTGATAACCACACCCAATACGCTAAACATTATTTCTTCACATAGAAAAGATCAAAGTCTGCGGTAGAACCGATCTCCTATGATACCAATTTGTCACGACCCGTCCTCGGGGCCCGTGCAGTGACTACACCAAGCCCGCCTTCCATAGGCCAGGGGCTGGCGACTAGCACCAAGGCATAAATCTCCGTAAAAGGGAAGGTATTGCCTTTGTAAAGTAAACAAAAAATATACAGAGTAAGCAGGAAGAAGAAAACACTAAGTAAAAACTGGTACATCAGTAAGTGCGAAAAAGTAAGTGGGCCAGTATACAAACCCAAATTGAAATTAAAGTACAACTGGGAATGAAAAACAGCAACTGAAAGGTAAAGCCGCAACGTCGAGATGTCCACTGGAAATCCCACCTGAAGGGTGGGTACAGATAGCTCCACTGCTCCTCGGGTCCCGCTGTCCGCTCCAAGTATGTCCCGCCCAGTGGTCCACCTCCAGGTACCGTCCTTCTCTGCAAGCCTCAACCACGTTCAACGTTGTCTGTCGTCGGCAGCCAACACAATGTAGTGCGGGCGTAGCCCGTGCAGGGGTGAGTATAAGCTACTCAATAGGGACCCCGAGACCCCCGAAGGTCTCCCAGTATCAACAAAGGATAAACCACAAAGGAAAGGTAAATCACGAAGTAACATCTGACACTACTTAGGTATATGCCCATACATATACCTAAGTCATCCATTCTCATTCGGCTCCAACATTTGATCCCAAGTACAACCCAATCCACACAGAAAAGCAATACGTAAATCCACACAGGATAGCACAACACAATCCACATAGGAAAGTAAAACAGAATTCAGCTCACACATGTATACTTCTTCGAAAGACGATAGAGATAATCACTGATCCATCTAAGTCGTCGGACTCACAAAGGATCGATAGGTACTAACCCCCGCAATAACCCAAACAGGATCGGACCCACACAGGATCTGTAGGCGCTGGCTCACACAGAACCGCTGAGCGTTGACCCACATAGGATCAGACCCACACAGGATCAGTAGCACTGATCCACACAGGATCGCCGAGTGCTGTAGTCGTTGTCATCGAATCCACTGAGGATCTCTGCACAATCGTCGTCGTAGTCACATTAGCAGTCGCAGCCAGCTCTAGGGTTCCCGCACACACAAGCTCGTTCGGGAGGGTCCGCTCCACGAGCCGAGAGGATGATACATCAACTGACACATAGTCTAGAGTTGATGTATCCAAAAGTTCCGTATCGTCAACAGGAACTCAACGTCGCAGACGGCGCGTAAATCGGACGCCCGGTCTGAGAGTTATTGGCTTTTTCATTCCAGGGGCCCGGTTGGTTTTTAAGGCAAAACCAACCCGATCGTACTCCACCTGCATCCAAACCTTGGGCGGAGTAAGCCAAAAGATCTCTCTCACTAAGAGGAATCCAAAAAAGTCGACGGCATGTCAATCGGACGTCCGGAGCTTAAGATATGAGTGTTTCCGCTCCGAGGGGCCGGTTGGTTTCGTGTACGAACCAACCCGGCCGAACCCAAAGTATTCCGAAACCTTTATTGTGATATACTGAAACGACCGTCTCGATTCAAGGATCACATCGCAACTGACGGTGCATCGATCAGAGGTCCGTAACCCATCTTATGGGCAAAAGACCGAAGACGGTACGAAAACCGGGGTTTCGGGCCCGGACCGACCCGGCCCGAGACCCCCCGGTCGGCCCGAACCGGGTCGACCCGCCCCGGGTCTGGGTCAGCCCGGCCCGGCGCGGCCCGGCGCAACCCGGCCTGGCGGACCATCCAGGCGGCCGGTCCTTCTTCCTTCGCCGACACCGGTGGCCCGGAACCGGTCGCCGGTCACCCTGCTCCGCCGCGGCCCAGAACCGGCCGCCGATCACCCTGCTCCGCCACGGCCCGGAACCGGCCGCGACTTGGTTCGTCCGGTGCGGTGCGACGACACCGTGCCCTTCCTCCACGGCCCTGCTCTGGCCCACTGTCTTCGGTTTTCTTCGACATGACGCGACGACGTCACGTCCTTGTTCAACTTCACGGCGCGGCGCGACGGCGCCGCGCATTACTTTCCGTACGATCCCGCGTGGTGTGATGGCACCACGCCATTCCGTCCCAACCACAAAGAATCAAACAAGGATAAAGGAGGTGGGTCAGCCGTGTTTGTGCGGTCTGGCCCCCTCTAGTTAATCGATATCATTTGGTCGTATTTTCATGAAGAACGACAAGGTGGTAAACACGAACAAATTAAATAAACAACCCCTACCTTGATAAAAGAGATGATGAACGTCGGCATCGCGAAGCGAGGATTCAAAGACGTTGACAGAGATTTCTTTGTGGAAAACCGTCACGAAAAGAGACGTCACGGAAGAAAAACTTCGTGGAAGAAGACGTCACGTCGCGGGTCGGTGTCGCGGAAGACGGTCTCCGAGGGCTCAGCGCTCTACGTCGGAGATCATTCGTTCTTCTCGTTCTTCGTCAAAGAGAATGAAGAACTCAAGACTTCCTTAGCTTTTTCTCCAAAGGCACTCAAACAACTAAACACCAACCCAATAAAATAAGTTCTTAACTTATTTTATTAACACATCAAGGCTTTTAAAATTCAAGCGTTTGAATTCCACATTAACTCACCTCATTAATTCCATAAGTTAATAAACTTAAGTTAACAAAATTAATGGGAGTTGAGGAGGTTAGAGCATATGAAGGGGTGGGGTTCTTGTGGGCCCCACCACCCTCATAACCTCCCAAGGGAGGTTGGGTAGTTTCCTAACTTCCATCCAAAGGATTAGACACTTAGAGTAAAAATAAAAATTGTTGTTAAATTTTTATTTTTAACTTCCACAATTTTTAACAACTTCTCTCGTGTAAACGCAACTCCGGATTAAGCGTTCCTAAGCAATTACCGGCGCTGCAGTTCCATCGGTGCCCTCAGAATTCGATTCCGAGCACCGGTTCAAAAGATAGGAATTCCCGCTCATTCGTTCACTGAACGTACCCGAGCTAAACTTCGGATAGAAATTCCGGGCACACCGGGCCTCAGAATCAAGTGCCGTCTGAAACTGCGTTCTTGTAAAATTACAAAGAAAATTAAGAAAAAATTTTACTTGAATTTTATGGGTCTTTACAGATAATATTATTATTAAGTTTATTATAATTTTTCTTAAGTTATTATGAGTATTAATATTAATATTATTTGTTTTATTTGTTTTATTATTTCTTTATTTTATTTATATTTATTTTTATTTTTTTCCCTCTTCTCTCCATTTTTTTCTCTCCTTTCTCCCTATTCTCTCTTCCTCCCCCTTGTTGCTTCGCATTTTCATCCCCCTCTCCCTGCATCGTGCCGCTCGCGCTACCCCCACCCTCCTCCCGCTCCTCTTCTCCCCCTCCAGCCGAAGCCGCCGGCGCGCCTCCCTCCCTCCGGCGACGGCTCCCTTTATGCGTGGTCGGGCCTCCTCCCTCTCGCGACATGCCTTCGGCGAGCCACCACCGGTGCACCCCATGACCGATGGCCTCCCCCTCCTACTCACAAGACACCCTCCCCGTCGCGCGACTCCCATCGGCATGCAACACCTCTGGCCGGACTCCCCTTGCATGCGCGACCCCCAGCACGGGTTGTCTTCTTCCTGTAGTAGAGTTGCAGATTAGGGTTTTCTGTTTTTAAGCTCTCTATTTTTTTATTTGATTTTGTTGATTTTGGTTCAAATGCTTGAATTAGGGTCAAATTGTGGTTTCTTGTGATGCATTTGGCGCACGATCAAAGTTTTGCATCGGAATTCGAAGTTTCGACACCGATGGTAAGTGTCTCCGCATATAAGTTTTGTTTGATCAATTAATTTGCTTGTTTAATTAATTTAGGATGTTCTTTAATTAAATTTTTTTGGTGCGAGACTAGTGTTTAAAATAATTTAGTTTGCGTTTGTTTTGTTTGGCGGTGTGTTATTATGGTATGAGCGTGTTTCTGTTGAAAACTTTCTATCTGGTCAATTGATAGTGTTTTGTAAGTTGTGTAGTTAGTTTATTATTTTGTACAAATGGTAAATATTGTGTTCTTAATGTGGCGTTGTGTGCATTTGGTAATGAAAGAAGGTTGAAGTTGGTTTTGTGTGAAAAGATGTGTTATAATCTTTAAAAATTGGTTTATGAAAATTTAGAACGATACATTAAATAATTTTTAAGGATGAAAATTTGTTTTAATTAAATTGTGTAAAGGTTTTTAGTGTGCGTTTGTTTCTAAAGAGGGGATTTTGGGTATTTTCTCGGTGTGAGGCAGTGAGGTGTTTCCTTGGGTTGTTTTATAAATTGCATAATGGCTTATTTAAATTGTTTGGATGGTAAAAAACTTTTTTTGGAAATGGTTTAAACAATGGAATGCATGTTTTCGAATTTTCTCCGGTTTATGTGACGATTTGAAATGGCCTTTGGAAATGGTTAAATTGTTTTTGTTCTTTTCTTTTAATATTTTCAATGAGTTTTATGAGTTATGTAAGTGGCGCGTCGTTGGTGAAAACCCTTGATGTGTTAATTTGAAACACTTTATGGATTGTTTAAGTGTTTAATGGTTTTATTAAATTATTTGTGTAGTGCATTGGACCTCGCGACGATGTTTTCAAGTTGCGGGTGTCAGGAACGCCTATACGTACATGCATAGGGTAAGGCATATATATATATGCCCTCTTTGGACATATTCCCTCACGGTGTGGGGAATATATGCAATGCAGCTAGGGGTGCGTATATATATATATATGTATAAATGCATGTGCGTGTATGCGCCTACTGTCGGTTCGAGTGGCCATCGACAGATAATGACACGTTTGAGGTAGGTCTCCTATGCCTATGCTTTTAGTTTGAAATTCGAAATTGATTGATTGTTTTAAAAATATGTTTTACACTATGCTATATAAACATGCTATGAAATCTGTTTGCAGTTGCTAGAAACTATTATGCCCTTGTTTTGTAAATTGAAATGTATTTCAAACGATGTTGGTCTTAAGTGACTTTTCTTGAAAATTGATTTCTTAAGTGGTTTTGAATTGGTAAGGTGTATTTCCAAGGTATTTGGCCTTTTGGCCGTTTGATTGTAAAAAGTGTTCCCTTTATGTAATTAAGCCCGTTTGGAATCTTAAGAATGTTTTATGAAAAAGAAAAACCTCTATTGAGGCACGCCCCCCTTGGTTTTAGAAAAATGATTTTTTTAAAGTTGGATGTGTTATCATGTGCCCAATTTGATGCTTATGCACTGTGTGACGTGAAAGAGGGGGGATGCACTCAAAGAGTGAGAGCGGTGGTGAGATTTCGAATGAGTTTTAGAAAAAGAAAGTGTTATGTACATATATGTTTGCTTGAAAAAGAAAAGTCACCACCACTTGAAATAGAGCACAATGGGAAATCTGGGTATCTAGGTGGGTGACCAGGACTAGTACGCTAGATGACATGGCAGAGGTTCGCCTCGGGTTTTCTAGTAGGATTGACGCAACAAAACTAACTAAACATATAAATTTCTGAGGGTCTTCGTCTTCTAAGCCACGTTTTCTGAGGGTCGTGGCCTTGTAAGCCACGTTTTCTGAGGGTCGTGGCCTTGTAAGCCACGTTTTCTGAGGGTCGTGGTCTTCTAAACCACGTTTCACTGAGGTACGAGGTCTTTAGGTTCCCACTTGTTCTACCTGCCTATAGGGATTACCCATGGTGCTCATCTGTGTCATGATGCTGACGGTGTAACTTTCTTTTCAGTTGTTTCATACTCGATGTCTTGTTTGTGAAAACCATATTTTAATCCAAACTGGTTTCTGTTCATTTTGAAATGTCAATGCATGCTTGAAACCTATTTTGAAAATGTAGTGGGAGTAAAATTCTTTACCTGAAAATGCAAACTCGTTACTTGAATTTGAAAAGGAGAAACATTATTTTATTATATCTTATTTTCAAACAGGCATAATTGGATTTCTTACTAAAGGCGAGGGAATAGGACGTGGTTATTTTGTGGCATTTCTACTAAGAATCTTGGTGCTCATGCCTACTTTACTTTTTAGTTACAGGTTTCAGTCTTGGATTGCTTTTGGGAGCGAGTGTGGTTGTCGTACCGTGGTGATCCATGGGGTCACATGAGGTATGTCACATTTCTTTGTTTATTTATTTATTTATTTATTTATTTATTTTTCTGTTTCGCTGCCACGTTGTTCAGTTCATTTTCCTTTATTTATATGCTTGCTCATTTTATGTTTATTTATCTTTGTCATGGGACAAACCGTTCCCAACTGGTTTATTTTGATGCCTGGCACTAGTTGCCAGCCCGTGGGGATCGGGAACGCCCTTCGGGCCATGTCGCGGATCGGGTCGGGCGCCGGGTCAGATGATGCACCGGCCTGGTTCGTGACAAAATGGTATCAGAGGTGCCCTTGTTATTTGGGGTGTCAAGTATCTTGGTGATTAGGTGTGTCAGGACTCGAGAGGTAGGTGTGGGAAGGACGTCATGAACCCTTGCCCGTCCCGAGACTCGAGTTTCCAGGGGTAGTCCGGGATTTGAATTTTCTTATTTGGATTGGTATGTGTGGATGAGGGATGACCAAGGAAGTGATCCAGTGTTACGCGACAAACTTGCATAGAGTAGCGACCCATGTACAACCCAAGCACACGGTTCAAGATGCTTCCTGTGGTTGATTCTCGCTTGGAGCATGGCCTGTTAAGCCATGTTACCAGGTTGGTATAACCACTAGTCCCTTATTTTTTGATGTTTTAACGTGAGTTATGTTTAACCTTCATTTTGGTTGGTGTGAGTACATCTCAAAAATGAAAATGGATTTTTGTGAAGGTGTTTTCAAAATGTAATATAGTTGTTGGAGTGGAAAAATGGTTTTTAAAATAGAAAATGTTTTGGAATTTTGAAACGTGTTTCTTTAAAGATAAGTCACTTTCTCAAATTGGTTTGGAATTTGTGATGTGTGCTTAATGGTATGTTTTGGAAATGAGAAGTGTCTTGAATCGACCCTTGGTATTCCTATGAGTGATCACACATTGAGGTGTGCATGTGGAAAGTGGGGAAATTGGTGATGTGAGTGGATGGGTTCTTGAGCTAGCACATGGATATGTATGTGTGATACTTCATGGGATACCAATGGTGGATATATAAGTTGTTTTGTTTGCTGAAAAATTGTTTTCAAAAAGGGTTTTTCAAATGTTTAGAAAAGTGAGTGAGAAATTGTTTAGCGTTCTCTTTTCGTGTTGGGTATTATTTTTCGTGAGTTCTTGGTTTTGATGTACTGAATTGTGGTTGGAATAGTGATTTGAGTTTGAGTTTTAGCTTGTTATTGAGGTGTGGAATTTTGATTTATGATGAGTTTTGATTCGGCTTTATACCTTTTGTTTTTGAGTATGCCACCCAGAAAAGTCCCAAAGGGTTCTAACGAGTCTCTTCTTGTTGTTTGTTCTACCCAGACTCTTAGCAGAGTGTTGGAATTGAATTCTTTTCAGTCGTTGTCCATCTTCCGTGGTGATCGTGATCTATCGAAGGTAGCGGACCGGCTTGGTGAAATCGTTGGTGTTTCCAGGTTATTGGAAACTCCAAAAACTATGAGAGTCTGTGTTGGTTTGGGTTCGTTTGAAGGTGAAACTTTGGATTGGTGGAGGAAATAATCCTAGCATCATTGCATGACGGTATGTCTTGGAAGGTGTTAAAGACGACTCTTGTCAGATGGTTTATACCCAAGGAAGTGAAGTCGAGAAAAGTAGATGAACTAGTGGGTGTCGAGTAAGGCCAACGAGCAGGGAAGGCCTACGTGGGACATGCCAAGGGGTTGATTCAATTTTATCCATAGGTAGCATCGTGGAATAAGTTCATGTTTCTCTTGTGTGGGTTCTTCATCTAGGGTTCCAGGACCATTTATTTCTGGTGTTCGGCAAGGTTCCCCATCCGGTGATGAGAGCGAATCGGAGGAACCTGTCTCAGAAAATTCTTCTTGTCAATTCCATCTCCTATTAGTTGGACCACCCCCTTGTTTGCTTCTAGTGTGCTCAGTTTGGGTACTTTAAGCCGCCTTGTCATCATCCTCCGATGGCCTACCGTTAGTGTGGCCATTTGGGACAATTGGAGGGGTTCCACTAGCGGCATCATCAACCGGAGTCTCGACCTAAGGATGTCAGCTCCTGACTGTGGGGTAGAAGATGCTTCAAGACATCAGAGCTCCAGCCACAGGTCTCGGAGCGAAGCCTTTCACGCAGTCAGGAATCATTGGGTGTGGGTCACATTGGTCTAACTTTTGTCCCCAGTGCTAAAATAGGGACTGTTTAAATTTCTTGGTTCATGCTTCCCCATCTTTGAAGGTTCTGTTTTGCGGTAAGAGGCGCAAAGGTCTCTTTTTCTCATTGTGGTCTTTGTTCTTTGAATACTCCACTGTGGTTATGAAAAGGCATGGTGATCTTGTTTTCTTGAAATTCCAGTAGTTGTGCCTCCTCAAATATGAGCCTTGGAGTTGTCTCTTTATGGCTGTGAGTCTCAAGATGATTATCTCTCTCATGTGGCTAGCTCCACTGGTGACCTGTTCTTGTTTTAGGATGTGCTCGTCTTGGAGACACATGCGTCTTGGGAAATAATGAATAGGGGTTAGGTCAGCTACTCGGTTTGGGGTCTTTCGTCGATGACCCCATGTGGTGGGGGTCTAGTATATGCGGATAGTTCATGGGACGGTTTGTTCTGGGTTTCTCGTATTGGTCTGTGCTAATTGGATTAAGCTAGTCAGTTCTTCAAGGTTTGTCCTGTGTGGCGGTTCCCTCTTGGATCAAGTTAGCAGTTCCAGAGTTAGCCCATACTAACAATCTCAATGTCGGTTGTGCTAGTCCGGTTCTTGTGGTGGGAAAAACCCTCCTCTTTTCTTGATGGTTCTTCTCTTCTCAGTTCCCCTCAGAGTTGGTCGGGTGTGACTGATGGAGTGAAAATTCATACCGAGTTCGTGATTTTGTTGGCCTCGTTCAATTTCAAAATCGAGTTTGATTCCTTGTTTGGATGAGTTACTTTATGGGGGCAGAAAGTTTTTGTGGTGGGGAGAATTGTCACACCCCGACCCGGTGTCTTGCGGTCGTGGTTGTTTTTATTTATTTATTTATTATTATTTGTCTTTTGGTTTCCTAAAGTTTAAAAATTTATTAAATTAAAATCAAAATGATGTAAAATAAAATAAATGGATTTTTTACTATTAATATTTTTATTATTATGGTTAATGATAATATTATTATTAAGTTTATTATAATTTTTATTAAGTTATTATGAGTGTTAATATTAATATTATTTGTTTTATTTGTTTTATTATTTCTTTATTTTATTTTATTTTTATTTATTTTTTTCCCTCCTCTTCTCTCCATTTTTTTTCTCTCCTTTCTCCCTATTCTCTCTTCCCCCCCCCTCGCTGCTTCGCGTTTTCATCCCCCTCTCCCTGCATCGCACCGCTCGTGCTACCACCCACCCTCCTCCTGCTCCTGTTCTCCCCCTCCAGCTGAAGCCGCCGTCACGCCTCCCTCCCTCCGGCGACGGCTCCCTTCATACGCGGCCGGGCCTCCTCCCTCTCGTGGCCTGCCTTCGGCGAGCCACCACCGGCGCACCCCATGACCGAAGGCCTCCCACTTCTACTCAAAAGACACCCTCCCCCTCACGCGACTCCCATCGGCATGCAACGCCTCCGGCCGGACTCCCCTTGCGTGCGCGACCCCATGCACGGGTTGTCTTCTTCCTGTAGTAGAGTTGCAGATTAGGGTTTCCTGTTTTTAAGCTCTCTATTTTTTGGTTTGATTTTGTTGATTTTGGAAAATTCTTGAATTAGGGTCAAATTGTGGTTTCTTGTGATGCATTTGGTGCGCGATCAATGTTTTTCATCGGAATTCGAAGTTTTGACACCGATGGTAAGTGTCTCTGCATATAAGTTTTGTTCGATCAATTAATTTGCTTGTTTAATTAATTTAGGATGTTTTTTAATTAAATTTTTTTGGTGCGAAACTAGTTTTTAAAATAATTTAGTTTGCGTTTGTTTTTTTGGTGGTGTGTTATTATGGTATGAGTGTGTTTCTGTTGAGAACTTTGTATCTGGTCAATTGATAGTGTTTTCTATGTTGTGTAGTTAGTTTATTATTTTGTATAAATGGTAAATATTGTGTTCTTAATGTGGCGTTGTGTGCATTTGGTAATGAAAGAAGGTTGAAGTTGGTTTTGTGTGCAAAGCTGTGTTATACTCTTTAAAAATTGGTTTATGAAAATTTAGAACGATACCTTAAATAATTTTTAGGGATACAAATTTGTTTTAATTAAATTGTGTAAAGGTTTTTAGTGTGCGTTTGTTTCTAAAAAGGGGATTTTGGGTATTTTCTCGGTGTGAGGCAGTGAGGTGTTTCCTTGGGTTGTTTTATAAATTGCATAATGGTTTATTTAAATTGTTTGAATGGTGAAAAACTTGTTTTGTAAATGGTTTAAACAATGGAATGCATGTTTTGGAATTTGCTCCGGTTTATGTGACAATTTGAAATGTCCTTTGGAAATGGATAAATTGTTTTTGTGCTTTTATTTTAATATTTTCAATGAGTTTTATGAGTTATGTAAGTGGCGCGTCATTGGTGCAAACCCTTGATGTGTTAATTTGAAACACTTTATGGATTGTTTAAGTGTTTAATGGTTTTATTAAATTATATGTGTAGTACGTTGGACCTCGCGACGATGGTTTCAAGTTGCGGGTGTCAGGAACGCCTACACGTACATGCATAGGGTAAGGCATATATATATATATGCCCTCTTTTTACATATTCCCTCATGGCACGAGGAATATGTGTAATGCAGCTAGGGGTGCGTATATATATATATATATATATATATATATATATATATATAAATGCATGTGCATGTATGCGCCTAGTGTCGGTTCGAGTGGCCATCGACAGATAACGACGCGTTTGAGGTAGGTCCCCTATGCCTATGCTTTTAGTTTGAAATTCAAAATTGCTTGATTGTTTTAAAAAGATGTTTTACACTATGCTATATACACATGCTATGGAATCTGTTTGCAGTTGCTAGAAACTATTATTCCCTTGTTTTTGAAATTGAAATGTATTTCAAATGACGTTGGTCTTAAGTGACTTTTCTTGAAAATTGATTTCTTAAGTGGTTTTGAATTGGTAAGTTGTATTTCCAAGGTATTTGGCCTTTTGGCCGTTTGATTGTAAAAAGTGTTCCCTTTATGTAATTAATCCCGTTTGGCATCTTAAGAATGTTTTATGAAAAATAAAAACCTCTCTTGAGGCATGCCCCCCTTGGTTTTAGAAAAATGATTTTTTTTAAGTTGGATGTGTTATCATGTGCCCAATTTGATGCTTATGCACTGTGTGACGTGAAAGAGGGGGGATGCGCTCAAAGAGGGAGAGCGGTGGTGAGATGTTGATTGAGTTTTAGAAAAAGAAAGTGTTATGTACATATATGTTTTCTTGATAAAGAAAGCTCACCACCACTTGAAATAGAGAACAATGGGAAACCTGGGTATCTAGGTGGGTGACCAAGACTAGTACGCTAGATGACACGACATAGGTTCGTCCCGGTTTGTCTAGCAGGATTGACGCAACAACAATAACTAAACATATGAATTTCTGAGGGTTGTGGTCTTCTAAGCCACGTTTTCTGAGGGTCGTGGCCTTCTAAGCCACGTTTTCTGTGGGTCGTGGCCTTCTAAGCCACATTTTCTGAGGGTCGTGGTCTTCTAAACCATGTTTCACTGAGGTACAAGGTCTTTAGGTTCCCACTTGTTCTAGCTTCCTATAGGGATTACCCATGGTGCTCATCTATGTCATGCTACTGACGGTGTAACTTTATTTTCAGCTGTTTCATACTCAATGTCTTGTTTGTGAAAACCATATTTTAATCCAAACTGGTTTCTTTTCATTTTGAAATTTCAATGCATGCTTGAAACCTATTTTGAAAATTTAGTGGGAGTAAAATGCTTTACCTGAAAATGAAAACTCATTACTTGAATTTGAAAAGGAGAAACATTATTTTATTATATCTTATTTTCAAACTGGCATAATTGGATTTCTTACTGAAGGCGAGGGCATAGGACGTGGTTATATTGTGGCATTTCTACTGAGCATCTCGGTGCTCATGCCTACTTTACTTTTCAGTTGCAGGTTTCAGTCTTTGATTTCTTTTGGGAGTGAGTGTGGTTGTTGTACCGTGGTGATCCACGGGGTCACCTAAGATATGTCACATTTCTTTGTTTATTTATTTATTTATTTATTTTTTCTTTTTCGCTTCCACGTTGTTCAGTTCATTTTCCTTTATTTATCTGCTTGCTCAGTTTATGTTTATTTATCTTTGTCATGGGCCAAACCGTTCCCAACCGGTTTGTTTTGATGCCCGACACTAGTTGCCAGCCCGTGGGGATCGGGAACGCCCTTCGGGCCATGTCGCGGACCGGGTCGGGCACCGGGTCGGATGACGCACCGTCCTGGTTCGTGAAATTTAATAACTAAATAATTTTTTATATAAGTTTATACTAAAGATAATTTTTATAAAAAATAGTCATTTTCAGTATAAAAGGTTTTCATTTATCATGGTAATTTATTTTTAATTTTTGGAAAATAAATACATTCTATAATATCTTAAACATTAACGATGCATAAATTATTTAATTGTTGAAAAATCAATAATATATTTTTTATTAAAATAATATTACCCATTAAAAGATCCAAAAACTTGACAAAATATTATTAGTCAAGTATATCTCGACCATATTCATCCAAGGGTTGAGTTAGGGACCATTTGGAGCCTTATATAAGGTATCATGACACTTATATTATTTTATTTAAAGTGATGTTAATGTTGTTATCTACATAATTTAATAAATATAACATTTTAAATATCAGACTTTCTAGAATATAAATTCAACTAAAAGTATTATTCACAAATATAGTAGATTTAAAGTAAATATAATATATGCTAACTCATGTGTATAATGACTTTTTTAGATGAACATGACCTCCTAGAAATATAATAAAATTTTGGGTTCGAATATATTTTTTTATATTAACATTTTTAAAATTAGTGAATTGAGTAATGTCAAAATTGATACTATTGACTATTTATCAAAATAATGTTTTATTAAATTGTTTAAAAATCATTAAATTTTTTTAGAAAATATTTAATAATTATTATATGATATAAAATTATTATATATATATATATGGTCTATTTTACATCAAATAAGTTAATATTTCACCCTTTTAATATTTAATTATTTGTTAATGTAGTTGAAAATTAAATAGAATAAATACGTGCTAATTAAAAAGATAAGTCTTAAGTTAAAAAAAATCTTTTCCTAAATCTATTTGTTGTTGATATGAAAACCATATCTCATATCTTCTTCTAAATTGGGAAATTTTGGACTTTTTTTGGGTAGGGTATGATTTTATTATATATTATTATTTATAGAATTTCTAAAAGTGCCCCTCACCTCATTTATAAAGTGGCACCTCCACCCCCACCTCTTTAATTAATTTTGAGCTGTCAATATCGGTCATCCCCAGTCCTTTTTCCTTCTCAAATTCACTATTTTCATTCTATAGGTTCTGATCATCTTCAAAGATCAACTCTAGTGATCTAAGAATGGATTTAGAGGAAGCACGTTGAGAAAGAGGTATTCACATCTACCGATTCCTTCAGACTTCTTTCTTATTATACTTACTCTTCATTAGTTTTTTTCATTATAAAGTAATAAAATCAGTATCAATCATATACTGAGATGTTATTATAATTCTGAAATAACCATATTCCACCTTCTATCCATCCTATAAAAAAACAAAATCACCACGTGTGTGTACGTACAACATACCATCTCCACACTATGGTGTAATATGTTTTTTCACCACAACTTTACATGGATGGGTATAATAATGGAAATAATAACTATATATAATTATTATAAAATTATACTCATTATTAAATAATATACACCATCCACTTCAATATCATTCAACAATTATGGGAATGATATCATCACTCCTGCGTACATATGGGATACCATCTCCGTGGTACAATGTGATTCATTCTACATGATATTCATTAAAAAATGAATATATACATGAATGGGATGAATACATATGATATATATTATAATTATATCATTCTGTGAAATATATAACAATAACCTAATAAGCGGAACCCTATCAGGGTCTCTCGGCTCGGCCGATGTGACCAGGTGGTCTTTAGCAGTTCTGGTGCGGCTCACCCGGATATGTGTTTCTAGGAAGGGGAGGCGTTGCACATTGGTTTTAGTTTGTGTGTTTCCAAGTCTAATTTTGGGATTTTGTGATTACGCATTTGTTTGAACTGGTTTTTGGTTTGGATCATCACTGGCGGATCTTCTCTGCCCTTCCACTGTTTCCTTGTCATCATGAGCCTAATTTCGGAACCCGATGAGGTGTATCTTCGGTTCTTATTGGAGCGGATCCATGCCCAGGGTGGTGTTTCTATTTCATGATGTGCAAGACTACTTCATTGGCGGCATTCTCTCGGTGTGTGGTTGGTCCATACAGTCCTAGGTGACTATGGTTTGATCTTACGCCTTTGAATTATTTTCCAAACATGTAAAGCTACGACAAGGGGGGTGTCTAGTGGAGGGAGGTGAGGTTTGGTACCTTGGTTCTTGTTTGTGGAATGGTGGAATGGTTTTTCATTGTGAGGTCTATTGATTTGGTGATGCACCCAGACTCCACATAGATCAAGCCCCAGAAGAGGTTCTTGAGCTCTCTTTTCACCGCTACTGTGCTTTTTGGATTTGGATGTTTGAGAGGCTATGGCATCAGCCATCCGATCGGGCCTGTGCTCTGACATAAGAAACTTGTTTTCCGGTCAGCCATGCATTGGTGGAGAGCTCTATCAGGGTTATATACTGGGAGGGGGTAGCTCTACATCACTGTTTTGGTTTGTCTCACTTGACCTTTGGATCATGATTGTCTTAAGTCGATGATGTCTGTTATGGTTTTTTCCCTTCTTCCCATTAAATGGGGTTTATATAATAATAATAAAAAATTTGAAGGCCTTTGGGTCATTGGATGGATGAATCTCATTAGTATCTGAGATTTTTTGTACATAAGGATTTATTGGGGTATATTTATCATCCATGTCTATGTTTCCTTAGTATGTAATGTATTGTATTCTTCTAAATTTTTTAATGTTAATATTACCCTTTGGGGAATTTTTATTAAACAATATTAATGGAATCGTTTCTCATTATTCGATATGAGGTACTTTTTGACTTATTTGGAAAAGGTACAACGAGAATGTTTTTTAACTTATATAGATTGAACAGGTTTTTACATCTTTACAATGCCTTATTTCCATGAACCTTCATCTATATGATTTCAAGTTTATATTTTCATAAATTCTTTTATTTTTAAATTGCTCAACATTTTGAGAAAAGAATATGTTTTTAAAAAAGAAAAGATATTTTTCTCAAGAATTCATTTCTAGTGTTTTATCAAAATTATTTTCCATCTATGATGACATTATTTAAATAGGCTTATATTTATATACTTATATTAAATATGATTTGAGTTGTGTTTTTTATGGAATTCTCTTTATTAACACCATATGTTTTTTATGGATTATGAGAGAATGATGTTTAAGAAACCCATTATATTCTGTGGGTTATGATATGATTTAAGTTTTTATAGAAAACGTAAGAATGATTTGATTATGAGATAGGTGGGACCTATATATCCCTCCAAGGAATTGGGTAAAGATTTATATCTCATGATATAAACATGACGAGAACAGAAAGTAAATCTGCTTTGGGAAAACAAGGAAAGAATGAAAAGTAAACATGGATCAGTAATGGACATTTTCCACTATGGTGGTTATGGAAATGAGCCTTGACTAATATGAAATGATTTTATATGCTTATGTGTATTCCTCAAAACTTCATGTCTTATGTTATGACTTTTGGGATTATTTCCATTAATTCTTATGAACTTTTATCCCATGACCTGATATCACGATTTTCATATGTTGGATAAGACTTTAAAATGTTATGTGCTTATGTCTTATGATTTTGATATGATTGATATTTCCCTTGTTTACCCTTGTTAAGAAATTGAGCTCAAAATTTCATATGTTTCTTTTCCCCAGGTCATGAAGAATGGTATTACGTAATACATGTCAAAAGGAGTCTAGTTATGAAGAAATACTTGTATGACAATGTAAATGTTTTATGAACTAGTTGTTTATTATTCCCTGTTTCTAAAGACACTATACCTATACAGTCCTGTCATGGATTTATTAAATATTGTAATGAATAAAATTTAATTTTGAAGTAATATCTATGTATGTAAAGTATGTGTCATTCTATTATTGGTCTTTTAATCCAATCGTATATTATAAAACCAATTTAGTGATTGTGTTTTCTATTACCATAATACATAATAATACATTTAATAAAATCACAAGGAAAATTTTATTTATAATAGTTCGGGTCATTACAATCTTCCCCCCTTAAGAAATTTCTCCCTCAAAATTTTCATTTCCCTCAATAAAATATATGAGGACAACTATGTTTCATCACTTCCTCTGGTTCTTGCATTGCTTCTTCAATCTTCTGGTTTCCCCAAAATACTTTGACAAGGTGAATATTCTTATTTCATAGAACTTTATCTCTAAGATCTAAGATCTTAACTAGATGCCCTTTATACGAGAGATCATTCTCCAATGTCACCACCTATAGATTTAGTACTTGTGAGGTGTCTGGTACATTATTTCTCAATATGGATACATGGAATACATCATGTAGTTGAGATAGGTTAGGTGGGATTTCTAGTCAGTAGTCCGCCACACCAATGCGATCAAGGATCTCAATGGGGTTTTTTTATCTTTGAATAAGATTTACCTTATTCAAAAATCTCATCACTTTCTTAGACTGATATATACAGAGGAATAGCATGTCTGTATTATCAAACTCTAGGTATCATCAACAATTGTTATCATATCTCTTATATCAACATTGAACAGCCTTGATGTGTTGATGAATGGTCTTAACCTTTTCCACCATTTCCTCGACCATTTGGGGAGCAAAAATTTTTGTCCCCAACTTAATTCCAGCATGCGTGTGTTCTACACCTCTTCCCTTAAAGGGATTCATAGGGATCCATTTTGATACTAGAGTAGAAACTGTTATTGTATGAGAACTAAACTAGAGGAAGATGCTGACCCCATCCTTCATAGAAGTTAATTGAGAATTCTATCAACGTGTCCTCAAGTGTATAAGAAGTATATTTTCCATCGTTTTTGGATTGATAAGTCAAGATGAGGTTCAGATCAATATTCATAGTGTGTTGGAGACTCTTCTTGAACATAGAGGTTAATCTTGGATCTCGGTCGGATACAATTGATAGTGGTGTTTCATACAGGATCACCACTTCTCTATTTTATATCCTTTCAAGTTGATCAAGTGATAAAACCTCTCAAATCACAATGAAGTGCAAAATATTTGTAAGATGATCCACCACAACCCATATAGAATTATTCTATCTTGATGTATTTCAAAGACCGATGACAATGTCCATGGTGATGTTTTCCCATTTCCACATCGGTATGGGTAATGGTTATGTCATCCCATTGGATTTTTTCATTTCCAATTTCACTTTCTGAAATAGAAGACATATTGATGTATATTCATTTAACTCCTATACATATTTTCCCTCCAATAGTTCACTTGGAGGTCTTGAAACATCTTTTTCTCCCTTAGTGAATAGTGTAGATTGAGCTATGTGCTTCATCCAATAGTTCCTTCTTTAACTTAGGATTGGATGGAACAGATCGTCTTGACCCAAATCTTACAATTACTTATTCATTAATACTTAACAATGAGGATTTACCTTTTATTATAGTTTCCACTTTCTTTAGAATTCCCACTTTATTTCTCTGAGCATACTATATATTTTCCATAAGGGAAGGTTAACTAATCATTTCAGAAAGGATTGATGATGTTTCCACATTTATGACTCCCATGTTCATCATTTTCAAATATAATAAGATCAGATCCCTCTTAATTCTTACAAATGATATAATTTATGGATAATTTCTTCTTAGTGAATCTTTCACTTTATTTTCTTTACTAGGAGTGTAGTGGATTGAGTCGTCATAGTCCTTGATCAGCTCTAACCATCTTTGATGGCACATATTCAGCTCCTTATTTGTGAATATACATTTGAGACTTTTGTGATCCATATATATTTTATACTTCTCCCCAAAAGAGAAAATTCATCCATATTTTCAAAGTAATGATTACTATATACAACTCTAGAACATGTTTTGGGGAGTTCTATTCATGAACTTCCAACTGCCTTGAAGAACAGGCTATGAATTTGTCATTCTACAATAACACAAAACCTAATACCTTCTTCAAATAGTCACTGAATACCAGGAAAAGTTTTCCCCTTATAGGTAGTTTGAGCATAGGGGATGTGATAAGACTAATTTTCACGCCCTTGAATCTCTCCTCACATTCATCATTCCAAGAAAAATCAACTCCCATTAGAGTTTTCTTGTTTATAGGGTTTGACAGTCATAAGAAATATCTCACAAATCAACGATAATACCTAGCTAATCGATGGAAACTAATGATATCTACTAGGGATGTTGGCATCAACCATCCGTCAATTACTTCTGTCCTTGAAGGGTCCACATATATCCCATTACATGTGATGATATGTCCCAAAAATTGATACTTCCTTCCACCAGAATTCACATGTTCAGTACTTTTTATAAAGCTTATTATTTCCCAAGGTCTTTAGAATAGTTATCAGATTCTCCTCATGCCCCCCTTAGTTTTGGAGTATATTATAATATCATCTATAAATACTACCTAAATTTTTTCAATGCAATATATAAACACTATATTAATTAATACCATGAAGATTTATGGACATTAGTTACTATAAAAGGCATCACTATTAACTCATTGTGCCTGTACCTTGTACAAAAAGCAGTTTTGGGAATATCCTCCTTCTTCACCCTAAAATGGTAATATCTGAACTATAGATAAACCTTGACGAAGTATTATGGTCCACATAGCAGATCAAAAAATTCATCAATCTGAGGTAGATAATACTTTTTCTTTATCATGATCTTGTTGACGTCATCATAATCAACAAAAAATCACATTGACCCATCATTATTCTTGGTGAAGACGACTGGTGGACCCCATGGTGAAGCACTTGACCATATAAACCCTTTATCTAGATTCTCCTATTATTGTTTCTTTAGCTCCATATTTTTCAAAACGGCCATTTTATTTGGATTCTTGGATAATGTTAATGCACTAGGTATAACTACTAAAAATCTTACCCATACCAACACATTTATACCAACAGTTCGTAAAAGATATTGTTATAGGTCCCCTTTCCCAATGGTTTTCCAAAATCATTGGGATATGCCACTTCGAAACATATTTTCCCAATGGTTTTGGATATTTTTTTGGAAAGGGTATGGCTTTCCCAACGGTTTTAGAAAACCATTCAGATAATCCACTTTGAGATGACTTTTCCCATCGGTTTTGGAGAACTATTGGGAAAGGTTATGGATATCCCAACTTTTTTCCAAAACCATTGGGATATGACACTTTAAGACCACTTTTCATAATGGTTTTGGAAAACCATTGGGAAAGGCTCGGGAAATCCCAAAAAAAATTCAAAACTATTGGGATAGACCACTTTGAGACCACTTTTAAAAACAGTTTTGGAAAATCATTGGGAAAGGGTGGGTACCTATCCCAACGGTTTTGAGAATAGTTGGGATAAGTACAATTATGTTTTATGAATTATTTTGTCAAATATAATCGAATATATCAATATATAAATTATATATATATATATATATTCAAATATATTCAAAGAGTTAATTGTAGGATAGTGGTAAAGTCTTTGATATATAACATGCAGGTTGTGGGTTCAAACATCCGTTATAACTTATTTTAAGATTTACTTATCCCAGTAGTTTTAGAAAACCATTGGGAAAGACCTATCCCAATTATTTGGAAAAAAATTGGTATAGACCTATCCTAATGGTTTTCAAATGGTTAGGATAGGTTTATCCCAATTTTTTCCCCCTAACAGTTGGTATAGACCTATACCAATAGTTTTCAAACCATTAAGATACGTCTATCCCAACAGTTTTCCCCAAACCATTTGGATATGTATATACCCACACCAAATCACCCAATGACTTCCCAAACCACTATTATAGGTTATACCAATGGTTTTGAGGATCTATACCAACAATTCCAACCCATTGGTATAGAAAATTTTCCATTAGTGTATAAGATAAATTAAAAATTAAACCTCTTGGCTAAGAGGAAGACATGAAAATTACTTGGGAAAGACATCAGTGTATTCCCTCATAATAGGTATGTCTTAGAGGATGATTCATTCCTTATAATCAATCATTTGAGATAGATACACTTACTCTTAGTGAAATAATGTTCATGTTTATATGTTTTGTGGAAAAGATGATTCATCATCCTCTTTTCACTTGTATAGAATCGAGGGTTGATTTAAAATGTGGAGAGTGGTTTCCTTATCTGAAGAATTTATGTTTGCTATGTAAAGGGAAATCTAGTCCATGTCTAGAATTGCATCAAATTCCAAAAAAAAGGTGTACAAAATGGTTTGATGGGATGTTCATCACACCAATTATTTCATGGTAGGAGTTATATACTTGAGATGTAATAATTTCCCTATTTTCCCATTTCATCGACATATCTACTTCCATGATTTTTTGTGGTGTTTGAATAGTTATAATAAACTTTCATGATATGAAGGAATGCATAGAACCAAAAAAAATTATATTTTCTATTTTTCAATTAATAACTTGTTTACCTATCACCACTTTATTTTTGGGATCCAACTCAGTGGTTGTGATGGAAAAATCTTAGCCATGATATCTGGGAGGTTTTTGGTTGTCTCCAAAAACCCTGGCTTAGGGCATTGGTTTGAAAAGTTCTCCAAGTTCCTTGATGTTTTAGAAATGAAAAAAGTGTAGAGGGTTGACCATAAAATTCCTTTCCTTCATCACATTAGCATCTTTCTCATTTCGGTAATCTCTAGCCATGTTCCATTTTTTCCACACCAAAAATATTTCCATGCCCCCTTAGGAAATTTCTATGGGGATTCTTTTCGTACCTTTAACAAGTGGAATGTTGAAATTTATTTACATCGTTATATTTCTCCATTAGGCCACTAGAATTTAAATCCACATTTTGTTTCTTATTCTCATTATACGCATGAGACTCACAGATCTCCCTTTTTTACTTTGGGGACACATCATACAATTTCCTCATATCAAGCTCTCAATTTGGAGGAATTTGTCACATAAAGCTCTCATTTCCATATCATTCTTTGTTAGGGGGATTTGGGTGCTTCTCATGTTCTTGGTTTCTATCGATAAGATGAGTTATCTAAGGGTGTATATTTATAATGTTTTCAATTCGCACTCCCATCATGTTGGAAATCATGTTGGTGTAGCAATCACATTTCCCATTGCTTTGATTGTTTACCTGATGCCTCCAATTTCCGTAAATCGTATTTACTAAATAGAAAATTAGGGATCAATATTTTTAAACTAGTAAACTCATAAAATGGAATCAAATGAAATTAATGGGATGATTTAGAAATTATATTAATTTCACAACATATGAATTTCTATACATTAATCTATGGAGTCCATGATCTATTTTCTAACATATATTCTTATGGGAATTTTTCTGCTCTATTAATAATGGTTAATAATGATATTATGAATTTACCAAAGAATATCCCAAAATAGTGTCAAAGTAGGTGCACATTAAGGCTCATTGTCATGTACCAAGTTACTCCAAGCAGACCCAACGCACATTGTCGAAGTAGTTACCCCTTGGTACATCTATGTCAGAACCATGTACCCTTTTAGTATCCATATAGGGATGTTTTATAAAATTACCCAAGATTGACATACATGGACAATACATTTCTTTTTCGGAATACATAATACATTAAAAAAATATATTGCAAAAGACCGTATTAGTTTAGTGTCTTTGGAAACTCAAAACACATTCTTCTGGATTGGTGAAAGATCTTTAACATCTCCTATAAATATCTTCCCCTTTAGTTTTCCTACCTAAAACCATTATTTATATCATGGGGGAAAGAAAACATAAAAATGATGAGCTTAAATGCTAAGTAAGGGTAAAAATAGATAAAATCAAACAAAACATAAACATAATAATGTAAAAACATGAACATATATTTTGAATATCAAAATCTTGATTCATAAAATAAATCTTGTAAGAAAATAAGGCATAAATAATAATGGAATATTTACCATGATAAAATTGCATTAGCATAAAATATGGAATTTTAGAAAACATATAAATATAGAAAATCATTTCCATATTATTCAAGGGTCATTTCTCAGACCATCATAGTGGACAAAGTCCATTACTGAACTGAGTGTGCCTGTATTTACATCCCTGTATCATCATCATAATCAGAAATTTTTTATTGAAATAATGGATGAGACCCTGAAGGAGGAATAAAAAATTCCAGAGATTATGGAATCAAAAAATAATGCAATCCAAGGGTGTCACCAATAACAATACTCACTCCTTCAGTTGGAATAGAGCATGTGCAATGAAAACACGTGAAAACATCATCCAAAAGAGTTTTGGAGGCGAGATAATCAACCACTATGTTACCTTCATGCCAAATGTGAGATATTTCTAAGCCGTCATGCAATAACTTCCTACATCTTCGAACATTGTACACAATAGGCCAAGGGGTATGGAAGAGACCAAGCAGTGCCTTCTGCAAGACCAGCGAGTCCATTTCCAAGTCCGTAAGAGGGATGTTCCTGCTGTAACACGACTTGAGACCAGCAAGGAGAGCGTAAGATTCTGCCTGAAGAGCGAATCCCTTACCAAAGTAGGTTGAGAAAGTAATGAAAATCGAACCTCTATTATCTCTGACCAAACTGCCTCCCCGCATGACTCCAGAGCTGCATGAACCATCCGTGTTCAGTTTCATCCCAGAGCAATGGGAATTCCATCTCACCCATCGGCCTGAAGAGAGGTTGGAAGAGGCAAAGTTGTCCGACCTGGGACCCAGATCAGTGTTCAAGGAGGGGGATGAATCCCCATGCTTAATGAGGTGACCAAAATCAAACAAGAAATTTGTTATTCTCACAGTAACAGAAAGCATGGAACTAGAAAGACCCTCGTAATGACATCTGTTTCTCGCTTTCCAAATACACTACATCCCGGACGAAAGGATGCTGACTCTATCTTTGAACTCCATACTATTTGTTCTTGCACCGCGAAACCATTGGACAAGAAAATTCGTGGTTGTGTAATCGGTAAGGGAGATGCCTATGAAGCTTCCATACATACCCCACATATGATAATACCACTACCCCTCAAAGAATAGATGGTGGAAGGTTTCCTCACTAGGAACAGAGTAGCATGAACATCGGGACCTAAGAAGAACTCTAACTTTTTTATATTGTCATCTGTAGACAATGAATTTTTTCTAATATGCCACATCAGAAAGTTATATTTTGCAGGAATATATTTACACCACAACACCTCTCCCCAGTTGTCCTGCACCTCCGAATAATGAGTCACTTTGTGAAAATCCTTCACCGAAAAAGAACTAGACGTGGATCCCATGAAGACACATGTATCGGGGGAAGAAGATAGCTCGATGAGGTTGAACACCCTTCATTGGTATGAGTTAAGAATGACCATATTGAAAACAAGGTAACATCTCGCTTGATTGAAGGACATGTTCAGTGCAGGACACCCAGGGAATCCGAGTTTGCTGTCGGCCAAGTTGTGATTCAAAAAGCTGATCTCCCCTGGCCTAGTTCCATCCTTGTATTATTGAACCAGATTTACTTGTCATCATAGACCTATATTACTAAACTGGATTAACATGTCATTGTATTCATTTATATATAATGAGATATAATTTTTTACCCAATGCATGGGAGGGAGATATAGGTCCCACCCTTATCATAATGAAATCATTCTTATGTGTGCTGAAAAAACATAAATCATCTATTATAACATAACCCAAGGAACAAAAATGGATTTCTTAAACATTATTCCATCAAAATCCATATAAAATAAATGGATTTAATAATAATCATTCCATAATAAACACAAAAAATCATAGTAATAATAGGGATATCAACATAAACCTATTTAAATAATATCATCTTAGATGGAAAATAATTTCAATAAAACACTTGAAATTAATTCTTGAGGAAATTATCCTTTCTTCTTCAAAAACATTTTATTTTATCAAAATGCCACAAAGTTTTAAAAGAGACTAATTTAATAAAAAAAATTAAATATTATATATTAAGATTCATGTAAATTAGTTGTTATGAATGTGTAAGAATCAGTTGATGCCATATAAGTTAAAAAATCATTCTCCTCATACTTTTTCTAGAAAAGTCAAAAAGTACCTCACATCTTATAATGACAAAACATTCATTTCATAACGTTTAATCAAAATTAACCAATGGTTAAAATTTACATTAGAAAATATTATAAAAATGGAAATAATATCATATATTTAGGAAACATGGATATGGATGATAAATATACCCTAGTAAATACTTACGTATACACCATCTTGGATAATAATGAGATTGTAAAATTATCCCTTAACATATGTCTGCTATCATTTGTATTTATATGAACCTCCAATACAATGATTTAAATAATTTACTTGGCTTATTATAGAATCATATAAATTTTTATGATATTATATATGATCATATTATCATCCGTTTGGTGACAATATTTCATTATTATTCGTTATTCGAGTATTAACTCATTGATGTTCTTATACATTTTTTTTGAAATAAGTTATGATTATCCATCTTAGGTCATAGTTATATCATTAAAAAATGATATTAACATAATATATACCATAATTATTCTTTATGTTAATTTATATAATCATTATTTAATGATGATCATGTAGAATTAATCTCATCACATCGTGGATACTTTAGGTCGTACGTATGCACAAGCGACAATATCATTCCCATATTTGTTGAATGATATTTAATTGGATTGTGTATAATATTTAAGAATTAATATAATGTTATAATAAAAATATATAGTAATTATTTCCATCATTATACCCATTCATGTAAGGTGGCGGTGAAAAGCAAAATTACACTATGTCATGGAGACGGTAAGTCATAAGTATGCACACATGGTGATTTCGTTTTTTCATTAGATAGATAGAAGGTGGAATATGGTAGTTTAATAATTATAATAACATCTCAGTATATAAATGATACTGGACTTATTATTTTATAATGAAACAAATCATGAAGAGCAAGTAGAAGAAGAAAGATGTTTGAAATAATATGTAGAGGAGATTGCCTCATATTCGATGTGTTTCCTCTGAATCTCCTTTTAGAGCACTAGAGTTGGTTTTTGAAAAAGACTGGAACCTCTATAATGTAACTAGGAAAGTTTAGTAGAGAGAATGGATGGGGATGGTAGATCTTTAAGGCCCAAATTGTTGTGAATAAGTGAGAGAGGATGTTCCCTTTTATAATTGAGGTGAGGGTCGCTTTTGGAAACCTCAAAAATATTAATTTATAATAAAATAAAACTACACTAAAATACCTTCAAATTGTACCAATTTCTATGATGAGATGATATAGGGTTGTAATATCACCAACCAATAAATTTTAGAAGAGATTTTATGTCAAATTAAACATTATAATTTTAATTAACACTTAGTTATTCAAATTGATTTTAATTAAGATAACAAATATTTCAATATTCAAAGGGTGAAATATTTATTTATTTGATGTCAATTAGACCATAAATAAGTAAATTTTAGTATTTTAGACAATATTATAATTATTATATATACATATTTAAATTTTTTTTTGATTTTTAAATAATTTAATAAAACATTGTTTTGACAAAAACAACAATAGTGTCAATTTTGACACTATTCAATTCATGTATTTTTACAAATATCAAGTTAAAGTGTTATCATAAAAAACAATATTTTATTATATACCTATAGGGTTTATGTCATCTAAAAAAATATGTTTATATATTATTTCACTCATATTATATTTATTTTAATATTTTTAATATCAATAATGTTATATTTCCATTAATAAAATAATTACTACATCAGTTTTGTGAAATTATTTAATATACTTATTTGTGTGGTAAAAATTAAAAATAATATTCTATAATGAATTTAAATATAATATATTTCATAATAATACTTTTAGTCTAATTTAGATTCTGTAAAATTCAACATTGATATTGTTATACTTATTAAATTATGAATTTGACAACTTTAACATCACTTTAAATAAAATAACATAAGTGTCACAATCTCTTCCATATTTCACCAAATGGTCAATAACTCAACCGTTGGATGATTATGGTCATGATATACTCCAAAAATAAGAATTGGTCAAGTTTTTGGGTATTTTCATGGATATTATCATTTTAACAATAATTGTTTTATTGATTTCTCATCAATTAATTAATTTTTACCCCATCAAATTATAAGTCTTTAAGGTAATTATATATTTCCTAAAAATTAAAAATAAATTATCATGATAAATAAAAACATTTTATATTTCAAATTAGTATTTATAATCGAATTTATCTTCTTTATAAACCTAAATAAAAAAAAAATTGTTGTTAAAATTTGAGTGAGACATATTTAAATTTTCATTAAATAAAATAAATTAAATGTCCTAATATCATCCAAGTGGATTCCAAAGTAAATCCTTTTGACCCAAGGATGATTTAGGTTGAAAAGATCTCATCCAATTATATTAATTCAACTATTAGGGTAATTTTATAATATAATTGTTAACCTTAATTACTTATTTTACCCTTTTACTGTATAAATAAAAATTACCGAAGTCACTATTCATAATTCCCAAAAATAAAATAAATCTCTTAACATAATTTGGTCCTAATGATTCTAAATATGGAATCATTTTTTCAAAATTAAAAACTCAAAATTTTCAGTAATTAATTTGCAATTAATCTCATTTTTGCAAGGAGGGAGGGAGTTTTTAAAAGATAAAACATTGCAAAAGATTGAAATGTTTTTACATATGAATTCAATGTAAAATTAATGCTAATGAAATACATTATGTTGAATGATAAAAATATATTCTATTTATACTTTAAAACTATTTGATAATATAATTTCATTATATCTATTATTTCGATGAAAAAATTTTGTTTCCAATTAAAATTTAGTATAATTTTACTATTCATCAAAATTTAAAACTTATCAGAAAAATATCAAAAATTCATAAAGTAATTTTTTATATCCTGCTTCTAATGACAAATTTATTTCATTAAACAGAATATGTAATGTTTTCAAAACCTAGATTTAAAATGGGTTCTCTATAAAAAAGCGTCAATATTGCATTTGTTGAAAAAATACCTCTTTTATCTGAAAAATAAATTTTTTTCTTATATCATTTATAGAAGACATATAATATGAATTTTAAAAATTATATTGAATCTATAAATAGTGATTTTATTATTTTATAGACTCTCTTATTTTCATTTAAAATTTTTTAGAAGTAAGTTAATATTATTCATACCCTCCATTATAATGACTAGGTTATAATATTTAGTTGTTCACTTTTACTTGGTCTTGTGTGAAATGGATTCTATCAGAAGAACTTGAAATTGTGTTAAACACAAGACAATCATAGTTTTTCATATACTTCTAGCTAATACAATGTTGCTTATAACACAATCTAATCTTGGTGTTGTATACAACACAAGACATTAGAGAAATTAAAAAGTATCTGTCTCAAAAAATCTTAGTGTGTTATATTCTACCCCCTGTAAAATGAATTTTTCAGTCCAAATTCATTGGGGTTATAAAAGGTTTACTCCATGAATGTTTCTTTCATAGAAACTGACATCATAAAAAGGAATACTAAAATATCATTTTAAAAAGGAATGTTATAAAAAAATACAGTTTCCCAAAGTAACTCCCCATTGGGATTCCATATAAAATAACATAGGTGGTAAGTGAAAACATGGATATAGAAGCAAAATATAACCATAAAGTTATAATGGAGAGTGATAGATAACAATATTTGGAGAAATTTAACAACTATAAGGCCACAAATATTCAATGATTTAAGGGACCATATGATTCATCTAATAAGAAGGTACTTGGATATCATTTTTGGTTTCAGGATCTTTTTCCTAAATATGAATAATCATGATAAAAATACTGACTTGATTTTGGAATAATGTCACTGCTTTTCGTGCCTTGAACAATTTCCACTTCATCTCTTATTCAATGAAATTAACATTAATTTGTCATTCCTGAATTGTTTGAGATCATGTGATCCATAAATTAAATGATAGTCCATTCCATATATCTCAACAAAATGGTTAGTACCAGTTATCAAATATTCATAATTCCACCTATTGTGAGATAATACATTAATCTAACAAAATTCAATCAGATTATAACTTATACTATCCATAAATGGATAACCTTAAAATCCTTCCAAAAAATGAATCCCTAAATCATTTTAAAGTGCTAGAATAAATCGTCTTTTTATTTATTCAACATATCTCATATGGCAGTTCCTGGTTGTCACATTCCAAACATGTGAATACCTCAATCATGTATTCTCTTTAAACATGGAAATAACTCAAATTACTATATAATGTTAGTGAAAACATGCATGATTTCAAAAATTAACTCATTCAACTAACCAAAAATAAAAAAAATCTATATACTCAAAACATGATATAAATTTGTCCTTATATCAGTTTTGGGTTTATTAATACTATCAATATTCTCATTATCTCATTATCCAATCAATATGAAAAAAGCATTTCATATCCCTAAAAAATATTTCAATCAATTTCATGGTTACTGGTACTATATACTTATGGAAAACCACAATAGACCAATACATAGATATTCCAACATTCCATAATACTATAAAAAAGATTCTATGACATTTTTTTAGAATCCCATTACATAAACTCTCATTCATTTATCCACTTTATTTTCATACCCAACATCACCAATAGTGATCACATGTTATTTTTCTTTGTCTTTGGAATTAATAGATTGTTGATGTCGATCATCATTGATAACCCTTGGATTAGGGAATTGGTTAGCATAATTCACCATTTCCTTGCACTTGTAGAATCAATGTGTGGGTGGTGCATTATCTATATCATTTTCTCTATTCACATCATTAACTACTTTTTTCTCATTAGTTCGACACTCAAATTCCCTATGAACTTATTTTCCACACTTAAAAAATTTACTAGTCCCTTTAATAAAATATCCACCATGTTTTTTCCACACTTTTAGCACAATGAAACACTCATATTTTTTTTACCATGATTTTGAGAATTTCCTTTGAACTCCATTTTTCATTTCTTGTCAAAACCATGAGATTGATATGTAACACCAACTTCCATTTATACCTTGATAGAAAAAACACACAATATATTCATATCTAATAATGTCTCTTATTTCTAACACCCTTCAAATACTTGGTTTTAAGCCACTGAAGAATCAATCAACTTTAATTTCAGGTTAGATGATAAATCCAGAAGCATACCTTCCAAGACTTGTAAAATTCTCATCATATTTACCAACAGATTCATCATCCTTTTCTTAATATCAATAAACTCCTTTTATATCTTATTTTGAAGAATACAAGGAAAGTACTTATTGAAAAATAAGTTCTTGAACTCTTCCCATTATATGGATTCAAATTCATTTCATTGCCTTATAATCTTGATTAGAGTCCACCCCTGGTCCGCTTTTCCTTCTAAACAATAATCATCAAAAATAGTCTTTTCATGTTCCAAACATTGAAATATGGGAAAAATCTTTTCAATGGTACTGATCCATTGTTCACCAATAAGTGGATCATAATACCCACTAAAAAATGTGGGTGTTGCCTCATGAAAGGACTCAATAGAATGTTTTTCCCTTCTCTGCACATTTGGATGTCCATAATGATTCATGATTTTATAATTATTGAAATAATATTTTCATTGCATCTCCCATAACATTTGGTTTTTCAGGAGTAAAATCATTTCATTTCCCATTGTATTGATCATTAACATGGTTCCTTTAGGTTCTAGCCATTATCTAAAACCCAAAAATAATAGTATGAGAGGAAAAATCATACTAGGAAAACAACATAATCAAGGGGAGTAATTTAAATCTCTAATATCTTAGGTTTATTTAGAGGTTATTCATGTTCATTACCATAATTCTAGAACTATAACCTATAGTTAGAATTACCCATAGGGACATCCCTATACGTATACGTAGAAATATCTCTATGGAAGTCACTAAATTTTTCGCATCCTAGTTTTCAAAGGTTAAGTAAACCTTCTATCTGATAAAAACTCTAATGAAGCAAGATCGATGTACATTAACATTACATTTATTTTGTATAATAATTAATATATTAAAAAAATAGATGCACAAAGACTGTATAATTTTAGTGTCTTTGGAAAATCAGAACCTATTCTTTTATCTTGGTGAAATTTCTTCAACATCTCTTATAAATATCTTCCCCTTTAGTTTTCCTACATAAATCATTTATTTATATACTGGGGGAAATAATACATAAAAAGGGTGGGATCAAATTCTCAATAAGGTTAAACATGGGGAACATCAAACAAAACATAAACATAAGAATGTAAAGACATGAACATATATTTTGAATATAAATATCTCGAGTAATAAAATAAATCTTGGCAGTATGTATGGAATAAATAATAAAGTAACATTAACCATAATAAAATATCATTCGTGTATAACATGGAATTATTGAAAACACATAAGCATAAAAAATCATTTCTATATTTGTCAAGGCTCATTTCCCAAACCATCATAGTGGAAAAAGTCCATTACTAAACCTAGTTTACCTACCGTCCCTATGACATCCCAGGCCCATGTTCCACTCATATGGGTGCCCTGAGCCTAGTTGGCCACATGGTCTCAAGTGTATATCCCTAAACACTATAGGATTTTCAATAAAAGAGAGGGAAAAGGGTGTGTATGTGGGTATACTATTCCATCATTTCCAAAGTGTAGCACATCAGGTGGATGTAAACATATGTAAATATCAGAAGAAATATAAGTAAACAGAAGGCACAATGGAAAAATAGAGACAATAGTAACAATAAATGAAACCAACGGAATAACATTCAATATTTGATGATATTTCATGTCACAAGAAAACTAGAAAACATGGATACAAGATAGCAGGAATAACATGTTCGAAAAAAGTATAATGGAAAACAATGACTATCCCATGGATCCCTCGATCCAACTCAATACTATGCTATCAAGCTCCATACTAAATAGCTAGCAATCAAGTGTTAGAATCCATATGCTTCCCTTTGCCAACACCTGAAACCATGTAACCTACTTTGGGTACCAAAAAACATCTGAAGAGGGTGTGAGATAAATCTCAGTGGGCCACCACTAATAGTGTCTGTAACATCCGACCCATGTAATGGAAATGTAACAGTGTGCTAGCATGAATATATAAAGTAAAGTAGTACAACATAACTAAATAACCAAGTATGTACTTCCGCTATTGGATGGTGTCTGAACATGTAACAAATTCATTATTTTATTGTTACAAGTTTATAACACATCACTTGTCAATAATAGTTAAGGTTCCAAGATGTAACAAGGAAACATGTAATGATATTTAATAGTGAAGTCCCAAGGTAATAACCAAGAGGACATAGACCTCGAGGGTCACCAACTAAGTAATAAATGTATCCTAGATAAGGATAAGAGTGTAATCTACAGATCATATTCCAAGGCATTCTAGAATAAGGTTCCTACCGAATCCAATGTGATAATCTAAGGTAAGAGAGGGATAAGAAGTGACAGGGCCCTATGGGCTATAACCAAGACACCTACTTGTCAATTTTGGATCAAAGGAGTGTATCTGAGGCATCCTGTAATAATATGGAGGGATTATATAGTGTCATACTAGGATTCCAATAATATAAAATTATTAATATCTTTATGGGTCTCAACCTAAGAAAGTTTTATCTTTGAATAGGAATGGGGTTCCTGAGTGCTCATGGCATTCCATGATCAGAATCAAATGTGAGATTTATTTAGTCCATTATTATTTGATTATGAAGTCATGTAATATTTCATTTTTTTCATGATTTGACTTTCCTTAGTTTGATAATTTCAAGTATCATGAAAAAGTTAGTTCAAGACTTTACTTTCATTAGTATTTTAAGGTCAAGTAGCATGAAACCTTTTAATCAAGTCAAAATTAATCAATAAGTCCATTTGGTTCAAACCATGATTTTAATTAGTGTGACAAGTCCATATTCCACAAAAACCTTTATTTAGTCTAATTAAATAATATTCTATATTCATGGTTCATTACGCTACCTTTCATTAATGTGATAAGGTGTGCTATAGATATGAAACTTATTATTCATTTACATTTAATTCCAAGTCATATCCTTAGTATAATTTCCAATTCCCATTTCACATTTCATTTTAAAATTGTAGCACTTGCCTTAGGTGGGTCATGTGGTAAAAATACATGGTAAGTTCCATTATAAAATTCACAATATAAATCAATACATTTAATATAGTGAAGCTTACCCTTAGAAAGTTCAAGCCATGGCACACCCAAACAGTGGTGAAAACTTATCAAAACACAAAACAAAAATTATGGAATAACCTTCGAGGTGGAAAGAATGGAGTTTTTGTCATAAACACCAATAATTAATCACATATACAAAAATATCATATCCATATGGTTATAATGAGTATAATCATGGCATATAAATTCTATTAACAACCCTAGATGAAATCGGTAGGCCCCACACGACAAATCCAAAAATCAACGAAGTTGAGGAATGAGTTATTGACCACCCACCATAGGGTTGTACGATTATCCTCCTATGGTATTGTCCCTTGATTTGGTTCAAATCAGAGTAGATATAAAAAAGGAGAAAAATATCCCTACCCTGATAACTCATTCGAGAGAAAGAGAGAAGGAGAACGTCTCAAGAGGACTCAAGTACATACCATTGTGTATCAAATGTGATGAATGAAAGATCGGTCAAATCCTAGATGAAGGAGATCTTTGAATCCCTAAATTTGGTCTTCAAGAAGTTCCAATTTTAGATAAAAAGGGGTTAGTCCCACATAATCATGGATTAGGGTAGAAGGAGGGGGTTAATTAAATCCTTAAGGGTAAAAGAAAAATTTACCCTTAAAACAGCCTGTGCACGGTTTGTGCGCACAGTTTGAAAAACCATGTGCAAACTGTTCATGGGCACCTGGAAAAGATGGGTGCTCAAATGGTTAGGCCACACAGTTTGGTGCCAACCATGCAAGGTGGATCTATCTGAAAAGACACCATCCACACAGATAGGAAAATTGTGTCCCAACTATGTACCAACTGTGAAACTTTTCTAGTTTCCCCAAAAAGATGTGTTTTGGGATCCGAATAATCCCTAGAAACACCTGAGACCTTTTTTATCTCATTAAAAATCTATATTAGGTCCAATGTAATGATTTACATAGAAATTTATGGGATCTATACCTGAGTGAAAAACTGAGTTCTTACAATCTTCCCCCATAAAAGAACTCCCCCCTGAGTTCACCTTACAAGGGCCTAGAAACATTTTCTGAGAACAACTATGGATATTGGGAACATATGTTGGGTTTCCTTACCCAAGTCTCATCCTTTACTCGGTCGTTCTGTAATATCACCCGTACCAAAGGGACATACCTACCTCAGAGATAGTTTGTGCTCTGATCAATAATGCATATCTGATAATCCTCAAAGGTAGCATCAAAATATAAATCAACTTCCTCAGGATCAAAGGTATGTGACAGGTTATCCGGATATTATAAAATATGTGAAACATGAATGACGTCATGCATGACACGTTACCTCTGAGGTAGTAATAACCGATAGGCTACCAACCCGACTCACTCTTGAATCTTAAATGACCCTATATAATGAGGCGACAAATTTCCCTACTTTTGTAACCATATATTCCCAATATTGGGTAATACCCTAAGAAAAACATAATCCACAACCTCGAACTCAAGAGCTCGTAGACGACGATCAACATAATATTTATGTCTATATTGAGGTGTAGTCATACGATTCCTGATGAGATGAACTTATTCTGAACTCTCCTGAATGATACAAGGACTTAGTAGGGCTACCTCACTTGCCTCTAGCTAGGATAGATGTGAATGGGATGACTTACTCTATAAGTCCTTAAAAGGATACATCTAGATTATCACCAGAAAGCTGTTATTATAGGAAAACTCGACAATAGGGATATGCTTCTCCCAAGAACCCATGAAATCAAGGATGCATGTGCAGAGAATATCCTCTAGAGAATATATTTTCCATTCCAATTGTCCATTAGTTGAGGTTGAAAAGCTGTGATTAGAAGCACTTGATTTCACATAGCCTTATGCAATCATTTCTAGAACCATGAAATGTAGTGAGAATCCTGGTCTTAAATAATAGTACCAGGAACCCTGTGGAGTCTTATGATCTCAGGAATATACAATTTTCCTAGTTAATCAACAGATAATGTCTCCTAAGTGGGAATGAAGTGAGATGATTTTATTAATCGGTCAATGACTACCCAGATAGCATTGTTACCCCCCAACAACCTAGGTAAACTGACTATGAAATCCATAACAACAACTTCCCATTTTCATTTTCGGACTGGAAGTAGTTGTAACAAGACTAGAGGTCTCTAGTGCTCCACCGTCACCTTTTGATAGGTGGAACACCTTTTGATAAATCCTTCTATCTGATGTTTCATCCCAAGCCACCAATACTGGCATCACATATATCGATACATCTTTGAGATTCCTGGATGAACTACCCACCGAGAAGCATGGGAATCTTTCATAAACTTCTCTATAATATATATAAGAACCCAAATATATTCACATAGATTTAGGATGTTGTCTCTATCCACAGACCAATCCAGAGGCGGGTTATCCCATGATATACTTTTATAGAGTAACAATCCTTCAGGATATCAAAACTGTGTACTCATAACCATCTCAAGGAGGGAAGAGGTAACTATCAAGGATGAGGGATAAAAACACTCGCGACTATCATGAATCTCTAGATTTAGCTTAGAAAATATTTCCATTAACTTCCATTCATCATTGGCTTCTCTTACGACATGTGCCTGAATTATTTGAATCAGTGCATCTGCAACCACATTTCCCTTCCCAGGTGTATAGGTAAGCTCAAAATCAAAAGAGGTTAGATATTAAAACCATATCCACTATTTGAGGTTCAAGTCATGATGTGAAAATATATATTTGGGGATATTTTGGTCAGTTTACACCATAAATAACTCACCCAATAGATAATCTATCTGAAAACATAAGTCATGGATAACTGCTACTAGCTCATGGTCATGCATCAGGTAATTCCCCTCACAAGCCCTCAACTATTGAGATCTTTACACAATGACTCTGTACTCATGTTTCATCACTAATCCTAGGTTTATTACTAATGCATCATAAGTGATGGTATAACCTACACATGTCTTGAAAAGAGATCAAATTGGTGTTGATACAAGCCTCTCTTTTAGCTCCGAAAAGGCTTTCTCACATGAATCTAACCATATAAATTTGAAACCCTTATTTGTAAGACCAGTAATAGGTGAAGCAAGATGTGATAAGTCTTGTATGAAATTTCTATAATATCTATCCATCCCCAAGAAACTTTTTATAAAAAAAAATCTTGGGCTGCTCCAAGGGAACTACAACACAGACCTTTTCTAGGTCAACAGATATGCCTGATTCTGAGATAATATGACCCATGAAGTGAACTTTGTTGATATAGTAGTGGCACATAGAAAGCTTGGAATAATACTGATGCTCTCTCAGTGTACTCAGAGTGATATCTAGATGTTTGTGATAGTTTATATGACTGTGATAATACACCAATATTTCATCCATAAAGACCAACTCAAAAAAATCCAAATAGGGGTGGAAACCCCTATTCATCAGAGCCATGAAACAACATGCATGTTCATAAGACCAAACAACATAACTAGGTACTCATACATACCATACCTGGTATGAAAATTTGTATGGGGTATGTTTGATGGTCTGACTCGCACCTGATGAAAACCCGATCTTAGGTTGATCTTAGAGAAGACCTTTTCTCCCCAGAGCTGGTCAAAGACATCATCTATTTGAGGAAGTGGTTATTAGTTCTTGACCATAATCTAGTTCAACATTCTATAATCCATGCATAAACGTAGGATTCCATCTTACTTCTTGAAAAAAAAGAACACGCTTACCCCTAGGGGATGCATTGAGCTATACAAATCATTTGGACTATAGATCCTCTAACTGCTGCTTGAGCTCTTGAAGCTCTATTAGTGACATCCTGTTTGGAGGAATGGAAACTCGAGATGCTCCTTGAAAAAGATAGATTTTAATCTCTACCACTCTCATGGGATTTAATCCAGAAAAATATCTGGGAAATACATCCCTAAAACAATCCACTGCTAGAGGGAAATCAGCTTGTCTAAAACCAAGATACTCCATGAAGATATTTTCAATATGGGAGGTCACTTCACCTAGAAAAAGATTCTCTGGTCCATCTCTACTATCCTGGACAACCCATTCACCCTTATGTAGATAATTACTACCCTCTGGTGTTGTAAAAGATACCCTATTACAATAGTAGTCTACAAAAGCATGATAGTAAACCAACCAGTCCATCCCGAGTATAAAATTGAACATCATCATCTCAAGAACAAATAGGTTCCATAAGAAAGGGTAACTACCTACCTCAAGGGTATAATCCATCCATTGGTGTATTCCATTTGTTCATACCCCTAATAATGTATCTAAGGTCATTACACCATAGTAATACTATATCTATAGTCTGAGACATTCCATAATAGATACAGAGATAAAATAGTTTTAAGCACCTATATCAAATAAAGAAGATACAATAGTAGAGGCTAATAGAATAGTACCTCGTACTGTAGATGGCCCCACATCCTGATCCTTAGGTATCGGCTGTAGTGCATACAACTGTCCTGATCCATGACCATGTGAAATAAATAGACTACCATTATCATAACTTCTCTTCTAGAACTTCTGGTGATCAAGGGTTTGGCTATCACACCAACGAACTCCTCCTCGGCCATACCTGTCGGTGCTATTCCAACTCCCCTCCTAAGGCGACATAATAGAACTCACTCCTGAAGGTGGAGCTGGTATTTATCATTTTCCACTCAAGGATGGTGGAAAGGTCCTGAAAAAATGCTAAAGATTCCCCATATGTCCACAAGATCAGCACTTCAGTGGGTCTCTATCACAATGAGGCTTCAAATTACTCCATCGTCCACACTGATGAAACACCAAAGGGATATTGAAACAGACACTCTAGTTGGCATTTCCCTGATGATAAAACTTGAGGGAATGATTCCTACCACTAGAAGTACTACTGGCCTGACGTGACAATGGTCCTTTAAACCTAGTTGCATTTCTATCTCTCAGGTGACACTCAATGATAAGAGACTGGTTGACTATTTCCAAAAACGTATGTAGGTAAAATACATTCACCTGCATACAAATGACATATTAGAGCCTATCCACAAAGTGTCTAGCATTTGAAGGATCATCACCAGCTAGAAGCGTTGAAATGCGTTGCACTTAGGGAAACGTGCTGAATTCTCCATGACTAAAAAATAACCATACTCAAGATGCATGAACTCTCTAGATTTTTCATCTCCTAGCATCTGAGGAAAGAACTGACCATAAAAGGGAGTCTAGAAATCAACCCATTACATTCCCTGATGATGAACTTCCTGGGTAATCACATCCCACCAATGCTAGGCCTAATCCTAAAGAATGTATGTGTAAATATTGACCCAATTATTTGGGGTATTTTCTAGATCGTAAATGATAGATATGATGTTTTTTATCCATGTCTCAGCAGCCTATGAACTGCCATCCCTTGGTAAATTAAGAGGATGCTGCTACTGGAACTTGTGAGTAAGATTAGCCATAGTAGGTGGAAGCCATAGAGAACCATGCATGGGTTGCATCAGATGTAAGAAACTATCATGAACATGGGAATCAGTGCCCAAATCAGGTATAGTAGGTGATTCCTTAAGTGTCACTTCTAGAGGTAAGAGTGGAAGCTCAGGGCCCACCATGTCTGGAGGATGGTCATCGCCACCCTCCTGGCATATGATATGAGGAAATCATGGTGGAATTGATCTATAATGTCCAATAAAATTCCTCATAACAAGATTAAGAATAAATATAACATCACTAGAAAAAATTGAACGTAAGAAAACTCACTACCCAAGGCATACTACCCCAAATACCCTCTTAGATGTCTAAGTATCAGTAAGTGTTGAAGTATAAGATTCATTTTATTTTACATTTAATTACTAGGTTCACTCCTTTACCTTTCATAAACTTGAAATGGAAGGATAAGGATGTGAAACCATTTCATATTAAATTTGATGATTCACTTTATAATGGATATCCATTTCCAATGAATCAGTTCCCATACACATATTACCAGAAACAACACCCATTTATTTATAGCATAATGGCCCGACTTGGTAAATTACTCATCCCAACCCATGAGGGCACAAACACCTCATGAATTGAGACATGAAATCACTCAATCACAACCAAGATTAATAAAATCCTAAGCTAACTATCACAACATCACTCAGTAATCACATGCATATCAAACAATGAAAAGTAGTGAAATGTACCTATATGGAATTGAAATATTTATGACATGTTAATTATAGGTGTCTATAATGATTCATGTAACAGTCCTCATTTCTCTCATATCATCAGGCCAAGGATGAAAGAAAATCCTCAATCAGAGTAATAATCAACAACTCCACACACATGTGCATCACCCAAACAGTGAAATAATATCAAATGAAATAGCAAAAAGTATGAAAACAATTATAATTTTAAGAAACTTTGTTTTTACCATGAATATGGGTTTGTAATGCTCAAGAACAACATATTACCATGTCCCATGAATTTTAAATCTCCAATATATTATCTAAAAATATAAAAGCAATAAAAAAACCATGTTTGATACCACTCTATGACGTCCTATACTCGGATGACACTGAATTGGTTCCCCAATCCCGGTAGGCCATATGGCCTCAAGCACATCTCCCTGAATGCAAGAGGCTGCCGACTAGAAGTGAGGACCTAGGATATATCTGTGGTGATACTATGACCTTATTACCGAAGTGTAGCACAACAAGTGGATGTAAACATTAGTAAATAGCATATGTAATATAAGTAAACATAAGGAACAACAAAACATAGAGACAACATTAACAATAACTAAAACTTCTAGAATCACATTAAAAAACTGATGACATTTAATGTCACTAGAAAATTGGAAAACCTGGATACAGGATAGTAGTCATAACAGGTTCCAAAAAATTATAATGGAAAACAAAGACTATTACAAGTATCTCAATTTCCAAATTGGTCCTATATAATCAATCATCATACTAAATAGTAATCAATGAAGTGTTCAAAGTCATATTTTTCTCCTTTTCAACACCTTCTACCATGTAATCTACGCGAGTTACCAAAAAGTTCCTAGAGATGGTGTGGGATAAATCTCAGTGGCCCACCATCAATAGTTTCTAGAACATACGGCCCATGTAATAGAAATATAATAGTGTGCAATCATTCATATATACAGTAAAGAAATAAAATTGATCTAAATACTCAAGAACCTGATTTAGCCCTTGGTTGGTGTCTAAACATGTAATCAATTCATTATTTGATTGTTACCAGTTTATAACATACCACATGTTAGGAATAGTGAAGGTTTTTAGATGTACTAAGGGAACTTGTAATGATATTTAATAGTGAAGTACCAAGGTAATAACCAAGGTAATGTAGACCTCAAGTGTCTCTAACTCAGTAATAATTTGTAGCTTGGATAAAAATAAGAGTATCGTACAAGGATTATTTTCCAAAGAATTCCACAATAAGGTGCCTACCGAATCAAAGGTGATCATCCAAGGTAAGACAAGGCTAAGTAGAGATAGGGCCCTATGGGATATAACTATGGAACCTACATGTCAATTATTGATCTAAGGGGTGTATCCAAGGCATACTATAATAATATAGAAGGATCCAATAGTGTCATATTGAACATCGAATAATTGAAAAGTATTTAGATCTTGGTGGGTCTCAACCTAAGAATGTTGTATCCTTGAATCAGAATGGTGTTCTCGAGTGCTCATGGAATTACCCAATCAGAATCCATGGCGAGCTGGAGTCAGATCATTCCTATTTGATTATAAAGTCATGTGATATTTCATTCGGTTCAATCCTTTCCTTTAATTAGTCTAATAAGGTCAAGTAGCATGAAACCATTGGTTCAATCCTTTCCTTTCATTAGTGTGATAAATTCAAGTTGTATGCAACCTTTAAATCAAGTCATAATTAGTCAACAAGTCCATTTGGTTCAAACCATTCCTTTCATCAGTGTGACAAATCGAAGTAGCATGAAACCATTAATTAAATCCATTTAAAACATATTCCATATTCATGGTTCATTATTCTTCCTTACATTAATGTGGCAAGGGGTTACACGGATATGAAACCTACTATTCACTTACATTTAAGACCAAGTCATATCCTTTGTATACTTACCAATCGCAATTTCACATTTCATTGTCAAATTGATGCACTTGACTTAAGTGGGTCAAATGGTGAGAATACATGGTACTTTCCATTAAGAAATTCACAATATAAATCAAGAAATTTAATATAGGAAAGCTTACCCTTAGAAAAGTCAAGCCAAGGCACACCCTAATGGTAGCACAAATGTGTCAAAATACTAAATAAAAATTATGGCATAGCCTTAAAAATGGAAAGGATGGAGTTCTGGTCATAACCACTTAAAATTAATCACATATATGGAAATAACATATTCATACAGTTCTAATGAAGATAATCATTACATATAAATTCTATTAATTGCACCTGATGAAATATATGGGGCCCACACGACAAATCCAAAAATCAACAAACATGAGGGATGGGTTATATACCATCCACATTAGGGTTGTATCACTCTCCTACTCTCGTATTGGACCTTGATTTGGCTTGGATTGGAGTAAATCAAAGAAAAATAGAAAAACACTCAAACCTCGATAACTTGGTTGAGAGTTAGAGAAAAGGAGAATGGTTGAATGGGACTCGAGTATTTACCATTGTGCATCCAACATGATGAACATAAGCTCGATCAGATCCCAGATGAAAGATATATTTGAATCCTTAGATTTGGTGTTCAAAAATCTCCAATTTGAGATAGAAAGAGATTAATCCAGTATAATATCATAATAGGGAAGAATGAGGGAGGTTAATTATATCATTAACGGTAAAAAGGATAATTTACCCTTAAAATAGCATGTGCATGGTTTGTTCACACGGTCTGACAAAAAATGTGCAAACCATGGACGAGTACTTAGGGAAAATGGGTGCTCACATGGTTAGGCCACATGGTTGTGTGCCAACTGTGCAAGGTGGATATGTCTTGAAAAATACAATCCACACAGTTAGGAAAACCATGCACCAACCATTCTCTAACCATGTGACTTGGCCAGTTTCCCCAAAAATATGTGTTCAAGCACCGAAAAAGCCCTAGGCACCCTGGAGACCTTTGATAACTCATTAAGAATTCATATTAGGTCCAAAGTAAAGATTTCGAAAAAAATTTAATGGATCCACACCTGAATAAGAAATTGGATTCTTACAGTTCCAACCCTATATTATTGAACCAGGTTTACTTACCATTCCATCCCCGTATTACTGAACTAAATTTACATGTCATTACAATCATGTATATCTCATGAGATATAAATATTTACATAATGAATTGGAGGGAGATATCAGTCCGAACCATCTTATAATTAAATCATTCTTATGTGTGCCACAAAAACAAAAAATCAGCCATCATAGCATAACCCAAGGAAAAAATGGGTTTCTTAAACATCACTCCATCATAATCCATATAAAATAGATAGATTTAATAAAAATAATTCCATAATAAACAAAACCAAATCATAGTAATAATAGGGATAAATAAATTACCCTATTTAAATAATGTCATATAATATGGAAAATAGTTTTGATAAAACACATGAAATTAATTCTTGGGGAAAATATCCTTTCTTCTTCCAAAATATTTTCTTATCCCAAAATGACCTAAAATTTTAAAAGAAAATAATTTAATATAAAATAAAATTGAAATCATAAAATGGATTCTTCATTTAAATAAGTAGATACAAAAGATTAAGAATCTACTAATGTTATATGTTAAAAAAACATTCTCCTCATACTTTTGACAGAAAATTCATAAAGTACCTCATATCGTATAACGACCAATGTGTCATTTCATACTGTTTAATAAAAATTGACCAATGGGTAAAATTGAATTTAAATAATATCATAATAATATAATTAATATTTTATATTTTGGAAACATGTATGTGGATGATAAATATACCCCAATAAATACTTATTCATAAATAATATTGAATAATAATGAGATTGTAAAATTATCCCTTACCTTAGGTAAGCTATCATTTGTATTTTTACGAATGTCCATTATAAAAATTTAAATAATTTCATTAACATATTATAGAATCATATGAATTTTTATGTTATCATATATGATCATATTATCATCCATTTCGTAGTAATATTTCATTATTACTCATTATTCAGGTATTAACTGTTTTATTTTCTTATGCTTGTTTTGTCGAATAAGTTCTGGTTATCCTTCATAGGTCATAGTTATATCATTAAAAAATGATATTAACATAATATATACCATATTTATTCATTCTATAAATTTATATAATCATTTTTTATGTAATATCATGTATAATGAATCTCATCGTGTCATAGAGACGATAGGTCGTATGTACGCACAAGTGATGATATCATTCCCATATTTGTTGAATGGTATTGAATTTGATGGTGTATAATAATTAATAATTAATATAATGTTATAATAATAATATATAGTTGTTATTTCCATCATTATACCCATCCAAGTAAGGTGGAGGTGAAAAACATATTACACCACGACATGGAGACTATAAGCTATTCGTACGCACACATGGTGATTTCGTGGTTTTGTAGGATGGATAGAAGGTGGAATATGATTTTTAATAATTATAGTAACATATACATATATATATAAAAGTTATAATAGAGTTATTATTTTACAATGAAAAAACTCATGAATACGACATAGAATAAGAAATAAGTTTCAACGAATCGGTAGAGGAGATTACCTCTTCTTCGACACGCTTCCTTTAAATGTCCTCTTAGAGCACCGGAGTTGGTATTAGAAAAAACTAGAAACTCTATAATGTAACTAGGGAAGTTTATAAGGTAAAAGGGTAGGTTATGGATAATCTTGAATGATAAAATTGTTGTGAAGAAGTGAGGGTGGAGGTTCCCATTTATAATTGAGGTGAGGGGCACTTTTAGAATCCTCAAAAATCTTAATTTATAATAAACTCAAACCCAACTCAAAAACCTCCAAAAACACCCCAATTTAAAATATGAGATTATATAGGGTTGTAATCTCAACAACCAATAAATTTATACAAGTGTTTATATAAATTTAAACATTATCATTTTAATTAACACTCTATTATTCTATATAATTTAATTAATATAAAAAATATTTCAATATTAAAGGGGTAGAATAATACTTTATTTGATTTAAATCAGATAATAAATAAGTACCTTATATAATTTTAGGCTATATTATATTTATGAGACATTTTTTAAAATTTTTTATTTATATTAAATAATTTAATAAAACATTATTTTGACAAAAGAACTATAATGTAAATTTTCACACTATTCAATTCATGGTATTTTAAAATTTTCAAGATAAGGTGTTATCATCAAAAATATTATTTTATTATATACATATGGGGAATATAACATCTATTGAAATAATTTTGCATATTATTTATCACAAATAATATTTATTGTAATATTTCTAATAAAATTAATTTGATATTTTCATTATTAAAATAATTACTACATTCGTTTTGTGTAATTATTTAATATTCTTATTTTTTAGGTAAAAATTAAAAATAAAATACTTTTAAGAAGATAAATATAATATATTTAATTAAAATACTTCTATAAGAATTTATATTCTAGAAATTTTAACATAAAAAATGTTATACTTATTAAATTTTGAATGCGACAACTTTAACATCACTTTAAATAAAATAATATAAGAATCACAATCTCTTACATATGGCTCCAAATGGTCAATAAATAGACCCTTGGATACTTATGGTCGTGATATACTTGAAAAAATGGTCATGTTTTTGGGTATTTTGATGGTTATTTGAGTTTTAATAATAATTTTTTTATCGATTTCTCATAAATTAATTGATTTGCACTTCATCAAAGTATAAGTCTATAAGGTAATTATATATTTATTAATAATTAAAGCTAAATTACCATGATAAATTAAAGCACTATAACTTTGAAAAAAGTATTTTTTATATAATTTAACTTTTTTATAACCTTATATAAAAAAGGGTTTAGTTATTAAAATTTGAGTGAAATATATTTAACTTTTCTTTAAATAAAATAAATTAAATATCCTAAACTCATCCAAGTGGATTACATAGGACATAATTTAGACTAAAGAATTATTTAGGTCGAAACAACCTCATCCAATGATATTAAGAAACATTTTAGGTAATATTAGAATAGTATTCTTACCCTTAATTACCCATTTTACCCTTTTATCGTATTAATAAAAATTACCAAAGTTAATATTCATGATGCCCAAAAATAAAATAAATATATTTATATATTTGGGAAAAATGATTAGAAATTTTGAATACATTTTTTAAAATTCAAAACATAGATGTTGCAGTAGTTAGTTTAAAATTATTCTCATTGTCAAAAAGAGAGAACATGTTTTTAAAAGTTAAAACATTGCTAAAGATTGAAACGAATTTACATCTGAATTCAATGTATAATTATTTCTAATTAAATAAATTATATTTAATGATAAAAATACATTCACTTTATACCTTGAAATAATTTAATAATATAATTTCATGACATAATTTATTTTCATGAAAAAAGTTGTTTTCAATTAAAATTTAGTATAATTTTACTATTCATTAAAATTTAAAACTTATAAAAAAAATATCTGAGATCCATAAAAATTAAATTTTTATCTCCTAATTCCAAAGAAGAAGATTTTTTTTTAAATATAATATATAAAAGTGTAAAAATATATCTTTAAAAAATGGGTGCACCATCAAAAGGCGGCAATACATCATTTTTTGAAAAAAATACTTCTTTTATCTGAAAAAATGATTTTTTTTTCTTATATCATATCTAGAAAACATATAAGATGAATTTTATACATTTTATTGAATCCATCAAGAGTGATTTTATTATTTTATATAATCAATTATTTTCATTTAAATAGTTTTCTTAAAATGAAGTTAATACTATTCATACCCGTCATTATAATGACTAGGTTATATTATTTAATTATTCACATATACTCGGTCTTGCGTGAAATTAAATATATCAAAATAACATGATTTTTTTTTGTAACACAATAAAAGCATAGTGTTTCATATACCTCAATTTGATACGATGTTGCATATAGCGCAAGCTAATATTGGTGTAGCGTACAACAGAAGAATTATAGAAATTAAAATAAATCAATCTCATAAAATCTAAGGGTGTTACATTTTCTCTTGATAAACCACTTAATCTATATGTACCAAAATTTATTGATATTTTCATATAATTATATTTACCTCTAATTATTTCTCTATTGTATTCTAATCATAATCCCAAAAATAAATAAACGTTTCCTTTGATATGAACTACAACAACCTTACTCTTTATTTTAAAATAAAAAATGATTTATTACATAAGGTTACAAATAATAAAACCCAGAAGATTGATAACTCTAGTGTATTTTGTAATTAGGTACATTACATAAAATTTTAAATTAGGAAAACAACATCTTTATTGAAAACATCCTTAACATACTCACACATAAAACTGCATGAGATAACTTGGGGACATACATAAGAAAGGGGTGAGATATAAATCCTATTAAGGTAATAAACATAGAATAAAATAAATATAATAATACATGTTAGAAAATATTAATATAAATGGATCATAAAAATTGTATTAATCATAAAAATGAACAATGAGACATGATATATCTTGATAATCATAAAGGTAATATGGGAAATGTGGTAACAACATAAAAAATTTCATCATTAACATTGGTCAAGGGTAACTTCTAAGACATCATGATGTAAAAAGTAAAATAAAGGAATCAGGTTCACTCCCTAACATGATGTCTCATGAGACAAAACATTACCCAATGCATTGGAGAGCTATATAATTCTGGTGGCACCCATAACTTCCATTTCATTCTCATTATTAAGTGTGCCACATAGATCATACAACATTGATTATTTCATAATCATATTTTATTCAAATATCAAGGGGAGTGGAATTAATACATGTTTATCCCAATTAAAATATGTATAAGGGTATAAAGGTGAACACCCTTTGAAGGAAATGAGTATGGTATTCCCTAATAAATTGTTTTGACATAGAAAATCATGGAGAAATTTCAGCAGCATAACAGCCTCCCTTAAAAATTCATAAAATGGGTTGATGATAGAGAAAGATATATCTCATAATTTTGAAACTAAATGTTTAGAAATATTTACACAGAAATACATCTCTTAACATTATGAATTGTAAATAAAAGTCAAAAGATAATAAAGAAACTTGAATAAAGAATAGAAGGTGAGGATCCCTTTCTTGAGTGTGTGACTCCAATTTCTTGGGAGGTGCTTCTTGAGAGATTAAGGATCCTTGGGAGGACACTAGAGAGAAAAGGGAAGAGTAAGGATGTGATCTAAGGATTTTTATTGAAGATAAATAAGATCTTTAGAAGTTTATATAGGAAAAGAGTGGTAATTTCTTTATTATTTCTAAAACTTAGGTTTTTCACTTTATATAAAAAAATAAAAAAACCATAAACCTTCCAATGTTTCCCATAAATTATTCAAAATGGGAGTGGTTTTAATTATTTTATATGTACAAGGTACAAACATAATAAAATAATTCCCTTGCTTATGTGTAGGTGAGTCATACTCTTAAAGAAATGATTTTAGACCCTTAAAATATATTAACTGTCTTGGAGAATTCATAATGGATTTTTAAAATTAATAAAATAAACTTAAAATAACATTATTTTAAAGTAAAAACATATATTTTTTCATGGATACCCTTTATATTATTTATTACATCACTTTTGGGCCATTATGATTTCATAATATCAATGTTTTGAGTCAATAAGGTTTCTTTATGACTTTTTTATTCCTTCATGTTTTGTGAGATTGTTGAGTCAATAAGGTATCCTTATGACTTTTCCGTTCCTTCTTCTTTTGAAAATCACAAACACCTTCTGTTAAGAAAGATTTCATTTTACCCTATGTTTTACTTTCATAAGGAACATTTTCCTTCCCCAAGTAAATTTATCATTACCATATTTTTCATTTATCATTTTATCTATGTGTAAAATTTGGTTTTGTATCCAAAACCTCGGAATCAAATATATACTTAGATATAGAGCATTCTATTTTTAGGATCCGAATTCTGACTTCGAGTTCTATGAATTCAGACTCCTAAATCTTATGAGTTTTGACTCCGAGATCTCTGAATTCAGACTCTGAACACTTATGAGTTCTAACTCTGAACTCTCTGAATTTAGACTCCAAACTTTGTAAGTTCAGACTCCAAACTATTATGAATTCAGACTCCAAACTTTTTTAGTTTAGGTTCCATATTCTTGTGAATCCAGATTCCGAATTTCCTTGAAATTCAGACTATGGAAATCTACAGAATTCAGGTTCTGAATTCCTTGGAAAATAGAATCTGAATATCCTTGTATTATAGATACCAAATGTTTTTTGGTTAGAATCCGAACATTCATTTTTTCTTGTACTCTGAAAAATGAATTTGTTCAAGCAATCATATTTTTTCTTACACTCTAAAAAATGAATTTTCTTAAGTGACCATATTTTTTCTTACACATGTTTTGGTTATAAAATTATGTCATGAATTCAGTTACTAAATAACCATTTTTTGAGTGATACACGTATAGGTCCCTCTGAAATTCAAGGAAAAATATGACCGTTGGAGGAGGGAGCTGACCGTTGGAGCTGTGCCTAAATAGGATCTCATTAAAATTTGATCAATCTTGAGCATACATGCTGTTGAAGTGAATTATTGAGAGAGAGGATCTTATAAACTCTCAGGCTTCATGCAAAAAGTTTTAACGGCTTGTTCAAACTTTGCTTCGTGAAGAATTTCTTTGTGAAGAGGTGTGATTTCCATAAAATCAGAGGCACAAGAGCCTTAGCCCAGTTGGTGAGGACTCGCTAGGTGCATCCAAGAGACCCAGGATCAAATCCTGGTGGAGGCATATTTTCAGGGTACTGTAGCAGTACTGTTGCAGGCACTGTAGCAGGCACTGTAGCAGGCACTGTTCGGTACTGTAGTAGCCGGAACTATTCATCCATTTGGGCCTTCAGGCCACTGGTTTGGTTCTCGGGTCCTGCAAGGCTTTCGGGCCACCCAAGGCCTTTGGTCCAGTTGATTCTCAAGGCCTTCGGGCCACCTTAAGGCCTTAAGGCCACCCCAAGGCCTTCGAGCCACATGAATGCAGGGCCAGACACACTACAAAAAAGGAGCAGCCCCAAAAGAGGATTCAGAGCAGGTGCACTCACCAGAGCAGAGCCAAATGGATTGTCAGAATGAGAGGGTATGGCTATGCCATCGGTACCAGCATGTGCTTGCACGGGAAACCTAGACAGACGGTCATGCAAAGGTGGAGAGCTACTATCAAGATGCAGATGCTGGGGAGGGGCAGTTCCTTGTAGATAGTCTGGTTGAATTCCCTTAAGACCTTCGGGTCATGTAATCTCTTAAGCCTACGGGCCATGTAATCTCTGAGCCTACGGGCCTTGTAAGGGTTCCCTCTCATCCCTTGAAAGAGGGGTTATCAAAATCAATAAAAAATGAAGGCCTTCGGGCCATTCAGGCATAAAATCAGAGACTTTGGGGTGTGAAGTCAGAGGTACCGATTTCCTTACAAATCTTGGGCTTACAGGGATAGTAAGACATATACTGATCTTTAGATTGAGGGCTTACCTGGGTTTGGGTAATACAGACTTTCCTGAAAGTATAAATCAAGGGAACTTTATCCAAGGTTGTTGGATACCCTTCTCTTTGGGTTAAAATATTAATTACATGTTGCTTGTAGTGTTTCAATTTCATTTTCCACTGTAATTTTTGTTTTTGAGGAAAGTATAACTATATTTTAATTCCTTAGACTTGTACTCTGATTAAATAATATTCTATATGCTTTAAGGTAGAATATTTTTTGTTGTAAACTTTTGTTAAGTTTAATTTTTGGAATCTCTTTTTCGTAATTATATTTCCAGAAACAGGAAAATTATTAGAACATATAAGTGTTGTGAATTTTTTTTATAAAAAAATTCTGTAAGGAATTATTAAAGTATAAAATTCACCCCCTCTTGTATATTGAGTATCTACACCATAGTATGATACTAAAATCAGTATCATATCTATCTTACTATCGATCCAAAAATTGGTATCAGAGCATTAGTTCAATCTGAATTAATCTCACAATTAGATTCAGAAGATAAATCTTCTTCTTCACTTTTTCGGAATCAGATTTTCAAACTCATAAAGTTCAGATTCATATTTTGTTTAGAGATACTCTAGTTATATTTTTATTGCTTAGGATATATTTTTCTCTTGTTTACAAACTTTTATTACTAAAAAGTTTGTGTGGAAATATTTTTTTTAAGATGGCAGGTTTAAATATAGGTTCTCTCGACAATATAAATCCTACCAAACCTTCTATTTTTGATGGAAATGATTATTAGTAATGGAGATATAGGATGAGGACTTTATTTATTAACACTAGAGTTGATAACTACCTGATACTGGTAGGAGACTATAACATTCCTGATAAGTAATTGATAACTTTTACTAATCAGGAAAAAATTAGAATATCAAGAAAATTTCAGAGTCAGAAATACATTGCTATGTTCCATGAAAAGGAATATCTATAGTCAAATATTTTCATGTGAAGGTGAAAACAGTATCTTGAAGAAACTTGAAGTTACACATTTTGGTACTTCTAAAGTTATAGATCCAAGAAGAGATATGTTGAGAGATGAATACCATGGATTTAACTTTTTTTATGGAGAACCTATAAGAAAAGTTCAACAAAGGTTTATGACTATCATGAATAGATTACAGTATATAGGATAAAAAGTTTTGGATGATGAGGCCCTTGTATATTAGATCATATACATCATTCCAAATGAGTGGGAGTCTATGAGGATAGCAATTGTTGAAAACTAGAAAGTCACCCAGATTTCCTTAGATGAGCTATTTGGAACTCTTCTTCAGCATGAGACTAGAATGAAGAGAGATATTGATAATGTTAAAAAGAAAAATGGGAATGGAGGATTTTCTTTTACAACTAATTCTAAACATATGAAATCCAAGACTTGAGAAAGAGTAACCAAATAAAAGTAAAAGAAAGTTACTAGTTAGTCAGAATCTAGTGATACAGAAAAGTCTGAGAATGAATTAGCTAATCCTACTCGGAGAATGAACAAGATAGTAGCTCAGAATAACTATCAAAATATGTTCAAGAATAGATACTACATAGAGAAGAAATATGGGGAAGTTACTTGTTATGAATGAATAAGAACATGTCATATCAGACTTGATTTCCCTCTATTGAAAAAGAAGGAAAAGAATGAAAGGAAATCAGAAAGAAACAAGAAGAAGTTATATAACTAGAAGCACAAGAAAAGTCCTAAAGAAAACGATACTTGGATTGATATCTTTAGAGACTCCTTGGGAAGTGAATATTCTTAATATGAATCATCAGCACAGAAAAATACTGGATTCATTTCTACTACTTCTTTCCCAAATACATGTCTTATGGCCAAGGTACGCTCTGTCGAGGATTTAAAAAATTTATCTCTTGATAAGAATGACTATTCTGAAGATATTACTTCTAATGAAGATACTTTATCTTCAAATTATGAAGAAATACCTTCGTATGAAGAAGTATATAGATTTGTGAAGTTGTTAGAAGCAAAAAATTGTTACATTTCTATGAAATTACACAAGGCAAATAATAGAGAAGAAGTTCTTACAAAAGAGACTTCAGACCTCTATAGAGATCTTGAAGATAAGGATGAGCATCTAGAAAAACATTCTAAAGACCTTAAGGAATTAAATTCTTATAAGGAAAAACTTTTTAAAGATCATAATAATGTTACATTTAAAATAAATTTTTCTGAGGAAAAATCTAACTCTAAGGAAATAATTCCCGAGGATAGGAATTTATTCATAAGACTAAAATCCGAAATATATTACCTCAAGAAACTTCTTGAAAACTTTACCTCTGGTTAAGAAAATTTTGACAAGATGTATTCTCAAATCAAACATCATGTAAATACTATTATAGTAGTTTATACTCACAGAAAACCTGTTTTCAAAAAACAACTATTTTATTCCATCCAAAGCCCCTTTTTGTAATAAATATCAACGTGGTGGGAATTGGAAGAAAAATTTTTCCTTGAATAATGTTCAATCTCTTGGGTTTTATAAATCTTATTTTTCTAAAAAAATGTAGATACCCAAAGTTTTATTATCTAACAATTCTAGATCCAAGAAAGTTTGGATCCCGAAAGTCTAACATTCTTATTTTTAAGAAAATAAAGAAAGTACCAACAACAATACTTGGTACATGGATAGTGGATGTTCCTGGAATATAAATGGTAACAAAAACTACTTTGAAAATATTATCAAGACGAAAGGAGGAAAAGTAACTTTTTAAGATAATGCTAAGGGAGAAATTATTAGTATAGGTAACATCGTTCTTCTTGGAAAAACTTTGATTTCAAATGTTTTATTTGGTAAAGGTCTTAAGCACAACCTCATTAGCATAATTCAATTATGTGATGAAGGTTACCTTGCGAATTTTAGGAATGACAAGTGCTTAGTACACAATTCCATGGAAGAGTTTATTCTTTCTTTCAATAGGCAAGAGAATGTTTACACACTAAACTTCGAATACCTTAAGAACCAAGACTTACCTTGACTCAGTGCAATGGAAGATCATTCTTGGTTGTGGCATAGAAGGTTAGGACACTGTAATCATAAGAATCTATGAAAACTCTCTAAGAAAAGACTAATTAAGGACCTACTAGAGCTTAGATTTGATTCTTCAAAAGTTTGTGATCATTGTCAATTGGGTAAGAAACATAAATCATGTTTTAAATCAGTCATTGAAGTCTCAACCACTGATGCATTATAGTTAGTGTATATGGATCTTTTTGGCCCAACACAAACTCAAAGGATTGGAGAAAAATATTATGTATTTGTCTTAGTTGATGATTACACTGGATTTACATGGGTCTATTTTCTAGAAAATAAATCTGAAGCTTTTTATTATTACAAAAGTTTTAGATCACTAGTTAAAAATGCGAAAATTCTTCCTTTTATAACTGTTCATAGTGATCATGGAGGAGAATTTCAAAACTCCTATTTTTAAACTTTTTGTTTTAGAAAAAGGCATTACTCATAACTTCCCAGCACTAAGAACACCTCAAAAAAATGGTGTTGTTGAAAGAAGAAATAGAATTCTTCAAGAGATAACAAGAACCATGTTGAGTGAATATTCTATAGCCAAAAATTTTTGGAATGAAGCTATAAGTACTTCTTGTTATACTATAAATCGTGTTTTGATTAGGCCATTTCTTAATAAAACTCCTTATGAGTTATGGAATGGTAGAAACCTAGAATTTCTCACTTCAAGGTTTTCGGTTGTAAAGTATTCATTTTGAGCACTAAAGATAATTTACACAAGTTTGCACCAAAATATTATGAAGGAATTTTCTTAGGCTACTCCACAACTTCTAAGGATTATAGAGTTTTCAATAAAAACACTTGTACTATTGAAGAAACAGTACATGTCAAATTTGATGAAACTGATCCCTTTGTTTTTAAACAACCCCAACCTACATCATCAGATGTGTTTTCAATAACTGATTATCAACCTTTGTTAGAAGATCCTTCTAATAAGGAAAATATCCAATAAGATGTTTCTTAAGAATTTACCCCAGAAGATTTCCTACCTTATGTTGATGAAAAAGTTTTACAAAACCCAAATCTGTTGTTTCTTAGGAGTCATCCTAGTGATAGTATCATTGGTGATGTAAATAAACCTGTAAGGACTAGAGGTTCCTTTTAGAATGAAGTAGAACATCTAGCATTCCTTCCCCAATTAGAACAAAAAAGCAATAATGAAGATTTAGGTAATGATGATTGGATAAAAGCTATGCAAGATGAACTAAATGAGTTCGAAAGGAATAATGTTTGGACCTTGGTTGAATGGACTAAGAAAACTTCTATTATTGGAGTAAAATTGGTCTTTAGAAATAAGTGTGAAGAAAATTGAATCATAGTTAGAAATAAATCTAGATTGGTTTCTAAAGGATATAAACAAAAAGAAGTAATAGACTATGAATAAACCTATGCTCCAGTAGCTAGACTTGAATCTATTCATATTTTACTTGCCTTTGCAGTATTCTTCAACTTCAATCCTTTTAAAATGGATGTGAAATGTGTTTTCCTTAACGGTTTTGTACAAGAGGATGTTTTTCTTGAACAACCTCCTGATTTTGAAGATACAAAACATCATGAACATGTTTATAAACTTACCAAAGCTTTGTATGGACTTAATCAAGCCCCTCGAGCTTGCTGTGATAGGCTTACATGATTTTTGTTTCAAAATAATTACTTTAAGGGAAATTTAGATCCAACCCTTTTTATAATGAAAGAAAAAAAAATGTTTTGATTGTTCAAATTTATGTTGATGAAATTATATTTGGTTCAACTCAGCAATCTTGAACTGATTCCTTTACAGATCTAATGAAATCTGAGTTTGAAATGAGTATGATGGGTGAGTTAACATTTTATATTGGTTTTCAAATTTCTCAAAAACTAGAAGGAATTAATATATCCCAACATAAGTATATTAAAGATCTTCTAAAAAAGTATGGATATGACAACATTAAGAGTATTAGAACTCCCATTGGTACCTAAAACACACTTGATCTTGATGAAGTTGGGAAACCTATAGATCAAACATCTTTTAGAGGTATGATAGGAAGATTAATTTACTTGAAAACTAGTCATCCAGACTTAATGTTTTCAGTATGCTTATGTGAAAGATATCAATCCAATCCTAAGGAATCTCATTTAAAGGAAGTGAAAATAATTTTTTGCTACTTAAAGGGAACCATGGATTTAAAACTCTTTTATACTTTTGGAAATGATTTTGTTCAAAAAAGTTTTTTGGATGATGACTTTGGTGGATGTAGAATGGATAAAAAGAGTACATTCAGAACTTTTCATTTCTTAGGAGATTCATTAGTTTCTTGGTCATTCAAGAAGCAACACTTAGTAGCACTTTCCACTGCTGAAACTGAATATGTAGCAGCTAGAAGTTGTTGTGCTCAAGTGTTGTGGATTCAACACACACTCACAGACTATGGTATGAATTTTACCAAAACACAAATTTTTTGTAATAATACTAATGCAATTTCCCTTAGTAAAAACCCTGCACATCTCTCTTGTGAAAAACACATAGATATTAGGCATCACTTTCTTAGGGATCACACACTAAAAGGGGATATCATTCTTCAATTTATCAGAACACAAGATCAACATGCGGATATTTTCACAAAATCTTTACCCTTTGATAAATTTGAATTCATTAAACATAAGTTAGGAATGATAACCATAAGGTAATCTTCCTTGTTAACTTTCTGTTGAAACCAATCTTCTTATAGTAATAAACTTTTTTTCATAGGGGGAGTAAATTTTCTTGTTAGTTTTAAAATCTTTCATAATGAAAATTTTCTTAGTCATATTTTTCAAATCTTTCGTAATGAAAACTTTCAAAGTTATATTTTTCAAATATTTCATAATGAAAATTTTCATAGCCATATTTTTTAAATCTTTCACAATGGAAATTTTCGTAGTCATATTTTTCAAATCTTTCATACTGAAAATTTTTGTAGTAAGATATTCTAAAATTTTTTTGTAGTCTAAAATTTTTCATAGTCTTAAAATTTTCATAATGAATATTCTCAACGTTTTTGTAATGATGATTTTCAATGTTTTTGTATTGAAAATTTTACAAATTTTTTGTAATGAAAATTTGCCAAATTTTTCGTAATGAAAATTTTCCAATTTTTTCGTAATGAAGATTTTCTACGTTTTCATAATGAAGAATTTCTCAGTTTTTGTAATGAAAATTTTCTAAAAATTCATTATTAGTTTCTCAAATTTTTGTAATCAAAATTTTTCAGAATCTAAAGTTATTCAATAAGAATTTTTCCCATTATTAATAATTTTCCTAGAAATCCAATGGTATGTTTCCTTCCCTGAGTTTTTGTTGTCATCCTTTACTTGTTGGTATTTTCTTTTGTTTTTAAATTTATCGGACTCTCTTTTCTTTAAATCTGAATGTTTTTCTTAAAAACCTCAAAAGATAGGATCCAAGATTTCCTTTTGGCTATCATATCAACCATTAGATCTGATCAGAAGAATTTTCATCCATTCTATTAAGTGTGGAAGACGAATTGTCGCATCAAACACCTATATAAAGGACCCCCAATGGTTGTCCCATATCAAATCTCAAGCTCTTGAGTACTGAAGTGTTGACCTTCTACATAATCTCATTCCATATTTTCAAAGGTTTCTCAATTTCGAATGTCTTTAGAAGAATCCTATCAGAAAGATATGTCTACTTTCAATTCAATCTCAGAGTGGCAGGTTTATAAAGAAAGTTTGGTGCATTCGAACTTCTTCACCAAGTATGATTCTGTAATCTCGAAAAACATCAAGCTCAATGTATGGGATAGTGTTTGCATATCGAAGCCTGGGTATCAAGATTTAGTTTATCCGGATTTGTTAATTGAATTTTATGAATCAGTAAGTTTATTTAAGGAAGAAGGCAGAGAAAAGTTTTTGTTCAAGAGTTATAGAAAGACTTATGCTCTTTCATATACGAAGGCAGCCAGTTTGGTTTTTATTCCATACAAAGGGGAAGATGAGTTCTTCTCTCATAAGCTGCCAGATGTCAAAGGGAGTTTTTTCAACGTAAAAGCTATGGAGTGCCTCAGTCTTACAGATTTCAAGAATCTGAAGATTTCTCATCTCACTACAAATTTCTGGATTCTTGAATTATGGGTTCAAGGATTCATAATTATTAGGAAAGGGGAAAAGGATACATTGAAGAAAAGTGACATGTATATATTGGATTTCTTTTTAAATCTAAGGAAGATAAATTTGGTTAAGCATATTCCCATTATGATTGAGAATATTAATAATGGAAACATAAAGGCTCAGATAATCATGTATCTAGCCATTATCTCTAAGTTAATTGTTCGGTGAATAGAATCTTTTAAAATACCTTGCAGCTCCAAGACAAGGAATTGAAAAGTCATGTTAGTCAGTGATGATACCCTGAAGATAATGAAAATTGGTTTTTCTACAGACTCCAGAGAACTTTATGACTTACCAGAGGAAGAAGCTGAAGTTGTTCCGAAAAAACAAGAAGTGGCCGAACCGTCCAAAAATGGAGGAAGGATGAGGAAAGTGAAGGATGTGGAAGAAAAGTTAAAATCTCCTATGGCCAAGGATGTTCAATCCGCACTTCCAAAACCTATGAAGCAAAAAGCCTATCTGGATGAGGTAGTTTCTAAGTGGAGGGAAGATAAGAAGAACATGAAAGAAGGGGAGCCCATGTTTGGACTAGAGCCTGCTGAAGAAAAAGACTTAAAAGATAAGACAATTTATGAGATTGAAAAGTAATCTAAATAAAAGAAGCAAAAGAAGAATTTGAATGAAGTAGAGATTGTGTAATCCTTTCTGAGGGATACTGATAAAGCATCCAAGAGTATCTTGGTACCAGAATCATTCTTGGTAGAAGTGTTACCTGAATCTCTGGGAAAGAATTATGTGACTCCGGAAAAGGTAAAATTAAAATAAGTAGAAGAAGTAGAAGAAAAAAAGGAATAAAAATGTAGTGGTGATACCGAAGATCACATTAAGCAAGTAGAAGATTTTCATTAGAAGGAGAGTCCATCTGAGAAAGTCTCAATCTGATCTTCTCAAGTTGAATTATAAAAGCTTACTACTCCTGGGAAGGATGAAGTAAAGGATGATGATAAAGAAAATAAGACATCTAAATAAGACAGTATTAATAGAGATTTCACTCATCCTGAGGATGCTGAGGTAAGAGATGAGAAAGAAGAGATAGATGAAGAAAAAAATTGTTCAGCTGCCTAATAGTGAACATGAATCTCTGGATTAGGAAGCCATTATGAAAAATAATAATGGTAAATAGGTAGTTGTTGATACACCTACTAAATATTTTATGAATAAGAATGATGTTAATGGATATTCAAAGAGGAAACATTCTGAGCTAAAGAAAGAGCCCTCACCCATAAAAGTTTCAGATTCGGAATCATCATCTCTTGGACATGATTTCGTTGTTCAGTCATTGAAGAAGCTTGTTGGGACTATTTAGATTTTTCAAAGCATTGACTCCAGATGCCAGATGATTCAACACACACTAAATCAGAAATCAGATTCAGTTTCCATGGTGATGGATAAGTGTGTAAAGCATGAGGTTGATTTCATGAATTTCTTCATTAACTAAAATGCCAACAAAAGGTCTTGTAAAAAAATGGTTAGCAGGTCAAAGAAGACATTTGAAGATATGAGAGATCTTGATGAGTTCTAGGATAGTGTCAAGGAGGCATTTGACATTGAATATGGAATGATGAAGGATCTCACAAGCTGTTTTGAAGAGAAGCAGACTTTGGAAAAAAAATCTCGGAGTCAAGAAGTGAAGGATTTGAATGGGAAAATATATTCATATTCTCAAAGCTGGAAGAGAGAAAGAGATCTTTAGATTGAGATAGAATAAAATCTTGTTAAACGGGAAGAATTCTTGAAGGATCAGGAAGAGGATCTCAAGATCAGATTCTAAAGCGAGCTGAGGAAGATCACAAAGAGATCAAAAGCTGAAAACAATTATAAAGAAGCAGATACCCAAGGAAAAGGAAGGACGATAGACCCAATCCGTTTTTGTTGTATTTTTCTTGTATAAAATTTTTCCTATCATAATGAAATGCTTGGTTGCTTGTATTTTGGATGTATTGTACTAATATTTCAGGTACAATAATTTCTTTTCCATTCCATCAAATTCCATTTTGAAAATCACAAAGGGAGAGAAAGTAAAAATAATACTGAATAAAGAAGAAATGTCCCTAAGTATGGGGGAGTTCATCTAAGGGGGGGTTTCATTACAAAGATTTATGTATTCAAGATAATGAAAAATCTCATTCCAGAAATCTAGAATATGATCCTTAGTGTTCCAATTCCTAAGGGGGAGTTAGTCCTATTTATCATTGCCCAAGTGATAAGGGAGATACGTTTTATTTTCAAAGTCTATAAAAATATTTTCTAAGTCCTTATACTTTTTTTGTAAGGATGTTTGTGCTTTCCAAAAAGGGGGAGATTGTTGAGTCAATAAGGTTTCCTTATGAATTTTTCATTCATTTTTGTTTGGGGAGATTGTTGAGTCAATATGGCTTCCTTATAACTTTTCCATTCCTTCTTGTTTTGAAAATCCCAAACACCTTCTCTTAAGGAAAATTTCATTTTACCCTATGTTTTACTTTCCTAAGGAAAATTTTCCTTCCCCAAGGAAATTTATCATTACCATATTTTTCATTATTTATTTTGTCTCAATGTAAAATTTGGTTTCATATCCAAAACCTCATAATAATATATATACATAGATATAGAGCAATCGGTTTTTAGGATCCGAATTCTGACTCTGAGTTCTCTAAATTCAGACTCCGAAATCTTATGAGTTCTGACTCTGAGTTCTCTGAATTCAGACTCCGAACTCTTATGAGTTTTGACTCCGAACTCTCTGAATCTAGACTCCGGACATTATATGTTTTGACTCCAAACTCTTATGAGTTCAGACTCCGAACATTTTTAGTTCTGGTTTTAAATTCCTGTGAATCCAAAAAATTCAGACTCCGAAATTCTATAGAATTCAGGTTTCGAATTCCTTGGAAAATAGAATCTGAATATCCTTGTATTATAAATACTGAATGTATTTTTGGTTAGACTCCAAAGTTTCATTTTATTCTTACACTCTGAAAAATGAATTTTTCAAGAAATCATATTTTTTCTGACACTCTGAAAAATGAATTTTCTTTAGTAACCATATTTTTTCTTACACATGTTTTGGTTATAAAATGATGTCATGTATTTATTTACTAACTAACTATTGATTGAGTGACATGTGTATAGGTCCCTCTAAAATTAAACGAAAAATATGACTGTTGGAGGAGGGATCTGACCGTTGGGGTTGTGCCTAAATAGGAGCTCATTTGAAAGAGCTCATTACAGGTTGATCAATCTAGAGCTTACAGGTTGTTGAAGTGAATCTTATAAACTCTCAGGCTTTATGCAGAAAGTTTGAGCAGCTTGTTCAAATTTCCCATGTGCAGAATTGCTTTGTGCAGAGGTGCGATTTCCTTAATATCAGAGACTTCAGGTTGTGAAGTCAGAAGTTCCAATTTCCTTACAAATCAAGGGCTTTTAGGGATATAAAGATAGATACCAATCTTTGTATTGAGGGCTTACATGGTATTGTGTAAGAAAGACTTTATTGAAAGTATAAATCAAGGGATGTTTATCCAAGGTTGTTGGATACCTTCTCTTTGGGTTAAAAGATTTACTACATGTTACTTGTTGCGTTTCAATTTTGTTTTCCGCTGTAATTTTGGTTGTTGAGGAAAGTAAAACTCTCTTATACTTCCTTATACTTGTACTTTGATTAAATAAGATTCTATACGCTTCAAGGTATAATATTTTTTGTTGTAAACTTTTGTTAAGTTTCATTTCCAGAATCTCCTTTTTAGAATTATATTTCCAGAATCAAGAAAATTAGTAGAACATAGAGGTGTTGTGAATTTTGTTTATACAAAATTTCCTTAAGAAATTTTTAAAGTATAAAATTCACTCTTCCCCCTCTTTTATATTGAGTATCTACACCATAGTTTGATACTAAAATCAGTATCATATCCATCTTACTATCGATCCAACACAAAGTATATTTATACGATATTTAATTTTTACCTGAAAATTCGAATGTCTTCAATAATTATGAAAAATTCACCATTATATAATTTAAATTCTATGATTACAAAATTAATATTTATTTTATCTTAATAATTTTATAAATATATGTACTTTTACATTTAAAATAAAACTAACATTTATTATGAAATTCTGGGTTTTTTGACAACAACAGTTTTTAAACCCTTACAAAAATTAAATTTGACTTCATAAAACTTATAAGATAATTTTTATTTAATAAAAATTATTTAATAATAATATTTTATTAAAAAGATTAGTTAAAAAATAAATTAATTATTTAAATTAAATTCCATAATTTAATTGAAATATTACCTAAAAATACTATTTGTGTTTAATTGTATCAAAATATTTTTTTGTAAAGTGAAAATAATAGGATGAAAGTATAACCATTAAACAATAATGTACATACTCATATCACTAGGGTCTTTACATATATCACTTTTGACATACTCTCAAACTCCATAAGAGTATGGTGCATGATGATGATACTTTCATGGGGTCATTTGACATACATGGTTTGGGTCGTGATCTTGATGGGATTGAAATTCTCACGTAAATGATTTCACTCATGCTTAAGTTGTTGGATCACAGCTTTTTCTCGGTCAAGGGAAATGCAGAGTGATGATATATAACTCAAAATATTTGATAAATGGGATTCATAGGGTACAATTCTATTAGTTTATTCCATCACATTCGTTGTATGTTTGAATTGGATTTATTAAACCCTTATTTTTATACTAATCATCTATTCATTTCTCAACAAATATATTATCAATGGTAAGGATGCTTAGTGAACTTTTATGTATGATAAGATATAATAAAACCAAATAATTTCATGTATTTTCTTATAACCATATTATATAATAATAAATTTAATTAAATCACAAGGGGAATTTTATTTATAACAACTTGGGTCATTAAAATTAGCATATAGTTTAAAGTCATGATTGGGAAAAGACTTTTAGTTTATGATTTTATAGTTTGGACCAAGGGAAGGAGGCCTTAGAAAATGGGAATATGTGGTGCGACAGAGTGGAAAACCTGACATGAATGAGGGAAGAGGAGGCTTGATTCCACATCACACATTTTCACGAAGTCTCACATAGAGTTTAAAGTTGTAATACTTGGAATGTGGATCACTGTTTAAGGTCATAGAGTTTGGACCACCTGGTTCATAGTTTAAAGTAATAGAATTCGGACCATGGTCCCCTTTATGTAGATAAAACACATTGTTACACGCCTTTATGAAACTCATAATACCATGTAAGTCATGCTCAAGGTGGGAAACAATAGATGAAAAGGGTTTCTACCTGACATGTAGAATCATGCATTACAGGTGACACCGAGGGTCTGGAATTACACCACAAAGTAAGGGAGTGTAAAGAAGACAAGTTAAGACTTTCATGGTCTGGATAAAGGAGTGACTAGTGAGTAAGGATTTATTTTTGACCATGTTAGAAAAATAAGGATCATAACCATAACGGTCAAGAATGGGTTAAGAAAACACAGGATCAACTATTGACCAGTTTGAAACACAAGATCAGTTGTTTACCACCAGAGATCCATTAGGGTGTTGGATTAGGATGGGAGGTGAGCTAAAAGGTCATGAGATAATCTCCGTTAGGGGTCCATCTGGATTTGATATATTATGGAAACCTAGAACGAGAAATACATGGAGTATGGAATGGGGCACATCAAAAAGTGTAATTTCGTCCTTGGGATGTGAAAGTAGTTTAAGATTATATTGCATGGACCATATATGAGGGAAAAACACTTAGTTTGATGTTGTAATTCTTACACTTGTTAAAAACATTTTATATTCATTTTTCCTAGACTATTAGCTCTTTTTTTATGGTTGTAGAGTTTATATCATTGATAATAGGGAAATTCAAAGACATTTTTGCATCATGTGGGTTAAAACTTAATTTGAATAATCCAAGGGGGGATTTTTACCATGTGGAGAAAACTTAATGATAGTCACACAGAGTTTAAGGTCATACAGTCTCGACCATGATAGGGGCCAAGGGTCCAAAAGGTTGTTAAACATGTGGGTGGGCCTAGAGATGAAAATTCTTGGCATTGTTGTGTATCACATATTGATTGGAATCAAGACACACATAGTTCTTGAACATGGCGTGGAGGAAGGACAACACTGGTGGGGGAGATTATCTCTAATGAAGTAATTGAAGAATCCCATGGTTATCATGAGGTACCTAAAACTTTTTCAGGGTAGGATCTAATTTTAACATCACGCACTGAGGAAGTTGACTCGTAGTTTAAGTTCATAGAGTTTGGTCCATGGTGGGAGAATATTCCAAATGGATATGTTTTGTGTGAGATCCTGACAAACTCAATATAAATGAGGACCTAGGAGGACTGAAACGACACATCATATTCTTGGGAGATTCCCACATATAATTAAAAGTCATGATTCTTGGACTTTGTGTAAATTGTTTAAGGTCATATCACATGGGCTACCATCTCTTATTTTAACAACATAGATTTTGGAAGATGGGGTAAAAACTCCAAAGGGAATATATGTGATTTTTTGGTATAACAACATCGACATGAATGTGGATAAATGATACCCATACACCACATATTCATTCTTAAAGAGGCCTGGATACAGTTTAAAGTCATGATGCATGGATTTTGCTAAGTCCAAGGGACAAAGTGTTGAGGAATTTGTGACTGGGATGAGAGAAAAAATGATTGGGTGTCAATATGTATCCCATAATGATGAGAATCAAGCCACACATAGTTCTTAAAGGACTTATCCTAACATAGGTCAGATCGATACATTAAGATGTTTTTTTCTTGTAAAGTGGCTAAAAAAGGTTGTAAAATCCAAACATAGTTATGTATCATATGTGGATAGGAATCAAGTAATACATAGTTTATGAAAACATAATGATATATGACTGATGTGGATAGTTAATCCCTCTCAATAAAGTAATTTGAGATGTTATACAGTTTATCATCATGCATCTTGGATGATAATTGTTAAACCATTTAATGTCATGTAACAAGGATGTAAATGTGACAGTTTTAAGGTTGTGTGATTTGAAAAGTTCATATAGTTTAACATCATGAATTAAGGAAGTAGGTTGCTACATATTTTATCATCATGTGTCTAGGAAAATAATTATAACATAGATTAATATCAGGAAACTAGGATGTAGGGGGAAATGTGTTCTGAAAGGGATGTGCATGATGTGTCAAATATAACCCAACATTAATTAGGTTCTAGGATGCTCCCATCAAGCCATAAAATCCCAAGGAAAACTGGCACATAGTTTAAAGTCCTAATTCCAAGACTTGAACTTCTTAGTTTAAGGTCACAGAGCTTGTTCCAGGCACCTAGTTTAAAGTAGTTTTCCTAGCACACTAAATCCTTACATGAAGTGCTTCTTTGGAAAAATAGTATTAATTGGATATGTTATGTTCTCTCTATTTATTGAGATAAAAGAGTGTGATCCATTGGGATTGAAATTATATATAACATAAGGTCCATCCCACTTGCGATCCATGTTTGGAGACTTTCTGTCGGGTATCATTGGCATTCTAGGAGCCAATCTGTGTTAACCTATTAGAAGGAGTGGAGGTGAATATTATCAATGAACGCTTTGGATATATTATTATGGTGCCTCTATAAATAATGAAAGGCATGAATATTGTTATCTTTGAGGGATTCCAACTCATCTAGATGGACCTATTCCATTCTATCTATCATCTTCTAGTCATAGACAACTGTTTTGAGCGATGTAAACTTAATATTTATGGGATGAACTACCTTGGTTCCACACACTAATAAATATGGAGTCACCTAAGAAGAATTTTGATTCATCATTTAGTAAGCCCGGAAATTGTTAGGGAGCTTGAATGACCGACCCTTCAGGTTTCATCCCACCATATTCTGTAGAATGTTAGAGAGAGTTTTATTAAATTCCTTGATCTTTCCATTTGTATTTCCATAGTAGAGATAAGTATGGTCAGACTAGATATTGTACTTGGTGAACAACTTCTTTAGCTCAACATCCCTAAAGTTGGTGTCGTTGTCTACGAGAATGGTGTGAGTGACTCAGAATCGATGAATGATATAGAAGAACATTAATTCTACCACTGATTAGGATTTAACATCATTAGTAGAGATTGATTCTACCCACATAGAGAATAAATTCATCACGGTTAGAATGAACATGTACTAGAGAGTTATTTTTAGTGGATATGGTCCCATGAAATCAAGTCCCTAGATAGAAAAAGTACAAGAATACTTGGTAGTATATAGGGGTTTTGATGGTCGATGCATGAAGTTGGAATAAATATTATACCTATGACACCTCTTGGAGAACTCAATGTTTTCTTGAACCATGGTGGGCCAGAAGTATCCCAACCTATGAATATGGTAGGACAGCTTCATCCCTGTTTGATGGGAACTACAGAATTGGTATAAAATTATTGCATGATCTGGGTAATATCATATATTTGTATGAAACAAAGGATAATTCTTTCAAACCCACATCTTTATAGAGTTTGCTCGGGGTTGGTCTCACTCCGGAGTGTGAATTGTGCTATGTGCTGATATATTTTCTCACATTTTCCTCTGTCTAGTAGGAGAGTGTCTTTCTGGGGATACTTGATGAATGGAGTTGTCCAATCTGTGTTTCCTTTTATTTAGGGGTGATATGTTGGTCCAAATGTGGAGGCACCGATAGTCATGTGGTTTACCTATTGGTTGTAAACAATTTCTGAAATGATGGGATCTATGACCCTTTGATGTGCCACACAGATGAATAGATCATCCTGGTTAGGCTCTTCAAGAGAAGTGGATAGACTATACAAGGCATGAGATTAACAATTCTTTGTCTAGGTAACATGATTCACCTTTGGATGAGAAGGGAACTGGGCTATCATCTCATGAGTGAACTTTTAATAGGGTAAGAAAAATGGATTCATGATGATATAATCACCATTGATTTTTTTGAGGACTAACTTGGAGTCTTCTTTGACATTAAAGTAGGGAACATCAATATCAAGGGATAGCTTGAGACTAGTAATGAGTTCCTATTACTCTACCTCATTTTTGGTGTAGGCTTATGAAATCAGGAATGAGTAGGAAAGAACAACCTGCATGGGGGTGATAAAGACAATCCACATGCCTACTCTATTGAGCTTGGGATCATTGAGCCTCCGACCGATTGGGCTCAGAGATTCAAAATCATAATGTATCATCCAACACAGCATATCATGGTCCACTGAAATTATGGACACATCTAGGAAATCAACATATATATGATACACTTCAGGGTATGGATAGGTGGCCAAATATTCAGACAATTCGCGACCATTGATGTCCTTATGCAGTAATAATCTAATGAAGAACTGCTATAGGATCACTTCCCAGTGTGAAATTTATCCTTTCAACATTAGGAAATTGATGATATATTTTAGAGGATCCACATGGGAGACTAGATGTATATCGTTATGATTCAAAGAATGTTGTAACTTCTACAATGTGAAACCTGTTGTGAGGTAGCTCTTCTTGATTGGAGAGTATCTGGACTAGGTGTTGAGGAGAATCCAACTGAGATATAATAAATTTTTCTCTCTTTACATATGTTTTTCTTCGGGGAAAGAAGGGAGCGAGGGGATAATTCCAAGTTATTCACATAGAAAACCATAGGTTTCCTTGAGATGGGTGGCATCATAACTAAAGGTTTTATAAAATAATTTCTAATTTCCTCAAATGTGGCATGGAACTCTTTGTCCCACTAGTAGATAGTACCTTTGTTCATGATTCTAGAAAAGGTCTTAAAATTTCTAAATAAATTCATGATGAGTGGATTATATATGATAAGTTTCATTCGAGACCTTGTATCTCTCTTATGTTTCTTGAAGGTGGCATCTAGATGATGGATTGGATCTTCTTTGGGTTGATTTTGATGCCTCTGTATCTAAAAAAATGTTGAGAAACTTTATAGAGGTTGCCCTAAATTCACACTTCAATGGGTTCATCTTTGTATTTTATGAGAAGAGGAAGTCAACAATATTCTATAGATATCTGAGATGGTCCTGAAGAAGGTGATATGTGACCACCAAATCATCCATGTAGAATTCCACTAGTTTACTAAGGATTAGTTTAAAGATGTGACACATGGACTGATGATAAGTGGAACGTGCATTCTTCATACCAAAGGGAATTACCTAATAGAAGAAGATATTTTATGGGACTCGGAAAGATGTAGACTCTTCATATTTGGGTCTCATCAGGATATGGTTGTATCTATAGTATCCATCCATGAAGGAGAGATCCTGGAACTCATATCTAGTGTCAATCAACAATTATGACACCAAAAAGATAAATTCATCCTTTGTTAAATGATGATTAAGATCCTAGAAGTCAATATAGACACTGATAATACTTTTATTCTTCTTGACTAGAATGATGTTGGATAGACACTTGGGGTACTGAACATCCTTGAAAAAATAGGATTTACTGATCTTATTAACTTTATCCTTGACTATGGCACCATGGTAAGAGTGCATTTTCTTGGGAGACTACTTAAAATAGTGATGGTTCACTAGGAGACCAAGATGGATGATGGTGACCTGAGGGTATAGTCCTGAAAAATTATCATAACTCTATGAAAATTCATCATGATGTCACTTTGAGAACTCAATGTAATGTTCATGTTACTATATAGGCACGAATACACTAATTATCATTGGCCTTGAGTCATTCTAATTATAGATGTTCACCTAGAACAACACATCAATAGTGGGGGAGACACCCTCTTTGAATGTGAGAGGGGTGTTCTCTAAATATTCATCATCGTCTATACTAGTGTAATCAAGAGGAGGTGATGAATCATCCAGGATGAGTGATTCTTGAGGAACACTGGTGCCTTCTTAGGTGGATGAGCAACAATTTATAGGGGACTCAAGATTTTTTAAAGCAATGGTGATAGAGGGTGTCGATCAAGTTCCATTAGTACTTAGACTACAAGGTCAATGAATGATGTTAATGAAATTGTGGTGGTTCATTTTCTATTAGTTGTACTCAACTCAATGAAATAGGTTATTATTATGTATATGGTAGTCATGGGGGGGAATATCGATACCTTACAAGGATAGGGTTTTCTGTTATCACCCGAGCCTGACCTATGTAAGAGTATGAGGTAATCATTTTGAATTCTTTGTACTTAGGGACACTATTCCCATTCCTCCCAAAAATTTAAAACATTACCAGATCTGATGTTGTAGATTCCAACTGGTGAATCAGTAGGATGAAATCAATGTCCAAATCTTTCCATGGGATAGATTCCATGGTGTTATGTTCAACCTCATTTGTTTTAACCAGCTTGTAATTCCTATTCTAATAATAAACATACAAATAATGAGATTCGTGAGAGTTTAAGGGGGTCGCATCACCTTGGAGCATGCCTACTGGACCATTAAAGAAGCATTGAAGGCATTGGTGATACGAGGAGGGAACCGTAGCATGAAGAGGGTGCTAGGTCCTACCCATAAATGTGTTGTAGGAGGTATCATTCGAGATAATCATGAACTCAATTTTTTCTACCGTTCCACCAAACTTGGTCTTAAAATGGATTATACCACATGGTTTCTACACTATCCTATCATAACCCCAAATTTTCAGGTTAGAGGGATTCAAGTATTCTTTAGTTAGTCATAGACCACTGAGTGACCGAGTCAGTATGAAATTGATCCCAAAAACTATAGCAACTATAATGTGATATATATCCATGGAATTGAACATGATGATGATGTAAAATAGGTGTATGTTCCCCTGTGTGATGGATCCTTCATCTTCCCTAGATAATGTGATGATGACTTGGAATTTTTCATTATCAACCTCAACTGCATAGTCATTATCTATGAACACAATCTCTATTTCAAATTGGGGGGGGGATTTTTAATGCATCCATGAGAGCCTTACCCATGTATTATGATAGGATTAGTTCCTTTATGATTGATAGCTTCACCAAAATTCTAGGCAAGTACTTTAGAAAAACATACTTCCATGACAAATTCATATTTCTCTCCATAGGGGGTTTCTCTTTGGCAGGAGGCATGGTGGGAACTACTGGATAAACCATTGGATTCTGGATCATCATAGAATTGTCATGCATATAATCATATAACTCACCCACAACCACTAATGGATGACTATTGGATGGCTATGTAATGGATTTAGCTAGACACGGTCGATCGTTGTATAGTCGCTGTTGTTCTGACTGGTCAATTAGCATAGTCATCTATGGGGGTGAGTCTAATAGTGTGGCTAGGGAGAACAATTCCTGATGATCTCTAAGTATAACATATTTTATAGTCTTAGTATCTTGCATAGATTGGATTAAAGCACTAGTTTGAGCATTCTAGTGATTTTCATGTCCTTGATTTCTTCTTCAATAACATCATCCTGGGACACTTAGAGGGATTTCCTGATATTTCATGTCGTTAGAGACAATAATGGGATCCACCACATTGATAGTATTCATAGTGGAATACTCTTGGTCATCGTCATAGGTAGAGTCTTCCAATGTTGGGTGGACCCTGGGAATGATTCCCACCTCTATATTCATTAGGTAACCAATGGCGTGGGAAGGCTTCAGCACTGGTGGGGTCTTTTCTTTCCCATGAATCATCATCATCAACTTTTTTGAAGCATGAAAGATAGGGAGGTGGATTCTGAAGTAGTATTTGAAGAAGTCCTAGTGACTTTAGGAGGTTCAGGTCAGCCTAATTGGGCTTGTATGACATAGAGGGTGCAAGTGAATACTATGAGGGAAAACCATCCATCATACATCTGAGCCCCACTGTTGGAAACCTATTTCTATTTCCCTGAAACCTTCATTGTCACTATCAGGATCGATGGAGATATTTTTCCACTATACTGGGATGTGTACCAACTGACCAAACAATTTTACACCTAGACCTAAAACTAATCAATAAATAAATAGATTTTCTTGATGATATTTTCAAGTATTATGTGGTATTGGCACTGTTCAGGGCAATCAGTGAGCTTTACTTCATACGGATTCTCGCACTCTTCAAATTTCAAAATCCGTTTATCCAAGGTACTGTAGAAATATCTGAGATCATATGCTTCCTTAAAGGAGTATATTTAGTTTCTCATGCATGGGAAGGGAATTTTTGTTGGCTAGACCTAATGATGGACTAGAGCCTAAAGAGGAACTGGATCCACATTGTCTCCTCTAGGTGCCAGTGCTTGGAGAGAAGGCGCCTACCAATTATACCCAAGGCAAGGTTAAGCCAGATGAGGCTAATATTACTAGTGAGGTTGTTATAGATGAGGATCTATGGTAATATCTCTAGTGGATATGGGCCCTCCACCTATACTGCAACAATATACATTGCCTTGACAACTCTTCTTTAAAGGGATGGAATACGCAATGGATGTGTATTCTTGTCTTACTATAAGGCTTCCACTAGGTTCTAATCATTTTCATAAAATTATATAAATCTTATTGGATGTTCTGAGTCATAAGGGTAGGGAATATGTTAGTTTTGAAATTCCCAACCCACATCATTATCAATTTATCTTAGTTCAGCTGCATATCGATTTAATACGCAAGGCCCTTCCACTGAGAAACGAAGCCTGTGAAATGTTTATCTAGCAGTTTTTTTCAATTGAAGAGGGCTGAAAAACATGTCTTGTTTCTGGTGGAGCTGAAATGGTAGAGAAACTACCTATAGAGGTCTTCTAAATGAGAAATTAACCCAATGGGTAACATTATATTCTAGATAAATATAGGACCTTTCGATGTCTATAAGAAACATCAGATCTTTACATCCTCATAAAACTCTAGGGTGCCCAAAATGGTCCCACACCTTGATATGAAGTGATCGAAATTCTATAGTCATCCACCCACCCCCTCGAAGGGGGTGAAGGAAGGACTCATGAAGTCTAGGGGTGCTTTGATGTCATCCACTCATGCTAGATACATGTTTCTATCTAGTGGTTTTTTCACATGTCGTGCCTCTAAGGCTTTGAGGAAAATAGTGAGAGTGGCTATCTCATCTTGGAGATGGTTCCTATCTTAATGAGGATCCAAGAACACCAATGTATTGGTAGGATCATCAACCCTGTAGACAATATTAGTGATGCATCGAGTGGATTTACTTGGGTCCCAAGTGATATTGTCACATTGCTCATATAGATTCAAAAACGCATACCATGTTTGTTTTCCATATGTTCCCACCTTTACATTGTTAGAAAATTTGGGATCACCTGGGTTGATTGGGAGAAAATTATGAGAAGTACTTTTAGCTTCCCTTACTACCTCGGTGGATGAGGAATAGTGTCTTGTTGAGGAGTTCCATAATTCGGGTTCCACTCAGCAAGGTTCTCATCAAAAATCCTATTCTGATCACTAACCTTATAGAGAAAGGTGGTAATTAAGGGATCAAAATCTATTTTATATGCAACGTAAAACATATTGAAGGGATCTTGCTATTTATTTCCATTATTGAAATATCTACTAGAGGTAAATGGCATGGATGGTTCTTTGATTTTGAGTGTCTTCCATTTTAAGTGAGTGTGAACACCTGTTTGAGGGTCCACTTGGTATTGTGCTTCCCCTGAGGGTGAATTATCTATGTCAGACCTTGTGTTGGTGTCCCCATCCTTATATATATTGCGGAAAAACATATTCACCATAACAATACCCAAAGTTATATCCTTAATAACAATAGGTAGGCCTGGATGACGTTGGATAGGGATGAAGTTGAGAGAAGCATACTATTTCTAGCCCTAGATTATCACATGTAGAGGTTCATCTTCCATGATTCTTTAAAGAACTATGAAGCACTTGATGCATCTCTTTTGGAGGGTCTGATGGTAGTCAGGAGAAATAGGGTGTTGAACCACTGGGATTTATTTCAACTCAACAATGCAGAACTACTTAGCGATGTCTTCAAAATTCTCTTGACTTCATGGATAGACCAACTAATGGTCACATAAGAAAAAACATGTCATCCAAAAAGTTTGGTGGAAGCACTTAACCCAGTACACTGTGAGTGACTCTAGGATGTCGATGTTGGGAGTTTTATTCATCCATAATATCACTGAAAACTGATCAATATCTAGATAATTCCATAGGGTTTCCTTTCACAAGATGAACGTTGTGCTTATTCACCCTAAGCGGCAATCGACACTCACTGAGACATTGGTGTTGGAACAGATGTGTAATAGTGTGGTGGATGGATAGCCAGTGGAGGAGTCACTACAATATTCGACTGTTCGATGCACAATGGGTCTTCTCTCGATGCCGATACCAACCACATCAATATGTCCCTATAGCACTGGGTATTCACCACTACCTCAAGTTCATGGGATGTGGTTCTAAGTGGTGAATCAACATGATACTGATCATCTATCCCATTCTAGAATAAATATCTATGATATTGTCTAGAGGAACAGAGTGAAACAATCAATGACCGAGATGACTTCACTTTGAGCCCTTGGAAGGGAGCCAAATTTTCCTCCACCAGTGTGTACCTATAGAGGGATTTAAAAATTATATGAATATTAACGTTTGGGCAGACAAAAATAACCTTTTTGGGTTCCTTCCCTAGACTATTAATTAGATTAAAGGGGTAAAGATTCCCTCACTAAATCTCATTCTGATTTGGAATATGAGAAGTGAATGGGATTTTCAATGACTTGGCACTTCCTGGTATTTTTATTTCGGTAGAGTGAGTTTTCCATTATTCCTTGGTTTAATTATTTAGGGAAGGGAAGTTATTAAATATGGTGAGGACCTTCATTCTAGTTGGTTACACTGTGTGGAGGACCTCCTCTTTGATCAGCCGGGATATAGGGAGGACCTACATATCAGTTTTCATCAAAGTAGGGATGAACTTTTCCTTGACTATTGTGAGAGTGGGGAGGACCACCACTATAGATGATAAGAACATGGGGAGTGAATTCATGTATATTAGTGACAATATAAAGGGGAAGGCATGAACTCTATTGGGATAGAGCACAAGGAGGGCCTTCACATTGATCAAAATTGGAATGGGGAGGACCTTCATGTTGATTGATACTGAAGCAGGGAGGACCTTTGCATGAGACAATAATAAGAACATGGGTAGAGCCTCCATGTTGTTTGCTGATGAAGTGGGGAGGAACTCCACTCTAGACAGAAATGGAATGGGGAGGACTTCTGTACTGACTGGTGATGAAGTGGGGATGACCTCTCCTTTGGTCATTGCTAGAATGGGGAGGACCTATGCTTGATATTAGAATGGCAAGAGTAGGGCCTTCACGCTGATGGACTATGGCTTGGGGAAAGCCTCCATATAGTAATCCATGAGTACATGGAGTACATTTTTACTATATTTCGATGAAATGGGGAGGCCATATGATTTTACCAATGTTGAAAACATGGGGAGGACCTCCATGTTGACTAAGAGAGAAGGGAGGACCTTCTCTTTGGCGAGTGATATCAAAGCGTTGACCTTTGTACTAAATCTCATCATCAAGAACCAACCATAATGGTTGCTGAAAGTGATGAAGATTGAAAAAGTCAACCCAAACTACTAATAGGGTGGTCGAGGTCTCGATCCCATTTGATATGTGATGGACACCTGCCCATCCATTGTAGGGATATGGAGGAATGCACTGGTGGTAGTAGCAACCACTAGGGATGTTAAAATATATGCCCCTTGTTCGAAAATCTCCTAAGCATATGCTCAATGTTGGCATCGGGTAGCCAAATTAGGGTCGGCAGAGAAGGGGTATAATCCACTTGTTCCTCAACCTATAGGATGGTTCACTTTTGATGATGAAAAGTCGTGATGGGATAACTCCTTGGTGTCTCCCAGGTAGTAGTCATAGCTCGAGTGACTCTAGAATCCCCCACCTCCTTGGTATAGGCGAGAGAGTCATAAGATCACTAGGGGAAAGGATCCCAAACTATTTCACTCTTGGAGTGGGGAGCAGTGACTCCTAGTGCGGATGTTGGAGGTGGTAGTTTCAGTGAGTCGCAGAATCCTCTAGGTTCTAGAAATACATATACCTTATGGTAATGACTCCCTCCTACTCATACTATCATATGATAATGTCCATGACTCTCCTATGGATGATTCAATGGGTGAGAAGAGGCGTGGGAGCCCATTAGCTGATGGCATAACAGACATCAGGGTAGAGGTAAGTTTGTGTGGGATTTCCATATTGACATTTCTCCTTCCCCTATTTATGTGGGCATTGGGGGGTTGGTTTCCAGCATCGTTGGTCCTTCAATGATGGAATATTTAGCTGTCATCATGGATATAAGGAAAGTAATTCACAATTCCCAAGCATCATCTAATCCTCCATGGTCAGAGAGATATATCTTTATTGAAGATGTCATAGATTGGAATTCTGAATTTCTAAATGATCTTGTTTTTTGTGAGTTCCATGCTAGGACAACTATTTGTGTGGTGGGTCCTGGAGCAAGATATCTTGATATACTGAAAGTCTAATCCGCTGATGTCTCAAATTATACTAGTTACCATATTGAGTGAAATAGCTTCACATAAGACACCAATACCTGATTTGATGTCCAATATGGATAATCCCCAAGGTTTAGGGAGAAATTTTCCTCACAGAGTTCACTATTTTTGTTTTCAATGCATTAATTGGGGAACACCCGCCAGCATGTGTCGACTCACTGTGGTGTTGCAATTTGTGTTTCCCTGCATTCCCATTTTCCAAAGTCAGGTGACTTTCATCACTTCTGATAGTGATGTATACATCTTGATCGAAAAACGATGATGGGATATTTTTTCCTCCATCAATGGATTCCTTCATGGAAGACATGACCTATTACAGTTCTTCCCCATATATCTTTTTATGTTTGTAAAACTAATTCTTGGGTGCATCTGTTTGTGGATTGTAGTTAATTACAGTGGTTTTTTTTAGACATTACAAAGGGTCTTGACAGGGTAGAAAACTTTTGTTAGGAGAGTAGTCATTTTGGTCATCGCTGACATGTCTGGACACTAGGAACATTGGTCATATGTATTATTCCTCATAGGAGAGAATCTCATGGAGACATCTTAGGCACAAAACCCAAGGAATCTCATGTTGGTCACGAGGTATCTGATGCTATGGGAATATCAACGAAGGTTTTCACACCATGCATCCCATATTTTTCATGAAGTATTTGAAGACATAGGTATATATCTTACATGTCTTTAACCTTAGGCATCCCATGTTTTGCATGAGATAGAATTATGATACAGGTCGCTCATTTAACATCTTGAGAAGACGAAGATGAGGCTGATCAGAACACCCGGTAGAGGCCAATTAGGGTGGTGTCCCTAGGGTGGAGCACACAAGTTTAAGATAGAAAAAAATTTAAGTTCGATACAAGTTTTAACATCTAATAGAGATTTGTGATCGGAACTCCCATGGAGGTAGATCCAGGAGGTACATCCCAAGGAGGGATCACTAGAAAACTTTACCTATGGATGAATCAGAATGACCATGGAGGAGGACCTAGAGGGTGTGTCCCTTAAAGTGAATATGTCATGCTGTAAAGGTTTATATGGACACCATTAAAGGTGGATTGATGTCATAACTAGCACATAAGAGTTTTTTCATGCAGATGAGGTTTCTTACATGAAAATTAAACATCTTGTGTGCATCTGCCTTAGCAATTCTGATTGGCCTTCATGGAAGGGTATGGATTGATGTCGTATCAGGCATGAAAGAGTCTTGAGCACTGATGAGGTTTCATGCACTAATGAGGTTTCATGCACATGATGTGAACATATTATTTGAGAATCCATTCGTATAAGGTACATGAGATACATCATATTGGGCATGAAAGAGTATTGTACAGTGATTTCAATCTTGCATGCACATCTCAAAACATGCACACGCATTCCTTTTATTTCCCAGAATATTATGTTGAGTCATATGATGAATTTATTTGACGAAAATATGGTCATTTATGGACTCATGCCAAATTTGGTGCCAAAAATTATGTTATTAAAATTAATGATATGAATAATACTAAAAATGGACATTAATGATGTATTAGAATAAAAAATTTTCATTAAATGATATAAAATTAATAAAAATTTAAATTCATCCAACTGATTATTATTTGATTTAAAATATAATACAAGGTCTATTTATGGGTTTTTTTCCATTTTTAGTAATTTTATTGACCCTCAAAGAGTAAAAATCATTGTTGTCAAGATAAGTGTAAAAGAGATAATGAGGGATTAAAACCAAATGAAAATAGTAGAAACGTGAACTAAACTTGTAAAAAAATTGTTGGCTGAGATTATTTGAATACATAATCATCTTATATTATAAATAAACCATTTTCAATCTATTTTCATTTTAAAAAATAATTCATAATTATATAATATTTTGATAAATTTGAAGAGTTTCCCTCCCCTCTCCTATTAAAGGGGATCATTTATTTTTATTTATTCATACTTAAAAACCCTATTGGATTAGATAATACCACCCCAAATACAATAATAGAATCCACCCCTCATTCTGGAGGCCTTTTTTAAGAATAACACCAACTTTTGTTCTCATAAATTGTTAAGAAAATGGGGTTGTTCGAAGAATATGTATCATTTTTAATGGAGTATTTCTGTTTTATTTATACTTCCACCTCCTTAAAATATTCTTAAACCATGATAAAATAATAATAAAAATTATATATATATTTATATGTTATTATGTTAATATAATAACCTATATCTATATCCACTTCCGTCAAATACGAAGTAAAAGCATCGCTCGTTTGTACGACAGACCAACACCTCTCAAACCAATGTAATTCATTTTCCATATCCATATCTCATGTATTGATTATAATCATGGAATTAATATTTATATATAATATTCATTACATATTTATCATTATTAAAATATAATATATCATTTTACATTTTACATTTTCTTTCACTGAAAAATGAAAATGTTGTCTATGCGTATGTGTGGATTACTACTTCCACGAAGAGATGTGATTTGTTTTTGATATCCACATCACACAGTTGATATATATAAGTATATTTAAATTATTAATATGATATTTAAGATATAATTATTATTCTATAAATATAAAATAATACTTAACTTCTTTCCATATTGATCGTTGAAAAATCGAAATGTTAATAATATGTACATATGGCATAATGTCTCAATGATTGTAATATAGATCATATTTAATAAATGTATTTAATGGTTGGATTTAAAATTTTAATTTATTTATAAAAATTTTAATTATGACATCATTATTATTTTGTATATTTTTAAATAATGTCCACTTTTACCATAGTCATGCTACCAATGTAATTTCCGACATATGACCTAAATATCATTAAAACACTCGACATGAATTTAATTGATTAAGTAATTATATATAAAATAGAATTAATTTAAATAAAATAATAATTAAATTAAAATTGGTTCTTAATAAATTATAAAATTGACATTTTTTATTCATTAAGATAATGAATGTTCATGATGATTCAGGTTGAAGGTAAGAGAATTCTTCTCAATTTCCTTTCATTGAGGCATATTTTGATGTTATGCACATATATTATTTTATAAGGTGTATATATAACCCCTTTGACATGTTATATCATGAATTTCATATATTATAAGGATATTTAATTTTTTTAATGAAATTAGTTTAGGGATCTTTTGATTCAATATTTTCTAAAGTGGTAAAGGAATTTTTTTAAATAACCTTTTAAATTTACTCTTTTAACTATTTTTAAAAGGGTTATAAGGAAAGTATATTTTTAGATATATGGAATGAAAAAAAATCACACCATCATAATTCCTCTATAATTTTAAGTTTCCTTTATGTATTTAAACAATTCTTTTAACCTAAAATAGATTATTCATTATATGCATAGTTTTTAGATTTTAATAAGTGATATTCTTTAAAATTATTTTAACATTTTACAAAATTAATCTCTTTATGAAATGTTTGACTTTCATTAAAAAACACAAAGGAATATTCTATTTAAAAATATATACCATAGTAAATGTTATTTCATGTTTTGGTTTCTCTATAAAATTTCATGTTTTCTTCAATGAAAAACCCCTTTTCCCATTTTCTATGTATTTCTATATTGAACATGGGTTTTTTAATAAGAAAGGGTATTTTGATATATGAAATTATTTTCACATGGTTTTAAATGTGTTTTATAGCGTTTTATTTATGATATGGTCCTAGGACATTGTTTATGAAGGGTTTATCCCCATTAATGCTCACAAGTGATACTGTTATAGCTTATACAATGGGTATACCCAAATATAACTCTAATGCATTGGGTTCTCTAGAGGTGGAAATCATCTATATGATTATTACTTTTTTAAGAGTTGTTGCAAGAGTGATATGGTAATGATTTCCCAAAGAAATGAGATGAATTTTAAAGGCTTGTTAAAAAAATTTCATGGAAAAAATTTCATTTTCAATAGGAGAGATAATGATTTTTTAAAAATGGAAGACTCCATTTCTAGTTACAAAGGTATTTTTTTAAGAAAAACATCCATAGGTCTTTATTTTTTTTCACAGGACTAATGATTTCCTTATTGATAGGTCTCTTATTGATATTTTTTCTCATCCCACATTTTTAAAATGTATTCAAAGGGTTTAAGGATGGGTAATGGAAAATAAGAAACCAAGATGAAAATCTTGACAATTTTTCATGAAATAAAAATATGGTTTATTTTAAAGGTTATATAATATTGAAAAAATGGATAGTAAGTAGAAGTTTCCACCTTGTAATTTATGGGTTTGTTATGTAAGATTTATGACCTAATTATATAAACATCTAAACATAAAAGATCATTGTGAAAAGAGAGTGATTTATAGTCTAAAGTCACTAGAATATGTAATGTTTAAGGATGGGTCCTTGAAATTGGTATTAGAGTAGGGTTTATATAACCTTTGAGGATAGAATGTTATCTGAGCATATGTTACAAGTCCTCACAACCACAATGGTTAGTATGTTAAAGAGAATCATATTTATTTTGGACAAATTGAAGGAGTTTGAGATAACATAAATAAAAATATATTATTGTTCATCATAAATATAATATGTTTATTGTGATTTTATTAATATTCTCATACTAACCTTTTTGGTTTTAGTAAATGGTTGGGTCCCACGAGAACCAAAGTAACAATGTATATAAAGGAAAATTTGGTGGGTTTTTGAATGATAATCCAAACAGAATAAGATTCATAGTCAGAATTATTATGATTATTATTAACCATATATTAGAAGTAATGAGTATCAAATTATCCTAGGTGAGTTTCCAGATGCATCAAATATAATGGAAATTATTCCATGTTGATGTTCAGGTGATAATGATCACAACGGTAAATATATTCAATGAACTAAGTGTTAAGAATATTCAAATACAAACTCTAGAAAATGTATTAAAAGAATAGGAAGATATTTTATATTTTGTTAAGAAAGACATAAAACAATAATCTTCCAAAGAAAATGGATTAATTCAATTAACTTTATATAGAGAAAATAAGTTCTTCATGATGTATCAATAGAATATTTTAAATGTGGAGAGAATATCCATTATTCAAATCGATATCCTAAGGGGAAGGCTTGTGAATGGGGTCAATAATACCATACATATATCTATTTAGAAATACCTAATTCAATTATAGTTAAGGATGATGAAAACTTAAAATGACATGTGGAAGGTATGTATTATTTCATGTTTTATTCTTTGACATTGTTGAATATTAGGGCCTGGTTCATATTTTTGTTTCTAGGAAATTTGTCTTAAGGATTAAGATAGAAAAGTATGGTTAAGGGGTTTTGAATAATTTTTAATGATCAAGTTTTCTACATTAAAGATAGTTATAGTAGATTTATGGACACTAATAAGTTTAAAATAATTAATAATTTTTTGATGATGGGTGTAATTTGAGAGACTTTTATTGAGTTTTGATAGATGTTTGAGGTATATGTAACCCTTATGTTTATCAAGTTAAAAATTTATTTGAGGAATAATTCTCTTTTAATTTTGTGTAAATATGATTAGAGGTATGGATAACCCTTAGGTTTTATAGTATCTTTTATTTTTATGTAATTATGGGTTATTACATTTTAGGATGCAAAATGGAAGGTATGAGATAACCTTTGTGGTTAAAAAATTTATTCAATATTGAATATATTAAGGTTATTTTTTGAGGATTTGTATCATATTTATAAAGATATATTTTATAAAAAGGCAAAACATATGTCAGAAAACAACCAGTCACATATTCCTAGTTCCTGAGGATTAAACCCATAACCAAAGAGAGACAAGAGTGCATCACCATCCAATAGGCTATAAGATATCCTGTATAGTATGTCATTTCTACCCTTTATTCAAATGATCTAAAATACATTAGTTAAGTTAATTTTTATAGAATATTTTTTATCTTATAAATAACCATGTGATTGGAAATTAATTTTTTTATTAAGTTAATAAAGTAATTTTGGAAGAAGGTCACTATAATTTTGGGACAATTATATGATTAGGGAAAACCTAATACTATGGAATTTCATTTGGGAAATAAATGTTGAATTAACTTTTTGAATCATATATGATTTTTTTGGGTAGTGGTGATTCAGGTTATTTATAGAAATTAATTTAATACCCTTAAGAATATATAATTTTGGAAATTATAGTTTTTGTTTAATACATTAAAAGTCATTCATGTTATTTAAGAAAATAATTATTAAATTTATCTTGGAAGAATATCTGATCAAATTCTTCTGATTTTTTGGATTTCAAACTTTGTTTGGATAGTTTTTTGGAATTTTAAGGATAGTTATTTATTGAATGATCTAAGTTGAACATTCAGTATTATTATTGAATTTTTGAAATTAAAGTGTTTTATATTTTTATGAAGATTTATTAATATTGGGAATTATCTTATATTATACTAACTATTTAGTTTTGGTTATTTTCTAAAGATGTGATGAATAGATTATTATCATTTTTAGGATTAGTTGATCTATTAGAAGTTGGTTCTAGTTCTTCAAGAATAAAAATTCATGTTGAATAATCATCTTTTGGAGAAAAAATTTGAGTTTATGGTAGAAATTGATTGAAAGAGAAAATTAATCTTGAAAAGGATTTAAATTTACATATGTTATTAGTCTAGGAAATAAAATAATTCCACATATTTAGTAAAATTATTTTTAATACAAAAATGTTATCCGTTTATTTTTCTTACCAGGAAATCAATGGTCTTTTAACCCATCAATTATTTTTGGTTTTGGGATTTATAACTTTATCAGGACCTAGTTTTATATCACTCTTTAATAGTCATTGTATGTTAGGCTTTTCTTTTATATCCATGTTTTCACTTTCTATATATATTCTCCTACTTGGAATCCTACTGTGTGTTATTCTAGATGAAATTCATACCTCTTATTCTCTCTTTTCTAGAGGAAGATTTACAGACCCTTTTTACAATGTGGGTTTTCAAAAAAGATATTTTTAGAAGAAAAACCCTAGTGAACGAGGCCTAGTTTGAATTTTAAGGAAATTTTTTCTAAAATGTGGTTTAATTTAATGTCCCAAATTTTTAAAATTAAACACTACGATTGGTAGCATACAAGATATGCAAAATCAATCCTAAACAAACATTGAAATATTGTTATTCAAATGTGACTATTATAACCGAGATGTTAAATTGGTTGTTATGAATTTGAATAACTGATTTGTAAAATAAATATAAATTTCATACTCAACATAAATTCTTTGGTAAATTCTCAAAAAATAGTCAAATAATTTTGAGTAAATTCACTTTATTCTTCAAAAAAACAGTCTTTAAAAATGGGTTTTCGTTATTTTTAAGAGTAAATATTATAATTAATTACAATAAATTTTAGAAAATATATTTGTAAAAATGAACTATATTTCTGAATTAAATATGTTAAAATTATACTATGATGGTTTTTTAGAATTATCTAAAAATTTTGATGAATAGTGAAAACACTGGTTTTTATCGGAAATTTTTTTTCTATTAAAGAATTTATGAAGTAAAATAATAATTTTTTTTCTTTTAAAATTATAATTATTTAGTTTTAATTTAAAATAATTAAATTATTCTTTTCTAAATTAATTTTATACTTTAATTTAGTATAAAAACATCTTATATTAAAAAATGACACTTCTCTAGAAAACCGTTTTATTGCATTTTACCTGTTTAATTTTAGATTAAATTATAGTTATTCTTTGTTTTTAATTTTTGAAAATGGATTTCATTTTTTTAATTATTTGTTGAAATTTGGTAAATATGACCCTTTTATTTTTTATCAACATGAATAGTAACCTTACTAATTTTCATTACCACTATAAAGGGTAAAATGGGTAATTAATGTTAAAAATAAAATGAGAAGGACTATAAAATGATAAAATACAAGAATTAGTATTATTTTATTAGTTAATTTCATCCATATCCACACAATATGCAGTTATTTGTCATTTTTTAGCCGTTAAGATGAGATTATGACCTTTATAGTATTTTATTTATAGAAAATTCAAAAATGTATACTCTTTTATTATTAATTATAATATTTTTAACATTGAGATTACCAATGGATATGTTAGGTTATAATAAGTTTTTATAAATCTAAAATATTTATATTCATTGTGGTAATTTATTTTTAATTATTAGTTAATAAATAATTACTATTAAAATTTACTCAATGCAGATGTAGTAATTAGTCAACTAATGGAAAATCAAATAAATAATATTTAAAATATTAAAAATAATATTATTTTATATAATTATTGTTATAAATTAAATTTATATATTAAAATTACATGTTAGGGATATAATAAAATTGTTGGAACCATGGTCTTCTATGCATGAATTGGAGTATGGTTTGTGTTTGTTGTCAATCCTCAGTGGAAGTTTAGAATGTGTACCAGCAAAGAGATCATACAGTTCAAGCAAACAATAGTATTGAAGGTGGCGTCGTTTCCCAGTGTTTGCCAAATTTTTGGGCCTGGAAATCAACAAATAGAGAAAATTGTTTTTGGCCAAGAGACTTGGGCGCCGTGTACTTTAAGGAGAGGAAACTTTCCCACCTATAGTTTTTCAAGATCCGAATGTGGGAAAATGGCAAAGGGATAAGTGTCGCGCAAGTATTGGTTGGGTTATGCAAGTGACCTGTGCGCCGAGAAGGGACTTGCACGTCGGTGCCTAGGAGGTCTGGAAACTTGTGCGCATATTGTTTTTCATGATCAGAACTTCAAAATATGGCAAAGGAAAGAGGGTCATGCAAGTATTAGTGTGGTCATGCAAGTGAGCAGCGCGACAGACGCTAGGGCGGATGAGCTGCGCGCCGGAACCTACGCATCGAGGGAAGACTTGCGCGCCACCGCGCAGGGGGTCTAGTTTTCCTATAAATAGAGGACCACCCCTCCTCATTTGTAAGGAAATTCAAGACATAGAGATTTTTTGATCTCTCTTCGCGCAAGTGGTTGAGTCACGCAAGTGGTAGTTGGGTCACACAAGTAGAGGTTGCACGCTAGTAGTTGGCTGCACGATCAAGGCTGTTGGGGAGTTAAAGGCGCAATGTCGCGCAAGTTTGTAGTTGAAGGAGGCAGTGTCGCGTAAGTTTTTTGGTTTCACCTGCATGCCGAATTTGTACCGCATAAGTGACTTGCGCGCCGGGATTGAAACTTGCGCGTCAGGCTTAGAGAAGCGTGCCAGGGTTGTTAATGTTCATCTGTCCTTATGAAGCAGCACGAAAGATGGAAGATCGCCCGGTACCCTCAGCGCAAAGTGATATTCATCTTCTGGTGAGAGTTGGACTTCAACAGAGAATCTACATAAAACAGAGGATGCATTCTTATTCAATGATGAAGAGACCTTCACGTCTATAAACTGAGTGTGACTTCACCAAGGGTAGTAAGCCAGGGGGAGTCAACGGGAGTGACCTGAGGGAAGGAGTGAGCTATCCCTGAACCATTGTAAAGGTAGTGATCCTGGGACAGAGTGACTGTGCCCAAAACATTGTAATCCATATCTAGTGAATATTAGTGTAATTTGGTACGACCGACAACTTGTCGGCGTATGCTCCTTGGACGTAGCCCTTAGTGGTGCACCAAGTAAAAAGTGTTGTGTCTTCTCTGTGCATGTGAATGTTTGATTTCTGATCATATTCATCATACAGGTTAAACATGTTCCTACCAACATGGGAAAAATGTCCATCATATTAAAAGAAAAAGTTGTCACCCTGATTCAACCCTCCCATCTCAGGGTGTCCCGGGGTCCTTCAAGTGGTATCAGAGGTTAAAAGTTGCTGGTGTTGAATCTGTCCTTTATCGTCATGGAGAATGTAGTCAATGTTAGCGGAGTCCCTCACTTCTATGGAAGTAATTTCCAGATCTGGAAGAACATAATGAGATCTCATATAATATCTCTTGGAATGGAAGTTCTCTTTTCTACTGTGCAAGGAATACAAGTCACTGATCCAACAGGCCTGGCTATGACTGAAACAGACAGGAAAATTCTTGATGTAGATGCTAAAGCACAAAATGCACTCACTGCAGCCCTTTCTAATCAGATCTACCTATAGGTGATGAATTTCACCTTAGAAAAATCCATGTGCGATAAACTCGAGAATATTTATGAAGAAGATATCAAAGTGAAGGAGGTGAAACTACAAGTGCTGCACAATCGGTTTGATGATCTGAAGATGCATCCAGACAAGAATGCAGACTCATTCTTCAATTGAATTACTGAAGTTGTTGGAGCAATTTGGGGTCTAGGCGAAGAAATAAAATACATTGACATTGTAAAAAAAATATTAATTAGACTTCCACCTCTGTACAATGCAAAGGTGTCAGCCCTTGAGGAAAGAGATCTTTCCAATCTTTCTCTGGATGATCTACTAAGCAGCTTGGTAGCATATGAAATGAGAGTCAAACCAGATGATGATATGACTCATGTGAGCAAGGAAATGTCATTCAAGGCCATGGATAAACTAAAAATCTCAAAAGATAGTAGCATTGAAGATGAAGAAGAAATAGAAATTATTTCTCTCATTTCAAATAAGTTCCAGAAGGGAAAAGGGAAATTCAAAGGGAAGTTACCTCTCACATGTTTTCGTTGTGGAAAAGTTGGGCACATTGCCTCTTAGTTCCTAAGAAAGATCAATGATGAAGATAGTAAATATTAAAGCTTAGAGAAGCCTTGGATAAGGTTCCTCAAAAAGGGAAACTTAAAATCTGGAAAGAAAATGCAAAGGAAGAGTTTTTTCTATGAAGAGGAAGAAGATGATAATGAATTATGTGATGAGGAAGAACCAGAATTAAAAACTGGGAACCATGCTTCCATGATGGCTACTTTTGAAAATTCAGAAGATACTGGTGGTGAAAAACAACTGAGAACTTGTGTAGATCCCGAGATGCAACTTAAGGATGCAGTTAGTAAGATTAATATTAAATGTAAGAGTTGCAATAAGTGGAAATCAATTGTAGAAGAATCAACTGAATACGTTGATCAACTTGAAGCTGAAATTAAACGAATGGAAGAATTTTTGAAGGTACAGTCTAAAATAATTGAAAGAAATGATGATGTAGTGGATCTGAAGCTGAGAATTGAAGAGCAGGAAAAGGTCATCAATGACCTCACCTCCATACTAGATGAAAAATCCAAGACTGATGAGGGTCTTGAGGAGGAAGTTGTTACTCTAAGGAGTAAACTTGAGACTGAATCAATTCCAAAAGAATAGAGGAAGAAAATACAGTTTGGAAGATTCTCAGATGCAGAATTACTGGAAAGAGCCAAGTGTGGTTCAGATGGGGTTGGAAAAATCATGAGTGATCAAAGACCCGCTTGCATGGGAAAGAGTGGAATTGGCTGTGAAGCTGAGACATCAACTTCTGGAAGTGAAAATATCCAAAAGAAATATAATATGAAAGTTGAAAATGTTGAAACGTTTCCTAAAGTTCTGAAAAAGGAACCCCCAATCCAAACTAAAAGGAGAACTGAAAATTATCCTCAAACATTCAGAAATGACAGACAGTATAACTATTCTCCCAAGGAAGAAGGTATGAGGAGAAATTTAAGTGAGAATACATTTCCTCTCATGAAGTGTCAGTTATATGTCTATCTGGTCCATACCATGTCTTATTGTGAAGATGCAAGAAGCTATCTTAATGGAGAAGATATAGAAGTTCAACAAAGGAGAACAAATTCATATCCTAATTCTTATAGAAGAAACAATTTCTATGGATATTGTTATCGTTGTTCTAACTTTGGTCATAAGGCTGCTAATTACAGGTAGAGAAGGGACATGGAAACCTCATACTGAAGTTCAAGACAAGTCAAGTCTTGTCAGCAAGACAGCGTTGCTCTTTTAAACAGGTTTTCTCCTCTCAAAGAAGATTTCGACTATGAATAACCTGGGTATGCAGAAGAGATAATTGAAAGGACATCATTACTATATACTCAATCCAATATATCATGGAAGGAAAAGAAGAAGATTGAGAAATCCAACCTTGCAGAGGTGGCCCTCAAAGCTACAAAGAACAATAGTACCTGGATTCTAGATAGCAGTTGTTCATCTCATATTACAGGTAATGTCGGCCTGTTAACAGATATCAAAAGTAAGGTTGATGGTATAGTACGATTTGGTAATGATGGATCTCTTAAAATCAAATGGAGTGGAAGTACTGAATTAGCTAATGGAGAATTAAATAAGACTGAAGTCCTTTACATAGATGGCCTATGTCATAATCTCCTCAGCGTGAGTCAACTCTGTGACTCTGTACTTATAGTTACTTTTAATCAGAAAGGCTACAATATCAAGGGAAAGATTGGCAATTCACTTATGAAGGGATGTAGAATAGAAGGCAACTTGTATCAGGTTGATAGTGAAGAAAATGTTTGTTACATGACTATTGAAGAATAAAACAATTTGTGGAATCGCAGATTGGGACACATCAATCAACAAGACATGGAGAAAATATCAAAATTAAGAATTTTCATGGACATTCCCAACCTGAAGTGTGAGCATGAAAAATCTTGTGATGCTTGCATTCATGGGAAGCTGGTCTGCAGTTCATATCGACCAAAGAAGAAAACGGCATCTCACCTTCTTGATCTGATTCATACAGATGTTTGTGGGTTGATAAATGTTGTTGGAACTCATGGAGAAAGGTATTGTGTCCTTTTCATAGATGATTACAGTAGAATGGCATGTGTGATGACATTCATATGAAACGACAAGTCCTTGACTGCATGAAAACATATCGGTGAATTGCCGAGAATGATACTCGACGGACAATAAAAGTGTTGCGATCTGACAATAGAGGAGAATAGACATCCATTGAATTTAAAAATTATCTAGAGAAGCATGGCATATAGCATGAGGTATCTGCTGTGATAACTCCACAACAAAATGGAGTTGTTGAATGTAGGAATCGACAGGTGAACAACATGGCACGAACTATACTGATTGAGAGTCGTATTCCACGCAATTACTGGAAAGAGGTTGTTCAAGCTACAGTGTACATTCAGAATTGAACAGGACATTATATGGGTGATACAAAGACACCATATGAATTGTGCCATGACAGAAGCCCTCTTTAAAATACTTTTGTGTCTTTGGATGTAAATTCTTCATCAGGAACAAATAAGGAAATCAAGGGAAGTATGGCAACAATGCAGATGAAGGAATTTTCCTCGTTTACTCAATGAACAGAAAAGCCTACAAATGTTTCAACAAGAATTTAGGAAGGATTGTGGAAAGCAGTGATGTTAAGATAATTGAAGAGAAAACCACAAATGCTTCAAGGACGTCATATGATGATGTTGTAGAAAGTTAGGAATAAAGTGAAAGTGAAGAAAATACAAATGCAAAAATATGGGAAGTTGTACAAAACACTCAGAAGTCACATCATGATGTTGACTCAGAAGAAGAATCTGAAGAATAAACTGTGGCTGAAGAGAATGCAACTGAACCTCACAGGAGAAATCGAAGAGCTGAGATTGATCCATCCAACATAATTGGGGATAGGAGTGCACCCACTCAAACAAGAAGGATGGGTAATAACACGCAATCTACATTTCTGTCAATTATAGAGCCATCCTCATTCGAAGAAGCTGCAAATGATGAATCTTGGGTGAAAGCCATGAATAATGAATTAGATCAGATTGACAAGAATCAGACATGAGATCTTGTCCAGAGACCCAAAGGTCACAATGTGATTGGTACCAAATGGATATTCAAAAATAAGTTTGATGAGCATGGAAGTGTCATCAGAAACAAGGAACGATTGGTATGTAAAGGATACTCCTAGATTGAAGGCATTGATTTTGAAGAAACCTTTTCTCCAGTGGCTATACTAGAGTCAATCAGGCTTTTCCTTGCCATGGAACTCCAAAGAGGATATAAAGTATATCAAATGGATGTCAAGACAGCATTCTTGAATGGTGTACTCGAAGAAGAAGTCTAAATTGAAAAACTAGTGGGATTTGTTTTAGGTACTGATGAAACAAAGGTCTGCAAACTGAAGAAAGCTCTATATGGTTTGAAGCAGGCACCACGGGCGTGGTACTCGTGGCTGGATTCATATCTCAAGAAGCTGGAATTCAAAAGAGGAGTAGATCACAATCTCTATGTGAAGAATTATCCAAAAGATCAATTCATGGTTCTAGTCTATGTTGATGATATCATATCTGGTGGCAGCAGGCAGAAATCAGTGGATGAATTGGCCAATCACATGAAATTAAAATTTGAAATGTCTATGATTGGGGAGCTCACATATTTCTTGGGGCTGTAAGTGATTCAAAAGAAGGAATACACTTTCAATTCTCAGGAAAAATATGCAAGAGAGCTGTTGAAGAAGTTTAATATGAAAGACTCCAAACCAATCTAAACTCTGATTGCAGTTGAAACTAAACTTGGAAAGCATGAGGATGGGACCTCTATAGATCCCACCATTTACAGAAGGATCATTGGAAGCTTACTGTACCTGATAGTGACACGGACATATATTGTCTTTTCCACATGTCTTACAGCCCGTTTTTAGAGTAATCCAAAAGAGGAACATATGGCAGCAGTAAAAAGAATCATGAGATATATTCAAGGTACTCACAATTGTGGTTTATAATTTGTTGCAAGAAGAGACAGTGAATTATCAGCATTTTCTGATGCTGACTGGGCGGGTGATGTAGTGGATAGAATTTCCACTAGTGGTGGAGCATTCTATATTGGGAATAAATGTGTTGGCTGGTTAAGCAATAAACAAGAAAGTACTTCTCTTAGTACTGCTGAAGTTGAATATATCTCTACCACAAAGGCATGCACTCAACTGATATGGATGAAGCAACAACTAATAGACATTGGTGATGAGGTGAAGCAACCCATGGTTATTTACTGTGATAACAAGAGCGCAATTGATCTTATGAAGAATCCTATTCATCATTCTCATACAAAACATATTGAAATCAGGTATCACTTTATCAAAGAAAAAGTTGAGCAATGCATGATTAGAATGGGCCATGTGAGAACTGATGAGAAAGTGGCTGATATTCTGACCAAGCCACTATCATTAGCAATGTTTGAGAAACATCGGTTGAACCTCAGTGTTCGGCCACCTCCCAGTGAATAAGGAGGTTACGAAAATCCCCTCTCCCCATTTATGATAACTTTTTTTATCTGTTTATGGATGTGATGCAGGTTTATGGGGGAGATACTATCCAGGGGGAGTATGGTTTGAGCTGAACAAATGAACAAATTACCGATCTTTGGGTTTCTTGTCAATGGGGGAGAAAGGAATAAATTCAGGCATGTTCATGCAAGTAATGCTTCTATGATGAGAAGAATGAGAAGGAATACTTTGGTCATGTAATGCCTCTTGGGTGTCATTGAGAATTACAAAACACTGGAACCCAATTCAAGCTTCCTCTATTGTTTTCTACACCGAGCATTGCTCACATAGACTTAGAGTGTTGGCTGAGTTGATTCTTGCGTTTTTGGTTTGCACATGGATGGGGATCTATTCAATTTATTTTATGATTGCAAACAAATCTAAAGGGAGAGATTTTTGGAACCATGGTCTTCTATGAATTTATTGGAGTATGGTTTGTGTTTTTTTTCAATCCTCAGTGGAAGTTTAGAATGTGTACCAGCAAAGAGATCATACAGTTCAAGCAGACAACATTATTGAAGGTGGCGTCGTTTCCCAGTGTTTGCCAAATTTTTGGGCTTAAAAATCAAAAAATGGAGAAAAGTGTTTTTGGAAAAGAGACTTGGGTGCCGTACTGGTTGGGTCGCGCAAGTGACCTGCGTGCCGAGAAGGGACTTGCGCGCCAGTTCCTATGAGGTCTGGAAACTTGCGCGCCTATTGTTTTTCATGATCAGAACTTCAAAATATGGAAAATTAAAGAGGTTCGCACAAGTATTGATGTGGTCGCGCAAGTGAGCAGTACGATAGAGGCTAGGGCAGATGAGCTGCGCGTCGGAACCTGCACGCTGAGGGAAGACTTGCACGCCACCGCGCAGGGGGTCCATTTTGCCTATAAATAGAGGACCACCCCTCCTCATTTGTAACGAAATTCAAGACTTAGAGATTTTTAGACCTCTCGTCGTGCAAGTGGTTGTGTCGCACACGTGGTAGTTGGGTCGCGCAAGTAGAGGCTGCGCGCCGGTAGTTGGCTGCATGATCAAGCCAGTTGGGGAGTTAAAGGCGCAGCATCACGCAAGTTTGGAGTTGAAGGAGGTAGTGTCGTGCAAGTTGTTTGGTGTCACCTGTGCGCCGAATTTGTACCGCACAAGTGACTTGCATGCCGGGATTGAAACTTGCGTGACGGTCTTGGAGAAGCATGCTAGGGTTGTTAAAGTTCATCTTTCCTTTTGAAGATGCATGAAAGCTGAAAGATCGCCCGGTACCCTCAGCGCAAAGTTTGATTCATCTTCTGGTGATAGTTGGACTTCAACAGAGCATCTACATACAATAGAGGATGCATTCTTATGCAATGATGAAGAGACCTTCATGTCTATAAACTGAGTGTGACTTCACCAAGGGCAGTAAGCTAGGGGGAGTCAACGGGAGTGACCTGAGGGAAGTAGTGAGCTATCAATGAACTTTTGTAAGGTCAGTGAGCCTGGGACAGAGTGACTGTGCCCGAACCTTTGTAATCCATAGCTAGTAAAGATTAGTGGAATTTGGTATGACCGACAACTTGTCGGCGTATTCTCCTTGGACGTAGCCCTTAGTGGTGAACCAAGTAAAAAGTGATGTGTCTTATCTGTGCATGTGAATGTTTGCTTTCTAATCATATTCAACATACAGGTTCAACAAGTTCCTACCAACTTTGGAACAAGATACATCACATTAAAAGAAAAATTTGTCACCCTAATTCACCCCTCCCCTCTCAGGGTGTCCCGGGGTCCTTCAAAAATATTTCTTCTAATTTTAATTGATGACATGATGTTATTAAAATCAATGTAGTGAATAGTTCAAAAAATGAAAATAATGATATTTTAGAATAAATAATATTATATTAAATGATATAAAATTCATAAAAAACTTATATTCATTAAATTGATTAGGATATGTTTTATAATATAAAAAATAGTCTATTTATGGGCCTTTTTACATTCAGGGTAACTATTTTGACCCTCAAAGTGTAAAAATCAATGTTGTCTTATTAAGTTTAAATAGGGATAATGAGGGGTTAAAACCAGATGATAAGGGTAAAAATATGATGTAAATATTTTAAAAAATTATTTTATGAGATTATTGCAACCCATCTTGATCATATATTTCAAATAAATTAGTTTGGATCCATTTTGAATTAAAATTTAATTTATATTAATTTAATATTTAGTTAAATTTCAAGAGTGACCCTCCTTTAAAACCCATTTGGTTCATCCAAGAACTAATATCTTATAAGAATTATTTACCTAATTATAGAGAAGTTTTCTATGAAAACCAAAAACCTTTTTTCTCTTAAGATATTAAGAAAATGAGATTTTTCAAAGAAGTGGTATTTTTTTTAATCGAGCATTTCTATTTTACTTGTTCTTCCACCTCTTTAAAATTTTCGTCAACCATGATAAAATAATAACACCAATATTCTACATATAATGATATTTTTTTATTTTAATATAGTAATCTATATCCATCTTACATTTCATCAAATGTTAAATGAAACAGTCATTCATGTGTAGGGCAGACTACCGCCTCACGAATCTATGTAATTCGTTTTCATCCCCATATATAATGGATAGATTATAATGATATAATTAATGATTATATATTTTATTCATGAAATATTTATAATTATTAAAATTTAATATATCATTTACTGTATTTCCATTCTATTCACTGAAAAATGACAATTTAATTCGCGCGTACGTATGGACCACAAACTCTACTAAGCGATGTGATCCGTTTTTTATTACCCCATCACATGGATGATATATATATAACTATATTTAGTATAGTAATATTACATTTTTGATATTTTTTTATATATAAAAAAATAAAATAAGTCTTACCTTCTTTCCATATTTATTTTTAAAAAATGTAAATGTTACACATGCGAATGTACGACCAACAGTCTCCATGTTTATAACATAGTTCATTTTGCATTACCATATTTTATTGTTGTATTTAAAAGTATATTTTATTTGTAAAAAATATTATTTTTCTATGGATGATTTAATAATTACCTATTTTACCATAGTCAACCTACTAAAGTTATTTCTCACATATGATCCAGGTATCGTCAAAATGCATGACATGAATTTAATTGACTATGTAATTGTATATAACATGATATTAAATGAAATAAAGGAATAATGAAAATGAAAACAGATTCTTTAAGAAGTTAAAAAATAAAAATAAGTTTTTTATCCCATAAGATAAGGAAAGTACATGATGATTCAAAATTATTGTTAGGGACTTCTTCTCAATTTCTTTTAATTGATCCATATTTTGATGTTTTTCACCTAAGTTATTTTATATAGTGTATTTACAAATCCTTTGACATTTTATATCATCGGTTCCTAAATTATAATGATATTTAAAAAAATTAATGTAATTATTTTATAAGTATTATAATTCAAATGGTTCCAATGTGTTAAGGGGATTTCATTTAAAAATTATCTTTTAATGTTACTCATTCAACTATTTTTAATAAGGAAAAAATAAGTTATATGTTACATATACATAATGAACATAATTTCTTACCACCCTGGTTCCCAAATAATTTTATAAAACCTTTATAATTTTTCATATATCATTTCTAAGAAATTTATTTCTTTATCATTTGTGTGGTTTATAGATTTTAATAAATTATTTTCCTTAACTTTCTTTAAAAAAAATTCAAAAGGAACCCTTTTATGAAATTTTTGACTTTATTTATAAAAATACAATAAGGAATGTTCTATTTTAACATATAAACTAAAAATAACTTTTCCCAGCACCATAACTGTTATTTCATGTTTGGATTCCTCTATAAGATTTCATGTGTTCTTCAAAGAAAACCCCATTTTCCTTTTTTATGTTTATTTTGGTATTAACAATGGGTTGTTAATAATAAAGGGTATTTTAAAACTGAAATATTTTTTACATGGGTTTAAATGATTTTTCAATGGTTTTACTAATGATATATTATTTTGAAAATTTTTATGAAGTTTTGAGCCACGTTATAGCTCACGAGTGAGCCCGTTATAACTTATATGGTGGGTGTGCCTAAATATCACTTCAATGCATTGATTTATACTAAGGATTAAGTTTATTGTATAGTTATTCCATTAGTAAGAGTGATATGGTAATGATTTCACAAGGAACCTATAAGACATTTCAATTCATGTTAATGAGTTTTTTGGGAAATAATCTGACTTTTAAATGGTAATATAATGATCTTTTTGGAAAAGATGATTCCCCTTATAGGTAAAAGGTATATTTTTATTAATAAAAAATCAAGGGTTTTCATGATTTTCATTGGACTAATAGTTTCCTTCTATTTATTTCTATTACTATGATTTTTTTCTTATCCCACATTTTTAAAATGTTTTCATATATATTAATGATGGTTAATGGAAAATAATATTTCATGATATAAATAATGAATATTTTTAGTGAAAAGGAAACATATTTTATTTTCAAGGTTCTATAATTTGGAAAAATGGATACTAAGTAGAAGTTTATAGCTTGTAATTTATGGGTTTTACATGTAGTATTTATGACCTAATGTTATAAAACTCTAAACTAAAATGGTATTTAAAAAAATAAATTAATTTCTTGTCTAAATTCAATAGAATATGTAATTTTTAAGAAAGGGTCCTTATATTTTTGAAATTCTTAATCTTAAAAAATGTTATACTAAAAATAAATTCATAAAATGGTTTTGGGGAATGAAAGTAATATTCAATTAATAATTATTTTATACCATATAATATTTATTATCTATATATACAATAAATAAATAATGGGTTTGGGGAATATCTTCTTCACTTTAAAGGGGGATTTAGAGGGACTGATGAGTTATTATATTGATAAAATATTGATCCAAGTATTATTCTCATAAGTTATTAAATTATTTTTTAAGATATATTTATACTATATTTCAATTTTATATTGATACTTTGGATATGAAATTTTTTATTTTTTGATTCATAATATCATTATGTATATACAGAATTATTTTGAGATTATTTTTTAATGTTATTTTGTTTATTATGATATGTGTTATTATTATGATATTCAATATGTAATATGTTATTTGATTATCAATTTAAGTGAAAATCACTAATGAAGTTATATATTTAAAATATTCATGTTTGTTGAAATCTACTTGTGATATTGGAGTTCACATGAAGAAAAATAGAATTTAAAATTAGAATCCTGGTGTTGTTATAGTGTGATGACATAAAATAAAAAAAATTATCAATCATTTATATTCTTTTAATATAGGGAAATTGTTTAAATGGAGGACACATGAAATGAAATATAATGAAAATTATTTTTATATTCCTTCCGAGTACAACTATATTTTAAGTCTATGATTCCATGGGAACCATATTATTGGATTTTGTGATTTTAAATAAAAAATGACACTAATAAATTCACCTAGAGTATTTCCAAATTGTATGTGTTCAATTTACATTTTAGAACATAGGTACATGATATATTTAATAGTGTAATTGAATATGATTTTCTTATAACTTGAATTTTGAATTCAATTTTATTTAGATAATGATATTAATATAATTTTTTTATTTCTCAAATTGTTTATTCATGATACATTTATTAACAAAAAACCCATTATGTTACATTACATTAGTCAAATATTAGTGACATGATTTTTTCCTTTATTATAACATAACACATTATTCTGTCTAGACACATTTAATTGAATAAAAGGGTAAAATAGTAAAATTACCCTATAATATGATGTCATAATTATTTTTTAATTATTTCAATAATATTGGTATATATTTATTAACCTCTGGGTGTGTTTCGATGAAACTTTTACATATTTGTGTTTTGTTAAATATTTAATACTTATTTAATAAATAAATATTTATCCCACTCGACCCAATAATAGTATCTTGTAAATGGTTCATCATACTGAAATTATACAATTTTGGTTTTGTTAAGAATGGGATGTTCAACCAAGTATAGTCATAATTTATGTTCCCAAGCTTTGGGCCTGAGACCAAACTATTTTTGATCATGAAAATTTTTCTAATTAATTTTTTTAGAAATAATTATTCCACTATTCATTAATCTAAATATGTTTATCCACAAATTTTGGTAAGTGTGATATAGAGGATAAAATAATGGGATACTAGAAACCTTATAGAGTTTTCATGTAAATTTTTAGTTGGACATAAATTATTTTATTTCATTTCCGTTTATAAATACATAAACATAACTATACCCATATTATATGATATGAAGAAACTATTACATCACTTACATACCCAATACCTTTTAGGATTGTAGTATTCAAGAATTTATAATCTGGTTGCATAATAAATTCTCAAATTTTCACTTCGTGGATATTTTTTTCGATGAGAATATGATATTTAACTTTAATATTCCTCCTACTATATACTTGAATCATTCAAACTAAATTCCTTGGATTCCTTAAAAAAAGAATATTGTAGAAAATAGTGATCTCAAATTCATGGTAAGTTGTAAATTGAAAGATATTGTAGAATAAATAATACACTTGTAATAAGGAAAGAATATATAATAATCAGATAATTCTATATAATTAATTATATGAAATTTAAATAAATCCATGGATAATAAAATGATATATAAAATCACACGTATAATAATAAAAGGATTCAAAGTGATTGAATTCATACTGTTGGAAATAAAATTGAAACTTTTAAGGTCTTAGAAAATAAATTATAAATAAATCATCAAGTTTTAATAGTGATGGAATGTATGATACAAGATATATAATTCAAAACATTAAGGCCTCAAACTAATACATCATATAGAAGTAGTTAAGTCATACATCCAATACCGAAACTCTGCATGAGACTTATCTATGCATCAGGGGGATATATTGTTTTAAGCCCCTCCCATTACTAAATAATTCCAATGCATTCATTATTTGAATGTAATGAATTAAAATAAAATAAATAATATGGATTCCTTAGTAATAAATAAATATCCATATTCAAATCAAAAGTATATGTAATGTTAAAATTTATTTAAACAATAAATTGTATATCATTCTTAGTATGCACCCTTTGGACTGATACACTTTATTGAAATGGGTCTATAATTAAACCAATATTATAAAATTAAATATAGATTGATTATAAATGATATAAAATATATTCATAAGATTAAAAAACATGTGTATGAAGGAAAAAAATATAGTCAGAAGACATATAATGATTGATAGGGAACGTATTAATGAGAAAGGGAATAAATGGGGATGAACCATTATATACATCATAAGGTATGAACTATAAATTAATATGGAAGAAAATGAGACATTAAATTCATTAAAAATTAAATAAAAATTTATTTTAAACTTATATGAAAATGAATTTGAGTCATATAATAGAAAATATTTTATAAAAGTACATTACATTAATAGATTTGAGATGTGGAAAGATAAACCATATATTTATCTAAAATTTTATTTTAAAAGGTAATATTTTATAAAATTATGAGATTATATATTACTTTGTAATACCATGAAAACATATAGATGAAGTATCTTTGAAAAAACTATAGTTAGTGACAAGAAATTATGATCATGTTGAGAGTTTTTAAAATGATCATTACTCAAAAAATGTAACTATGTTAAGAATCTACTTTACTAAAGTCCCTATTTTCCTCATATATCCTATAACATCAAAAATAAAAAAACTATACTAATTATTTAACAAATCTAAAAAAATTATTTTTATTTCTTTATTAATTTCATTTAATTCACTTTTTATCATACTTTATTTAATTACTGGTATTGTTCATGTTAATCATTTTGTAAATCTTTGGTTCATAATCTCTATGATTACAAGGGTATAATTGTAATGGTAAAAGGTCATTATAAAATGGATACATATTCTCAAAATATTTCATGGTAATGTTTTCATATCATTCTATAAGTAATTAAGCTCAACACGACACCAAATAGTTACAATTTAGGCAATGTTCCTCGATAATCCCATTTATTATAATTAAAAATGATTATCACCATTTACTTTTAAATTAATTGTTTTGAAAGGAAATTTACAATTATATAATCCTGATAATGTAATTAAAATAATATTAATATTACATTCAATAATAAAATAATTTTTTAATAATATCCATCAAAGACATAAGTTTATTAAAACATCACCATTCAATTAAGAAATGTAAAACCACTATGGTGAGTGATATTATTCTAAAGAGTTTAAAATAAGGGAAATATAAATAAATTTGTAGGTTTTGTAAAAAAATTATATTAAAAAAAATATTATTTTATATTTAATATTAAAATTTAATCATGTTTTTTAAAATAGTAAGTGGAAAATTGAAACAAAAATCATCTTTTATGAAGAACTGAAATTTTGATTTAGTTGAGACTTATGAAAAGAATTATGTGAGATGAAATAGTTTATATCTCATAATTTGTTGATAAAAATGATTCAATTAAATTATAAATTAAACCATCTATAAAAATTTAATGGATTTATATAGAGATTTAATATAAAGAGGTACAATTTGGAAAAGAGAAAGAGGTTAGGAAATCCTTACCTTGATCTTTCAGTCGTCTACTGTCAATAAGGGTTATGGACCTATGAGTAGGGGATTGTATTATAAAAGTAGATTATAAACATGGTATAACAAATTTAAAGATGTATTTATGAATAATATTGATATAAAACTGAACTTTAGATGTGTTTTTGAAGGGGAATTATGAGTCCCTTTTTATATGCAAAATTCAATGACATTTTAAAAAATATTCAATATTTATGGATTATGAATGCAATTTTAAATTTTAAAGTTCCTAATAAATGGATAATAGATTATTTAATAAAATAATAATCTTTATCACTTGACTCAAAATAATGAGTTATGATTTTTTTTCTTTATATATAAATAATGTTTAACATTAAATTCCTTTTAAATTCATTTTTAGTGTTATTTTTAAAATTTCACTTTAAAGATATCTAGATAAATATCCAATTCAAATTTAAAAATTTAAATTATTAATAAATATACTTTTTATCCACTATAATTATTAAATATAATATTTCAAAATATCTTCATCATTTTAATTTGTTTAAATGATCTATTGGACTTTTCTCGTCCTTAAAAAAGCACTTCATCGACGCTGCATAAGCGTTTTGGATAGTTTTCCTATTTGTAAATAATAAAAATAAATTAATAACATTAATATATTTTATAATTAATAAAAATAATCATATAAAATATTTCAAAATATTATATATTATTATTTATATCATGTTATCATTTTTACGATAAAATTTTGGACTATTCTTACCATGAGAAAAAACTAGGTAAGTAATTTAACAGTTAACTTATTATATGAATACTTTTCAAAATCATTTAATAGTAAAAAAAATTTACCTTACATTACATAAAGTAATTATCACTTGAAAGATATTTCATTAGGGATATCAATTTCATTTTTTATTTATTCACAAGTACTCTTCTAGTATCAATAAATGTTTTCATAGTTATCTTCACATAAAAATTAATTAATATTAAATTTATTATACTTTAATGAAATTTTAACTATATTATCATATAATAGACTTTAAATAATTTTAATAACTTTTTATGTCATATTTGTGTCATGGAAGTGTAATAAATGATATAGTATTCATAAAATCTCTATTTTAACTATTCAGCAAAAAATTATCTTCTATAAAAAAATCCTATAAAATTATCTTAATAAAATCCCCACATGATAATTCCAAAAATGAAATTATTTGTATCAAATTAAAATTTTAAAATTAAAATATTTACCTCTTAAATTAGATCATATAATACATGGGATGAAAAATTATTCAAAATAAAATCTATTTGTTTTTCAAATGAAAAATAATATTCTTGCGGCATACATTCGTAGAATTATTTTTAAAAAATTTATAATAATAAATATTTATTTTAATTTGTCTAAATAACATTAAAATCAATTTATAACATAAGATCCCATGTGCATTTATGGATCTAATATTGTCATATGATTTTATTTTTAGTAAATAAAAAAAAATCAATGTATGGTTAACTTGGATAATGGGGAAAGAATACACCCACTAAAGATATGAAAGGGTCAGGTCACATCTGTTTTTTTAATGAAAGACAATGATGTGAAGAGGATAAAAATAGGGTTATACAAGATAACCATCCATATTTAAAGAACCAATAAATTCAATAAAACATCAATGATTAAAGTCTATATAATTACAATAATCAAAATCCTCATATAAGTCATATTAATCTTCAAATGGACTTAAATATGTACCTTGTGACTTTTTTTCACCTGAGAGTGAAGTTGATCTTGTATTCATGGAAATATTAAATTGTGTTATTTCCTTTCTTAGTATTGAATTCTTCATTGGGATCAATAAAAATCCTTCATTACTTATTTCCTTTCCTTTAGCAACATCATTCCAACAAGATATTTTTATGGAAAATTAATCATCCTCTATGTCATCCCAATTTCACTAAATGGTGTTCAAACTTCTTTCATGTTGAGTTACTACATGATCTGGATAGCTGAAATTTAAGGATCACTATTGAATATAACAAAAAATTGAATCAATATATCCTTATCCTAAAGTCCCCTGATAATTCACTGCAAATGTTTCTAGACTAGATTCATTATTCTCTCCCTTATAAAGAGTATACCCCTATGATGGTTCCAACTCATAATCATTACAATTATATGTCTTCCTAGTAGAATGGTTATGCACAACCTCAATATTTTTTTTTCTAGCCTACTCAAAAAATCATTCCATTTTCTTTTGATATCACTTTATCTTGACAAGGAGGTCCATATAAATAATTATTTTGATAAAAAATTCATGAAAAATAATTCCATAGTACCAAAACATGATCAGTTTTAATTGAAAAATTATAAAGTTTGCTTCTATGGGCTTTAGAATCATTTTAATGACTATCAACTTGGTACTTATAGTGCTCATATCCTATTTATAGGTAGATATCCCACCCCTGTATTTTCTTTTTAGAAGTTTTTTAATAGATTTATGGTTGTGTCCCTTATAATAAAGAAATGACTAAATGTTATTACAAAAAGAGTTTTTCTATAGATTTTTAATAGACTGAAAATCCATAAAAAAAACTATGGCAACATCCCATATTAAAATTTTAAGTTGTTATCATCTTCCAAAGTAGAAATAATATTTCAAAAAAATTAAAGTATAATTTAAAACTAATTTAAATCATATCTTAGAGTATTATCCAAACCAATCCATTTTTGTGGTTATATACATCCAAAAAAGGATACCAATCCCTAATGAAATATAAAACATATACAGGGGTTCTGTAAAATCCAAATAAAACCCATAATTTAAAAATATACTTGGAATATCATGTTAATGATTGAGAAAATATTTAAGTGGGAATACAAATGCTGATTAATGAAAATGGCATATTTTAGGAAGATAGATCAAAATCCCTAATCCCTATACTTAAATTCCTCTGATAGTAAAATAATTTGGGGAAAACCCATTATAATTTAAATACACATGTATTCCAAGAATCTCTAATCCTTAATTAGTCTTCTCATTATGTAATATACTTTCAAAGGATTAGACACAAACAAAAAAAATAATTTGAGAAAGCATAAATAAATTATAAATCTTAGACCAATAATTATATAGTCTATATTAGATTTAACATATAAAAATGTTACATTACATATTATTAATTTGGGAAATAAATCATTTAGAGATAAAAAATGAATCATCTTTGTTCCTTCACCTTTTGAGACCTGGTAGTTTGACTTGTCCTCATGCTCATATGGGGCTTCCACAAATTGAATTGATATAGGAAATTCCCCTAATTTAGGATATCAAACTCCAAATTGTAGTGAAATTAAATTCTCATAGAAGAACCCTAGATCTCTATATCATCATCTTAAGAGATACCGAAGCCACCTATCTTGAATTGTTTTTCCCTGAGGATGTAAAAGTAAGGCTCAAAAGTTTATTCGAAAATGAATTTTAAGTTTATTGGAAAGAATATATATTATATCATATGATTGTGTAGTGAATAGTTTTGAAAGAAATTGAAAATCATTGAAGGGATATTTTTGTAACTATCTTCAATAATTTAGAGGAGTTATGAGTACGTCTCTCTTATATACTACTAATTATAGCTTGTACAACTATGTTGATAAACGTTTAAAGAATATTGAATGTTTTAATAAGATTTATCTCATGTCAAATAAACTATTAAACGATTATCTATAATAAAAATTTAAATATATAGTGAAAAATATCTATTTGATAATGGTTTGAATATTCAATTATAAATGATGGTTTAATAAAGGAAATATATATCTATGGAAATACTAATAATTATAATTTATATATTAAAAAACCTTGCGAATAGTACTAAAAACATTAAGCTGGTCTATTATATTTCCCAAAGTGTTATGATATGTATGAAGTTGATTTTAAATAATTAATAGATTCCATATGAATTATTGATGTAATTTTAAGCTGATTTAAAGTAACCATGAAATTTGAATTTGTTACAAAAAAATGGAAAATTTTAAAATAGTGTAAGGATTACACATGCATCATCTAAGTTTGTGAAAACCATCATGTAAGGATGATACTTGTCTATTTATGGTTTGTTCATGTCTTTATAAGGTTATTTCAAACATTATAAGGCTGATATATGATTCTCATATAGTGAAGATAATGATACATAAGTCAGAGACATACCATAATAAGGTTGATCCTACAACTTCATAAGGTTGATAAAGGACCATGTAAGGTTGATAAATACCTTCAAAGACATCATAAAAAGGATGATGGTTATAATTTTTGGATTTCATTAAACATAAGTGATGTGAATGGGTCTTTATAAGGTTTATCTAATTAATGATATATTTGTGAATATTTACATTAGGTGATGATGAAGATATTTTATCTACTTTAATTAAAAATTATGATTTTTTATTACATTATTCAATATCTATGATAAATATGGTTTAGTGAAGAATAATTGGAGATATAACTATTTCATTATGTTTTGATAGTCAAATGAGAATATTTGAAAATTAGTATTTTTGATCAAGATGTAGACTATATCAGTTGATTCCCAAGTTGTTCCTTGTTTCTCTAAAAATCATAAATTGAGGTCTAATTTACTATGAATGAATTGGGAATAATAATTTCCCGCTATTAAATAAAAGATAAAAATAGGAAAATTCTAATAATTTTTTTGATTAAAAAATGATATAAATTACAGAATAAATTATTATAGAGATTCATATTTAGAGATACATAAACTAGATTTCAATGAATTAAATATATTAATCAAATTTTTAAATAAATTTATGAATGGGAAGAAAATTTAATGATATATTCATAGAGTTTAAGATAAAACATGAATCTCATTTTTAAACTCTTATATACTCTCACACAACAATATTGTGCACCATAATTCAATGAATACAAATGAGGGAAAATCATTTAAATCTAGTTTTGTGAGAAATAAATTTTTATTTCAATAATGGATTTTGGAATGCCAAAAATATATTAAAACATTCCATAATAGAAGAACTATAAATCTATTATTTTAAGGAAGGTTAAAGAGGTAAATATCATAATATATTTTAAGGATTCAAAATGGATTTTTTATTGGGATTTAAATGCGAGTTAAAGGAAGAAGTGTATTCCTAGAATTATATAGTTGAAAATATATTATGGAAAATAGGATATTAATTGGTCACTATAAAACTCCCATGTGAACAAGTTGGTAATAAATATAGAATAAGAGGCCTCTGGGGAAAACTCTCATGAGAAGGAATAAGAACCCAATACACTGCTCTATGATGGATACCTCATAGGTATCAAGGAAAAAGATGAGCCTAATAATTGACATTGTGAAATTTTTCTTGGAATTTCAAAAAAAATTATAAGAGATGAAGTTCTTATGATATAATATATTATAGAATTATAAGAATTAATAAGAACAAGAATAAGGAGAAGAACAGGTAAGGATGTGTTCATGAAGAGTACATGACCAACTACTAGAATTCATGATCCTTGAGGTGGGGTTGAGAAATGTATGATGATAAAATTATTTAAAAGATATAATATTAAGGATAATTTACATAATATACATGAATTAAATTGTTTTTGAATACCAAAAGATAGTCAAATACTCGGATTGAGGATAAATATATTATATTTTGTTAATGTAGTGACATCTCCTTCTAAGTGGATATTTACTTTATGTGATTTGGAAACAAATTGAAAAACTAGTGGTAAAGGATATAGTGTAGTTGGATATTTCATGAAATTTGGGGTTTATTGAAAAAATTTCATAATTTTTATGTAGGATACATAGTTGGTAAAGGCCAATTCTGACCTACCCATTGAAATTTATGATTTGATTATAGAAGAAAATATATGACTCTTGGTGAACACAAATCACCACAAAGAGTAGTTGTATATCATGACCCTCCCCACTGAGGACCACATAACCTCTAGTAAGTTATGTTTAACACCACAAGGTCATGTCCAATTGGCATGGGAATGCCAACCATAACTAGATAGGAATATCACACACTTGTGAAGCCTTAACATAATGTACATGTATGAACACACACATATTCAAGAGCATAAAATGACTAAAGTTAAAACAATACATATGATACCATAATGACTGAATAAAATATATACCACATTATAGTATGAAAAAATTATTGGAAAGTATAATGGGTCAAATACATACCAACTAAAAAGTGGTAAAAGAATACAACCAATAATGGAGGGGACTACTGTTAAGTGAAATTCCAAGTATAACTACAGTCATTTGAACTCACTATACTTTTTCTGATCCTAATCCACCTAGTATAACTTAAAATGACTAATCATATATATAAGACATGACATGTGTGGGAAGAACACATGCATAAATGAGTATAAAAATACCAAATAAGAAACCCTGAAATATCCAGAAATATTCATCAAGAGAGAATTCATGTCATCACAATGTTTGTCAATAGGATATGAGACATAGAAATGAGTAAAATAAAAACCTAGATATAATCATATCAGACTCCAAGTATCAAATTGGTTTAAAAAATACTACCATACAAGGGATTATTCTCAAAGCTTCAAGGTAATGTTTGTTTAAGAGAACTATCTCCATGAGCCATGCTATCACTGATGGCCCTCATCTGAGAAGTCATTCTTGTTAGGACCCACCAAATAATTACTTGCTATATCTCTGAATATCTAGATACACAAATAGGGGATCAAATCCATGTCCCATAGAGAAAACCAAGAAACATAACTGGAATAAACTTCTATGTATGGGGTCATATGACACATAATTTGGTCATGATGATTCCTCAAACCTCACCTAGAAATAATGATATAATAAAAGAACCTACCTCAAGCCTTATAGAGGGATTCATGGAATATCTATCCGTGAATAACCCATAGAGGGGATAAAATATTATGATGAGGAAATAATTACACACTATTCCCTCATAGGTATGGACCATGGGAACACATTCAACAGATATTGGTCCAAACTGAAGAGATTGAGGGACTTATCTTTCCTTAGAAAAATTACAGTGTTTGTTGGAGGTACACAACATGTCTCTCCTACCTAGGGTCTTATAGTGTCTTTACATATCACATAGGTTGTAATTCTCAAAATATATTACATGTTATATTAGGTTATATGATGTTTATAGGTTGTTCTAACATTTTTAATTTCTCCATCTAATGCCAGTGTATATCTGGAAGTGCCTATGTATTGTGGTTGTTCCCACATACCTGATCGTTTCAAAGTACCAGGTTGTGCACATATACTATGGCCAAGCTAGTGCACATGGTTGTGTATGTGTCCATGTACGCAAAAGGTACTCAAAAAACCTCCAGTAATATGTCACATGGCATGTACCACATGTCACATGGTGTGTGATGCTTTTCTTTGAGAGGAAACCCAAGTTCTGCAAAAGGAGAATTTCACAGTCTATATTCATGGGATTACAAACTGTGTAGTCAAGAATTTTGTAAAAACTCCAAAATAATCAACATGTCTTGGCCACACAAATTTTGACATCAATTCTAACACTAGACTATATGATAATCATGGGAATTCAGCCCAAACTAGATTTTTGTCATAATAAGTTGGATTTTGGCCATCAAAACCATTCGGGAATCCCCTCCCATTTCTCCATGCCATGCACTGCAAACTAAACCTCAAATGGGAATATTCAAATACAATCCCATTATACCATCATTCATCCACTTTTTCTATTGTAACATGATATCCCCATCAATCATGAACCTAAACCCACAATATCGATCAGTTTCACCAAATAACAGTCATGCAATGATCAATTATCTGTAATTAGTTGAACAGTAATCCAAGGGAATATTAGTGATGAATGTATGATGAATGGGTGGGTAAAACCAAAAGAAATTTTCAAAAGGAACAAACCTTGATCATTATTCATGTTTTCCCTAACTCAATACCATTACAAAAAACTGAATAACCAAAATTAAATAATATCAATTCAATAAAATATCAGGATGGTAAAACTGATCCCATAAGCATGAATGACCCAGGAATCAATCTATTGGTGGATCTCATTATTGTTTTTCATGAGATAATAAATGGTGAAATAAAACAATGAAAAACAATTACCTACCTCAAGTAAGTATAGATCACTGATTAAGAACTTATATTTGTTGGCATCATTGGTGAGATCCACTAACTCTATTTCTGTTGGATATCCTTGTGGTACATAGATCATTGATCCATGATCCTGAAATTTAGAAATTCTCCTCCACACCCTCCTCTCAAATCCCCAGGGTTATGTGTCTAACCCTACGACTTGTCTATAAGAATATATTTATAGTGGGACCTAGGTCCTGAAAAATAATTATTTAATTTGATTACTTAATTTAATATTTCTCCCACTACAAATTTTAAACCAAACACCCAACATAGAAAAAGATTATGTCACACCTAGGGAAAACTCCAAATTTCATATTCAATGGAGGTATCATATTTTTGATTGAATTCTTCATTAGGGATATATTTCACTATTTTATAAAAACTATGTTTGTGTGATTTTTTTTTATTTTCAGTATACCTAAAAGAAGGCTCACTAGGCCTCTGAATCTCATATTGTCTCAAATTATGGCTCTAGAAACTATTCCTTAATATATTCTAAAGTATAACAAGGATGAAACAAGGATGTTACATTTTCCTCAACTTAGGTATTTTCATCCCAAAAATAAAAAAATACTTGAAAATATGAGGGAATTTTTCTTGTATCTGGGTCTACTACTCCCATGTTCTCTTATACAGATTCTCATACTACCACCAGATACACACCAAGGGAATTTATCATCATCTGATTATCTTATCATGTTAATCATAGATCCATACCGAGTACTCAAAAATGGTAGATCCAAAATTGATTTCCAACTCAACCTAGTCAATAATATGTGATGATTCATGCCCATACCTCCTCAACTATGACACATAGAAGAAGTATTATATATGGTCCAACTATGGTAGTATCTCCAAGTGGTATTACACATCACCAATCATACATAGTATCTATAAAGAGTCAATTAATCTTAGTGATAACTTGTCTCTTGGACAAAATATCGACAATCCATGTTGAGGTGAAAAATTTCGGAACCCATGGTCTCCCTCATCAAACTTCAATGGACTCCATCATCGGTGTACATAAGACTTATAATGGATCTGGGTATTTTTCATCTTCTCTTGGATTAATTTCACATTCTATGTAAACTCTATCACCAACTTTGGGCCCATGGGTGTTAAATCCTAACGAAAACCCAACATAGATGTGACCTATAGGGTCTCCCATAAATGACCTCAAATGGTTCCATGTCAATAGTGGTATAGTTGTTATTATTGTACACACTCTCCACCAAGTTTAGGTGATACAAAAAATGTTGTCCAAAGTCAAATACACAAGCCTACAACATTTCCTCAAGAACCTGAAAGGTCCTCCCAATCCAGTCATCAGTCTGGAGATAAAATTTCATTCTCAAATTCATTCGAGTCCCAAATTCCAACTACAATCCTCTCCATAATCATGATGTGAAAAAAAATAATGTCCTAAAATGACCATTATGGTAACTCTGTGAATCCAAATTATCTTATTCATGTAAATCATCTCAATCACTCCATTGAACTCTAATCTCAGATGCTTAGGAAGTGGGCCAACATGGTGACTAAGATTACGATCACCCAAATGGAATCATATAGTCTTTATGTTCATGGTATACCGGTCATGATGTCTATAAATATACCAAACCACATACACCCTGTAACATCAATGGTTTTTTTAAATCCACTAGAACCTACTGATTATCCTTCACCTATTGAACAGTGGGGCATCAAGAGACCATCTCCTCTACATACTTCTTCATTACTTTCCACTAGAACTGATGTTGAATGTCCTTGTACATCTTCAAACTCCTAAACTTACTTTCAATGGGGTGTCTGAAACTCCATTAGAACCTCCTCACACTATTCCATCGGTACCATTGTCCATCCACTATAAAGGATGACGTTCTCCCTAGCTTCAAAGAACTCATCAACAACATGTCTAGTGGACATCTGAATATGAAAGGCCTCATAATAGGTATCTCCATGATGAGTCTTATTAACATGATATAGAATTAGTGGGGTAACAACCATCGACTATAGGTAAGTTTTACCATCCTCATCCATAATGGACAACTATAAAGAGGACAAATTCTTTGATACCTCAGTCAATAAATACAACCTAGATCCCATACTGAGAGAATCTTCCACCATGTTCTCCTTACTGGGATTATAGACAATCTCCAAGTCATAATACTATTGGAACTCTAAACATAACCTCTATATAAAGTTAATATCATTCCATAAAGAGATATAATTGAGACTCTTGTAGTCAGAATATATGATAAACCACACAACCATAAGGTTGTGTTTCCATATCTTTAGGGTGAAGTCTACCACTATGATCTCTAGATTTTGGGTCATGTAGTTCGGATCATGTGTTCTCAAATAATAAAACCCATATGATATCACCACCTACCTCTATATCATAAAAAATCTATGTCTAGTCCCTGGGGCTTCATAAAACACTACATGCATGATACCCTCTTTAGGAATTATCAAGATAGGGCTGCTTTTCAACCTCTACCATAAATTCTAAAAATCATAATGGAACCATTTTTCATATGAAAGGATCCCCATTTCATGTAAAAGTATTCAAATGTTCCAATAACCTATAAAGGTTTGGCACAAATCTCCTGTATAATCCTTCTAACCCAAGGAAGCTCAATACCTCCATCTCACTCTTAGGTGGATCCAAATATAATACTGCATCAACATTTAATGGGTCCACTACAGAAACCTCTGATAAGACGACATGTCCCGGAAATTGGACCTATAAAATCTATAACTAACACACTGAGAGATTCACATAAATCCACTGATCTTGGGGTATGTACTGGAACATCCTCAAGTATCTCACATGCTCCCCCTCAGATATCAAGTACATAAGACTTTCATCAATGAATACCACCACAAACTAGTCTAATAATGTTTAAATGCTATTTTTCAGGAGTCCCATGAACACTGTTGGGGTGTTCATTACACTAAAAGGAATCCTGAAATACTCATAATGAAAACAGTGAAATTAAAATGTTTTCATAGCTATTCCACATCTCATACTCAAAGATGGTGATATCCTAATCTGATTAATATGTTTGAAAACCATCTATATCCTCATAATTGGTCAAAGTGGTCATCGATCCTTGAAAGTGGAAAATAATTGTTTATGTTCACCAGATTTAGGCTACAGTAATCCACACAAAACCTGAATCTCTAGTGTGACTTCATAGAGAACATGACTGGTGCTACCCTTGGTGAAACACTGGCTATGAGAAATCCCTCCCCTTTTAAGTCCTATATATACACCTTCATCTCAAAAATCACTACAGGTTACATCCTATATGTTGGTGTAAATATTATAGAAGTACCTGGGTGAAATTCTATTTAAGATTTTATCTATTGATGTGGTGGTAATCCTAGAACATCTTCAAAAAATACTTCCTTGAAATCCACCACTATAGTAGGAAGATAAAATCCCATAGAATCTACTACTCCCTGGGTAATACTATCCAACTGATGAGTAATAATATTTATCCTTATATGTATGAGTCCATAATGATCTACTTAGATTTCCTTATCACCCATGAAAGAATACCTCATTCATATACTATCGAACACAACAGATCCTCTACCTAAAACAGTCAATCTAATCATGAATTATGGATAACTACTCTATACCTAGGATGATTTCATAATGCCTCATCATTACTATTAAGATATATCATAATAATCCATCTCCTTCAATAGTTAGGTTACACTATTTGTAGTAGTGTGTAATCACAAAATACACTTTAGTTAGAGTCTCTAAGCCCAAGGATAGATCCAAAGGATCAATAAAAATCTCTATATCACAAGAAGGAGAAGTTGTGTAAAAAGAGTGGCTCATACCTATGCCTACCAGTACTATAAATAATTCAAATAAGATAGAGATTGTACGTCTAATCATCCCCAAATCCTCGAGGTCATACGAATCTATGGGCTGTAGTTGTCATCATCCCCACCCACCAACTCTCTGAGCATTTCATGGGCCACCTTGGGGTGGTGTTGGAAACAATTCAAAACATCTTACACCTCTAGCTTCTCTCCCTACTCTAATCCCACATCCACTTACTAGTAGATTTCCCTACACATTATACAATCTCTACTAGGTCGGTCCAAGGACCATCACTCTATTAGCAGTATGATGGGTCATAAAATCCCAAGTGAGGTGTCCTGGACAATCATAAGAGAAAAACCAACTCTCCTTAGGCATACTAGAACCATCCTTGGAGGCCTGAACCAAAGTCCCTCAATCATAGGATCATCTCCTGAAGCATCTCACAAACTCAGATCCATATATCTTCTATAAAATTCCAGATTTTGAGGTCTTAGCTCATGAATTCCCTTTACCAGCACCAAATGTCGGAATCTTATCTCCTATAAATCTCTTCACCACTATGTCTCGTTCAATCACTCTAATATAGGTAAAAATTCAAATAGATATTTCTGTAGTTATGATATTCCAGTGTAGGACCTGATCAAAGGTCTTTTGTTTGGAAAAATATATCTCAAACCATATCTATAGAGTATCTAGATAGGTTGGTGAACCTCGATGAACAATTTTTCATTATCATACTACCCTGCTAAAATTTCATAATCTCTTGTATGTGAACCACTCACAACATGGATAGATAAAACTACTCCCTAGAGAAACACATAAACTCTGACTAAGATATATTCATCTCATCACGTGTCTGAGTCACCAGACTCTTCCATATTCTAGAAAATCTCAGAATAAGACTTTCCTCTAATATCGCTATCTAATTTTTAGGTGCCCTTACAAGGAAGGAAATTTTGGTAACTACCTCTAACTAGTCCTCAGATACTTAGAGTGTTGAATTACTCCAAAACATGGGAGGTTACTATCTCTGAAAATCATGGAGTGCACTTATCCTATGCACATCCTCATTCTATACTATTATTGAAACCGAGTACTCAATAGTTGGTGGATGTACTGGAAAACCACTCGGAGTTACCAACTCCTGTACATATCCATGTACTAAAACCTTATAAATAAAAGTATCATCATCATGACCCCACTATGTAATAATGGTTGGTTATCTTATTATAGGAATCCTTAAATAAAATCAATATATATCACATTCAATGAGTATATCTGGGAATCTGACTCAAGAAGGACATGGAAACCACAACTCATTTCAACATGGTGCATGTACCAATGTTTTTCTCTATGACCAATGCCTATATGTACTGACTCAACAAGTGGGTTTTCAGCATCCTAGTGAATAGATATGTCAGTTGCCTCACCAACACTAGATTCTTTGGCCTAATTTCAAAAATCAAAAATTATGTAACACTATTTACAAAAATCCCAAACCAAACCACACTGCTAGATAATCTCAAAACATTGTCCCTAAGATGAAAATTCTCTAATAATACAATTTCATGAATAAAACCACTAAATAATTCATGGCCTGTGGTAAGCTGAGTGTGGAACCCCATTCTCACCTCTAATAGACCAAGGGTTGGAGACTAGCACTGAATAGGCATATCACACATATGGGAGGCATTGGCCAAAAGTACCTATATGCACCCACACATAACCAAGACCATTCAATTTTGTAAGGTAAATCATTAAATATTATACTATAATTCATGGATAACATCTATCCCAATTCAAAGTATGAAAAAATACTATAAATCATAAAGGGTAAAATTCAGGGCCACCAAAAATTGACAAAAGAGTCCAGCCTCCTATGAAGGAGGGGACTACTATCAAGTGAAACTCTTGGTATGACCATGGTCATTCAAGATCACTATGATCTAACTCCTACTATTCCTCCTGGGGAATTATGAAATGGTATATCATCTACATAAGACGTGGAATGTATGGATAGAGCCCATGTAGGGGTGATTATAACAATACCCAATAGGACACCCCTAAATAACCAAACATAAGCATTAATAGAATAATAAGATCATCATAAGGTATATAAATATGATATGAGACATAACAAGAAGTACAATAAAAACTATGAAATACTTATAATATAATCCCATTATCAAATAGGTCTTAACCATTCTTCAACCAATAATTTTCTGATCGAGGATTCAAAGAAACACTAATCTGAGAGAACTCACTCCATGATCCATGTTATCACGAATGGATCTCACCTGAGATGTTGTTATCATCAAACCTCACCAAATAATTACTCACTAGATATTTTAAGATAATGATACAAATATAGGGTATCTCCCCCACGGATCATGCGATCCACCATAAACCCTAACTTGAACCACCCACTAAGTTGGGGATCATATTCCCACATAAGTTGGTCACGATGATTCATAGAACCCCGCCTAGGATAGGTAATATTGTAGAGGATCCATCCCTAATCATCATAGAGGGATTCATGAAAAGTATATATAGGACTAACATATATTAGAGGGAGATAAGTATGGAATAAAATTAATTAATTTACTATTTTTCCCACGACCACTTAATAAAAAAACACCCAATTCTAAAAAAAGGTATGGCATGCCTACGGTAAAACCTGCATTATAGATAGAACTTCGATTTCAAATTTCTGATCTAAGACTCCTTTCATGATTTATTCTTTTATTTAATAAAAACTTCGGTCACATGACATAATATGTTTAATATTTGTATTATTTCGATAGTGAGGCTCTTAGGGCCTTGGAATCTTTTGTCTCCTCAGTTCTTATCTCTAAAAATATTTCTCAATATTTGAAAAAGTCTTAAAAGGAAGCAATTTGGGTATTATAGTGTCCCATTTTAGAGAAAAACATTGTAAAAAACCATTTTCCCATTAAATTGTTTTACATTTTTGTATTCAAATATTAAGGGACTACTTGATGAAAAATCATAGCTTGAACAAGAATCTAATAAAATTTAATATCCATTGGCTAAAAAGGTAATCATATAAAACCCCAAAATAAAACTTGTGAAAGATAGAAATGAATATATTTAAATTTTCAATAAATGAATTTCATGAGTTGATAAATAATTAAACTGATCTATTTATGAGAATTTTGTGTTTATTAAATATATTAAATAGTTGATTCATTCATTTGAAAATCTATACAATTTCTCTCAAGATTTCAAATTTTCGCATCTATAAATTAAATAAAATAGGGGGAAAGGGATAGATAACATGATTTAAAAAATCAACAGTACCAAACTTAGAAGATAAAAAATGATAAGTAATCTATATAGAAATAAATAGAGGATTATAAGAACATCCTCAATAATAATATCCTTTAGTATAATGTAAAATTACAAAAAATCCAATCAACCCAAATTGAATCTTCCTAAATTTATAAAAGAATATTTTCTTCCACAAAATTTTCTGAGAATATTATTTTAATTATAAAGACTAAAAATTCTAGATATAATATCATGGGATCATGTTTACATCAATAAATTGTAAGATATTAGAAAAAGGTACCCTATATTCTAAATAAATCTATGTGAACTAATTGTATGTTTATGGATAGTGTGGGAATAAAATCAAAATTTTGAAAAATTTATAAGGGGGAATTAAAATAATCGAATATCATATAAAGTGTATATATAATTATATCCAAGAAAATAATATCCCTCAATGGATCCTAACATAGTACTACCCCTTCCCAAAAATTATAGATCAAACATTCTAGCTAGACTGCACCTAAAATAAAAAATAGGTGAATTTTTTGATACAATTGTAATTTTTTGATGATCAACCTTAAGGAAATATATTTCTAGAACATAATATATATAAATTTAAGTTATAGAATATCTAAATTTATGGGAATCAATGTTTTTAATCCAATTAAACATTCCTAACATATTTATAATTCATAAGAACAATATTCTATCAAAAAAAATAGATTTTCTTTCTTAGAAGAATTCTATAATATTTGTGAAAAAAATGATGATTGGTATGAATAGTTATAGTATGTAATTAACCATAAAAAATATTATACTAATGTAAAAATATGAATAAAATGGTAAATAAGTATAAAAAGTAAATGAATCATGTATTAATTGGGCCATAAAAACTATTGTTTACAAACATGCAACCAAGAAGTTAGAGACGGGAGTTGTATTTGATGGAAAACCAAAATAGAGATGATTATACCTTTATAGAAAATGGAAAACCATTGATCTACAAAAATAATCCATAGATTTCAATGATGAATGAATAAAAATATATTTTAAAATAGAATCAATAAATGAAAGGAATTACTAGATTGGTTTGGTGGTTGAAACTCAAGATGGAGAACCTAAAATATTACCAATGAAGGGAAACTCAAAATATATAGAATTTTTTTTATAAAGGTGTTATAAAATGAAAAATATTATTATGAAATTTATTGTATTACGGCCACAACATAGAGATTTTCTAAAAAAGAAAAGGTAAAACATCAACAAATTCTTGTACAATAAAATATTCTACAAAAAAGTGTCCATCGCACAAAAATAAGGATGATCATGCGCTAAACTATTTAATATCTAAATGAAAAAAATATATAAGGTTGGATAATAAGATGGATCAAGATAATAATTATGAATGTTTCATTATTTTTTAGGTTAATAATGCATTATTAGTGAAGAAGAAAACTAAAAATTACAAGAATACAATGTTTTTCAAAGGGGATAAGATTTGGAAAAATAATCGAAGTTCAAGCATTAAGATTTCCTAAAATTATAAGGTTACATATAAATATTTTCATTAGTGTAGATCTAAGTAGCATCTATATTGATCACATTTTATTATTGAATACACACACCTTTTTCCCATACCTAAGTAATTATGATACTTTTCTAGAAATTTATTGTGAAATTTAAATGGGGAGAACTATGAATAAATCCTGATACTTATACAGATATGAAATCCATATGTCTTGGTGTATCAAAATTTTTATCATGTTATATCATTCAAAAACATAATTGAAAAATTACAATTTTAATGAGACTAAAACTAATATCAGAAATATTATGGCATATTTATTAATAAAAACCCAACACTGTTAAAAATTTATGGAGGTAAACCCTTTGAGGGGGATCATAAAATAGAAAGATTCCAAACTTTAGTTATTTATACTAAATCTATAATTCTAGATAAAACTCATTATATTTTTATTAATGTATGATAATGATTTTCCTGTTATTACTTTAACTTTTTTATTCTAATTTTTATGGTGAGTAATTGAAAACAAAATGTGTAGAAATTTAATATAAATGTGAAATTTTTTCAGGTGTTTTTTAAAGTTCATTTCAAAATTTTAAAACTTTTTAATATATATTTAGACTACCATAATTAGTTGATATTAGAGTTGGTATCACAATATTGTTTTTTCATGGATATTTTTTTATCTAAATTGATATCTCTTATTTTCTACACTAGGTTGTATCATGTAGATGTTGAGTTTATTAAATGATGGAAAATTTCTAAAAAATAAGTGGTATCACCCTTCTAAAATGTGTAATTGACTGATCTCTAAACTTACCAAAGAAAAATAAATGGGAGATAATTTTTTTGTAGATAAAATAGTGGAAATGATGATAAATCCCTTCCTTAAACTTATAGTATCAATAATAGGGGGGTTTATCCTTTTATTTATACCTAAAAATGGGGTAAAATTTGAAATTAACATTAGAAGAAAATTTTCCATTAAAAATGTCAAAATGGGTTGAATGAAGAGACCATGTAGATTGATGGAAATGAAGTTTTTTTATTATTTTATATGTTTTAGATGAATGAATATCAATTTGTGATGAACCTAAGTGATGGAGGTATAATATACCCACTAAAGAAAGATAAATTTTTTTCTTATAATGATCATATCAAAGATTGTTTATTAGATGTTATAAAATAATTGTAAATCCAATTTGATAGAATATATATCAATTTAAATGATTATGGAGATGATATTTATTGAATAATAGAAAAGTTTTATGTAATGTTTCTAGAACAATATAAAATAATTTGAATGAGTTATGTATATAGTTGGATATTTAACTATGAATTATGGATTGTACCTATATGATGAGAAAAGTATTTAGAATGTTCAATGTATTAAGAAGAGGTAGGAAAAGTTGAAAAATCCATCCACTTATTTTCTATCATTAAGGAAAATTCTTATATTTTATAATAACTATGAGATTAAGGTATAAATATTGTATGATTAAAGTTTTCTTAAATAATGCGGTATAGATTTATGGAAATATATAAAATGACTATTTATATATTACAAGACTTTGGTAATAGTTAAAAATAATTTTAGGCATGATTTATATATTTGAAAAGGTGTTTTGATATTACTGAACTTGATTTAAATGTTTTAATAGAGGCCCTATGAAAAAATTATGAAATACTAAACTGATATGATGAAATATAGAATTTTTTTGGGTTCTAAAAACTATAAAAGTTTCTAACAATAAAATAGTGAGAAAAGGATCACATCCGATTTATAAATCCATCATGTAAGATTGAGATTTTTCTATGTAAGGTTGATAAATCTCAATACAACGTTAATATAAGATTAGTAAGGATGATTTATATAGTTTATAAGGTTGAAACAAATTTTTTTATGGTTTATAAATAGTTTTATATGGTTAATCCTAAAAATTCATAAGATAGATACATGTTGGAATAAGGTTTGGATAGGTCTTTATAAGGTTAAAACATAAATTAGATTACATAATATGGTTGATGTTATTAAAAATTTCATAAAGTTACTGGACACCATTGATGTCTATGGGAAATTATATGGATCATTCAATTAGTGATATTATAATGAGTATTCACACAAGATGATACTAAAGATATTCTTTAATATTTAAATAATCATGATTCTTTTTTCCATCATTAAATATCAATGTTGAAGAATATTTAATGGATAAATATTTAGGGTTTTATTGTTTAATTATGTTGTATATTCAAATGATAATATTTGATAACAGTTATTGGTGATAAAAATTGAAACTATATTTGTTGATCCCTAGGGTATTCCTCATTATTCTAAAAATAAAAAATGAATTTTGAGTTACTACAAATGAATTGAGAAGATTAATTTTAAAATATTGAATATAATATGTGAAATGATATGTAATTAGTTGAGTCTAATTTGTAGAGATTCTTAGAATAAATTTTTCTATAGAATCATGTTTGATGATTATTAAATTGTACTTCAATGATATATGTATTACAAACCTATTAATGATTCATGTTGTGAATAAGAAGATTAGTTATTTTAAATTTTTTAGAATTTTAGATGAAATCTAATGCTCATACTGAAACTCTCATATTATCCTATCTTGAGATAAGGTGAACCTTGCATTGATGAAATTGTTTCATCAAAAATTACTCAAATATGGATAAGTGAAAAATAATTTCATCATGTTTTGAGTAGTTTAATAACCCTATAAATATACTTATACATGCTTGTGTGGAATAAGTCTTATTATTTGGTTTTTATATCAAAATAAATAGGAATATATCTATTGTGACCATGTAGGATAAAGATGTTTTGGGGTTACTGGAAGTTGTTTTTAAATAATATTGGTAGTATAGTTTTTGAAAAAGAAGTTTTATTAGAAATTTTTTTCCTTCTGTGGTCTTAATAAAATAAATCAAGTTTTTATGTTTTCTATCAAATCCAATCAGAGTGATTTGGAATTAGAAAAAGAGGATAATATGAAGTCTTACTAACCTAATTCCATGGAATGAACTTTTTGTCACTAGGGATATCAGATGAAATGTTTTTGTTTGATTTTTTTATAATGTTTCCAATGATTTATCTGATAGAATCTCTGATAAAAAAACATAGTCGATGCTTTGATACTCTAAAATATTTCTATATGATGAGTTATAATGATCTCATGATAAATTAATTTAGTATAATGGGTGGAAAATCCATTCGGTTTTATAATATTTTTTTTAGGAATTTATAAAGATTTCATCAGATAATACAAATTAGAAAAAGTTGTTCTTGAGGAAAATTACTGTTTTTAAAATTATCGAAGAACTGAAAAAATGTGGCTAACATAACCCATAAAGGAAAACTATCAATATCTATAATGTTTACAATTCAATTACAATTAATTTTGGAAGATTTTATGTTTGGAAAACAGAGAAAAGTTGATGGATATCAAAGGGATAATGATGAATAATTCCATCATATGAAATTCGATCTTACATAGTTTTTGGATTAGATCCATTGAACAATATCTTTATACAATTTATATTGGATGATAATTTAGGAAGTGGTGAATTTTATGTTTTCTATAAGAATATCACATGGACATTTTCTTTAAAATACATTGAAAAAAAGTTATATAATGTCAATAAGATAGAAATGTACAAATCTGTGAAGTTGAATTTGTTTCAAGATGATCAGATGAAATTTTGGTATAAACTTCATGAGAAAAACATTTTATACAAATTTTCATTAAATATATATATAATGTTCTATGAAGAAATTTTTTATTATTCCAAAGATTATCTATTGAAGTTTGTTTCATCAGAAAGGTCCCAACAGATGAAATCCATCATACATATGAATTCATCAGTCAAAGTTATATGATGAAAGGAACCAAACAAAGAATTTTTTCTGGAGAAGACATCCAAAATGTTCCTATGAAGTTTTGTTGGATCATTGGATGGACTCTCAGTGGATGAAGAAACACTTTGGATTGTTTTGGGTAAACATTTTTTAGATGATGTTTTCTAATTTGATGTTCTAGAAGAAAATTGTTGTAAAGATATTAAAAGTGATCATGATGTTCTAATCATTAAAAGTTTCAAATATCATAGAAGGAAGATTTATTATTCTTTCTGATTTTGAAGGAATGTTTATAATAGTTTAATTTTCAAAATGTATTGTGTGGTAGATTTGAATCTCAATTTTTCATTTAAATTCAAATAAATTTGGAGTCATAGTTTTTCTCTATGTCATTTCTCTAAAATTACGATACATGTACAAATTACGGTGTTTATAGTTAAATTGTGAAAATGTTTAATTAATGGAGAATTGGTTATGGAAAGTGATACCAAATGAACTTCTAAAGTCATAATTTGAGTAGGAAATTTTCCAACCAATAAATATCTTGGTTGAGGAATAAGAATAAGAAAAAGATGTCGGTTTAAATCAGAATTGTTGTAATTAGAAGCAATGAAAAAAAAAATTCACCAGAAAGACATTTATATCATGTGGAATCAGATGAATAAGAGTGTATGGAAGTGGTCACCGAATAAAACTTATGGACGGAAAAAATGGATATAGAAATTGGAAAAACTAAGAACATATATATTTTTTATAAAAAATTCATAGAATAATGTTATTACTTGATATTGGGTGTTAAAGTAAAATAAGAATAAGTGTTTTTATAGAATAAAAATGCTGATGTTTGTATAAATTGCATAGTGAAAAAATTCTGATCCTATTGGTAAAGGTTTCTAAAGTTGTTAAAAAATATTTGTTATTTTATAAATATAAAAAATCATATGAACTATTGTTTTGATAAATGTTAATTTCAAGTGTATGGATATTCCCTGGTTACTGTAACCACACAAAAAGTATTTTTTTCTATTTGATTGTATAGTACTGGATTATTTCAAAACTATTCCAAGGACAAGTTACTCTTGTTAGGTTGTAGACCTTATAAATCTGTAGGTTCATGAGGTTGTTCTTGAAATTTGTTTAGTAAAGTTAAAACTCTTTAGAAAGAGGTTAAGGTTTTTCCATAAGAAAGAAAACATAAAATAAAATTAGATCACTAATTTCGCCCTCCCCCTCTCAGTGATCGCATAGATCCTATAAGGGCCATTCAATTGGTATCAGAGTGAAGGTTTCTATCATTAAACGACCTATTTACCCTAGTACCCTAATGCCCAATCTAGAACAAATATGGCCTGATGGGTGTTCCCAATCCTCATGGGTTTCTTCCTATCATACAAGATAAAAGAGGGAAGAAATTTTCAACCAAAAAATAGAAGATAAATATCATAATTCAGTATGCTCAAAACTCTTACAAAGAATGTATTAGAAAATAAATATGTATAACAAAACCCCAAGAAGAACATCATCAAAGTACCCTAAAATGGCATGAAAAAACCCAAACATGCCAAATAAAATATCACTAAAATCCCAAATGATAGAGAAAATACAACTCCTCTAAGAGGATATTTCCCTTTTCTCAGACTGGGTATAAGAAAATCTATAAACGCTTAAAGGAAAAGGTAGGGTGTGATCTATAAATCCCAATAAGGTTTCACCAAGTGTCCTATAATAGATTCCATAATAATAAACCAAATAATGCCTTCAATTTAAATAAAAAGGTCATGGAAATAAATTTTTATATTTAAAAAAACATGATTTGATTTCAAAATTATGGAAAAAAATTCAAACATAGATTTAAATAAACATTTTATAGAAAAGAATTTATATAAATCCATATTCATGAATAAAATAGATCTAAAATTAATGGCACATATATCAAAATTATCATAATACAAACCATGTTCATATTCTAGTTGGTACGTTAGTTTCATAGATATAGGATCCTCATATAACTCAAATCAGTTATCATGACTAATATATGACATCCCTCATTCTCAGGCTGAATAAGACTCATAAAATTCTTATTGGGGATATGATAAATTGAACTAGGTTTTTTTTATAGTTTTAGTTATCCATTTAATGCTTGGTAATAAAAATCATATATTTATTTCCCTAAATTACCCACTAACTAACTAGGATCTCATGTGCTCAATCAACCAATGAATAATGGTAAAATCATCTCATTTCAAATCAAAAATCATTTACAACTCAATTTACTTGTTTTCAGTTTCAATATGCCAAATTAATTTCATAACCAAAACATGGTTTTTTCATTATTTCGTTTTTTCAGTCAAAATCCTATAATTGGTATTATTAACTTAAATTTAATATATTTTATCAACAAAAATCTCAAAACATTTCATCAACTTCAAAATACGCCACAAATTCCTATTCCATTGGTATAGGGGGGTTCAAAAAATCCATTCCATTTTAAATTCCAATTCAAATTCATATCAAATTGGGATTTTATAAATAAAATGGGACATGTTTTTAAAAAATCATGAAAATCAAGGATTTAATTATATGTAAAATCTCAAACTAAACAACCTTACTTTAGTCAATGGTTAAGAATCAACACCCAAAATGGGATCTGCCAACAAAGAACAAAGGTGTCAGATATCAAGAAACCAAACCTAGAAGAAATATACTGTCAAAAAGAGTTCATATACATAAAAAACATAATGATGAAATATCCTATAAGGATGATATAATGAGATACTATAAGAAAATCCATAAGAGAATATTCACCTACCTGAAGGAGATTAAACATGATCAACCATACTTTGATCCTTCATGAAAAGGGATTTAGGGAGTAAAAACCACTTCTTGAGAGCCTATGAAGCCAAGGAATTGGAGTTAGGTTTATTGGGGATTGATAATGGATTAAATCAAGTGGTTCGGGATGTTGAAATAATTTTTTAGTATTAAAAAGTTTGTACGAACACTTTTCTAGAGAGGGCTACAAGGTTAGACATACCATATACCCTAACTATGCACCCCTACACTAGGGTTTTCAATTTTAAGTATGTGTGATCAAGGTTTATGAAACCATGAACCAACCATGAAAACCCTCACTATCCATGGATTCTAGGTTTACATTTGGGTGGAACACGTTTTTCAAAAACATTATCAAAATGTGTACATCTCAGAAAACCTCCAAAATTTTCCAAATTTCAGTCGAAACTCCCTGAACATTGACCCAACCAAAATTAGATAAAACTCTGTTTGAGGAGTACCTAAAAAATGTAATGGAATGTTAAAAACTCCCCACCATATAATCCTTCATCCCCTAGATAATCATGTCATGAAGTTTTCATATCAAATATATGACGACCCTACGCTCTCAAATGTGCCTCATGCTCCCAAGTCTAATGTGAATGAGAACCATGTTACCCTAGAATGTAGGATAAATGTATCTTCCTACCACAAAGTATATTTTACTTAGAATCAACAATCTTGATTGGTTTCTTAGTCATGGATAAAATAGAATCAATATCATGATCCCATCATCTTAAAACATGAGATGGGCTAGAAAGATACATATGAAGTTGTGATACATGGAACAAATTATGTATTAACATCACCAATGGGGGAAGTTCAAAATGTTAATACATTATCCCCACATTCTCAATGACCTCAAAATGTCCCAAAAAATGAGGATAAATCTTCCCTTACCTCCCAATCCATTGATGACCCAACAAAGGTGAAACTCTCAAGACCATGCAAACACTAATAAATAAATCCAACGTTCAACGATGATGATCACCATATGACCTATAACAGAGAAACATTGTAAGTATTATCTACGGAATCAATTCAATATACACTAATATCTCTTGGTCCAAACTCGGTCTAACCATATATGTTTCACCAATCTCTGACCAACACAATATATATATAATCATACTTCTATACAAGGCCTTAAAAGGATCCATCCTAATTGAAGATTGGTAACTATTATTATAATCAAACACAAATAGTCCCAAGTGGTTATCCAAAGTAATACCAAAGACAAGAACCCATGAAAATAACATATACTCAAGAATATTTATAGCACTATCTATCTGAACCTCTGTCTATGGATGGTATGTCATTACCAAATGATCTGGAGATCTCATCACCTCATGAAGGCCTCACCAAAAATGAGTTGTAAAATGGTAATCTATATTTGAGAATATAGTAGATAGGATTCTTTAAAATTGAACAATCTCTTTCAAATAGATATTTATGAACTCCTCAACTTTAGTTGAATCCTAAATGTGTATAAAGTTAACCAATTTGGAAAGCCAGTTGATCATATCCCATATAACATTATTCTTTATAGTGGTACATAGAATCCCAACCACAATGTCCATATATATATCATCCCACTTCCAAGTTGGTATTGTAAGAGGAAGAAGAAACCCCGATGGTCTCTAGTGATTTTATTTGCCCAAATTATAGGTATAGAAATGGGAAAGAAAGTTTGCAATGTTCTGTCTCATACCTAGCCACCAGAATTATCACTGCATGTCCTAGGACATCTTTTTGGTTCTTGGATGAACATACCACTGGGAATTATTGAAATTTCCAATCAAAACCATTAACATTGTAAAATTTACAATGTACCGATTTGGGAAACATAGGATACCCTCTATGAAGAACGTTGATTCTCCAATGGTCTCCCCATTATAGATAGAGTCCCTAATTATCTGGAATTCATCATCAACTTTTTGTTCTTGAAGAATCATCTTGTGAAGAGTAAAATTCAACCAAACACTTCCAAGACATGATCAAATTTTTCTTTATGGGTCTTAAATTAAACTACGAAAAAAGAACCACCATGTTCCACTAATCTGATGATTATTTCATGGCCTAGGATGGAATTTTCCTTCTCAACGCATCAGCAATAAAATTATCATTCCCTAGGGTATAGGAAATTTTGAAATCAAAAAATTATAGGTACTCCACCCAAAAACTCTAACATAGATTCACATATCATGAGAGAAAATATAACTCATGTTTTTATGATTAGGGTACATGGTAATACTTTCTATGAAAAGTTAGTGTCACCAACACTTAAGAGCGTGAATCACATTTGAAAGTTTGAGATCATGGTTTGGATAGTTCTTTTCATGTGGACTAAGATTTTGAGAGCTGTAGGATACCATGTGATCTCCCTGCATAAGGTACTAACCCAAACCAGAACTTAAAGAGTCACAAAAGACCACATATCTCTGCCTAACCTCTGGAAGAGTCAACATTGGCGCATATTTCAAAATACATTTCAACTTAACAATATAACTCGTACATTTATCATCCAAATAAAACTTCACTCCAATATGAGTGAGAGTGGTGATTAGAGAATCCAAATTTGAGAAATCATTTTTAAATAAGTGATAATACCCTGATAAACCCAAGAAGCTCTAAATATTGAAAACATTACACAATTGCTCCCATTTCATAACAACTTTAACCTTTTCTGAATCAAATGAGACATCATGTTCTGAGACCACTTGTCATTAGAACTTCAACCCTAACATACCAGCCATGTCAAGATCAATCATCAAAGCCCTATCCAGTACATCAACATGTGAATTGAGGTTCAATAATAAAACTTGATAATGAATATCTGATCAAAGAACCATATCAAACTATTGATTCTTCATATTATCATTTGATACAATCATAGTTTAAAACATTAAAAGACTAGAAAATTAGTCTACATACTCCATCACGGTATTTTCATCCAGTTGGAGTTTGAAAAAATCAATAGCCTTAGATATTACTATATACTATGGATAAAACTGATCAATGAAAATAATGCTGATTTAATTTCACTCTAAAATCTCATACTTCTTCTTTGTAATAATCGAATACCACCATCTCCTTCTTAGTCCCACTATATTGAAGGTTGCACATTTCACCTCAATCTTGAAGGTGAAACATTTCTCAACCAATACTCAGCCACTTGAGGATCATTAGAGATATGGAACACAAGTGTATTTTGGTGAAGGAACACCTGATTACAATTCAGATATTCATCCTTCTATGGTTTCAAAGCTGGATACTAAACACGAATGAGTATAGGTTCATGTCCTAGAACATGAATATCTCACAAAATAATCACAATGGGATTCTATTCCATTGGTGTATTTTCTTATTTTTTATCTCTATAAGATTCCCCTAGGGGAATATTCACACGTCTTAACCAAGGCATGATGTTATACAACATAAAAAATCATTAATGAAATCAAAATATTACTCATATAAACAACACAAAAAAGGGCCATGTGAAAAATAATCCCATCAGATAAAAAATTGAGATTGGGATTTCAACCTATCCAAATCAAAATTAGGGAAAATATAAGAATTTGATTAAATAATTAAATAATAAACCTTTACCAAACTACCTATGGTGACATCAGGCTGGTTACAATGAGATATATCCAAGAAGTCACTCTTAATTACCTCCTATGTCCAGAAAAGATACCTAGAACTGTATGCCAACATCAAGGAAAGATGTTAATCCTGCAAATCTGATTTTACTTTATCACAAACCAACCTGATTACCATGAAACCTGATATTGAACTGGCATCTCCCGAAAGGGAATTCTTGATCCCCATGGGTTGAATACTAGAACCTTGCATCGTAAAATATAAAATAGGGAATTAATTTTCCACAAATCATCATAATATAAATATTAAAAGTAATTATTGTCAACACTCCAAAAGGAAAATGTACCAGAAACTAAATAGTTATAAAAAACCCAAAGTAGTACATCATAAAATTACACCAAAACTAAAAATAAAGAACTCAAACATCTCAAATGAAACATCTCTCCAAACCCAAAGGATAGAGAATATCCACCTCCACCCAGAGGTTCTTTCCCTTTTCTCATACCTGGTATAAGAAAATATACAACACTCAAAGAAAAAGGTAGGTTATGAGATATAAATCATAGTAGGGTCCCACAAAGTTCCCCATAATAGATTCCATAATGATAAAAAAACAATTCTTTCAATTTAAATAAAATAGGGCATGGAAATACATATTCATATTTAAAACAACATGATTTCTTTTCAAAATGATATAAAACATTTCAAACATATCTTAAACAAACATTTTATATAAAATTATTTATATAAATAACTTCACAGGAATAAAATAGTTCTATAATCAGAAGAAAATTTATCAAAATATTCATAACATGAACAACTGTAATCTACCCTATATTAAATTAGTTTCTTATATATAGGACTCCCAAAAATATGATATTAGTTATTATAACTAATATGTGTACACACATCCATCAATCTCTAGTCTAATAGGACTCATCAACATCCCATTTGGTATAGGATATTCTGAAATAGTTTTTTAATAGTCTTCATCTTCAATACAATGCTATGAAATCAGCATCCTAGCATGTTTATCCCAAATAACCCACTAACTACCCATGCTCTAATGTTCTTAATAAATCAATCAAAAATATGAAAATTATCTGAATTCAAATCAAACTTTATTTATAATTCAATTTCCCAATTTTCAGTGTCAAAATTCCGATTCAATTTCAAAACCAAAAAATGGGTCTTTCATCATTTCATACACTTTCTCTTAAAACCCAATCATAGGATTCTATATTTAAATTAAAGTTATTTTTTCAAATAAATTAACAAATCATTTTATCAACTCCATCAATTTCAAAATATATCCTAAATTTTAATTCTATTAGAATTAGGGTTTTTTAAAAAAAATTATTCCATTTAAAATTATAATTCCAAATCATATAAAATAGGGTTTCGTAAATAAATTGGAAGTTATTTCAGAAAAATCAATCTAATAAAGATTTTAATTATATGGAAAACATCAAATGAAACCACCAACCTTTAATCAAGAATCATGAATCATCACCCATAATGAGATCTTCCAATGAAGAACGAAGGCATAAGAGATCAAGAAACCAATACTAGAATCAATATGCCATGAAATGGAGTTTATATCCACAAAAACAAAATGATATAATACCCTATAAGGATGATAGAATGATAGACCAGAAGTAAAATCACAAGATAAGATCCAATTATTCGGAAGAGATTAAACCTGATGAACCATGATTTGATATGAAAAAATAAGGGTTTTGGGGAGCCAAAATTGCTTATTGAGAGACTCTTAATCCATGTAATTAACATAAGGTTGAGTGTGGGTTGATCTAGGGTTAATATGGTGGTTTAGTATTTTAAAATAATTTTTTATAATTAAAAAATTCCATGCGCACAATTTCTTGGATAGGGTTGCACAGTTAGAAAAAATGTGCCCCTTAATTGTGCTCACATACACTAGGATTCATGGTTTCTACTAGGTGGGTTTATGGTTTTTTAAACCATGTGATAATTTTTTAAACCCCCACTATCAAGGGTTTCACAATTTTCCCTGGGGGCATGGTTTTGGAAATCCATGTGCCAATTGTGCATAGCCCATAAAACCTTAAAATTTATCAAATTTCACCCAAAAATCCCTAAACCAAGATCCATCCAAAAGTAGATCAAACTAGGGTGTAGGAGTATATAAAAACAATTAATATGATTTTATAGTTTTATTCATTGAATCTTTGATAATTTTTTATAAAAGAGAAGTTGTTATGGATGTTCAATTTTTTGAATAATATTTGGAGTTTGGTTTTTGATGGAAATAACTTTCAGATTTTGAAGGATAGGATGTTGCCATATCTTATGTATCTTGGTTATAAAGTTATTGAAGCTGAAAGAAATGGTTTTTCTCCAAATAATGAAAATTATCCTCTTTAATGGGTGATCTAGAAATGTTATACTATCAACACTATTTAAAAGTGAGGTTATTAGACTTAAAGGAGATGGAAATATTAAGGAATTTCGGAGAGGTTGAAGAACATCTATGAAGGAAATATGAATGTTAAGAAGACTAAGTTACAAATCTATTATTTTATGTATAAATATATTAATATGGGTAATTAGGAATATGTTGGAGACTTCATTATTAGAGTGAATGAAATTGAATTCACCATTAGATTTATGGGTCATATGTTGGATGATTCAACTGTTGTTGAGAATATTTTATTAATTATTCATGATATGTTTAATGCCAAATTTTCATCATTAGAATATATATATCCTGAAACTCAACCAATGGATGATCTAAATATCAGTCTCATCACATATTAAATGATAATATGGAAAGTTATTAATTGTAAAGAGAAGGATGATCAAAAAATTTCATCAAATATACTAATGAAAATATATGAATGGTCCCAAAGATGAATAAGTTAGTAACTCTAACATCGAAGACAAGGTAAATAATAATATTGATGAATTTATGTCCTTTATTTCCAAAATTTAATAATGGACATAAGGGAGTAAAAAATAAAGTTACCCCTAAAATGTTTTTTTGTAGATCTATTGGGAACTTTGTTGCAAATTTCCCTTAAATAAAAAAAGATAAAGAAATTGAAAGCGATGATATAAAGTAAAAAATATCTCTTAAAAAAATGAATTCAAATAAAAATAATATATCAAGGGAAAGGGAAAAAAGTTATTTAAATCAAAAAATAGAATATTTTTGTCTAAATATGATGAGGATAATAATAGATAAGAAAAGTCTAAAAATATCAGAAATAAAGCTGCTACAAATACCATTATAGAAAAAGTAAATGATGATAAGTTCACTGGTGATGGAATAATTAGTTCTAAAGAATAATAGATTAAAATATAGTATATGATTAAAAAATAACTAAAATAATTTATTCAAATGATTCTAATACTTGAAATAGACAATAATAAGTTTAAGAAAGATAATATCTTATAAAAAATCAAGAAATTTTTCTGGAAGAAAAATACAATTTTCTTAATGATATTGATGTTCTAAGAAAGGAACTTGATGAATATAAAAACATCGATATTAATCTTGAAGAATATTTTAAGGTAAATGAGGATGTGTTAGAACTTACTTAGAAAAAATGTCAAATGTTGATAAAGAAATTTCATATTTCCAAAACATAGTTAAAGATGATGGTGAAGGTTATAAAATATAAAAACAAAAGAATAATCATTAAAATTTATCTTCAAGGGATGATAAGGATGATGATGTTGTTATGAATAATAATAAGGTTAATAAAACCATATTTTTAGCTATAATAAGTGGAAAAGAAAATCCAAAATTTTCTAATACAGGTGATTCTATTAAGCATGGGAATAAAAACTTAAGAATTAACCAAAACATTGGTGTGCAATGAAATTCCAAAGTGGAAGGAAATATATTTGAGGAAAATTATAAGCATAACTCTAAACATAATATAAGCTATATAGGTGTATATGATTTATATGGTAAATGTTATCATGATAAAACATTTGGGGATACATAATATATGTATTGGTTTGACCACCAACATTATAATGAACTTAGAAGAAGTTTGAGGAAAATTTTGAGGGGGAGTCAACCCACTCAAAATTGAAAGACTGAGAAATTTGAAATGAATATTGAAAATAGATTCCAATCCTTGGAAAATATTTGTTAAATATTTGAAAAAACTATAATTCTTGAAAAACAATATCTTTTGATCTTACCAACATTAAAATGTTTTTATAGTAAATCTCAAAATCAGGATGTGAAGAAAGAAAAGAGATGGGAAAATCCATTATTGTTGAAAGTAATTTAAAAGATTTAAAATGGGGATGCCATTAGAATTTTAAAATTGGGTTATCTTCAAATATTATTATAGATGTTATGTTCTTAATTAATTTTATAGATTTAAAATAAGGATTAGTGACTTTTGGAAACAATGAGCCACCAAGAATCAAAGGAATAGGAAATTCCATTCTTAGGGGAGAAAAATTGAATTCTAAAAGACCCTTGTTTTTTATGGATTAAAATATAAATTATAAAGTGTTTCAAAAATTCTGTTTAATTTAAAAAAATATATAGAAAATATGGTTTTTTGGTGAAAATAATATAATATGGAAATTTTTTTAAGAATGTGTAACAAAACAAGGGAATTTTGTTCAAGTTGGTAGTGTAAAGATTTCAAATTATCAGCGTATTATGGAAGAAAATCACCTATAGCAGAAGTGGTTGGTTCATGTGTCTCTATGGAATATAGGAAAGTTACAAAAGATAGATAGTATTTGTGATATTCATGATTTGACAAGAAGGAGAGATTTTTGTTGTTATATTTAACTGTAATGGAAGATAACAAACCCAATATATAAGAAATTTGAGATATATTTAGCGCTTCCCTTAGATTTGATTCTCTCTGATATTAATGGATGAATGAGTAAACAATCAATATATAAATATAATTACTTCATTTATTTCATTTATAATTTTACTCACATTACAAGTATTATGATTTCAAAACATAAATTAGAGGCTTTGAAAATGCTTAAGAGTTTTAGGAGAATAACAAAGAAATAATTGTGATATTTTGTAAGGAATTTATGAACTGATAATTGTAAATAATATAAAAAGTATGAGTTCAAATATTATTCTAAAAAAAATGACATTCATCACGATTTTAGTTCACCATACACACCACATCAAAATGGTGTTACTGAAGGAAGAAAGAAATTTTTGATAGATATGGAATGAAAAATATTGATAAAATATGATATTCCTCATTATTTTTGGATTAAAGATATCATTTTATTAGTTTATATTCAGAATTGAGGTTTCTATAGATAAAAATCTGATATAATTTATTGTGTAATTTTTTAAAATGAATATCTAAGTTTGAAACATCTAAGGGTGATTTGTAGTCCTTGAATTATAAAAGTAAAGGGTTGAAATCATGGGAAGTCAGATCAGAGTGGTGCTGATGGAATATATAACAAACTAGGATTATTATACATAGATATTACATCATTTTTACGAAAATTCATTACATTAAAAAAACATTCTTGAGGACCGTAATATTTTTGTAACCTTGGAAACATGGAAACATAAAGATTTGGTCCATAGGTAAACTACATCATCTCCCATTGTGATCTTTATAACTGGAACCCTTCTTAGACATATCATATATAATAAATTTTTTATATCCATGGGAAAAGAAACCTAAGAAAGGGTGAGCTTAGATGTTTAGTAAGGGTAAAAAGGGATATAAGTAAGCATAACATGAACATAATGGTATGAGAACAAGATCATAATATTTTAAAACCATACCATATATATCAAATATTATAATCATGAGTCAAAGAATATATATTATAATTTCAAAAGATATAAATCAAAAGGGAATCAAAGAACCTGATCCATGAGGGAATAACATTGGAATAAGATATGAAATTTTGGCATTATTTTAAGCATATAAAATCATTTCCATATCATTCAAGGCTCACTGCCAGGGCTATTATATTTGAATGGGTTCACTCCCCAAACCATCATAGTAGTAAAGGTTCACTCTCAAGACCATAAAAGAGGACAATTTCCCTTGTTGGTCTGGGTTCACTCCCCATCCCATTTATTTATATCTCATGAGATATAAATCATTACCCAATGCATTGGTGGAACATATAGGTCCCACCAATATTATAATGAAAACCATATGTATGTGTAGCACAATATCATAAAACATTCAACATATCATAACCAATGAAATTAAATAGGTTTCATAAACATTTCATCATATCATAACCTATGGAAAAGAGAAATATTTCATAATCAATTCATTATAGCATATCCTATGGATAAAATAAGTAGGTTTCTTAATAATTTTATCATTGTATAATATTGTGGTATTGTAGCATATTGTAGCAGTTGTGCCACTATATCAATAGCGGGCAATGTAGCGGCGATAGGGTGTTGTAGCAGTGGCGGGTACTGTGCAGAACTGTAGAAGCGCGGGTACTAAAGAAATACTATTCACAGAATGGGCCTTGGGCAAACAAAATTGGGCCTACGGGCCATGTAATGGGCTAAATGTCCATTAGGCCTTTATGCTATGTAATGGGTCTTCCTCTACCCAGTTAAAAGAGGTCTTTTCTTTGCTTTAATAAAAAATGAGGCTTCGGCCAACACCTTTAAGAAAAGAGAAATGGGTTCCATAGAAATAATCCCATCATAATCATAAACCATTTAGATAAACAATAATAATTTTATCCTGGTATCATATCCCCATTAAGGCATAGGCAACATCAATGGATGTAATATCATATGGAAACTGATTTTGAATGATCATTTAAAACATTTCTTATCACAACCCAAATCGACTGGGCTCAGGCTACAACTCCACCAAGCTCACCTCTATAGACCAGGGGGTGGTGAAAACCTCTAAGGTAATAGATAAATATGAGGAGGCCTTTTCCTTGCATACCTGTAAGCACGTACCCACAAAAACCTCTATGAAATTTTGTAGAGATATAAAAAGTAGGAAACTAAAATTCATGAATAGAACTATCCCAAGATAGAGTACAACAGATGTATTGAAAGCATAGAAAATAGAAAAACCCAAATCCACTAAAAGGAAATTGAAAAAGTTTCTAAACTGATCTGAAAAAGGGGATAGGTATTAAATAAACTATTGAAAATCTCCTCATCTCATCTTTGGTAAACACCTCAGTTATTCTGTATCACTAAGTTATGCCTTCCTCGGGTCCTTTGGGGACTCTATCAAAAGGTCATTGGTCTACACAAGAAAAAATACATGTGATAAAAGACCTTGAAGGTGTGAGTATAAAAATACTCAGTATGAACCCCAAAAACCCCAAAAGAGAAGGAAGAAAATGATTGGCATTAGTCCGCTCAACCTAGCTAGAGGGAAACCAATCGAGATAGAAACTCCATATTGAACCATCTTCATCTATAATCTACTAGTCTTATATATTAAAATAATCACAAATGAGAGAGTGAGGAAAACACAATCCCATATCTCAACCCAAAAATTATTTACCTCATCCAAGAAGAGGGGGATTAACACGGTGAGTAGGTGATCTACACATCAAGTCCTTTCCCCAGAGTGGGAGATTATTCTCATCCAAATATGAGAAACTAAACATGTAAAACACATCTAATAACCCATGTTTCATTTTCTCCGATGGAATGATATTAAAAAATAACTAAGGTGTGGGAACATGTGAATTTTTTATACTCAATCCACAAAGGGTGTTAACCCAGAATGTGACAACACTATAAGAGCTCCTAGAATAAACCAGATATACTCATCTCAAAATCCAAGTCTCATGAGGTTTCCACCACATATCCAGAAACATGATTATACTCAAGGATATAATGGTAACATTACATTATGAGATCACACTCCATTAGCTTTTCCATCCAAGATGAAGCCCGACTGAGACAAACACTCCATCGAGAACAACATACTAGGTCTAGCTCTGGTGCCCATCCCCCAAGGTCCTTCCATCACTAACCTGAGCCTACATGGTTGTAATAACCCATTTCGAGATTCCAAACCATCACCACTCTACACAGTTGAGGGAGAACTTCTCTAGACTATACACTAGAAGAATTATCTCTAATGATAGAGAATAGAAGGCTCCACACCTCTCCACTACCTTGCAGTCGAGGGTGTACTTTCTCTTAACCCGAACTGTGAAACCTCTAATGATCCTGTATGGAGTGGTCCACACCTTAGCCCATCAAGGGATCACTAAATCCTAATGAGGTATCATACATAACTATTTGAGAGGCTCACTTATCATAAATGTTATCAATAAGTGAGGGAGAACTAACTTTGATGGAGGAACTTCTCCCCACTACTACTCAAATATGGGGGAGTAATACACCATAGGTTAGGACCCATGCCATTTTCCAAACAAGGTGTGCTACTCAAAATATAAAGGACCCAGACCTTATAACATCAGGGGAGTACCACTCTATGGCTAGAGGACCCACACCTTGATTCAATATGGGAGTACCACTTTGTGTCTAGAGGACCTACACCATGGTACGATAGGGGATTACCACACTAACAACTTGATTATATGGGGGACCTACACCCTAACACGGCAGGGGAGTACCAACCCCAGGCTAGAGGAATCTCTCTATAGTATGATGGTGAAATACCAACTCAATCAGAAGTACATGTATGGACTTACATTGTGGAATGATGAAGGATTTATGACTCCAAGGATAGAGAACTCTAACCCTAACACAATAGGAGAGTAACCACTCTATCAATATTCCACATATAGAGGACTCATTCCCTAACACGTAAGGGGAGTACCAACTCTATGGATAGAGGACCCGCACCCTGGTCCAATGGGGGAGTACTGATATTATCTGGAAAATAAATATAGTGGGACCGCACCATAACATGGTAGAAGAGCGCTATCTCTAACTAAAAAAACGATATGGGGAACCCGCACCATAATACATTAGGGGATTAACAACCCCATTAGAACTACCCAAAGGTAATAGAACATGTTTGTACCATGTGGGGAGTCTCATCTCTACCAAAACATAGAGGCATGGGTAACCCACATGTTGATACCACATGGGAGTACTAGTCCCAACGTCTCTCTGATGAACCATAGTGATCTACTACATCAGTAATGTTATGTTGAAATGAGGGTCATACTTATCATACCAAAAACTGCAACACTACCACTGGTAGTGGATTTGCTCCTTAATGTAATAGGTTAACACTATTTTACCAGCCAAATGAGTTTTAGGGGATCCTCATCCTAAGATGAAAAATAATGGTATAAACCTCAAATAATCCTAATTATTTTCCCTGATCACAACCCAAGGTTAAGCACCTCTACACAAGATTATTTCTCAAAACATGCCACATCATATCTCATATGCTAAAACAGAGTCCATCATTACATTCGACATGAAAATATTCTCATTATAGACTATTCACAAGCCTAAATCTAAGCTCTAGAAAAAGATATACGAAAGAAAAAAGACCTCAAGGAGTACATGACTTGTGCTAGGGTCCACACAACATGTGAGCCCCCCCCCCCCCCGAGAACCTAGTCGTGTATCCTATATACACAATTTTCTTAGCCATGTAGGGGTACACAGTATTTTATTCCCATACATGGCATGTCCCACTTCACCCGACCCATGGTCGTGTTCCACTTCCACATGGCTAGCCATTTGTGTCACTCACACACTGTGTATCCCATACTACATAGTGTTTTCAGACTAAATTTCTACATGGGTGTGTATTTTTCCCATTATCATATCCAGAACCCTGTGTTTGTTTACTTTGGTCATGTACTTTTACATGGCCATGTACTGTTATACGAATAATCTTGTCCATGTCCTCTTGCCACACTGTTTGGTTCACTACACTTCTTGTAACCCTGGTACATGGTGTGTAGTCCACATTAGTCTTCTTCCTTGAATTGTAAGTGATACACTGAATTTCTCTCAACACTACACACCATGTAGATGGTAATTCTGGATGGGAATTACCTTAAAAAATGCTCGATTCACCCCAGTTTCCACTAAACCCTTCATGTAATCCAATGAGGGTTCTATATCAATTGTAATTGAGGTATACAAACTTATAAAAATTCATAAATAAGGGTGTCAGGAATAGAAAGAAAAACAAACAAACTTGAGGTAGAAACACTAAAGATTCAGGTGTAGAATGATGTTAGAATCACGTTGCTCCTTAATCTGATAACAATCAACACAAATAATTGATATTAGAAGCACTTATTTGCATTGATTTGGTTTAGTTTCCTTAAATTGATAAAGGATGAGAGGAGCGAAATGACTCCTCTTGGTTTATGCCATGTGCCAAAACATGATGGGAGTGGGATTATTAGGTTTGATTTTTAATTGAATTTTCATTTAATTAATGAATCCACCACATAATACACCACCAAATTACCCATGACCAAAACTACTGGTGTGGAATACTTTATGTATAACATAGGGTAAATGCAACATTATAGACTCAACTATAGTCATAGAATTAGGATCCAAGAATCTTCTCCGGAGTTAATCTATGTTTCAAGAGAAAATGCGCATGAGTGAAAAAATATATTTTATATTTTTAAAATCACTACCCCAAAGCTGTTTGAACCCTAGATTCTCATGCCAACTAAGTTCCAAGAATCTGAAATATTTTTATAAATATTCCAATGTCTTATTGATAATAAATCGAGTCAATACATCATGACCACCTTAGGGATTTTCATCCCCAAAAAGTGAGAGGATATGAATAAGGAAAAGAAACAGAGCTTTTTCACTGGAACTCTCACACCAATGAGCTCACCAATGGTTCCCATGCTACTTCCTAGCACACAATTAGGGGAACCACCAATTAAAAAATAGAAATTACATACATATCCAACCAGTAAAACATCGTGAAACATGCAGGAACATGTCTCCTCATCTGTGACAAGTGTAAAATAACTAAGCACCAGGATCTATCAATAGTTATATAGTATGGTGGTACACCACCTCGCTAAACTGATGTAGATACCAATGAAACCCAGTAGTTCACATCAAAACATAGATAAAATTCACTAGAACCACCTTAAGAATCTTTCATTCAAGGTTGATGTCGATCACACTGGGGTTCCAACAAATAAAAAAGGGCTTACCAAGTGTAAACAATTGGTCATAACAGGCCCTTCATCTACGAACCTCCAACTATAACATAGATCACCAACAATATAAACACCACCACACCCACTAGAGGAATCCCATTCAAGTGTGTATGGTAGTTAACCAACCCATACCATTGAAAAATTTTAGGGAACAACACTTACACTATTAAACGGTTCTATGAAAGGATCTCCCTCCACCAGGGCTGCCAAAAAAATATGGTTGAGAAAAAACACTCCAATGGAAATGCTAGGGCCTACTTCGACACTCCAGTGCACAACCATTCCCAAATAAAACATGTCTAAAGAACTCATCCACCACAACTTGATAGTTCCTCTTGGGGTGGCACTAACTCACCCGTACATTTTTTATCACATCACAAAAACACATCTTGGTGGGGAAAGCATACCTATTCATTGGGGGTCTAAAGCTATGCTAAGCTTCTCTACATCCTCTTTGAGAATCTCATATACAAGATGATTCCAAGCACACAAGGGTACTAAGGAACAACAAAGGGCTTCCTAAATGATCACACTGGGTCTTACCAGACCCTCTATCTACAAACCACCAACACATCACCAATCCCTGAACACACAAACCAGAGGGACTCATCTACCACACCTTGATACTATTCACATTGGGTAGTACTAACTCACCCACATTGTTTTACCCATGTCACAAAAATGTGTCAAAGTGGGGTAAAGACCATTCTTTCACACGAATTTGAATCTATGTCGAACAACACAAACATACGGTTCTATCAACTCCTCATGTCACCCTGGTTTAAACTACAAGCAAGAAGTGCAAAGAAAATAGTACCTCATAATAGTTTCAAACAATTTATACAATAGAAAATAGAAGGGTAATATATCTTACCTCCATTCATCCTCAGAGATTCTGGGATAAATTCCTATATGGCCTATAGTTGTCCTCTCCTGAGTCTTCTAGTTCCTTGTACCTGGAGTGGACCACTTGGTAGTGGTAGTTTGAACACCTCGAATCGCCTTCCACTAACTGTTGATATATTAGATCCTTTTCCACATTCACCATCTCATGAAACTACCTAATAAAAACATTCTCTCTACCCAAGAGGCCCCTCGACCTAATCCCTCTCAATAGCATGGCAGGTCAGACAATCTGAAGAAAGATGTCCTTGGCTATCACAAGCAAAACACCACCTCTCCTACAACTGACATGATCATCCACACTGCTCCTATACGACAAGCCCACATACCTCATTCACTATGATCTTATCATTTTTTGTCTTTCATATCCTGTAGATGCCTTATCCTCATTACAACCACTCTAGGAAACATCCGTATATCCTTATGCAAGGAAGCTATCTACTATCATAACTCACTCTCATACCACCATATAAGAGGGAAGGAAAAAGGAGACCACACCTACATAGAAATATCTATGGATGCATTTCTCAAAGGTCTAAGCTCTGAATAATGGTTCTTGCACCATATCCTTGGTGTAACGCAATAGGTCTGTGAACCTTGTTGAGTACTCTTCCACAATCGTGATACCCTACCGAAGATGTAGAAGCTCATGGATATGCACCGAACTCAACATGGATGCATAAAAATCTTCCATTAAGAGTCGCTCGAACTCCACCCAAGTGGTCATCCCCTCATCATGGGACTACTTCACTAAAATACACCATCACCTAACTAAACCATGTAGGAGGATCACCTCTAGGACAACCATCTAATCGAGAGGTGTCTGCACTAGGTGGAAAACACATGTGACTGACATGATCCAATCATCAGATTATTGGGAGTTTGGATCTCCTTGATACATTAGAGGTCACTTCCTCTATAACTTTTTCAGCTTAATTAGCCTACATGAATCCTCAGTCTGAACTACTGGAAAAACCAGGTGCCCAATGGTTTTTGGCTCAACTGGTAAACCACCCAAAGGTAACACCATAGAACTAGTTCCCTACACTAAAACCCCTACATGGGGTGGATTATCACCAAAATCCCACCATGTAACCCTCTCTAGATCTCATTTTGTGGCATCCAGAAATATAATTCAAGATAGACAAGGAAAAACCAATACCCATTCCTATATGATGCATGTATCATTATTTCTCTGTGTCCAGTGTCCTAATGTGCTGAGTCAAAAATCATGTTAGTAGAGTCATGGTGGATAGATATGTTAGCCAACACACAATCACTAGAAACTCTGTCTTGAGATATGAAATAGAATAGTCCTAACTATGTCACTATGCAACCAAGAATATTCTCATGACAGTAATTTCACAAAGTAGAAACTAGCTCTGATACCAATCTTTCATGACCCAACCTGATGGGGCCCAGGTCGTGGCTCCCCTAAGACCACCTCCACAGGCCAGGGGGTGGAGACAGGTTCCTAAGGCATAGATAGACTCTTGGAGTCCTTTTCCTAATGTACATGTACACAGACACACACAAACACCTTGATGCAATATTCCATAGATATGAAAAACATTTAAACTAAAATGCATGAATAAAACTATCCCAAACTATAGTAAAATAGAAGTAATGAAAACACATAAAAGTTAAAATCACACACCAACCAAAAGGACTCTATAAAATCATCCATCCTACTCAGAAGGAGGGAATCTTTGTCAATAAAAATGTCAAAAAGATCCTATATCGGTCTCCCGTACACCCCTCGGTTGGGCTATCTCACTACACTCTTCCAACCTTAGGTCCTCTAGAGAATCCATGAAAATGAATCTTGTATTCATAACACAAAACACATGGTGAGTATAAAAATACTCAATATGCACCCTAAACCCCTAAAAGAAAGTAGATCAACTGAAATGCATCAGTCTGCTCAACCTAGCTAGAGGGAACCCAATTGAGAGAGAAACACCATCTCAAACCATCCTCAGATATACATGACTTTTTGGCTGAGTCAAAATAATCCCAAATAATAGAGTAAAGATAAATCCATCACACAAATCATCCTAGAAAGATGTAACCTCATCCAAGAATTGGGGGGTTCAAAATGGTGAGTAGATGAGCTATACATCGAGTCTTTTCCACCCTTATTAGGAGAGTAATCTCATCCATCCACAAGAAGATAAACAAAAAAACACATGGAATAACCATAGTGTATTTACCTCCCATGGAATGTGATGAACCAAAACTGAGGTGTGGGAACATAAGATGTTTGTATACTCAATCTACAATGGGTGTTAACGCAGAATGTGACAACACCAAAATGAATCATAAAATAACCCAAATATAGTCATCTCAGACTCTAAGTCTCATGAGTTTCTGATCTCAAAGATAGAAAATGGATTCTACTCGATTCTCTAATTGTAACAAAAAAGTATGAGAACACACTCCAGAAGCTTATACATACTAGATAGAACCTATCTAAAAGATATGATCCATCAAAAGCAAAAACGAGTTTAAGATATAGATCCTAACACCAAAGGTCCTTCCATCTCTAACATGTACCATGTGCAAGGTTGTAAGAAACCAAGTGGAGAGTCCCACTCCTCACCACATTACATTGTTGAGGGACCACTATACTATACTATGCCCCATGTTCATCCTCTATAACATGAAAGAATGAAGGTACCCACACCTCGCCATTTCCCTATAGTTGAGGGGGTAATCTCTCCGAACCTGAACCATGAAACATATGAAGATCCTATATGGATTTTCCCACACATAGATACATAGAGGTAGAACTAAATCTTAACCATGTATAACACATAACTAGTGGTGGGGACCTCTACACTTAATTGTACTCAAAAGACGAGGGATAACTAACTCTGATGGATGACCCACTCTTTGTTTCTACTTAGAGATGGGGAAGTACTACTTCATAGGTGAGGACTCGCACTCGAGTCCAACAAAGTAGTAGTACTCAATAGATATAGGACACACTCATTGGAATGTCAAGGGAGTTCAACTCAATGGCTAGAAAACCCACACCCTGGTCTAATAGTGGAGTAACACTCTATGGATAGAGTACCCTCACCCTGGTATGACAGGGGAGTACCCCTCTACTAGCTTGATTACTATGGGGGGCCCATAACCTAACACGACCAAGGATTGCCGACCCTAGGCTAGCAGACCTGATCCTTGGTATGACAAGGGAGTGCCAACTCTTCCATAAGAACATGTATAGAGGACCCACAAACTAGAACAATATGGGAGTTCTGATTTCAAGGATAGAGGACCTGCACCTTAACAAGATATGGGAGTAACCTCTATATCTATATATCACATATTGATGACCCGAACTCCAACAAGGTAGATGAGTACCAACTCAATGGATAGAGGACCCACACCATGGTCCAATAGGGAGTACCAACACTATCTGTCTAAAAACTATGAAGGTTCTGCACCCTGGCATGACAGGGGAGTGCTATCTCAAACTAAACAAATGATACAGGGAACCTGTGTCCTAATCCACTAGGGTAGTACCAACTTGCGAATAATTACCCAAAGGTAATATAATTTGTCACCAAAACATGGGGAGTCCAATCTCTACTAAAAGATTATAGGTAAGGGAAACCCACATCGTGATTCCATATGGGAGTACCAGTACCAACGTCTCTCTTACAAACCACATCTATCTACAAAATTAGTTAAGTACTGCTGAAATGAGTATTAAACTTTTCATACCATGCACTTTAACACTACCACATGTATGGGACCCATTCCATGATGCAATAGGGGAGCACTGAAAGGGAAGGGTGTCGAACGCAACATCAACCTACTGATACACACTAATCACTTCCCAAGGATAAGAACCTATATAAAATCTTCATGTTATAAACAAGCCACCTAATATCACATAGGCTAAAAATGAGGCCACCATCACATTATACTGGGAAAAAACACATGATAGGCTATTCACAAGCCTGAATATGTGCTGTATAGAAGGAGATACGCATGGTGGAAGATCTCCAGATGATATAAAGGAGTACCCAACGTGCACTAGGGTCCACATGGCATGTGCACCCACCTGATCACATGATCGTGTATCCTTTTTACACACTTTTCCAACCCATGTTGGTGTACACAGTGTGTATAGCCCATACAAAGAGTGTCCCACTTCAATCAGCCTCTGGCCATGTTCCACTTCAACATGGTTTTCCAACCACATCCCTCAAAAATCATGTACCACATACTACATGATTTGTTTAAGATAAACATACAATTGACCATGTGGTTTCCCCGTTCCCATGCCCGAAACCTCATGTATGTGTTCTTTGGTCATATACTTTTACATAACCATGTATTGTTACATGGCTAACCCTGGACATGTCCTTCGGTCACATGGTTTATTTCACTACATGTCGTGTAGTCCCAAAATTTTTTATTCCCTAAATAGGAAGGGAGACACTACGCATCTCTCTAGACTACATGTCATGTAGATGGTAATTCCAAATAAGAATTACCTTCTAAAACGATCAATTATTCCTAGTTTACCTTGAAACTAGAAGATCATCCTATGAGGGATCTCTAGAAAATGTAATTGGTCTTTAAAACCTTTAAACAATGAATAACAAAGTGGATCAAGACCAAACATCAAAACCCCCTGCCTCAAGGGTGAAAGGGCGGATGCATCAGGTGTAGAATGATGCCCAAAAAATGTTGAGCCTCAATTTGATAACGACCAACACCAAGAATTTATCTCAGTAGCACCTCATTGTGTCGATTCTTCTCAGTTTTCATCTACCCCTAAAGGAGGAGAGGAGAGGAGAGGTTCTTCTTGGTTTTTTTTCATAATCCCAAATGTGAGGGAGGGGAGGTTTATGTTATATTTTAAATTAAATTTTCATTTAATTAATCATTCTACCACATAATGCCCTGCCAACTCACATATGACCAAAACTCTGGGCCTAGATTCCCTTGTCGACTCAGTTCCTGGTTTCAGAAATATTATTATAAATATTCCAAAGTCTTTTAGGTCAAACACCGAGTCACTAAATTTCTTGGGAAAAATATCCTTTACTATTTTAAAAATACATTTAAAACCTATAATATTTTAAAAATATTTTTCATTGAAAATAACCATGAAAACATATAAATTAATATTCAAATAAAATAATGGACATGGTTATGGGAAGTTTCATTATATATGTTAAAAAAATATTCCTTTCCCATTTTTAGTAAAATCCAAATAAGCATTGTTTAGAAAACGACATGAAGACTCCTTTAAAAAAATTGTAAAAACTAAAAAATTGTTAACAATTAATTTTAAAAAACACAGGATAATAGTAATACATTTTGAAAAAAATTATAAAAAACATGGTTTTTGAGGAAAATGGATTTCCAACCAAAGAGATAAATATTGTTAGATTTTGTTAAAAATTATTTCTCAATTATTTTAAGTATTAAGGAGTGGAAAATGGTACAATTACATGAGAATATGATTAATAATCATAGGATAATAAAATTTATGAGTTTCTATATATATGGATCATAATATTGTATCATTGGAAACAAAATCATAAAAAATCTTGATAAACAATGATATTGTGACATAAAATCATCTCCACTTTGGTGTCTTTGAATCACAATCCCCATGAAAGAATAACATAAAATGGAACATAAAATATCATAAATCTAAATAAATTCATGATATTCTGTGTCAAAGGTTTTGTATATATATATCATGAAAAAATATAGGTGCATAACATAATATATGTCTCAATGAAGGAAAATTGAGACAAAAATCACTTACCAAAGGTCTTGAATACCTTCGTACACATTCAGACCTCCTTTATAATAAATTTAAGTTCATTTTACATCATTTTATGTATAATATTTTAATATATCAAACCATATATTATTTTCTTAGGATATTGTTTTACCATTTTATTATCGATTTGATATTAAAGTTGTGTTTTGGGTATAAACCGCTTTGTTTTTCATATATGTTTTGATTTTTTATCTTTTTTTCTACTCCTTAAATAATGATTTCACCTTTTCTGGAATATTAACCATGATATAAATATCATTTATATTTGGTATATATATGTATTTATAGTAATCCAATAAAAATTAGTGATAGAAAATGAAACATCGTTCATAGCGGTGGTAGGTAGTATGTATGCAAAAACGATGTTTCCATTTACTTATCATATTGAAAAAAATAAAGGTAAATGATATATTACCATTAAATAATTAATTTTATTTTAAATATATATAAAATATTTTCATTAAACATGTATCACCCTGACATTATGTAGTACAACTTTGTATTCGATAGTTTGTGTGACAGACATCACCAATCATGTAAGGGAATATAATATCCAAATACTCTACTATATATTTACAATTTTAAATAAATTAAATACATGATATATCACGTAATTCATGAAAAAATGAGTTAATTTTCAATACACACAATAGACACCTTCCTTGATATCTTATGTTACAGGCCAAGAGAGACCTTCCTCGATAGCTTGTGTTACACAAAAGATTGAGTTTCACCAAGTAAAAATGTATTATCAAAATATTATTATTTAATATTATATGATATAACCTAGAAGTTATGTTAGATGTTATGAATAATTTTAACTAACTTATGAAAATATATGGTTTATATAAATATAAAATGAATTCATTGGTTACTAATTAACGAGAAATGAAAATAAGAACCAATTAGATATAAAAAGAAATATTTTTATATCTATGGTTCCAAAAGAGTTTCTTCTTAATAAATATAACTAATTAAAAATAGGTAATTATTTAAATAAATTACATATATTGAATATTCACTCAAATATTTTTCATATTAATTCATTAATTCTGATTGGAATACGATAAGAACAAACCCAATTTCACACATAAAAAATTATATTTTTACAAAGGCAATTTTACCACCTTTTAATGGATAACACATTTTAAATATTAATTTTGAAACTTTAATTGACTTAATATGTCAAAATAAACACAATAATTGAAATATAAAATTAATAATTAGGTTCTGGTGAATTTTTTTTATTTTTTGGAAACATTAAATTATTTTAATGAATAGTTTAAAATAATGAATTTTAGTTCAAAACTACTATTTCCCCAAATTTATTTATAAGGATAAATAATATTATAAATTGGGTTTAAAGATTAATTATATAATAGTTTTATCATTTAATCAAATTTAGTTCATTTTAATCATTTTAAATTTGAAATTGACAATAAAAACATAGTAAACTTTCAAATGTTTATACCTTAAAAACTTGTATTGTCTTCCTGCCTTCGGGATTAAATTTAAATCAATTTCTACCTCTTATATGATTGGAATTTTGAAAAATATATTTCATATTTTGAATAATTATTATTATTAATGTCTAATAATACCAACTTTGTTTTTTACCAAAAATATTAGTGAAAGTGATTAAAATTAATTACAACGATTAAGGTTAAATTAAGATTTATAAGGGACTAAACCATAACCTTACAGCCCAAAACGACCTATAAACCTTTCCAAGACAATTTTATAGAAATAATTCGACCCTATAATATATTTTAACTAAATGGTAATATTATTTTATACACTTTCTACATGAAAATAGTGGGAATAATTCCTTTGTCAAAATATTAAAATAGTGTCACTCCTCCTCCAATATAAATGGCCACCAATTCTCCCAACTACTCACACCTATCAAACAACATAGGTTTATAAAATATCTTACCAAATGGCTTCCAAAAATCCATACCACAATACTATATCCCTAAAATTTTGTATAATTCCATCCAAGGAAAACTTTTAGTACAAACCAAAAGAAGTTACCTGATTGAGAGGTAACATATTTCCTTAAGATATTTTGGTTTATTTCCATTCTCCAACCCCTAAGATATTCTTATTCTATTATTGTATAAAAACTTTATAAATATATAATTTTATGTTTTTATATAATTCTATATACATAAAATTAAATAAACATCCATATAATGGGTAACAAACATTCTGTTTCAATGTACGGAAAACTACTGCCTCACGAAACAATGATTATTCATTTTTTCCTTTACCACCTCTCATGGTTGGAATTATGATGGAAAGTAAATTTAAATATTAATATATTATATCTATTATGTATTTTTACTTCTATAATCCTTTTATAATTAATACCTTTAATACTTTCTGTTTTTCATTAATATGATAACATCGTTTGAGGAATTGTGGACTACCACCCCTCAAAGCAATGTGATTTGTTCACACGATACATGGAATGTATAAAGGGTGGTTTTAATTAAATATATAATAAATACATAAAATATATTTTATATACATTCCATAATTACATTTCTAGAAATATATATATATATATATATATCATTTTTTTATTACCTTTTACACACAAAGTGATAACGGCGTTCGTTGATGTGTGTATTACCACCTCCTGCACAAGATGTGATTCCTTTTACATAAAAATAATTATATATATGAGTATATATGATATTTTAGATATAATTGTAATTCCTGATTGATATAGTTTTACTTTCTTTCCATAATGATCATTGAAAAATGGGAACATTACTCATGAGTACGTACGACCTACTATCTCCATGAGTGTAACATTTGTTCATTTTTAATAACCATATTTAATGATTGGTTATAAAAGAATAATTTATGAATAAATATGATAATTATGACATGATTTTTATTCTTTATATGTTATATAATGACCCCATTGACAATAGTTGACCTACCCATGTTTTTTCGACACATAAACCGAACATGGTCAAAACACTTGAATTAAAAGTAATTTTATATATAGTTTTATACAAAATGGTAATAAGTAAAATAAAAGAAATTTTAAACATGAAAAATTATCTCAATAATTTAAATAATTAAAATATTTTTTAATTTGGGAATATAAAGACACACGAGACAAGTCAGACGCAAGTTAATGGATTTCATCTCAATTTACATTCCATTGAGACTTATTTGTTATTAAGAACCAATTAACATTTACATGGAGTATTTACTGAACTTTTAAATGATATATCATGAATCGCATTAATGTCATGATATTATAGCTTTAATTTAATTATATTCCTTCATTAAGATTATAATTAAAAATGTTTCAAAGTGGTATAGGAGACATTGGAATGTTTAAAGATTGTTTTTTCCAGAATAATTTTAATAATAATTCAATGGTATTTCCATTCTAGGATATTATATGACCATTTTACAATAAAAAATTTAATATCCCATCCTATGGTTATTCATGACCATTTAAATGTATTAGTACCATTATTAAACTCTTTAATACTAAAATGTTTTAGAAAATGTTTTTCCTAAAACCTGACTTTATTCCTCTCTTAGTAGGGAACATGTTTTCTTCTCAAAACCATGATTTAAAAAATGTTTTCAAAAATTTTAACAAAATGATTCCATAAAGTCATTTTTACCCTTTTTATCTTTTACTGATATTTTTAGTGGAATGTTTTTGTCACTTTCCGAATAAGATATTATTCTATACATGCTACCATACAAAATGAATTTTTTTTACCACATGTAGAGATTTACCCACCATCATTACTTTGATGCTTCCTTTTCATGATTAAAAGGGTAATTTGTAAATATTTTTTTAAAATTTATTTTTAATGAAACTTTTTTCCAAAAAAAAATTCATAGTAAAAGTATATTTTCCATAAGAAAATTTTGAAAATATATTTTCATAGTATTTCTATTCATGAACGACAACAAACTTTTATTTTAGTCCACTTGGGGTATGTTGTAACACCCTGAACTTCGTTACCTAGAGTCGGTGCATTATTAAATAATATTTTCATGATCACAAGGGATCAAATCCCAAAAAACCAATCAGTTTAGTAGCCTTGGAATTATTAGATACAAAAATAGGTTTTACATTACATTATGATATAAAAAACAACAATATTGTGTCCCCTTTGAACACACTCATATCCCTTAGCCTATCCCTATAAGTCAATCATAATATACTTCTTCACATCCTGGGAAAAAGAAAACATAAGAAAGGGGTGAGCTCAGATGCTTAGTAAACATAACAATATATTAGAAACATTCATAAATAAGAATAAACATTTTAAGGAAATGTATAAGACTAAAACACAAGCCTTTTAAACATAAACATTAGCATAATATGGAAAAGATAAATCATATAATTCCATTTACTTATTCACATGGATATTATAGAAGTATAATAATCACATGTAATATCAATATCCAATTTCATAATGATGTAATACCTAATGTCGATCATCATAACCACATAGTCAAGGACTCGTTCCAAGACTAAAAATAAGATTTGGTCAAGGCCTTGTTCAAAGACACTAGTTTGTCTCACGAGACCTATCGATGCATAAATGAGCTATAGAGGGATCCAGCCATAACATACTATGTCCAATGCATTCCTCATATGAAAAGGTTGAAACATAACATAAACATTCATATTAAAACTAGCATACAGAATGTTAATACTTTAACCATAAACCATGAATGGTATAAAATAAAAAATCCACATTCAAAAATATCACAAAACCTTAAATACAATATGGAAGATTATATTAGAATAAGTCGCATTCAAACAAGTGTAAAATCCATTAAAGGATGTTGACATAGATGAAATCAAAACTATTTGATAGAAATATATCTTTCTATATTGAAATCATTTAAAAGTCATATAATTATAAAATAAAACATTTATTTTTAAAATATTCTTATAATCTCATAAGGGAAGGTTTGAAGGTGTTATAATGGTAGAAAATAGTCTCACCCGCTGTATAAGTTAAAAAACATTCTGACCTTAACTTGTCAAAAAGGTCATAAAATACATTATTTGGAAAGTGACAGAAAGATTCCTTTCAAACCATTTTATAAAAATTCAAACAAGTTATAAATTAATTTAACCCATATTCTAGTAAATAGTAAAAAATGTTTTGTAATACATTTTTAAGAAACACGAATGTGGATGATAAATAATTCCTAGTAGATACTTAAATATAAACAACCTCGGATAATAAAGAGATTGTAAAATTAACCCTTACCTTATACTTTTCTTTGGTTTATGGTACGTTAACCTCCTGTATAATAGTTATCCCATTTTTATGAAATTATAAAAGAACCAAAAATGTAAATATGATATCATATACGATCTTCAAATATTGATTTGTTAATGATATTTCATTAGTACCATTGTTCCGGGTGTTAACTGATTCGTTTTCTATTTTATGTTTTGTTACATCAATTATGTTTTTAATGGATAGGATGTATTTGATTCATATCCATAATGATATTAAGTTCTTAATCATTATTTTTAATAGTAAAATGAAAATTATTCTTGAATGGTTACGATGGGGAATGATTCTCATCGCGTTCGTGGAGACGGTAATCTATACGTACGCACAAGCGGAAATATCATTATATTGATGGTGAAATCGTATGTAATTGGATGATGTATCATATATAAAGAATCATTAAAATGTTATATTGATTATTTAAATCAATTATAAACATTATTATACTCATCCTAATAATGAAGTATTGAATAACAAACTACACCACGATGTGGAGATGATAAGTTGTACATACGCACGTATGGTGACTTTTTCATTCATAGGATGGATAAAATAATGAAAATGGTAGTACCATATTAATAATAACATCATAGTATGTAGAAGGTACTAGATTTATAATTTTAGTTTGGAAACAACAAAGAAAGAGAAAGTGGAAGAAGAAAATCACTTTGAAAGAGGTGATGAAATTACTACTTATTCTTCAGGTGTTTTCATTTGATTTGATCAAAATGGATCCTTAGCTTGGATTCTGGTCAAAGTAAGGCCTCTAGGTTGAAGTGAGGGTAGTTGAGAGGATATTTTATTAGGGTTTGGCTGAGACAAATGGATTTGGAGGTGTCAAATTAAGTGAAGGGGAAGTACTATTTTATAAGAGAGATGAGGGTCACTTTAGGAAAAGATTGAAATATTATTTTATTATAAAATCATTTTCGGTTTTTAGTGGATCCAACATGATTTATTTCGAGTATAAGGTGGGTCTGGGTTGAAAACATATCAAAAAAATGGGTTTTAGAAAATTTAAGGTTGCTTTATTAACCTTATATTGTTTATTTAACTCTTAAATAAATAGTTTAACTTTTACAATTTATTCTAGTATTTTTATATTACATGGTTAATAAAATTACTATAGAATTCCAAGAGAACCTCAAGTGTTTCGTTAATGACATATCTATCATTATATAAGTTCTTTGGTTGAATAATATATTTTTATGAATATTATATCATTTAATGATATAGTAGTTATTTTAAAAACTCATTTATATCAATTTTGACACTATTTAGTATTTGGTTTTTTTGAAAGTAATTAAAACTTTATCACTTTGAAATAAAATTATTTATTCAACCCCAACATGTCATATTAAACTATAAAATTCTTGTAATGCATCAAAATCATCAATTTACATTTATTTTAAAATTTATAATATGAATTATTTTAACCTTTCATTAATAAGATAATTACTGCATCATCATTGTGTTGTAAATAAATTTAATTATTTAATGTGTAAAAATTATAAATAAAATACCACAATGTATGAAATCTTTTTATATTTCAAATTAATACTTATAGGCTAATTTATCTTATGTATAACCCTATATTAAAAATGGTTTATTTATTAAATTTTTAATTTATCACCATTAACTCTTCTTTAAATAAAATAATAATAAATGTCCTTCTCTAATACAAGTGGATCAAAGAGGATGATATTTTATTCCTAATTTTTATTTTGGTCAAAACAAATTTATCCAATACAATTAAAACATGTGTTAGGGTTATTATAAAATCATTTTTACCTTTAATTACGAAATTTACTTTTAACCGTGGTAAATAAAATCCAAAAGTTACTATTTACCAAAAATTATTTTCATCCTATTGAACCAAATTTTACTTAATGATATCAACCGTTTCTCTCTAATTTTTTAAATTCAATTCACATAAGTGGAAAATTATATTTTTTGCAAATTTTCAAATGTGCCAAGAAGGTGGGTAAAAGACGTTAAAAAGTTTAACAAAATTTTATATTTTTAATATTGTTACAAAATGACTCCAATTAATTTCATTGAAATAATACAGGTATAATGTATCTATTTTGACTTTAAAAAATTTAAATAAAAAATTAATTATTTATATGAAATAGTCGGTTTTTATCTACAACACAGTGTTTTCACTATTTATCAAAAATTGAATGTTTTCATAAAAATACCAAAAATTCACCCAAAGCTAATTTTTATATTCCAAATTCAAAAATGATTTATATTTTTTAAAATTAAAAACATATAATTTTCATTAATTAATTTAAAATTGATTCCCGTTTTCAAAACCAAAAAGTGAATTTTTGGGAAGTAAAAATTTTAAAAGATTGATATGTGTTTATGTCCAATTTAAATGTGAAATTACTTCCAATAAAAAATATTGGATTAAATGATAAAAATTTTATAAAATTATACTTCAAATCCATTCAAATGTATAATTTAACACTATAAATTATATTGATTAAAAAAGTTGTTTTCAATTATAATTTTGTATCTTTCATTATTCATCAAAATATGAAAGTCGTGAGAAAAACACCAAAAATTTATCGAAACAAAATTTTTATGTCTCGTTTCATTAGAAGAAGTTTGTTTTCTCCAATTGAATATATTAAAGTGTCCAATATTGGATTTAAAAAGGGTTCTCCATTAAAAGTTGGTAAAATTTCATTTTTTGAAAAATACTTATTTTATCTAAAAAATATAATTTGTTCTTATATTATATCTAAGAAACACGGAATATAGATGTTAAATTTATATGGAGTATATAAAATTAAAATTGTAGTTAATACTATTCATACTAGCTTTTTGAACAGTACGTTTGGTAAGTCATGGTGCATTCGAACTCGGTGTTACATACAGCGCAATCTATTAAATTACTTTAAATAGATAATGTACTACGAAATACTAGGGTGTTACATTCTCCCCGCCTTCAATAAATTATGTCCTTGCAATTTGAAATTGTTATTCAAAAAGAAAAGGTTAAAAATAGAAAATACCTTTGTGGAAAACCCACATCGGAAATAGGGTTAATAAATTTTAGTCTTAATAAGAGGGAAAGGGAAATGAAAAAGTCACCACCAAATTTCGATTTCCAATAGGAGAACATTGGTGGAATTTTGAGGCACATAAGTGGAGGAAAACGTAAATATTTATAGGGAGTGATTGAGGTCATCAATATCATACCCGCCTTCTTAAATTAATATTTTTTTATTTATTATTGGATCTGATTTCTCACGCTATGTCTCGGATGGGTCCCAGATTAAAAAATTTGTCATTTAATATTTTTACTGGGCTTTAGAACTATGCACGACCACCGCACGATTGGCGGTAGCCATGGAGTCAGCCCAGGATTTGGGAAATTACTCATTTTTTCACTATTTTTATTATTGTATTTATTGTATTATTATTATTATTATGTTTTATTATTATTATTAATATTAATATTATTTGTTTTATTATTATTATTATTTTAGTATTAATATTATTATAAAATGAAAATAAATTAGAACTCCCCCTAACCATAAATCCCATCAACCCCCTTCCCCATTGTGAACACCACCCCCCCCCCACCGAGGTCCCTCCATAGTGCCACCCCAGCCTCGCCTGTGCCCAGGCCTTAATCCCTCTGGCCTCCTCGGTGCACTAGGTCCCTAGACGGCTCTCCTTCCAGCTCTAGGTGTCACCCCATCCACCTCACCCCTACAAGTCCCCACCGCCCAGCCGACCCAGCCAGCTCTGCCCTCACTGATCCCCCTTCTATTTTGGCCTCCTCCTACATCTGGCCGCCTCTGGTGCCCTCGACACGCATTTTGCTGTCACCATGACCCCACACATGGCCTCCCTCGTTCTATCCCTTTGTACCACTGGTCAGGCCTCATTCCGGCGACCCGCTGTTCCGAACCCAAACCCTTGCATGCGTTGTTCTCGAGTGGCCTGATCCTCCTGCGCGCGTGGTCTTCCGACAAACCCAAACCCCATTGTCCAGCGGTCATCCAGTGCTAATTTCAGTGCCACTGCCTCGTCCCAGGCACATGGTTTCCTCCCCTTTGGGGCTTATTCCTTTTGAATTGGAGTTTTTCCTTCAATTTAATGAAATCTAATGCATCATGTTGTGTTCATTCATTTCTCTCATTGTCCAAGGTGTAATATTGGTCTGCGATGTTCCGTTATTCCTTCTGCTGAAGCATTTTTATGTCCGTGCTTGGTTTGAGGTAGGTGTTCCCATGATTTTACTTTCTAGTGGGTGCCTATTTATGACTTGATTATTTATGGTGAAATGTTTTGCAAAGGTACTTCGGGTTTTTGAAATGTTTACAAGAGATGTTGCAATTGTGTTGGTTTAAAGGGAACTGGTATTTCAGGGAAAAAATTTGGGTATTCTTATGGACACTTAAAGGTTTTAATTGTATGTTCTCACATCCATGGGTGCACTAGGTGCACACATGGGTTGGAATTCAAGTGAAAATGACAATTAAAAAGGATGTTACACATGAACCTTGATTTTTGAAATGTTTTAACTTGTATCCCATTATATTCCTTCCAAAATGGATCATTTATTTCTAAAATGTGTGTTGCTATTTAATTTGGCTTTAAATTGATTTTTTTTTGTTTCTTTAAAATTTTAAATGTGGGGCATTTTGGGACACAATTGGTTTCAAATGGTTTAATGGCCCATTTGTCTTTGTATACATGGAAATGGTTTTATAAATGATTTGGAAATTCTTTGGTAAATGTATTTGGGTTCATAATCTTAAAGGCCCATTTGGAATTTTACTTTTAAAGGTTATGTTTTGTGTTTATTTTAGAAAATAATGTAATTCAAAAAATGTGAATGAATGGTCGGCAACTTTGAAAATTTTATAAAATGGGTTGAATGTTAAATGGTGTGATGGCTCGGTTGGAACTTTGTTGATGTGAAATGATCGAATGTGTATTTGGGGGATCTCATATCTTGGGTAACCCTTTATGTGTGAATGCATAGGAAGAATACATGTTTGGGGAAGTCAAGTGCGGTGAGATCAGTCATGAATGCGAGGGCCTTCCTACTAACATGATATTATTATAACCACTATGGGTTCCTGGGAATCTTTTTGAAGATTGTGTGATGATTGCTGATCAACCCTGATTTGATGGGTTGGTACCCCTTGGATTGGTTTTTTGGATAGGTGGGATTTTCCACTAGATTGGTCAGTTATAGGGAGTCCAGTTTTTTATATACTTAGTATATTCACCATACTCTAACTGATTCACGCTCAAATTTACCCAATATAAGAAGGTAGGATAGTCTTTGTAGTTTAGCTTGGGTTGTCGAATCCTCAGAGACCTAAGAAGAAACCTATATACACGTACATTCTATGGACTATTTTTTGCTATGAAGTGGCCAAATTTGGTTGATTTTATATGGGTTTAAAGGAACTCTAAAAGACATAAGTGAATTCAATTTAAAAGAATGAGTTGATCCTAGGTTATCACTTGGGGTGGATTGGACGTATTCCCTTTTAAATTATTTTAATTTCTTATATTTGAGTTGAGTTCATTTAAAGAGATAAAACAACTTCATCAATTATTTATTTTATACCAACACGCCATAATAATAATCACCTATATACTTGAACGATAAAATTTTTGAGCACTTCAAGTTAAATGTTCGTATTAGCACATGAATTGTGTGGCCTTAAATTCAACAAGGACGATGGAGTTTAAAAATCATCAAATAAAATTTCAATTAAAGAAGTGATTAGACATTAATGGGGTGATAAATAAAATCCAATACATGCCCTTTCTACTCCATTGGATCAACCCATAAGTGGGTTATCCCTCTATTGATTCTATGGTTTCAATGGAAGTGGAAAGTCGGCTCATGAGGGAAGAAATGGAGAAGTAAAAAAAACGCAATAAAATAATGATCACTCCACCGTTGTGTGATAATCTCACAAGGTTTGGTGTGAATAAATTCACACCTTGATCCAATGGTATAAAATTGATATGAATAACAACATAATAATAGGATAAGAATAAGTTTTATTAATAAACTAAAGTGAATTGAACAACTTACATGTGAAAGACAAACTTGAGACAACAAAATCACAGCATAACATTATAATTGAACAAAGTATCCAAAGACCCTCAACTCCTCCACCACCACTGCCTTAAATAGGAATTTTTTAAGCCTTTGGTCAAGCCTTAAATATTCCAAGTATTCTCAATTAATTTTGGTAGGCCATAGGTGGGTGGAGAGTTGAGGGAGAGTTGATTTTTCCACCCTTGACCTGAGGTGGCATCCAGCTTTCATCCCCCGAACAGATGCGCTTGGAAGACATTCTAGATGGCCTAATTAGAGTGGTACATATAATAAGAAATTGGATCCCAGGATGTCTCCTAACAGTATGTAAACTTTGGGCCCATTTGGAGTTGTGTATTCAGAGATATGATTATATTAGTGGGATGTTTTTTTGGGCCGCAGAATCTAGACCATAATTTTATCTCTAAATTTGGCCACCTAACTGACCACAATGGAGCCAAATTAGCACTGACTCTTGAAGAATTATTTGTTCCTATATATGGATTATATCCTCCCAACAAATTTGGGCTTCATTGGGTTTGTAATGTGGGTCCCACATTCTCATCAGTGGGCTAGTGTCCAATCTGTATTCTCTAGAATTGCTTCCATTCATCTCCAAATATCTACATCATCCTTTATAAATCCTCCATTGATCCCTGAATGAAAAATGTTCATATTTAAGTGAAAATAAAGTTCCCAAAATATCAAATTAAAATATGTATAATTACATTCCTTAAAATTAGATGAATAATTGGGTACTTTAAATGATGTTAAAAAATGTACCACATAATAGTGAATTTTAATAAGGTATTACAATCATAATGTGAAATTATGTTCAAAGTGTAAAATGCACTAAAATGGTGTTTATGAATAAATAAGAAAATGAATATTATATATATTAACAATGAATATTAGCCTCATTTAGTGGCTAATCACACACCCAACTTAAGTTTTTCTTGTCTCGAGCAAAATATATCTCAACAATATGAAATTCGAATTCCCTTTTTCAAAAACATTTTAATTCACAATGATCACCAAAAACCCTTATACCAAACAATCATGACACCCATCAAAATATTTTAATACATGATAGTTTCATAATTATATATCAATCCCAATCCCATTCCTTTGTTCAAATTTATTTCCATATTTCATCCAATATCAATTAAGTATGAGGATGTGTTGTGCATCAAAATAGGCATGGGGGTTCATCTTTATTCAAGGTGGAAATGATGAAAGTGCTAGGTGGAATAAAATTTCAATATTAATATGATTATTCAATTTTTTCTATTTTATTATTATTTTTTTTTTGTTTTGTTTTTTTGCAATTTTTCCATGGTAATTGAAATTGCCCTCAAAAGAGTCAACCCCTGTAGCGAGACTTTGCTGATGACTCCCAGGCTCAAAGACCTTAGGGAACCAAGTGAAGCCCACATACTCAGGCATAATCTTGAGTTAATGCATTCAAAAACAAATTCAAATTGCCAAAAATAGAGATAAAATTACTAACTCTGGGCCAGACAACTATGGAGTCATAATCCCCAAGTGTCGAAAGCCACGCATTAGGTCATATCATTTCTCTACACGCAAATTTATTGTTTTTTTTAATTTTTTTTAATACTCATATTAAAACTAAAATGATCACCAAAACCTATGCTATTTATTTGGGGGACCCCATGAACTCAAACTAATGCCCCACTATCCAAAGGACGTGAATTGTGATTCTTTTTTTATTTGGATGAAAATATAAATAATGAAATATCACATTGGACAACCACACTTTCGAAAATCTATGCTCATGAAATTATACAAGGATTAAAATCAGAATCAGGGCATGCTAAATTATTTTATATTCAGTTTCAAAGTGTGCAATGTGTATTACTATGTTCAAAGTTAAAGGAATTTCTCCTTCCATTTACACACATTTTTTCAAATCATTCATTTTTTTTACACTAAATCATTTTTATTTTATCTCCCCCCCCCAAATTAAAATAACATTGTCCACAGTGTTTAAAAAAAAGAAAATTTAGAAGGAGTAGAGGCAGTTAAGGGAATTTCAAAAAGGAAATTGAAAAATGAGGATCATGGAATGAAGTCACTTGTTGGTTGAAGTTGAAGTTCTTGTTGCTCTAATTTAGTCCTTTGATATCCATGTCACTTGTAGAGTTCCCTAGTAGAAAAAGTAAAAACAAAACAAAAAAACAAAAAAAATATATATATATATATAATAAATAAAGTAAAATATAAGTATATATATAAAAATTAAAGAATAAGTAAGCACAAAACTTTTTAGGTTAGTGGTAAGTATGCGCCCCTGTCCCACTTCAGTCCCGGGTTCGAATCCTCACGGCTTCACCAGTTGTGACGGGGTTTTCCCCACAACCTACGATGTGGCCTTTTTTTATATAATATTTTTATTTATTTTTTTGTATTTTTATTTTAACCTACAAACACATAAAAATAAAATGAACTGATGATACATTGTCTTTTTTTAAAAAAAAATTCTGGGTAAGGTATTACTCGAGGATCACACCACGTGACACAGATGAATATGGTGCTCCCCTTTCGTACCCATCCATACTCAGAATAGAAGAACAGTTCAATAGTATATATATATATATATATTAAATATCAAAATGATTAATTAATCTTATTTAAAATATAAAGTTGATTAGAATAATAAAATGATAGGAAACTTCAAAACCATGGGTTGCCTCCCATGTAACGCTTTGTTTAAAATCATTAGCTCGACTTGGACCCCTAATTGATTAATTATTTTTGTCATCTAAGGTGGTTTTGCACAATTCTTCATCCACTTCATGTTTTTGGAATGGTTCAATGAATGGTTTGACTCTATGACCATTAACTTTAAAGGTTTAACCATTGGTGGGATCTTGAATTTCCACAACCCTATGAGGGTACACCTTATGCACTATGTATGGACCTGACCATCTAGACCTCAACTTTCCAGGGTGTAAATGAAGTTTAGAACTATAAAAAAGAATAGGTTTACCCGGTTTAATGTGTTTGGTTTTAAGATTTCGAGATTGGTAGGCTTTTACTTTAGCTTTACTGATCCTTGAATTTTCATAAGCCTCCATCTTAAGTTCCTCATGTTCATTGAGATCTAATTTCCTTTTTGTTTCGGCCAATGAGAGGTCATAATTCATTTCCTTAATTGCCCAAAAATCCTTATGTTCAATCTCCACTAGTAAATGGCATGCTTTACCATAAACCAACCTATATGGGGACATTCCTAAAATGGTTTTATATGCGGTTCGATAGGCACAAAGAGCATCTAAGAGTTTTCTTGACCAATCTTTCCAAGATGGTTTAACAATTTTCTCAAGAATTTGTTTAATTTCTCGATTGGCTAACTCAGCTTGACCATTGTTATATGGATGGATTGCAGTGGACACTGTGAGAAATTCCATATTTTTCCATGAGTGATGAGAATGGATGATTGCAAAAATGAGTTCCACGATCACTAATGATAGCTCTAAGAATTCCACATCAAGAGAATATGTTTTCTTTTAGGAATCTAATCACAGTTTGATGATCATTGGATTTTGTGGGAATGGCCTCAACCCATTTTGAGACATAATCAATAGCTAAGAGAATGTAGAGGTATCCCCTAGAGTTTGGGAAGGGACCCATGAAATCAATTCCCCAACAGTCAAATATTTCAACCACTAAGATGTGAGTGAGTGGAATTTGATTCCTTTTTGTAATGGACCCTACTAGTTGACACATAGGACAACTTTGAAAAAATGTGTAGGAGTCCTTTGAGAGGGTGGGCCAGAAGAGACCACATTGAAGAATCTTAGCAGATGTTTTCTTAGAGTAAAAGTGACCTCCACATGCCTCACTATGACATAATTTAAGGATGGACTCTTATTTGGATTCTGGGACACACCTCTTAATGACTTGGTCAGGGAAGAACTTATAGATGTATGGATCATAAAACACATAGTGTCTAACATCAGAAAGGAATTTCCTTTGATCTTGAGTCCCTAATAATTTTGGAATGACTCCTGTAACTAAGAAATTTGCTATGTCGGAAGGGCAGTCACTTATAGAGTATAGGTGTTCATCAGGAAATGAATCAGACACAGAAAGGTTATTTGAGTTGTCTTTGAATTCCATCCTAGAGAGGTGATCAGCTACAACATTTTAAACACCCTTTTTATCCTTGATTGTGAGGTCAAATTATTATAAGAAAAGGACCCACCTAATCAGTCTAGCCTTGGCATCTTGTTTTTGGAAGATGTATTTTAGTGCACAATGGTCAGTGAACACAGTGATGGGGGATCCTAAGTGGTAGGACCTAAACATCTCTAACGAAAACACAATAGCAAGTAACTCTTTTTTAGTAGTGTTGTAGTTGATTTGGCCATCATTTAAGGATTTTCTTGCATAAGCAATGACATAAGGAGTTTTATCACAACATTTTCCTAACACAACTCCTACAGAAAAGTCACTGGAATCACACATAAGTTCAAAAAGAAGGTTCCAATTTGGAGATTTCATAATGGGAGGAGAGGTGAGAGAGGATTTGAGGGTTGAGAATAAACCCTCACAGCTTTCTGTCCAAACAAATGGAGAATCCTTTACTATCAGAGCACAAAGGGGGTGGGAGATTGAACTAAATTCCTTGATGAATCTTCTATAGAAACCAGAATGTCCAAAGAAAGACCTCACTTCCTTGACATTTTTTGGTGATGGAAGGTGACGAATGATGTCAACCTTGGCTTTATAAAATTTAATACCCCTACTCGAGACTATATAGCCAAGGACTAGTCCCTATTTAACTATGAAATGGCATTTTTTCCAGTTTAGGACCAGATACTTTTCTTCACATCTTGACAAGACTCTATCTACATTCCTAAGACATCCCTCAAATGTATCCCCAAACACAGATTAGTCATCCATAAAGACCTCAACAAAATCCCCTACCATGTCTGAGAATATTCCCATCATGCATCACTAAAAGGTTCTAGGGGCATTGCATAACCTGAAAGGCATGCGTTTGAAAGCAAAGGTGCTGAATGGACATGTGAATGTAGTCTTCCATTGATCCTCTAGGGAGACCTCAATTTGATTTTACCCTGATTACCCATCTAAGATACAGTAGAAGGCATGACCTGCCACTCTCTCAAGGACTTGGTCAATGAATGGTAAGGGGAAATGGTCCTTCTTGGTGAAGGAGTTTATCTTCCTATAGTCAATGCAGACTCTCCAGCCACTACTCACCCGTGTTGGCAGAATATCTCCATCCTCATTGGTTATCACTGTGATTCCAGCATTTTTTTGGAACCACTTGGATTGGGCTCACCCATTCACTCTCAGCTATGGGATAGATGATACCATATTTTAACAATTTCAGAAGTTCTTTCCTTACTACCTCCATGAGATTAGGATTGAGTTTCCATTGAGGTTGACAACATGGCTTTGAATCAGATTCTAGAATAATCCTATGATTCCCAATAAGTGGGTTAATCCCGGGAATATTAGACAGGGTCCAACCAATGGTTTTCGTATGTTTCCTAAGGACATCTAAAAGCATCCTCTCATGATTGGCTTCAAGTGAAGAAGAAATGACAATTGGATGTGTTTGATTGTCCCCTAGGAATGCATACTTGAGTGCAGCGGGAAGTTCCTTCAACTCAAGATCAGTTTGGTACTGAATTTTAATAGAATATTGGGACATTGAATCAAGAACAATTTTATTTCCTAAAGTTTTAAATAGGATTTATTCGCCAGATGTAGAAGTTTCAGCTACTAGATTGTCCTGATCATATTTAGGGACGAAAGTGGGAGTGGTCTCCATGAAAGTGGTTTCCTGAAAGGTTTCACTGATTATGGGACCTAAGACTTAATTATAAGAGCAATTTGAACATGATTCAAGCCAAGGAGATAAAATTCCTTCATGTGAACAAAGGAAATCAATCTCGTCCTGACTTAAACATTCATCAAATATTCTATGATGTTCTATGGATTCATTATCAATGCTTCCTATCATGTTTACTTCATGAATGTCCTCATAACCCCCTATTTGTGAGCTTGAATTATATATGTTCAAGTTTAGACTCATGTTTCCAAAGGTGATGGTCATGTTCCCATTTTGGACTCAGATAACAAAGCTGATTGATGCAAGAAAAGGACAGCCAAGGATGATTGGGCTTTGTTCCTTATTTCCTAAGATTGGATGGTTGCAAAAAACAATGAAGTCAGTAGGGTAGATTAAGTTTTCAACCTTTACCATAACATCCTTTAAAATACCCTTTGGAACCCTAATGATACGATCAGCAAGTTGAAGTTTGACATATGTGGGTTGGAGTTCTTCTAGGCCTAACTGGCAGTACATAGCATAAGTGATGAGATTGACACTAGCACCTAGGTCACATAAGGTCTTGATAACTTTTCTCTCTCCAAGTTTAACATTGATGTAAGTGAAACCTGGGTCTTTAAACTTAGGAGGAATGGTCCCTTGAATGGTGGTACTCACATTATCAACTAAAAGGACTTGGTTTTTATGTGAAAATTTTCTTTTAAAAGTGAACAAGTCCTTAAGGTACTTTGAGTAGGAAGGTATGGTTTGGATGGCATAAATAAGGGGAATGTTCAACTTGACTTGTGAAAAGATTTCTCTTAATGTTTCACTTAATTCAGACTTGGGTTTTCCCCTCATGTGTTGAGGAAATAGTGCAGGTTGTGGGGTTGTTTGTTGAAGAGTTGTTTCTTTGACAATGTTATCGTTTTTTTCAATTTGATCATTTGGTTCATTTGAATTTTCATATAAGTTTGAATCTTCAGGTGGGTTCTAAATTAGTTGTTCAGGTTTCTCAATTTATTTCCCACTTCTTAAAAAAGTCATAGCCTTTAGTTTTTCATGAGTTGTTTGAGTGAAAATTAACTCTCCCCTTGAAGTTGAGGATGGTACCGCCTGAGTTGGCATGGGTGCCTTTCCAGTTTTGATAGTTTGAAGTTCTTATTTAAGGGAAGAGACTTCTGAGTTCATCCTTTCCATTTGTTTGCACAGTTGTTCTAGTAGGCTTTGTGGAACAGTTTGGGTTGGTGCTTGAGAATATTGCTTTATCCCGGGGGGATATTTTGGAGGTGGGATAGTTTGTTGAAAATGGACCGGTGGTTGTTGGTATTGGATAGGTTGGGTTTGGAACTGGTTATGGTTTTGGTAGTTTTGATGGGGGGTAAGGATTTTGTCCCTGTGGTTGGCTAGGTTGTTGGTTATCTTTCCAGCGGAAGCATGGGTGGTCATTATACCTTGGGATGAAGTTGTTTTGGTATTAAGGCTTTTGAAAGTTCAAAGAATTTACTTCATCTGGGGGTCCTCCTAAAATAACATCCTTGATGGATGGAATGGTTGGGCAGTTGTCTGTCTTATGGTCATGTTTTTCACAAATTGTGTAAACAAGGTCTACAGTTTGGATTTCATGGACTTTCCTAAGGTCTATTTCTTCGACCTTCTTAAAGAGTGCTGCGAGTTTAGCCCTAAGGATTTCCTCTTCTCTAATTGTATGAATTCCAGTAGTTCTTTGTGTCTTTTCAGAATAAGGTGAAGTTCCCCATGTTTGGTTTTGTTCAGAAAGGATTTCTAGATACTCGTAAGCATCATTTGGGGCTTTGTTTTTAAAGGTTCCATTACACATCATGTCAATGAATTGTTTGTTCCCCGGACCCAACCCTTCATAGAAAATTCTAACTTGTTCAAGAATAGAAAAACCATGGTGTGGAACCATGTTTAGAGTGTCTTTTAACCTCTCCCATGTTTCATAGAATGAATCTCCCTCTTTTTCAAAAATGTTGTGGATACTCTTTTTAAGTACAATTGTTTTGTGGTGGGGAAAGTATTTTTTGTAAAATTAATTTTTTAGTTGGTCCCAAGAGTTGATGGATGATGGTCTCAAATTATTTATCCAATTTTTAGATCGATACTTTAAATAAAATGGAAATAAACTCATCTTAGCTGATTCTAGTTGATGTGGGGGACACATGGTTTCTACAATGTCATTGAACTCCTTAATGTGAAGGTATGGCATCTCAGACTCCATTCCATGGAATGTGGGAAGGTGGTTTAGGACATGGGGTTTAAATATGTAGTTGGAATCTCCTAGGTAATTGTGTCTAATGCATGAGGAGGCATTGGTCCAAGAAGGTGTGAGGTAGTCATTCATGGTTTGCTAAATTGCATTCCCTGAGTTTGTGGCTGTCACATTTGGGTTTCCATTTTGGTTCCCACCCAGGTTTATGAGTTGGTTTCTTTGAAGACATCCATGAAAATGGGCTCAATTTTTGACTCTAGAGTATTAGGAAGATTATGATCTAATGGAAAGAGTTCCCTTGGTGTACTTGACTCCCCAACCCCAGGACTATCCACCCTAACTAGATGGTTTGATTGATCGTGGGTGTAGGCGGACAAGCGCCAAAAGAAAAAAAACACGAGAAAGGGAAAAGATAAGATAATTTGGATGAGAAAAGAAGAAATGGGGAAGAATAGAATGGGTGTTTATATTACTTACTTGGGTCCCCGGAAATAGCTCCAAAAATTTGATTCACGCTCAAATTTACCCAAGATAAGAAGGTAGGACGGTCCTTGTAGTTTAGCTTGGGTTGTCGAATCCTTAGAGACCTAAGAAGAAACCTATAGAAATGTACATTATATGGACTATTTTTGGATATTAAGTGGACAAATTGGGTTGATTTTATATGGGTTTAAAGGAACTCTAAGATACTTAAGTGAATTCAATTTAAAAGAAGGAGTTGATCCTAGGTTATCACTTGGGGTGGATTGGACGTATTCCCTTTTCAATTATTTCAGTTTCTTATATTTGAGTTGAGTTCATTTAAGGAGATAAAACAACTTCATCACTTATTGACTTTATACCAACAAAACATAATACTAATCACCTATACACTTGAAGGATCAATGTTTTTATCACTTCAAGGTAAAGTTTCGTATTAGCACTTGAATTGTGTGGCCTTAAATTCAACAAGGACGATGGAGTTTAAAAATCATCAAATAAAAATATCAATAAAAGAATTGATTATAAATTAATGGGGTGATAAATAACATCCAATCTAGACCACTCCCTTGGATCAACCCATAATTGGGTTATCCCTCCATTGATTTTATGGTTTTAATGGAAGCGGAAAGTAGGCTCATGAGGGAAGAAATGGAGAAGTAAAAAAACACAATAAAATAATGATCACACCACCGTTGTGTGATAATTTCACAAGGTTTGGTGTGAATAAATTCACATCTTTATCCAATGGTATAAAATTGATATGAATAACAATAGAATAATAGGAATAGAATAACACTAAAGTGAATTAAACAACTTACATGTGAAAGACAAACTTGAGACAACAAAATCGCAGCATAACATTACAATTGAACAAAACATCTAAAGATCCTCAAATCCTCCACAAACACTGCCTTAAATAGTCATTTTTAAGCCTTTGGTAGATAATTCAATAGTCCAAGTCTCCTCAATTAATTTTGGTAGGCCATAGGTGGGTGGAAAGTATAGGGAGAGTTGATTTCCCCCCCCCCCCTTGACCCGAGGTGGCATCCAGCTTTCATCCACCGAACAGATGCGCATGGAATACCTTATAGATGGCCGAATTAGAGTTGTATATAGAAGAATAAAATGGATCCCCTGATGTCCCCTTACCGTCTGTAAAATACGATCCCATTTGGGGTTGTGGATTCGGAGATATGATTAGATTTGTGAGATGTTTTTCTCAGCCATGGAATCTGGCCCATAATTTTATCTCTAACTTTGGCCGCCTAAATGACCACAATGGATGCCAAATTAGCATTGGATTTTGGAGAATGATTTGTTCCTATATTTTTATTCTACCCTCACACCAAATTTGGGCTTCATTGGGTTTTTAATGTGGGTCCCACATTCTCATCAGTGGGATGGTGTCCAATCTGCATTCTCTAGAATTGCTTCCATTCATCTCCAAATATCTCCATCATCCTTTATGAATCCTCCATTGATCCCTGAATTAAAAATGTTCATATTTATGTGTATATACAGGTACAAAAATATCAAATTAAAATATAGAAAATTACATTCCTTAAAATCATACGAATCATTGGGTACTTTAAATGATGTTCAAAAATGTACCACATAATAGTGCATTTTAAGAAGGTATTACAATCATAATGTGAAATGATGTTAAAAGTGTAAAATGCACTAAAATTGTGTTTATGAATAATAAAGAACATGAATATTATATATATTAACAATTAATATTAGCCTCATTTAGTGTCTAATCACTGATATGTGGTTCTGAAATCGAGTACGTCCAGGGGTCTTCTAGGGATGTTTAGGATCACCCATGGTTACTTGATTATTTATATTTCATGTTCAATTTATGTTGCACTAGTTTGATTTCAGTTTCACTTTTTACTAGTTTTACTCTACCCATCTTTGGTATATTATGATTTTTATTTTATTTATAAAATGAAAAATGATTTTCGAAATGGTATGTAGCGTGTGTTTAGTTTTTAAATGGGAAAAACATGTTTATTGTTATAAAATGTGAAAAACATACTTTAATATTTATATTTAAAACTTGTGTCATTGGACTGTTTTGGAAAAGGGAATACTTGGATTCTGTGGTTATATTTTTCATCCCTACTAAGCATCATGGTTCTTACGCCTATCATATTATTTCAGTTGCAGGTTTAGTTCTTGTTCAGGTTCCTGGTTCAGCTGCTCAGTGTTGGAGCAGGCTTGAGTCTGGGATGGGTGGTGACCTAGAAGGTCACAAGGAGGTATGTTTAATTTTATTTTTCTTTCTCTGCAAGTTTTTATTTTTATTTTTAGTTTTTTTATATGTTTTTTTGTTCATGGTTCAAATCGTTCCCAATGGTTAACTTTTGATGCTCGACACTGGTTTCTAGCCTATGGGGATCGGGAACACCCTTCGGGCCATGTCGTGGACCGGCCTGGGTGGACGGTTTAGGGTCGACCTGGGTTGGTTTGTGACAAAATGGTATTATAGGAGGACCTTGTTATTTTGGGTGTTCAGTAGATGAATATTAGGACTTTCAGGACCTAGGAGGTAAGTACGAGAAGGGTGTCATAAACCCTTTCTCATTCCAATCCTCGAGTTTCCAGGGGTTGTCCGAGTTTTGATTCTTCTTCTTTTGTTTTTGGATTGAGGAATGGCAATGGAGGAAAACAAATTTCATGTCGTGACCTCACATGGAGTAGTGACCCACATGGAGTCTGATTCCATGGTTGAGATTCACCTTTTCGTTTACACATTCTTGGGGCGTGGCTCACTACTATGTCACCTCGTTAATTATAACTGCTCGTTCTTAGTCCTGATGGTTTGTTTCATGTTGGGTTTTCATTGGTTTTGATTGATGTAAGCACGTTTTTTAAAATGGAAAGGGGAAATTATTTTTAGAAAATTGAATTTGGTTTGAAAAGTGGGTTTGGTATTTGGAAAGTGTCCTTGAAGGAAGGCGGTTTTGAAATCTTAAATGGAAAGTAAATTTTTAAAGAGGAATTTTTGAGTTGTGTTTGTATTTTCTTGTGTCTTTTGAGCTAGTTGTTTTGGATGAAGGAACTTTCTTTGGTGTTTCTTGGGCTTGATATCAGTTTTGGATCTATTTTTTAATGTTGTTTAAAAAATTCCACCAAGAAAGGTCCCTAGAGTTTCTAATAAGTCATACCCGGTTTTTGGTCCTTCTTGGACACTACCTATCCTTCATGGTGAATAGAATCTGTTAGAGGTAGCGAAGTGGCTTGAAGTGGTCAAGCACATCTTCAAGGTATTGGGAACTCTTGAAGCTGTCAGAGTGCATGCCATTTTTGGTATGTTCTATGGTCCATATCTGAATGAATGAGAGTTGTTAACCCCACCATCAATGTAAGTTGGGATGATGTGGGATGTCTTTAAATCTGTCTTTGTCTGATGGTTTATACCCAAAGAGGTGAATATGAAGAAGAGGGAAGAACTTATGCGCATTCAACAAGGACAATGGTTGGTGAAGACTTATGTTGACCATTTCGAGGATCTTGTGTCCTTTTCTCGGGAGGTAGCATCACAAGATTTGATGAATACTTCCATATCCATTGGGGGTCTTCATATAGATGTCAAGGAGCGGGTCCTCCCTTCAAAGGACCACCATTTATTGAAGCTGGTTAATGAGGAGTTCATAGCTAGGTTGTTCTTCAGAGCGCAGATGGTTGGAAATCCAGTGTGTCGAGTTGATCATGGAGGTCACCATATGGGGAGCAGAGTGTACCAGATGTACCTATTTCTAAAGAGTCCTCTGTAGCAGTTCTGGTTTTTAGTTTGTCAGACCATTCGGTGGTGAGCCACTATTGTCGCCGGTTTAGGCACATGAAGCTATCATATCGCATCCTTCTGAAGATGTGTCATCGTTGTGGCTATCTAGGTCATCTAGAGAAGTTTTATAGGAAGCGTCGCCTGAAGAAGAAAACATGACCGAAGGACTTCTGTGCCTGACTGTGAGGCAGGAGATGCTTCAGCCATCAGAACCCTAGCCACAGGTCTTGGGGTGAAGCCCAAACACAGTCAGGAGTTTCCATGGGTGTGAAGCCTTGGTCCAAGTTTTTTGTTCCATGTTGGCATTTGAACATTTAAAGTATTTTCGTTATTGTTTTATGCTGCTAAAGTTTTGACATTTTTTTAGGTTCATTGTTTTATCATGGAGTTTTGACAAACCTGTTCTATTGTAATGCAAATAGTTTTGTTTGTCTGATCATGGTTTTCTGAATCATGCACTTTTATTAAAAGTGTGTTTTCCCCTATATGGGTTGATCATGGTTTAGTGGTGTTCGTTTGGATATATATGGGCATGTTAAGGAGTTAAGTCTTGTGGATATACTTAGGTTCACTGTTTGAGTTTAGTTCTGCATAGGGGTTTTTCTCTAGTATTTGGACTGTTTGGTCCAGATCGAGAGTTTTAGGATTCAGCGGAAGTGTTGTTTTCTCAGGCTATAAAATTTAGTTTGGATCGGTTGGGAGTTCATGCATCTCCCCCCCTTGGGGTGGTGTGTTTGAGTGTAAATTTTACTCTTTAGTTGACTTCTTAGGGTGGTGAGAACCCTCTCGTGCTCTCCTATTCTCTTGTGTTGTACTTTCTTTCAGTTTCAACCGGGCATGGCCACTTGCTTTGTCTTCGTTCGGTTGGGTGACTTTACGGGGGAATAAAGTTTCTGTGGTGGGGAGAATTGTCGCACCCGCCTTTTTAAATTAATATTTATTTTATTAATTCTTGGGTATATGTTCTCACACTATGTCCGGGCTGGGTCCCAAATTAAAATTTTTGTTATTTAATATTTTTACTGGGCTTCGAACCTGTGCAAAACCACCGCGCGGTTGGCAGTAGCCGGGCAGTCAGCCCAAGAGTTAGAAAATTACTCATTTTCTCACTATTTTTATTATTGTATTTATTGTATTATTATTATTATTATTATTATTTATTATTATTTTTATTATTATTATTTTAATTATTATTATTTTAATATTATTATTATTATTATAAATTGAAAAAAGAGGAACCCCCCCCCCCACCATAAATCTCATCACCCTCTTCCCTATCAAGAACCACCACCCCCAGGTTCCCTACACAACACCACCCCAGCCTCCCCTGCGCCCAGGCCTTCAGCCCTTAGTCCTTCCACGCCCCTACTGCTCTGGCCTCCCTGATGCACCAGGTCCACAACTGGCTCGCCCTCTAACTCCAGGCATCACCCCATCTGCCTCACCCCTATGAGTCCATGCCGCCCAACTGACCCCGCCAACTCTGACCTCATTTATCCCCCTTCCATTCAAGCCTCCTCCCGCATCTGACCACCTCCAGTGGTCCCAACCCGCACGCCCCACTCATCCAGGACCCCTCACCCAGCCTCCCTCATTCCAGCCTTCTGCACCACCGGCCAAGCCATGTTTCATCAACCCGCTGCTCCAAACCCGAACTCCTATGCACATTTCTCTCTGGCATCCCAAGCCCCCTGCATGCACGAACATCCATCAAACCCAAACCCCACTGTCTAGAGGTCTTCTGGTGCTAATTTTTGTGCCACAACCTCCTCCCCAACATGCATTATTCTCCCCTTTGGTGCGTATTTCTTTTGAATTGGTTTTTTCCTTCAATTTAACATAATCTAATGCATCGTGTTGTGTTTTCACAGTTCTATTATTGTCTAAGGTGTGTGATTGGTCTATGACATTCTGTTCTTCCTTTTCCTGAAGCGTTGTTGTGCTGATCTTGGTTTGAGGTAGGTGTTCCCTTGATTTTCCTTTCCATTTCAAACCATTGAAGCTTGAACACTTTGGATTAATTTTTAAACATTATTTTCACTTCGATAAGTATTATATTTATCTTATTATAGTGATTTAATGTTGGTTACAATTGTTTAAAATGGTTTTTAAAAGGATTCCTTGATTATGTTTATACGTTGGTTCCTTGTAAGTGTTTGATAAAATGATTTTTTTTATAAAAAGTAAACTGAGCCACTATTGTTTTTCTGGACTTGGTTTTATATATTTTATTTGTTGAAACTTGAATATGATCATTGAGGGTGATTTGGGTGCCTATTTATGACGTGATTATTTATGGTGAAATGTTTTGGAAAGGTCCTATGGGTTTTTGAATTGTTTATGAGAGATGTTGCAGTTGTGTTGGTTTAAAGGGTAATGTAATTTCTAGAAAAATGTTTTTGGGTATTCTTATGAATCTTCAAAGGGTTTCATTGATGTTCGCACATCCATGGGTGCACTAGGTGCACACATGGGTGGGAATTCAAGTGAAAATGACACATAAAAAGGATGATACACATGAAAGTAGATTTCTCAAAAGTTTTCACTTCTCACTCCCATTATTTTCCTTCTAAAATGGATATTTTTTTTCCAAAATGTGTGTTTCTATTTAATGTGGCTTTAAATTTATTTTTTAAATTTCATTAAAATTTGAACTATGGGGAATTTTGGGACACTGTTGGTTTCAAATGGTTTAATGGCCCATTTGTCTTTGTATACATGGAAATGGTTTTAGAAATGTTTTGGAACTACTTTGTTAAATGTATTTGGGTGTATAATATTAAAGGCCTATTTGGAATTGTACTTTTATAGGTGATGTTTTGTGTTTATTTTAAAAAAGAATTTGATTCTGAAAATTTTAATGTCTGGTCGAAAAATTTTAACTTTTATTGAAATTTTTTTAATGTTAAATGGTGTGATGGCCCGGTTGGCACTTTGTTTATGTGAAATGATCGTTTTTTTATTTGGGGGTGCTTCTATCTAGGGTAACACATTATGGGTGAATTCATAGGAAGAGTCTGTGTTTGGGGAAGGAAAGTGTGGTGAGATGAGTCATGTGTGTGATGGCCTTCCTACTTACACAATATTATTTTAACCACCATGGGTTCATGGACGTCTTTTAATTGATTGAGTGATAGTTGTTGGTCAACCCCGATTATATGGGTTGGTACCCCCGGATTGGTTGTTAGGAAAGGTGGTCTTTGAAACTGTATTGGTCAATTATAGGGAGACCAGTTGGTTATAGGCATAGGGGCTTCACCATACGCCGATAGGTGGTTCAGAATCTGAGTAAGTTCCATGGGTCTTCTAGGGATGTTTTAGATAACACATGGTTACATGATTATTTACATTTCATGTTTACATTCTATTTCACTAGTTTGTTTTCAGTTGCACTTTTTACATGTTTTACTCTATCCCATCTTTGGTATATTCTATTTTCGATTCTTTTATAAAATAACAAATGATTTTGGAAATGGTACGTAGCATGTGTTTGGTTTTTAAATGGGAAAAATAGGTTACTTATTTTAAAATGTGAAAACCTAACTTTTATATTTGTATTTCAAACTTGTTTCATTGAAATGTTTTGGAAAAAGGAAAACTTGGATTCCTTGGTTATATTTGGCATCCCTACTGAGCATCTTGGTGCTCACACCTATCATATTATTATTTTTTGTAGGTTTTTTTCTCGTTCAGGTTCTTGGTTCAGCTGCTCAGTGTTGGGGCAAGCTTGAGTCTGGGTGGGGTGGTGCTCTAGAAGGTCATAAGGAGGTATGTTTGGTTTTATTTTCTTTACATGGCTAGTTTTTCTTTTTATCGTCAGTTTTTTATCTGCTTATTCTTTTTCATGGGACAAATCATTAACAACATTTAAATTTTGATGCCCGGTACTGGTTTCCAGCCCGTGGGAATCGAGAACGCCCTTTGGGCCATGTTGCGGACCGGCTCAGGTGACCAGTTCAAGGTCGACCTAGGTTGGTTTGAGAAAATCAATCACAAACAATTGAAAAATAAATGGAAAATTGAGGGCCTCAAAGCCATAAATCTATAATGACATAAAATATTATTGCTTCATCAAGGGATAAGTTTTTAAGATAATTCATTTTTTGTTTTAAGATATTTTCCCCAAAGCTTAAGAATTTATTTCTTTATAGAATAAGAAAAAACATACTTGAAAATTAGAGTACCATGCTTTAACTAATTTCTACCAAAAATTCGTCTTTCACTCCAAAAGATAATAGAAATCAAAAATATTATTTTTATCCTAATCGTATTGGGATTCAAAAAAATAAATTTATAATTAATCTATCAGATCATTTAAAAAAAACACATAATACAAACCAAAACATCACATAGGCCAATGGTAGGAGATTCACCCTTGTCACCCTTCAGTTGCGGGTTCATGTCTCGCGGCCTTGCCAGATGCGACGGGTTGTTGTCTGGCCATCAGGTTGTCCTTTTTATAAAAAAATCCAAAAATAATATTAAGAAATCTTTTAACCATAAACCATAGTATCCAATGTCCATCCTAATACTATCCAACATTTAGACTTATCTGAAATACTTGTGTCAAAACTCATAGTCAAAAATTTTATAAGGAAGGTCAACATAACATAATGGATATATATTTATCTATATAATGACATGCGAGTAACTTCATTATATATTCTCTTAAAACATGGTAACACACAGAATTACCTTAAGACCTTATTGATTACATTCATTCTCCCTTATTCCTTACAGAATACTAGATATATTCCTTATATCCAAAATTTTTTAATATTCAAATAATGATGGAATAAGAAAACAATTAATCAGTTCCAAGGTAGTTAATAATATCCAATATAATTTATCCAAATCAAACATCTCTTATTCAAAAATCACTACTTCAGTATCAGGACCATATTAAGGTTTATCTTTCCTTCAAATATATATGTTTCAAAACTTTTAACTTGCTATTGAGTCACTTTTCTTAATATCATATAATCTCAAATCCTTAGTGAAATAGTACTACATTACAATCCTTATTTATTTCCATAATTAATATAACCAGTACATCATTGATACAACACTAAAATGAAATAATTAATTAATAAAAATATAATAACACTAATTATTGATCTTCATCTGTGGTAGTATCATAACATGACTATTTTCCAATAGCATCATTTGGGGAATACTCTGATGATTGGGTCATTGATTCGTGTAGTGTCCCAAATCCTTGCAGATGAAGCATTGTACATTTAAAACATTTTTCTTACAATTGAAATCACGTACTTCATGTCATTATTCACCAAACTTATAAAAAACTATCATTCCCTTCAATCATTTACCAAGGTGATTCTTTCCACAGTTATCACATTTGAGAAAATTCTTCTTCCCCTTCTTCCCTTTAGCCATCTTTCTCGCTACCATCCTTTTCTTATCTGGCATCCCTTCAAGCCATAGGAGTACGAAAATTCATTACATATCTTATTAACACATGATATTATTTCTCTATATGATGAGAATATGTGGGAGACTGTTTCCCTTAAAAATGTTGGATTAAGACCATGAAAGACACGATATTTATTACTCTTTGGATCATGCTTATTGATGGAGTTATCATTCCTTATACTGGGCACCCTTTCTAAAAAATGGCATACACTAGGTTAGTTTATGAATTGAAATGCATAATTCCAAACTTGTAAAATACCTAACATAAATTAAACAGTTTATGCATATAATAAATAATCAAAAAAATGTTTTCTTTGAAGAGGTATTTACTCATAAATCCTTCATAATGGTTTGTAAAGAAAATGTGAATTATCCAAAGAATATCCCCCAGGAGTGTCATAACAAAGAGTGAATCAAGGCCTGTTTTCATGTACTAGGATACCCTAAGTCTAGATTGAGACTCCTTGTCAGATTTTTCACTCCTAGGTACATTTGTACCAGAGCTTCCTCTACCTTCTCATATCTAGACCTTGATGTATTTCTTAGAAAATTCATGAAATCTCTACATTACCAAAATTCTAAGAAGTTAATCTATAGTAATCCTAAAATTTTATCTTAGCGTAATGTTCTCCAATCAGAGTTTTTATAAATCTAGTTTCCAAGGTTTGTACAAAACTTCATTTGATACAAATTTTAATGCCCTGACCCTAGTTACCCTGAGTCGGTGCATTATTAAATAACATTGGCATGATCACAAGGGATCAAATCCCGAAATATTGATTAGTTTAGTATCAATGGAAGTAATAGATACAAACAGAAGTTTTACATTGAATTATGAAAAAAAACAATATTGTGTACCCTTTGAAAACACTAATATCTCTTAGCCTATCCCTGTAGGTCAATCATAATATACTTCTTCAAATCCTCAGAAAAAGAAAACATAATAAAGGGGTGAGCTCAAATGCTCAGTAAGTATAACAATATAGCAAAAACTTTCATAAATAAGCATAAACATTTAAGGTAATGTATTAGAATAAAACACAATCCTTTTAAACATAAACTTCAGCATAATATGGAAAGGATAAATCAAATAATTTCATTAACTTATTCACATGGATATTCTACTAGCCGAATAATCACATGTAATATAAATATCCAATTTCATAATGATGGAATGCATAATGTCGGGCATCATAACCACATAGTTAAGGCCTCGTTTCAAGATTAGAAATAAGATTTTTTAAAGGTCCTATGCTAAGACACTGTTTGTCCTAAGAGACCTACTGATGCATCGATGAGATATATAGGGCTCCACCTGTCCCTTAATAAGTCCAATGCATTCCTTATATGAAAAGGTTGAAACATAATATAAAAATTTATATTAAAACTAGCATAAAAAATGTTAATACTTTAACCATAAACCAGGAATGGTATAAAATAAAACATCCATAGTAAAACATATCACAAAACCTTCATTTCAATATAGAATATTGTATCATAATAAATCAACTTCAAAAAAGTGTAAAATCCATCAAAGGTTGTGGACATAGATAAAATAAAAACTATTTGAGAGAAATATATCTTTTTATTTTTAAATTGTTTAAAAGTCACATAATTATAAAAGAAAACATTTATTTTGAAAATATTATTATAAACTTGTAAGGGAATCTTCTAAGGTGTTATAATGGTGGAAAATATCTGCACCCACCGTATAAGTTAAAAAAACTTTCTTACCTTAATTTGTTGAAAAGTTCATAAAGTACATTATTTGGAAAGGGATGGAAATATTACTTTCAAACAATTTTATAAAAATTCAAACAAGGTATAAATGACTTTAACACATAGTCTATTAAATAGTAAAAAAATGTTTGTAAATACATTTTTAAGAAACATGGATGTGGATGATAAAGAGGTCCCAGTAGATACTTATGTATATACAACCACAGATAATAAAGAGATTGTAAAATTAACCCTTACCTTGTACTTTGCCTTGGTCAAGGTTACGTTAAACTCTTTTATAGTAATTAAATCATTGTTATTAAATTTTACAATAACCACATATATAAATATGATATTATATGTGATCTTATAATATTTCTTTATTAATGATTTTTAGTAGTATCATTGTTTCAAGTGTTAACTGATTCATTTTCCTTTATATGTTTTGTTACGTCAGTCATGTTTTTAATGGATAGTATGTATTGGATTCATATCCAGAATGATATAAAGTTCTTAAACATTATTTTTAATATTAAAATAAAAATTATTCTTGAATGGTTACGATGGGGAATGAGTCTCATCAAGTTCGTGGAGACGGTAATCTGTATATATTCACGAGCAGCAATATCATTTTATTGAGGGTGAAATCGTATGCAATTGGATGGTATACCATATATAAAGAATCATTAACATGTTATTTTAGTTATTTACATCAATTATACTCATTATTATACCCATCCAAATAATGAAGTGTTGAATAACTAACTACACCATGACGTAGAGACGGTAAGTCGTGCATACACACTTATTGTAACTTTGTCATTCGTAGAGTGTATAAAATAATGAATATGGATATAAAATATTTATAATAACATATATTTATATAGAAGGTACTGGATTTATTATTTTAGGATGGAAACAACAAAGAAAGAGGATGTGGAATAAGAAAATAACATTTAAAGAGGTGATGAAATTATTATCTCTTCTTCATGTGCTTCCTTTAGATTGGATCAAAAGGGCTCATTAGTTTGGCTTTTGATCAAAGTAATGCCTCTAGGTTGAATTTAAGGTAGTTGAGAGGATATTGGAGTATGTTTTTCCCAATCCAAATGGATTTGGATGTGTGAAATTAAGATAATGGGATGTACCCTTTTATAAGAGAGGTGAGGGTCACTTTAGGAAAAGCTTGAAATATTATTTTATTATAAAGTCATTTTCAGTTTCTAATGGACCCCAAAGGATTTATTTCTAGGGAAAGGTGGGGCTAGGTCTCAAAACTCTCAACCAATAGACTTTAGAAAATTTTAGGTCACCATATTAACCTTGTCTTTTATATTTAACTCTTAGTTATATAGTTTAACTTTTAAATGTCTTCTTGTATTTTTATATTACATGGTTAATAAACATACTATAAAATTACAAGATAACATAAATTGGTTACTTAATGACATATATATCATTATATAAGTTCTTTGGAAGAACGATATATTTTTAGGAATATTATATCATTTAATAATATATTATTTGTTTTAAAAACTCATTTATGCCAATTTTGACACTATTTAATATTTTGTTTTTGTGAAAGTCATAACAACTTTATCACTTCTAAAATTATATATTTAATCAACTTAAACATGTCATATTAACCTATAAAATTCATGGAGTGCATCAAATGTATAAATTTACATTTATTTTAATATTTATAATATCAATTATTTTAACCTTTCATTAATAAGGTAATTACTGCATTATCATTGTGTAATGAGTAAATTTAATTATTTAATTTTAAAAACAATAAATAAAATAAAATGATTTAGTAAATAGTTTTATATTTATAATGAATATTTATAGTCTAATTTATCTTATGTATAACCCTATATTAAAAATGTTTTATTTTTTAAAATTTGAATTTTTCACTTTTAACTCTTCTTGAAATAAAATAATAATAAATGTCTTAATCTAATCCAAGTAGATCAAAGAGGATAATATTTTATTACTAAGGTTGATTTTGGTCAAAAAAAACTTATCCAATAGAATTAAGACATGTGTTAGGGTAATTATAATATCTTTTTTACCTTTAATTACACAATTTATTTTAATCGTGGTAAATAAAATTCAAAAGTTACTAATCACCAAAAAATATTTCCATTATATTGAACCAAATTTTACTTACTGATGTCAACTATGTCATTCATATTTTTAAAATTTAATTCACTGAAGCAATAAAATTACATTTTATGCAAATTTTCAAATGTGTCTAGAATGTGGGTAAAAGATGTTAAAAAGTTTAATAAAATTTTATATATATAATCTTATTATTAAATGAATAAATTAAATTAAATTGGACTAATATAGGTATTATGTATCTATTTTTACTTTAAAATAAATTTAAATAAAAAAATAATTATTTAAATGAAAATTTTGGTTTTTATCTACAACGTAGTGTTTTTCACTATTCATCAAAAAATGAAGGTTTTCCGAAAAATATCAAAAATTTACCCAAAGATAATTTTGATTTTACAAATTCAAAAATTATGTCTATTTAACTAAATTAAAAATATATAATTTTAATTAATTCATTTAAAATTAATTCCCGCTCTCAAAACCAGAAAGCGGGTTTTTGAGAAGTAAAAACTATCAAAAGATTGATATGTGAATATGTCCAATTTAAATGGGAAATTCCTTTCAATGACCTCTATTGGATTATATGATAAAATATAATTTAATTATACTTCAAAACCATTAAAATGTATAATTTAACACCACAATTTATTTTGATTAAAAAATTTGTGTTCAATTTAAATTTCGTATATGTCACTATTCATCAAAATATGAATGTTATCAGAAAAATGCCAAAAATTTATCCAAACTAAATTATTATGTCCTGATTCTAAATAAGAAGATTATTTTCTCAAATAAAATATATAAAAGTGTCAAATATTGGATTTAAAATGGTTTCTCCCTAAAAAGGTGGTAAAATTGCATTTTTTTTAAAAAAATAATTATTTTATCTAAAAAACTGAATTTGTTGTTATATTATGACTAAGAAACACATAATATGGATGTTAAAATTATATGTAGTATATAAAATTTAAAATTAAGTTAATACTATTCATAAAAACATTTTGAATAGCTAGTTTGGTAAGTCGTGGTGCGTTCAAACTCGATGTTGCGTGTAGCGCAAGCTATTGAATTATTTTAAAGAGATAATGTACTATGAAATCCTAGGGTGTTACATATACTGTACTGATTCCATCCTTCATCTTTCTATGGATGGTTTAAGATTTATTTTCCCAATGATAGTATTCACATTCAACTCCTTCATTCCTTTTTTCCTCTTGAAATATTAAATGTCAAATGATCATTAAACATTGAATTTCCCATATTTTACCATATCATTTATCCTAGATATGTTCATTGACTAAATTGTATATCATTTTTTATATGGTGGACACATTGAACATTATTTTATTATTTTGGTAAATATTGATAAATACATATCTCTTACTCCATATTAATATTTGATAAGGCACATTATTAAATTGATTATTTGAAATATGATGAATGTTTTGGATTGGCATTGCACAGATCACGATTGGTTATAGGTATCCCCTTGATGCATCATTAGTCTCATGGGACGAGTCTTTTAGGAATATTTCATAGATGGTTTTTTACCTAATGTGTTCTAAAATGTCTTCTGAAGGTATTTACAATAAAGGTATCATGTACCTAGGATACATGATGTCTAATAATCAAGCATTTTAATCATTTAGTTTAAGTTATTATTCATCCATGGGATTTTATGTAGACATATCTATGGATACATTTACCTTTTAGTGGCATTTGTTTCGGTTTCTTACCTTTCCATATTTATGTTTCTCAATCTAGTTATTTAAATGGAATGTGTATGCAGTTATTACCTTTCTATATTGTTTATGTATTTCCTTCTATGTTTATTGATTACATAGTATGTGTGTTCAGTTATTTACCATTACATGATTATTATTCTCATTGATTTGTTATTTTTATTTCTATAATTTACCCTTATTGAGCATTTGAGCTCACCCTTATTATGATTTATTTCTCTAGGAATCCATGAAGCGTACTATGAAAGATATGTAGGGATATACAATATGGAATAAAGATACACATGAAGTTATTATCCTCAAAGTTATTTATTTATTTATTTATACGGAAAAATTTATGTTTTAATTAGTGTATTGAATTTTTTATACAAGATTTGTGTCTTTATCTGGTTTCCAAGACTAATAAACTCTTTGGTACTTAGGGGCTCGAATCCTTGTAATCATGCCAATGTAATTGATAGAAAACACTAGATCTAGGCTTCTGTAGTCTGGTCGCTACATTTAGTATCAGAGGAAGTTTACTAGAAACCATGGTAACTAGATTTAAGAAAACAAAGAATATATAACATATCCCTATGGTAGATTTTGAGGATAAGTTTAGAAGAATATTCTAAAGATTTGGTTAGATAGAGATTATGTAGTATTCCTTTCAGTACATATCTATCTATATACTAAAATTGGACATGGTTCTAGAATATATGTACCTATGAGTAACAACTCTGAAAATGTGTGTTGGGTCTGACTCGGTTTAACCTGGTACATGATAATGGGCCTTACTGAACACCTGGTTTGACACTCCCATGGGAAAAACGTTGGAAATATTAATTTTTTTTATAAACCACTATGAAGGATTTCGACAATGAAAAAACCCAGGTTTAACCTAAGGTGTTTTATATTGAAGATAATTTGTCATGATTTATAAATGTTATAAATTATATTCTCGAAAAAAAATTACCAAGGAAGGCCCCATGTTAAAATAAAATAGAAGAAGTATTTATGTATTGAGGTTGTATTGAAAACCATAGATAAATGGATATTTAGTGAATAAAATTATTTCATGTATGACCATCATATATATTTTAGAAATTATATTAACATGGTTTTAGAAAAGGGAAACTTGTATTTTGGGTGATAGGATATTACATTGGGCAAGGCCGCGATGAATGAACTCATGACCAAGTAATGATAAAGGTTTGATGCCAGCCACTAACTTACACAATAATCTGATTAATATTTCATTGTTTTTAGTTAAACAATTTGACTAATAAATGTTAATGATGAATGAGTAATATCACTTTTGTGCACAAGAGATTAATCTATCAACCATATTGTTTTTGGAAGATATTTAGAGACCAATAGTTATACATGTCACTCTTTTATAGGCCTTATGACCCTTCAAATGTATTTTTAGTTCTTCAGAAAAAAATCATTATTGGTAATTAATTTCTGTGAGTAAAGGGATTAATTGGAATTCGATTGAAGAACAAACAAAAGATATAATTGTTCATATGATATTGACACCTATCAATTTATAATATTTCTTTATATTATTGGTTAGTAAAATAAATACTCAACACTATAAAAAATACTTTGAAATATAATGTTGTCCAAATAACATAATTTTAGTTGAACTGATGGACTCTTAAATCACTAAAATTTATGGATTTGGGGTCCTCAACATTATATTGATCATTCACTTTTTTGTGATTTATAAACTCATTCACTCCCTACAAATATTTATTTTTTTCACTGAATAAATAATTTCACATTCCACTAATTTTCTCCTATATAAGGACCTAGTTACATGGTTTTCCATGTGACCTTTTTTACTCCCCATTCTCTATTTTCTAGAGGAAGTTGTGTAACACCACAATTTTTTTAAAATATGATAAATATTTAATGCATGAAACTCTAAACCTCTATAAAAAATCACTATGTTATAACCTAGCCATTAAACATAATTTTATCACCTCTGTGATTTGAATTTCAAAAAACTGACATACACAACTGCGTTCTATATGATATTTAGAGTACGATAAGATCAACTTACATTTTTGGTGAATAGTAAATTGACCCTTATGAATAGTATCATACCCTAATGAATAGTAACATACCCTATTGAATAGTTATTTGACCCTTATAAATATTAAACACACCCATGAAAGTATAAATAAAATTTTTACACCTTATAAATGTAATATAGTATTTTAGATATTAATATTTAAGTGTTGGTATTTTTTGTGAGTAAAAAATATTTAATTAAAATATTATATTAATAAATTGATTTAAAATAAAATTAATTTTCTTAAAATGTATTCCTATTTCAATATATTATTGTCTTATAATTTTGGGATAATTTAATATGACCTTATTTAATTTTTTAAGTATTATAAAATCAGTTTTAAATTTAAATATGTATTTTTCAAGTAAATAATGAATTTATTAAAAATTAAATTTACCTTATTTAGAAAATTATTTTGATAAAATGGAGTTCATATTTTTATTCTACATTTCAAAAAATTGTTAGGGTGAATTTTTGGGATTTTTCTGAAATACTCGAATTGTTGGTGAATAGTGAAATTTGATAATTTATGAAAAATGTTAATTAAATTAATTTATGCATCATGATTGAGTCGTGGATGATGTAAATAGAAATTATATTGAACTAAAATACACATATTAATATTATTGGTCACAATAATCAATACTATTTTTGGTCTTGAGAAAAATAATTAAATAATGATTAAGATATTTAAAAATTACTTCTCTCCTCTACTATAACCCCCCCCCCCCCCACTTACTCTTCTATTTACTCCTCTCAATCCATGTTCCTAGTCCTAATCCTGCCCAAATATATCCCTATGCTCCTCCCACACATCCTTCATCCCTTGGTCTCCTCAAAAGACCAAATTCTCTCCCCTAAATTGGCTCTCAAGGAAGATTAATTCAATAGGTAAATTCTTCTTTTCAATTATTTTACATTCTTTTCTATTTTATTTGTTTTCTTTTCTATTTGCACCTCACATTATCCTAATTTAATGAAAAAACCAGTACTTTACATTTACTTTAATTTTTTTTTATAACAATGGAAAAAGTTATTATCATATCTCCTATACCCTTCTTTTTTTTTCTAGTAATAAAAACACCATCCGAGATGTGCTAATTTACCACATTCCAGGATGATAGGATTTCAATTTCTATTACCATATTCAATTATGGTCATGAAACCATTTTTATTGATGAAACAAACCATAATATATTTATTATTTATTATTTCCGGTTATGGAATCTTTTTTACACATGTTATTAATTTATAAAGCGAAATAAATTCGTTGTGATAAAAAAGAGCCAATTAACCAAAATGACTATCATTAATGATTCATCTTCACTCCAAATAAAAAAATTAATTTCATTAACATTTAATATTTTTTTTTGTTCAATAATAACATACAAATTAAATTCTATTCAACCATTCTCATCTTACATGTTTATCCATACAAAAATATAAGTAAACCAATCAAGAAAACGAAGGAAGAAAACACTCCCAAATGATGAAATTGAATCTCTTAACCCATCAAAAAGGCCATGAATGAACCAAATAAGGTTATAATAAATCAATTAAATTTATAAAAGGTTCTTTAATTATTAATTAATGAATCTAAATTTGACTATTTAGGTCATTAATGTCAAGTGTGGAAAACCATCGGACTTAAGGTAAGGGTTTTCTTCCCAAACTACCATTTCCATTTGGGTTATTTTATTGTCTACTTACCTCAATGAAATTATTATGAATTATTATTTAATCATCATAAATTCTGTGTAAATTTTATATATATTTTTACCAACCAAAATCCTTCTTTAATTTTTGGGGAGTTACACGTTTTAAAAGGAACTTTCAGAAATCCTTCCATGAAATACAAGCCTGGTTCAAGGGAATTTTTCAATTATTACCTATTTTCCATAGCACTCTATAATCTGTTTTCAAAAAAACACTTTCATAAAATCAATACTTTTATTTTGATAATGCTACCTCAAATCACTTCTGGTTTTATACAAATATTTTTCCAAATAATCTCTTCTTTTCAAAGTAAAAGGGTGTTTATCTCAAGAATTACTTGATGATTTTATAAGAGTATTTTCACACATTTCAACAGTCTTGTTGATTTTTATATTCAAATGGGGTTAATGTTTTATGATATCATATACTATGTTTTTAATGGTTTATGTTCTATCTTGACACCATTAACCATATTACCTTGAATGGTTAGAGTTTGTGCTTAATGATCAGGGAAAGTTATTTACATTTCATAGGTTAGTTTTCAATATGAATGTATATGTTGTTTATGTTATACCATTTCATATGAGGAATATATTTGACTTAGTAAGTTTTGTATGGGGCCCTATATATCCCCTCAGTGAATTGGTAGGTATCATGAGACAAACTATGGACTTGGTACAAGGCATTGACAAAATGGATATATGTGGTCTTTATATCAACTCTGCTCTTCATTACACATTTAAACATTCATTATTACATAAATATGCACTTAATACAACCCATAAGATATTGGGGTCTAGTTTATTTGGGGATTAGGAACATTACATGAAAACATAATACATAAAAATACAATATCTTTATTGAAAACTTCTTTTACGTACCCAAAATATTCCTTCGTACTTAGCATTTCATGGGATAACCTGAGGACATACATAAGAAAAGGGTGAGCTATAAAGACCAATAAAGGAGTAAACATATAATAAAATTAAGAATAAAATAAATTTTAGGAAATATTAATATCAATGAATCATAATAGAAACATGAACATAAATACTTCATATAGCATGATTATCACAACATGGGTATGTGGAAACAACATTTAACATGATATTAGAATGAGCCAAGGATCATTGCACATAGAGCATGAGTAAACCCTCATTGAACATGAATTATCATGAGTAAACACTAATTTCACTTGAAATATCATTATTAAACCCTCATTTCACATGGCGTATCATGATACTATTCTTTAACCAATGAATTGGAATGCAATTAGGACGCTTCCTTTATAAACATTTCATTTCATGCATAAGTGTGCCACATGGATCATATGACATTGAATCATTCAACATCATAAGTTATTCCACGATTAAGGAATTTTTAATACATACATGTATGTACCATTCAAAATTTATATGTTCATAAAGGTGAATAGCCTTGATAGATACATGGGTATGGTATTCACTACACAATGATTTTGACTTGGAAAATCGCGGTGCAATTTCGACAGCATAAAAGAGTGACATAAAAATTCATAAAAATGTTTGATGAAAGAGAAATGGGTCTCTCATTATTTATTCATGAAATGGAATGTAATTGTGTCATATTTATACATGTCCCAATATATGGAATTTGGAAATGTAAGGTGTAACATAATAAAAAACATGAAGAAAGAGTATAAATTGAATAACTCTTATAAATTTCGACATGGTAACGGGTGTACATGAGATGGATTAATGAGATAGAAAGATATATATCATCATTAAATAATATTTATTAAATTATTGGAGTGGTGGAAAATCATTCACCAACATTTTTAATTGAAAATAAAAGGGAATAAAAACAAAACGAAACTTGGAAAAAAAGGAGAAAGGAAGAAATCCATTACTTGGAAGTGTGATCCCAATGGAATGGGGGGTCTTGAGAAAGGATTATTGGGAGATTGGGATGACTTGGGAGGATTATAGAGAGAGGATTTTATAGTATGGAAGTTCTGAAAGTGTTTTTTTGAAGATAAGTGGGATCTTTGGTGGGTTTATATAGGAAAAGAGAGGAATTATTTATTTTTTTGTTTTGGAAACTACACATTAAACGAATCAAAAAAAAAAAAACCATTGTTTTTTACCAAGTTTTTGCAAAATTAGTGTGTAAAAAATATATCATAAGTACAATGACCTAAATTTTTAAAATATTAAGATTTCTTATGTGGAGGTGAGTCACATTCTCAAGGAAATCATTTTAAAATGATAAAATGTTTTATAAGTCTTGGAGGGTCCACTAGGGAATTGTAAAATAAATAAAAACATTCTAAAATCACATTATTTTAAAGGTAAAAAATATATTGGCCGAATATCCCTTTTATAGTATTTTATTACATCACTTTTTGGTCATTATGATGTCATAAAAAACATTATATATTTAAACAGGATTTAAATTTTACCCAAAAATTCGACTGTCCCATAAAAATTTGAAAAATTCCCCAAAGAATAATTCTGACATCTTGATTCCAAAAAAGAATATTACTTTTATCTAACGAATTTTATAAATATGTGAATTTTTTAATTTTTAAATAAAAATTGACATTTATCGAAAATTCATGGGTTTTGAAAAAAACAACTTTCAAACCTTAATAAAAATTATAATTGTATTTAGAGAAATTATAAAACCATTTATAATTAATATAAATAAATTTTGTAATAATATTTTATTAACATTTTATTTAATTATAAAATTCATTAATTCATCAAAACATATTTCTTAATTTAATATTTAGTAAAAATACTATTTGTTCTATAAAAAAACATTTACATAGTAATAATAATAAAAAGAATTTATATTCTTTATACAAAAATAAAGCACATAATCATAGTGCTAGGGTCTTGTTACATAACTCTTTATTACACTCTCATAACACCTATGGGAAAGGTGTTCGATGTTGAAAAACTCTTGGGGAGGCTCAGATAACATCGCTCATGTGGTAATATCTATTAACTTCCACTTCCCCCATTGGCGGTTCTACTCAAAACTAAAATGTTGAAGCTCAGTTGGGGATTGGTCAAGAGAAAAGCCCAATGATTCTACCTCTTTTCTAAGATTCGACAAATGGTATTTATATGAAGCAATTCTACTATATGCAGTCATCACTTCCTTTTTCTGAGTAAATTGAATTTTCTAAATCTCTATATTTATACTAATAATGTGATCACTATTCAACAAATATATTAGCAATGGTAACAATTCATAACAGTATTTTAAAATCCAAAAACATAAAACCATGTAACTTTATATGTTTTATATAACAATTTTATGAAATAATACATTTAATTAGATCAAGATGAATTTTTATTAATAAATGTTTGGGTCGTTACAATCTTCCCCCCTTAAGAAATTTCTCCCCTGAAATTTTCTTTGGCCACACTAAAGCAGATGAGGGTAACTCTTCTTCATAATGTGCTCTGATTCCCTCATTACTTCTTCAAAATTTTGGTTTTTCCACAACACCTTAATGAGTGGAATTATCTTATTTTGTAGAAATTTTTTCCTATGATCCAAGATTTTCACAAAATTCGCTTCATAGGAGAGGTAACTCTTCAATGGTACCACCTCTAGATTGAGTACATGTGATGAGTCAGGTATGTACTTCCTCAAGAGTGATACATAGAATACATCATTTACATGGGATAGGTTTGGTGGGAGTGTCAATCGATAGGTCACTACTCTAATGTGATAACAGATTTCAAAAGGGCCTATGTACGTTGGGCCAAGCATCCCTTCTTCCAAAATCTCATAACCCTCTTCCATAGTAATATGAAAAAGAATAAATTGTCTCCAACATAAAACTCTAGTTCTCATCAATTATTATCAGTATAACTCTTTTGTAGACTCTGAGTAGCTTTAATGTGATACTATATGGTCTTAACCTTCTCCACCATTTCTTTGACCATCTCTATACCCAGGAGTTCTTTCTCCCCAACTTCACCCCTACCTGCCAGTGTTCTACACATCTTCCCATAAATGGCTTCATAAGTATCCATTTGGATGCTTGAGTGGAAACTTTTATTGTAAGAGAACTGTACCAGAGTAAGATGTAGATATGATCCTCTTTTTATGTCCAGTTAGCATGCTCTCAACCTTTCCTCAAGTGTTTGGATTGTCCGATCATATTGGACACTATTTTGATTATGATAATCCATACTGAAGTTCATATTAGTATTCATAGTGTGTTGCATACTCTTCCAGAACATAGAGGTGAATCTTGGATATCAATCATATACAAAAGATAGTGGTACTCCATGAAGCCTTAACACTTATTTGATGAAAATATGTTCCATTTGATCTAATGAAAAATCTTTTGAATTGAAATCAAGTTTTTACTCTTTGAAAGACAATCCACAACAACCCATATATCATTATTTCCTTTGGATGTCTTTATAAATCTAGTGAAAAAGTCTATAGTGATGTTTTCCCATTTCCATTTTGGTATGGGTAATTATTGCATCATCCCCTTATTCTTATGCCTCTCAGCCTTCACTTGCTGATATACTAGGTAATTTGATGTATACTCAGTGATCTCCCTTTTCATGTTGTCCCACCGATAATGCTCTCAGAGATCTTAATACATTTTTCTGTTTACTGGGTGAATGGAGAAATTTGAGCTATCTATATCATCCAAAAGTTCATTCTTTAACTCTGGATTTTATGGAACACATATTCTTGACCCAAATATCACAATTCCTTCTTTATTAACATCAACCTATGAGGATTTCCCTCTTCTGGTAGTTTCCACTTTCCTCTGAATTCTCACATCATCCCTTTGAGCATCCTTTAACCTTTCTAAAATAGACAATTGAGCAATCATTTGTGAAAATATTTATTATGTTCCCTTATTTATGATTCTCAGGTCCATATTCATCAAATCTAAGAAGATTGGATCCTTTTTAATTCTCATCAATTATAGAATTGATGGGTCCTTTCTGCTTAGAGAAACTTCCACCTTGTTTGCTTTCTCAGGGTGGTAATGGATTGAGTATTCATAGTCTTTGATCAGCTCTAACCATCTTTGTTGGTGCATGTTCAACTCTTTATGTGTAAATTCTTACTTGAGGATTTTGTGATATGTGTATATTTCACACTTCTCCCCAAAGAGGTAATGTCACCAAAATTTTAAAGCGAAGATTACTACAGCCAACTCTATATCATGTGTTGGATAGTTTTTCTCATGAACATTCAATTTCCCTGATGCATAGGCAATGAATTTTTCATTTTTCATCAACACACAGCCCACACCCTTCTTTGAAGCATAACTAAATACAATAAAAATTTCTCCACTTGTGGGTAGTGTGAGCATGGACAAAGTGATAGCCTCATTTTCAACTCCATGAATCTCTCTTCACATTCATCACTCTAAGAAAACTTGAATCTATTCCGAGTTAGCTTAGTAAGAGGGTTTGACAATCATGAAAAATTTCTCATAAATCAGTGATAATATCCATCTAGCCTAAGGAATCTATGGATATTCATCACAGATGTTTCCCTCATCCATCCCTCAATTGCATTTTTGTGGAGGGATCCACAGGTATCCCATTGATTGTGATGATATGACCCAAAAATGAGACCTCCTTAAACTATAACTCACACTTTATACACTTTTCACAAAGCTTATCCTTCCACTAGGTCTCTAGTATAGTGCTTAGTTGCTTCACATGCTTCTTCTTGGTTTTGGAGTATATTAGAATATCGTCTATAAAGACTACCACAAATTTATCAAGGTAATCTCTAAAGACTCTATTCATTAAGTCCATGAATATTTATGGATAATTAGTGAATTAAAATGGAATTACTGTGAATTCATTGTTTCTGAACCTTTTACGAAATGCAATCTTGGGCATATCCTCCTTCTTCACCCCTACTAGGTAATATCCTGACCGCAGATCCACCTTGGAGAAGTATTGTGCTCCTTTTAGTTGTTCGAATAAGTCCTCAATTCATGCCAAATAATACTTGTTCATTATCAGGATTTTGTTGAGCTCAGGATAATCAATGAAAAGGTGAATTTACTCATCCTTCTTCTTGACGAAGAGGACTGGTGCACCCCATTGTGAAGCACTTGGGTGTATAAACCCTTTATTCATATTTTCTTATAGTTGTTTATTTAGCTCCTCAAGATCCAAAAACCCCATTCTATATAGAGTCTTGGATATTGTAAAAGACCGAGGTATAAGATCAATAAATAATTAAACAGATATTCTAAGAGGAAGACTAGAAAATTCCTCGAGAAACACTTCAGTGAATTCCCTCACAATATGCATGTCTTGAAGGATGGTTTCTTACTTAGACTAAATAATCTACAAAAGATAATCATGCTCATAGGGTATTAATATCCATGCTTGAGATGATGATTCTAAATAATATTCATCCCCCTCCTTCCACTTGTATAGAATCGGAGGTCAATTTTCCATATGGAGAGTGATTTCCCTCTCATGGAAATTTATGTTGGTTCTAAATAGAGAAATGTAATCCAGGCCAAGAATTTCATCAAATTCCACCATAGGGTGTATGAATATGTTCAATGGGAAGTTCAATCCAAAAATTATGATATGGGAATGGTTTTATTTATGATATGAAATGATTTCCACATTTTTCATTTTCACTGATATATTTACTTCTGTGATTTGTGGTGGTGTTGGGATTGTTCTACTAAACATTTGAGATATAAAAGAATGTGTAGAACCAGAATAAAAAAGTACGTTATATATTCTTGAATAAATAACTATGGTACCTATCACCACATTATTTTTGGGGTTTGCTTCAGAGGTATTGTTGGAGAAATCTCTCACTTTATTCCTTGGAGGTTGTTGGTTGCCTCCAAAAACCCATGGCTTAGGGAACCAGTTTGAAAATTGCCCTGGATCTTTGCAGTTGAAGTAATGAAAAATGGGTTGAGGGTAGAATAGATCATTTCAATACACTATAATAACAATAGGTTTTTTCTTGTTGGTTTTTAATGGCCAGGTAACCTTCTATTCCGCACCTAAATAATTTCCTCGTCTCCTTTAGGAAATTTCCGGGGAACTTCTTTCCACTCTGTTGGAAAGTGGGGTGCAAGAATTTCTTAGCACCGCTGGATTTATCCATCAAAATGCCAAAATTAAAGTCCACTTTCAAGTTCTTATCCCAATGATACCCTAGAGATTCACTGGTATCTATTTTGAATTATAGGCAACATCAGACAATTTCCTCACAACTATCAATGTCACAGATCTCTATGGATTTCTGTAGGCTAGGTTTCATCACACCAAAGAAGTGGTCAACCTTGCATTCAGGGGTAACAATAAAGAGGAGGCATATTATGAAAGCCTTGACAAGATTCTCTTATACACTCTAATGAATTTGTTATATTTTTTCTTGAAGGAAAGGAAGTCCCTTTCCATATTAAGTTGGAGGGTGCACAAAATATATTTATATAAAAACATTTTCCCGAAATCCTTCCCTTACAAAGCCTCAATATCTTCCTTAGGCATTGTATTTTGGATTAATTTCCACCAATGATCATCTTCACCCTCCATTTTATAATCAGAAAAAAGAACCTTCTCTAGTTCTAAACATTGAATAATGAAGAAGATCTTCTCAATGGAGTTGATCCATTGTTCGACGGTTGAGGGATCATATGTTCCATTGAAATTTGGAGGCCTTTGTCTAATGAAGATCTCGATTGTGGCTTTTTCTTTCTTGGTGTAACATCCTGGTTTTGGGTGCCACCCAGATGTGCCCCATACCTGGTTGGTCACATGGCCTCAAGAACATTCTCCCAAATGACAGAGGCTACTGACTAGCAGTGAGGTCCATGGGTGCGATAATGGGGAAACTATGCTCTCATTGGTAGAGTAACATAGCAGAAATAAACAGATAATAGTAGTGGAAATAATAATAGTACCATACAACAGTAATCAGCATAAGACTAAGTAAATAGAAAACTACAACATATATATATATATCAATAATGATGCATGTCAGAAGTATCTAGGAAAGGATGTAAACAAGTTATAATACCGGAATATAGTACTAAACCAATGTACAAAGGAAAACAAGTAAATAACTCCAACAAAATTGAAACCCTTAGCTTGGTACCATGCTCCCAAGCACCATAGTAGTCATGTACCTGAAGTAGAAAAAATCTTTCCCATATCTATACCTACAACAACATAATCTGTTTGGGTCCAAAACCATGACCCAAATAGGGTGTGAGATGTGTCCCATTAGGCAACCACCCAATGATTTATGCCTAACAGTAAGTGAATATAATTGGTAGGAAATAAGAAAAATGAGTAAATAAACAAGGAACTAATCAAAATTAAACTATCCTATAATATCAATTACATTCATTTACATTTATTAAATATTCACCCAATCACTAACAAGCAACCCTCTGGGAAAGTTATCACGGCCTAACCCCTCTGGTTCAACTTATCAATCTCAAGTAACCTTCTAGGTAAGTTCTCATAGCCTAACCCCTATAGTTCAACATATAGAAGGATATAATGACCTCTTGGATAGATCACATGGTCTAACCCCTTTGGTCTCATGCCAAAAAAGACTCTCTAAGGAAGAACTCACAGTCAATTCCTTCTATATTCCTTTAAGGATAAACAAAGACTCTCTTAGGAAGCACTCAACGTCAATTACTTGTGTGATCTCATAACTATATCTATAGACACTCTGAGGGAGCACTCAACGTCAATCCCCCATATGATCTCATAGCATGAAAATTATAACAAACACTCCGAGGATGCCCTCAACATCAATTCCCCTTATGGTCTCACTATAGTAGGTTCCCACAGCCCAGTGTAAGCAATTGTGCACAAATGAAATTCAGCAGCTAATATAAACCTAAAAGTACTACCTCGCTAAATAGCTACAAGGAATATTACAACATCAAATAAAACACTCCATCCTAACAACACTAGGCATGGAAAGAAAGCCGCCTAACTAGAAAAACTAGACCCAACAACCAATATCAAATCAAACATCGGAAAACACATCCTATAACATAGAAAATATCCCTATTCACAAAAAAAATCCCAAACTCAAGCAATCAAAGCATAGAAGTAACTAACCTAGTTAAAATCCCAAAATATTCAATACCTCAATCTTAGGTATTGAGAACTTTTTCACATAAAATTAAAATACTAACTATGAAAAAGAAAAAACCACCTACCTCGACGTTGTATGATTGATATACTCTGGTGTCAGCCCTGGAATCATCCTAGAATGTGGTTGATCAATAAAAACGTATAAAAAATCAACCAATGATATCTCATAAGAGAGGAAAAATCAGGATATGGGGCTCTAGAAGGAGGAAGAACTCACCCTGGCGATTCCAATGCAATCGATGATGGTTGATTCAGAGCACAAATGTTTGATTGGGGGATCAGAGAAGAATCATTCCCTATAGTTTCTCCTAGACGAGAGGAGTCCAGAAGAAGGTGTTTCTACCAATTAGATGTGACCTCGGTCAGATTTAACAAATAAAAACTAATGTACATGATGTTTCTTATAAAATTATAAGGCATGTATATTCCTTTACCAGACCCTTCTTTAGGTGGTCTCTAGGTCACCCCACACGGCCATGTACTTGGTCGTTACACGGCCAGTACATGGTCACCCGCATCAACCGGGTACACGATGTGTACTCCTATGTACACGGTGTGAACTCCTTAAGTATCCAAATTCTCCTCTTATTCTCAAAAACATTAGAAATAAATAAAAATACCTAAAAAGAAGTTCTGGGTTCTTAAATACTTCCCCCCTTAAAGAAATTTGTTCCTGAATTTCCCTAATAAGGTGATTAAGAAGAAGAATCCTCAAACAGCTCCAGCCACTACGATCACACATTGGTCTCCCTCTCCCATGTGTCGTTTTGTACTCGCATGTGCTACCATAGAACCCGTACTAGAGGAACATACATTCCATAGAGAACCTTCATGCTTCGATAAACAATGTAGATTAGATGATCCTCGAACAAGGCATCCACCTCAAACTCAACCTCCTCAGGTTAAAAAACATGAGACGTGTCTGAGAAGTAACATCGTAGCTAAGAAACGTGGAAGACGTCATGCATAGACTGATACCTCTGAGGAAACTGCAACCGATATGCAACCAGCCCGACTCTCTAAAAATCCTCAAATGGTCCAACATATCTCGACAAAAGCTTGCACTGTCTCTTAATCCTCTTATTCCCCAACCTCAATGTGACATGTAGTAAAACCTCATATACGACCTCGAACTCTTGAGTTTGTCTCTATTTATTAGCATAAGACTTCTGTCATGACTGTGATGTATCCATCCTCTTCTGAATCAACTCAGCCAGCTCTGCGGTCTCCGGAACAAGATGAGGTCCCAATATAGTTGCCTCTCCTACCTCCAACCAACATAAGGTTGATCATCATGGCCTACCATACAAAGCCTCATAGGTTCCATCTGAATAGTTTCATGAAAACTATTATTTTAGGAAAACTCCACAAGTGGTATGCGCTTCTCCCAAAAAACTGCCAAAATCTATGGCTCGTGCTCAAAGCATGTCCTCCAACACCTGAATCGTATGCTCAAACTGGACATATGTCTATGGATGGTAAGCTGTACTCAGATGTACATGTGTACCCAAATCCTTTTGTAGTCCCTATCAGACCCGATAAGTAAAACGAGCATCCCTGTCTGAAATAATTTAGTGTAGAACTCCATACAAATGTAAAATCTCTCAGACATAAAACCTTCCCAACTAGTCAACACTAAAAGTATCCTTGATCTTCAATAAGTGAGCATCCTTCATGAGTCTGCCAATGACTACTCATAATATATCATTCCCTCTAGGAAACCTCAGTAAACCTGTCATGCAGCCCATCATGACATCATTTCACTTCCTCTCGAGAATGGGTAACTACTCCCAAAGCCCTTCTAGTTGCTGATGCTCCGCCTTCACTTATTGACAGGTGGAACATCTCATGACAATCCCAAAAACATATCTCTTCATACCTGGCCACCAATACTGACGCTGCATATCTCAATACATCTTGGTGACACTTGGATGAACTGCCCAAACTGAGGAATGAAATTCCCACATCAGCTCCTTGCGTATGTCTGTTGACACCCATACACATCCATGAAAACACAAGATCTCATCCTAACCTACTGTCCATCTAGGAATAGGGTCCTCCCCTAACACACTCTCCCCTAGAAATAGGCCTTCATAATCTGATATCTTCCTCATTCGCACTCAATAAATTTGAGCAGAGGTAACGGTTACAGAAGAAAGAAACATCATCCCAGTTTTTCGTGCACCTCCAAATGCATCTCATAGAATAGTGCCACAAGTTTCCACTCACTACTGGCCACTAAAACTACCTGTATCCAATTCCTTCATCTCAACACATCATCTATTGTGTTGCCTTTCCCAAATGTGTAGGCAATCTCAAAGTCATAAGACTGATGGTACTAAACCCACCTTCACTGTCACTGATTCAGATCACGCTAAGTAAATATATACTTGAGACTTTTTTGGTTGGTGAAAACAAGAAAATTATCTCCCAATAGATAATGTCTCCAATAGCGTAAATCATGAACCACTACAGCCACCTCAAGATCACGTATCAGGTAATTCCTCTCATGTGGCCTCAACTACTGAGACCCGTACACAAGGACTCTTTCCCCCTTCATAAGAACAACTCCCAACCCAATTCCTAATGCATTATATTAAATAGTATAGCTCTTTCTTATATCTATAAAAACTAGTATCATCATTGAATTCAATCTCCCCTTCAGCTCTTGAAAGGCTGACTCACAATAATCTAACCTCAAGTACTTATCACCCTTCTTAGTCAATCTCGTCAGTGGCGCTGATAAGCCTGAAAAGTTCGATATGAAATATCTGTAGTATCCGACCGGCCCTAGAAAACTTCATACCACAAAGACTTTCTTGGGCCGCTCAGAGGAAACTACTACTCTTACTTTCTCTGGGTCTACTATTACACTTTTCTCTGAGATAACATGACCTAAGAAGTGAATCTAGTTCATCCAAAAGAGGATTTTTGAGAGCCTATCAGGTAACTGATTCTCTATTAGTGTACTCAAAATTATCTCAAGATGTGTGGAATGGTCATGTCATGAGTGATAGTACACAAAGATATCATCCACAAAGACTAACATGAATTAATCCAAGTATGGATGGAACACTCGGTTCATTAGTTCCATGAAAACTATAGGTGCGTTCATGAGACTGAATGGCATAACTATATACTCGTATAGACCATAACTACTTCGAAAAAATGTAAGAGGTATATATGATGGTATAACATGCAACTAATGATAATCGGATCTCAAGGAGATATTTTAGAACACCTGGGCTCCTTGAAGTTGATCCAAGAGATGATCAATCCTCAACAAGGGATATCGGTTCTTGAATGTCAACTTGCTTAGCTTCCGATAATCTACACAAAGTCTGAGGGTACCATCTTACATCTTCGAAAACATGATAGGAGAACCCCAAGGAGAAGAGATAGGTCAGATGAACCCATTTTCCTATAACTCCTCCGACTACTTCTTGAGGTCCTGTAACTCTATTATATCCATCCTATATGGAGGAATGGACACCAGTGCCACTCCTAGAACATGTTCGATAGAAAAGTATACCTCTCGCTCTGGAGGCAAACCTGAAAGTTCTTTTGGAAAGATATCCCTCAAATGATCCACCACAAGAGGAAGGTCCATCTGTGAATTCCCCTAGACATCCAAAAATAGTATATCAATATGGGTTGTAACTCCTCCCAACCCATAATGATTGGGTCCTACTATGCTCACTTGGACATCGCATTCACCCTTATGTAGGAAGGATCCATCCTCTAGTGACATGAAACTCACCCTACAGTGATAGAAATCAACAAAATCCTATAAGGGAACTAACAAGTCCATTCTGAGAATGAAATCATAGCCTGTCATATCTAGGACATAGAGGTCCCATAATAAGTGACACCCACCAACCCAAGAGGTAACTCCTTGTACTAACGTAAAATATCCATTGTTTTCCCCAACAGAGTGTCTAGTTTTAAGATATCCATAGAAGTGAAGATACATATCCCAACGCTCTCCACAATAGAAAAAGATATAAAATTATGGGAACCCCTGTATCAAAAAGGGAAAAGGCTAAAACTCATGAAACTACAATTGTATCTCGAACTGTAGATGGTTTGAGATCCTCCTCTTTCTAGGTCTGCTCCACTAAAAAATCCTAACCTGTACTGCGACCATGCCTGACCACACTAAGCTGATCCACCTTGTTGTCGCTGAAAGCCTACCAACTGACTACCATTGTTATGACCTCCACCTCGGCCTGGATGACCGAATGAATTTCAGTTCCCTGACTGATGAGAAAATAGTGGTGCTGCTCCGGAATGAGGTTTCATAGAAGAACCCATGTCACCAGCTACTTGTGAGAAAAACTGAGTGAAGCGCTGAAGATGACCCATATTTCCACAAGATCGGGACTCAAATGGGTCTCTCGGGCACTGTGGCCTTGTATACCCTCCTTTACCGTACTAGTAGTATACCACCTGGATACCTGATGGTGTATATATCTTACTCATGTCCCCACATTTAGACTCCCAATAGTGCTTCCTACTATCAGCTGGAGGAGCACCAACTCTGGATACATAACTGACCTGGACCACAACTCCTAAATCCCTTAGGTTGCAATCTATAATCAGTGCCTGGTTGACTATGAAAGATATGGAAGTCAACATGAAGATGTTCATCTGAGATTATATGTCATGCCTGAGACTATCCTCAAACTTCATTTCCATAAATAACTCATCACCCCCTGTAATGGGTGCGAAACACTGCAACTCTGTGAAGTGAGAAGAATACTCCATGAAGGAAATAGTACCCTTCTCCAAACTCATGAACTATCGGGCTCGATCGACACTCAAAGTCTCTAGGTAGAAGTAATCATAGAAGGTATGATGAAACTCATCCCAAGCCATACCCTACTGGCGCCCCACCTATGAGACCACATTCCACTATATCTTGGTGGAATCCCTAAGCATATAAGTAGCGAGCTTAACTCCCCTCTCTAGAGGAGTCTTCAAATGCTCAAAGATCGATATCATGGATTCTAACCATGAATCTGCAGCCTAGGGTCCTCCATCCCCTAAGAAAGTGGGAGGATGTTGTGGCTGAAAGACCCATGTCAACTCTGCCATAAATGGGGCAGGATGTTGTTCTCCAAAGAAGGTCTGCATAAACCTCATGAAGCCTTCTCAGAACTGTGTGTAAACACCTATCTCTAAAATGATGGTTGGTTCCAAGAACATCATGATAGGAGGATCTACCAGTAGTCCCTGACCAGCCATATCTGGTGTCTATTTGTTTTTGTGCATCTGGAGAACAACCAGAGGGAATCTCGGTGGCATGACTCAATAAGGTGAAGCACACACCTTAGATCAAGATTTTGAAGGACTAAAATTTATATTTTCAAGAAAGTAATTTGAGATGAAAAGCATTCATGTTTTTTCAAATAGGGATACATGGAGTCTATGACCCCTACACAACGTGTTCCTTTAAACCTTCACATGGGGCATGTACTCCTTCTAACCCTGGTCATTTAACAACCCATACACACAGCGTATTCTCCAAAGACATAGTGTGTACTTGAATTGTTTTCCCCTGCCCGAGTTCTTATACACAACTAACCCACATGGTTCTCCTAGAAAGAGACTAAAGGATGTGTTCGTGCTAGACACAGGGTTAAATAGAAGGATTTCACCGACCCATTTTGTTAGTCACACGGCCGGATACATAGTATATACAAAACGGCGTGTATGTCTGATACATGGCATGTTCCACCAAATATTTCTCAACCCCATGTCTCTTCCCACACAGTAAGTCACACGGTTAAGGACTATCCAGTGTGTATATATAGTACACGGCGTGTACTTAAGAAAATTTGTTTCTTCCCGAATAGAAGGATAAAAGGTGTGTATTCATCACTACACATCGTGTATTCTAGGTTTTTTAGAAAATAATCCTCAGAAACTACTCTTGAAACCATAAAAACACTGAAATGAACATTAAAGTGCCAAATTCTGATTTGTGAGGGCCCATACTCCCCGCAAATCAAAGTTCGACATCTTATACATGTCATATACAAACATAATAGTTAAATGGTCCCCCAAATTGTATTCCATGAGGGTCCACAATACATAAAGAACCAAAGTTTGGAATTAATTCAAATGAAACCTTACACAATCCAATACCTTATCAAATAGAATGTATTTCATCAAGGCATCTAACAAAACAACATGCATATCAAGAACAACATCTATCACAACAACCCGAAATTGCTAATTCACCCTAAATGGAATGATAAGAATGTATGAAATGTAATCTCTAGTAAGTTCCTATATGATGCATGAGATGGAATACCCTCATCTCAGCAGGTTACAACAGAAATAGAACCTCAATAATATCAACAATAATAGCACAATACATGTGAATCACCCAATGGTGAAATCAAATAAACTATAATAATTAAAAAACCAGAACAATTGTAATATAAGAGATAAATTTTCTTCTCCCTATACATGGGTTAGCTATTCCTAGGCCTAACTTATAACCAACTACCTATTACTTCCTATCCATAGCTATAGGCTCCAAACAGTAAGTCCAAGAAGAAAATAATTCCTCTGATACCACTTTGTAAGGTCCCGGTTCCGGGTGCTGCCCATAGGTTCCCCGTACCCGGTTGGTCACATGGCCTCAAGCGCATTTCCCTGAACGCCAAAGGATGCTGACTAGCAGTGAGGAACTTGGGTGTGATAGTGGGGAAATTATGCACTCATTGGCAGAGTAACACAACATAAATAAACAGATAATAGTAGCATAAGTAATAATAGTACCATAGTATAGTAATCAGTGTAAGACTGAGTAAATAAACAACTGCATCATATATATATATATATATATATCAACAATGAAGCATGTCACCATTATTTAGTAAAGCAACCAAAAATTTTAAAAGTATAGAATATAGTACTAAACCAATGTACAAAGAAAAACAAGTAAATAACTCCAATAACATCTCAATCCTTAGTTTCGTCCCATACTCCCCAACACCACAATAGTTAAGTACCTGAAGTAGAAGGGTTCTTTCCATTTTCAATACTTATAACTATAATTTTTTTTGGGCCCAAAACCATGCCCCAAACAGGGTGTGAGATGAATTCTAGTAGGCAACCACCCAATGATTTGGGCCAAATATTCAGTGAACATATATGGCAGGGAATAATCCACATGAATAAATAAACAAGGATGTACTGAAAAGTAGACAGTCATATAGTTTCAATTACGTTCATTTACATTTATTAAATATTCAACCAATCTTTCATAAGTAACCTTCTAGGAATGTTCTCACGGCTTAACCCCTCTAGTTCAACTTATCAATCTCAAGTAACCCTCTAGGTAATTTCTCATAGGCTAACCCCTTTGGTTCAACTTATACAAGGATATAAGGATCTCATGGGTAGCTCATGTGGTCTAACCCCTTTGGTATCAAGAAAAGAAAGACTTTATTCGGAATCACTCACCGTAAATTCCTCTTATAGTCCTTTGTGGATAAATAAAGTCTCTCTAAAGAAGTACTAAACATAAATTCCTCCTATTGTCTTGTAACTATATATATAGACACTCAGAGGGAGCACTCAACATCACCCCCCCCCCATGGTCTCACAGTGTGAGAAGTATAATAGACACTCTCGGGAAGCTCTCAACGTCAATTCCTCATGTGGTCTCACTACACCAGGTTCCCACAGCCCTATGTAAGCAATTGTGTACAAACGATATTCAATAGCTAAAGTAAACCTAAATGTACTACATGGATAAATAGCTACAAGGCATATCATAACATCAAATAAATCACTCTATCCTAACTACACTAGGAATGGAAAGCAAGCAGCCCAATAGGAAAAACCAGACCCAATGTCCAATATCAAATCAAACATGAAAAAAAAATCCATAGCATGGAAAATAACTCTATTCTCAAACAAGATCCAAAACTCAAGCAATCAAAGCATAATAGGCACTAACCGGGTTAAAATACCAAAACATGCAATACCCCAATCTAGGGTATTGAGCACTTTTTCACATAAAATTCAAAGAATAACTACGGAAGGGAACAAACCACCCACCTTATCATTTTATGATTGATATGTTATGGTTTAGACCCTTAAATCGACCTAGAACATGGTACATCTACAAAAACTTCTAAACCTTTTAACCAATGATATCTCACGAGAGATGAGAAATCAAGAGATGAGGCTCTAGAATAAGGAATAACTCACTGTGGTGATTCTAACACAACAGATGATTGTTGATTCAGTGCAAGAACAGTGAATCAGGGGCTCAGAGAAGAATTGCTCCCTATAGATGCTCTTGGATGAGACAAGTCAAGAAGAAGGTGTTTCTACCAATTAGACACAACCCCAGTCTAATTTAACAAATAAAAAAGGACATCACGTGTATTTTAAAAGTACATGGAGTGTATTTTCCTTTACTAGGCCCCTCTTTAGGTGGTCTCCAGGTCACCCCACATGGACATGTACTTGGCCATTACACGACTAGTACACAGTCACCCACGGAAACCGGGTACATGACATGTACTCTTAAGTACACAGCGTGTACTCCATAAATTTCTATATTTTCCTATTTTTCTAAAAAACACCAGAAATAAAAACCTTTACCTAAAAATAACGTTTGGGTTATTACACTTGGGGGGGTGAATTTCCTCTTGACCAATATTTATATTTAAAATTTGATTTAACTAAGAGTACTGTGAAAAAGTTTGTGATTCTCACTCCCATCGGATTGGGCATCTCATTAGAACAGTCCTCGCATTGATCTTCGCATCTATTTTTAGCCCGAGTCCTCCAATTACTAGACAATGGATAGAATAAAAGGAATTTTAGGGGTAACATATAAAGGTTAATCCAAATATAAAAAGAGATAACTTTTAAATTGCATTTATTTCCTTATCTTATGAATTTATTATCTTCAATCTATGTTATCCATGATTTACTTCCCAAAATATAATCATAGGGGAATTTTTTATTCCCTTAAAAATGGTTTATACTAAGATTATTAATTTAAAAAACATATACCCCAAGAGTTTCATAACCAAGAGTGCATCAAGTCCCGTTTCTATGCACTAGTTCCTGGTCGAGTCTAGTTCAAAGTGGTGCTTTTGGGTTTTACCCCTAAATACATCTGGGCCAGATCCACCTCTATTTTTTCGTATCCAGACATGGATGTATTTTCATAATAAAACAATTTCTCTATACTCAAAAAAATTGATGTTTTTATTATACTTAGTCTTATCCCTAAATCATTCACTATGGTTTTCTAATCCTAATCCCAAAAATAACTAAACCTATCATTTGATTCCAACTATAACTGCCATTATCTTTATTACACATTTAAATGTGATTTATTAAATAATATGGCACATAATAAAACCTATAAGATCTAAAGGTATAGTGTATTTTGGTCTTATAAACATTACATGACAACATAAGACATAAAAATACAACATCTTTATTGAAAACTTGTTTTACGTAACCACAACATTTCTTCATACTTATCATTGTATTGGATAAGGTGAGGACTTAAATAAGAAAAAGGTGAGATATAAATATCATCAAGGTAATAAGCATGGAATAAAATGAAGAATACAATACATGTTAGGCAATATAAATATCAATGGAGCTTAAAAAACGTGAACATAATGGCATGATATAGCATGATTATCACAACATAGAGATGTGGGAAGAACATTTAACAAGATATTAGCATGATCAAAGGATCATTGCACATGGAGAATGATTAAACCATCATTCATGTTTAATTATAACGAGGAAACCCTCATTTTTCATGGCCTATCATGATACTATTATTTACCCAATTCATTGGAGTGCAATCCGGGCACACACTTTATAAACATTTAATTTCATGCATAAGTGTGCCGTATGGATCATATAACATGGAATCATTAAACCTCATAATTTATGAAATGATTAAGTATTGTGTAATAAATACATGTAAGTATCATTCAATATGTATATGTGAATAAAGGTGGATACCCTTGATAGATACATGAGAATGGTATTCACTATAGAATGATTTGGGCTTGGAAAATCACAGTGTAATTTTAGCAGCATAACAACATGATATAAAAATTCATAAAAATGGTTGATGAGAGATAAAGGGTTATAAAATTATTTATACATGAAATGGAAAGTACGAGGTCATATAAATACATGTCCCAACATATGGAATTTGGAAATAGAAGGCATGACAAAATAATGAAACTAGAAGAAATAGGAGAAATGGAATAACTCTTATGAAACTTTATCATGGTAATGAGTGTACATGGGAGGGATTAATGAGAGATAAAGAGGTATATAATCATTAAAACATAAGTAGGGAAGTATGTCAGAGGTGAGAAATCATAACCCAACATTTTAATTGAAAATAAAATGGAATACCAACATAAAGAAACTTGGACAAAGATGAGAAAGAAATAAATCCCTTACTTGGAACTGTGATCCCAAAGGCTTGGGAGGGGATTGAGAGAGGATTATTGGGAGCTTGGGGAACCTTGGTAGGATTATAAATAGAATAGGGTAGATTAAGGATGTTCTCTAGGGGTTTTTATTAAAGAGAAGTGGGAGCTTTGGTGGGTTTATATAGGAAAAATGAGGGAATTTTTTATTTAGGTTTTGGACACAGCACATTAATCTAATCAAAACCACAAACAAAGCCATGGTTTTTCCCATGGTATTTTCCAAAGTGGAGTGTAAAAAATTATTTTTTTATGGAAAATATCCAAAATTGTTAAAATTTTAGGTTTGATTATAGGTAGGTGAGTCACACTCTCAAGGAAATCATTTTAAAATGATAAAATATTTTATAAGTCTTGGAGGGTCCAATAGGGTATTGTAAAATAAATAAAACAAATATAAAATAACATTATTTTAAAGGTAAAAAATATATTGGTTGAATACCCCTTTTATAGTATTTTATTACATCACTATTGGGTCATTATGATGTTATAAAACACATTATATATTTAAACAGTATTTAATTTTTATCAAAAAATTCGAATGTCTCAGAAAATTATGAAAATTTCGTCATTGGATAATTTAGACATCCTAATTCCAAAAATAATAATCATTTTATCTAAATAATTATCAAAATATGAAAAATTTTACGTTTTAAATATAATGTGACATATGTCGAAAATAATGGGATTTGATTAAAACAACTTTCAAACCTTAATAAAAATTACAATTGTATTCATAAAAATTACAAGATAATTTATATTTAATAAAAAATAATTCAGTAATAATACTTTTTTAAAATATTATTTTATTCAAACTTCCATTAATTCATCAAAATATATTTCTTAATTGAATATTAACTAAAAATACTATTTTTTCTTTTAAAAAATCATTTACTAAGTAACAATAATAAAATGAATGTATATTCTTTATACAAAAAATAAAAATCATAATAATAGTTCTATGGTCTTCTTAGATAACCCCTTATAACACCCGCATAATACATAAGGGTATAGTGTGATATGGTGAAAGACTATTGGGGTGGCTCAGATAACATCACTCAGGTGGTAATATCTATTAACTTCCACTTCTCCTGTAGGTGGTTACGTTCAATCTTAATGTGTTGAAGAACATATTGGGATTCGTCAAGATCTAAGCCTAGTGAAACTACCCACATTATGAGTTCCAACAAATGGGCTTCATATGGAACAATTCTACTAGATGATTCCATTTCTTCCTTTGTTTGAGTAAATTGGATTTGTTAAAGGCTTATATTTTTACTAATCATGTGATCACTATTCAATAACTATATTAGAAATGGTAACAATTATTAATGGTATTTTAAAATCCAAAAATAGAAAACCAAGGAAGTATATATGCTTTATATAACCATTTTACATAACAGGACTTTTAATTAGATCTAGAGGAATTTTCTTTAATAAATGTTTGGGTCATTACAGTCTTAGCACGAGGCCTTGATGGTATGGTAATGATGGCCTAAATTATGAATTCCCTCATTAGGAAAATATTAAATTAATATTCCATGTTGTTATTTGATGAGTAGAATACCCATGGTTAGGTTTTATTATGGAAATATTTATTCTTATTTAATTCCTACCATATCATTGTCAAGTAATTTTTAATGGCATGTGTACTTTTAGTTATTCACCTTGCCATATTATTGATGTTTCCATTGTATTGCTTACCCTTACTGAGAATTCAAGCTCACCCATTTTATTATGTTTTATTTTTCCCAAGGATTAAATGAGGTGTATTATGAATGAATAAGAGGGATAAACTTAGAGTTATGGATGTTCCAATAAAACTTTTATGATGTATTTCTTTTCAAGTTGTAATGTAGAACTTATGTATGTATCTGGTTTCCAATGATACTAAACTACTTGATACTTTGGGATGAATATTCCTTATTTATATAATAATGTAATGAATTAAGTAACAAACAATGAGAAACATGGGGTATGTATTTACTGTTGGTTTCAGAGTGATTTTTATTAGAAAACATGGAAACTAGATTTAGAAAACTTAGATTAGGGAACAAAAACCTAAGATAGACTTTAAGGATACACGTATAAGAACATCCTATAATTGTGGTATGGAATAGATTATGTGGATCCTTCTAGAAAATACATCCATATCTTGATAAAACAAGTAGACATGGTTCAATCACAGATGTGCCTAGGAGTGAAAACCCTAACAAGGATTTTTAAGCTTTAATCGGGGTATCCTAGTATATGAAAAAGGGCCTTACTGTGAACCTGGTTTGACACTCCTGGGGGGTATGCTTAGTATAATTCACATTTTCTCTAAAATCCATTATGAAGGATTTAAATGTAAATTTTTTCTCAGATAAACCATGTTTATGATTATGAGATTTGATATGTATAGGATTTGAAGTAATGTTAAGTATTTTTCTAGTTGAGATTATAAATTATGTTTCATAACCTAATCTAGTGTGTGCCATTATTTAGAAATGGATACTAGTGGAAGGAATGGAAACCACAAGAATTAATGTATCCCATGAATGGATTTCCCACCTATGTTGGAAAATGATGTTGGCTTTGGAGCTGCAACTAGTGCTGAGAAACCTATAACTATATTGGGACAGCTGACTCATGTTATAAATGAAAACCATACCCGTTTGGAGCATCCAGATCCTCAATGTGGAGGAGAAATGTTAGACCTCTTTATGTGATAGTATCCTCAATCATTCAATGGGACTACAAACCCATTCTTATAGGAACAGTGGATATGTTCCTTAGAGAAGATATTTCTTTCCTTTGGAAGAAACGAATGGGAGAAGGTTGTCATGGTGATTTATCATCTGATAGGAGATTATGAAAAATGGTGTTCACTAATTCCAAAAACAATGGAGGAGGAGGAAGTAGAAAACATGAAATGGAGTGAAATTATATAAAATTTCATAGGGAAACAATTTCATCATGAACAACGAGCAAATATGGAAACACAATTTCTGAATTTAAGGAAAAAGGAATATGAGAATGTTGAAAAGTATGAATCTAACTTCACAAGGTTAGAAAGTCATATTATGGACTATATGTGTAATTAAAGGATAAATATTGATCGATTATTTGATGGTGTATATCTATTCCCCTGACGGGTACTAGTCTTCCAAACATTATTATCATATGATGATATAGTCTCATGTGCTATCAAGATGGAAAATAAGTTCTCTAAGTCTTGTGAATTTAAAGGAAGTATAGAGAAGAATAGGGCTACTGAAAACTCTAAAAATAAAATAAGTAAATGAGGAAGAAGTAAATAGTTAACCTTCCACCCTAAGATAATTGTGGGAATAGACACCCTGGTACTTTCTTGAAGGGTATGGGTGTTTTTTATAAGTGCAGATAAAAATCCTACCTATCCCATGATTGTAAGGGTAATTAATAAAATACCAACCTTAAATGTTATAATTGAAAGGATAGAGGACATTATTCACATGAAATTCCTAATCATCAAGGAAACATTCCCCAAAGAAGGCCAAGGGATCAAGGCCAAGCTTATGAGATCAAAACCGCTGAGGTTAAAATTATTAATGATGTGGTGGATGGTACTTTAATAATTTCACCAAACATAGCCAATTCCTTATTTGATACTGGATAATCAATTTATTTTATATCTTCTTTATTTCCCAAGAAAATTATACATTTTAAATTTGATTTAATAAATGATTTGTTAGTCAAAACTCCCATGGGAAGTATCATTGCAACTAAAAATTTGTCGATCATTCCCCCTTATAAAACATAAATGTGATTTAGTTGCATACCTTATCATCATACCCATGATTTAATTTGATATAATCCTTGGTATAAATTATCTTTCAAATTAAGGTTCATAAATATATTTCAAGAAGAATGAGGTTACAATTTTTGAGAATGATGTTGAACCCCTTATTTCTTGAGCAGAAACACCATCATCTGATTCTTATCTAGATCCGACCCCAGTAGCTCAAATTAATGAAATTATTGGAGAGCATGAGAACATAATATCTTTGGGAGAGGAAAGAAATATTCAAATCGAGGACTTACATATTGTGAAATAATATGTTGATGTTTTTACATAGGATTTTTCTGGGCAACCTCTAGAGTGGGAAGTTGAGTTCTCTATTGATTTCATTTCTGGTTTAAGGCCTATATCAAAGAATCCTTATAGAATGGTCATAGTGTAATTAGTAGAACTAAATAAAAACTATAGGAATTTAGTGATAAAATATTTATTATCCCTAGTGTTTCTCTATGGGGAGCCCCTATTATTTTCATTAATAAGGAAGATAGATATATGAGGTTTTGCATTGACTATATGGAGATCAATGCTATTACAATAAAGAACAAGTTTCCCATAACTTAGATTGATTATTTATTTGATCAAATTCATGGAACCAAATATTTCTCATAGATTGACCTTCAGTCTGGATATCATCAGTAGTGAGTTAGGAATGAATACATTATAAAGACAACATTTTGAACCAAGTATCAGCATTACAAGTTTATATTAATGTCTTTTGGACTGACTAATTAACCCTTTGTTTTTGTGGAACTAATGAATATTTTTTATATGAAATATCTTGATGAATTTTTTGTGGTATTTATTGATGCTATGTTTTTATACTCCAAAAGCTATGAGGATCATATAAATCACTTGTGTACTACTCTGAATAATCTTTGAACAGATGAATTGTATGGGATGTTTACAAAGTGTGAATTTTGTCTTTAATTAGTTCCCTTTATTGGCCACATTGTCACTAAGGATGGAATATCCATTAATCCTGTAAAGAAAAAAGTTGTTCAATAATGGCCTACTCTAATAAACATAATTGTGGTATTCAATTTACTAGGTTTAGTAGGTTATTATCAGTGTTTTGTTAAAAGCTTCACTCGATTAGCCAACCCATTAACCAAGATTGCTCATAAAGGGGTTAAGTTTTTATAGAAAAAATAATGTGAATAATTTTTTGAAGAATTGATGAGAAGAGTAGTGAATTATCTGATCCTGACTCTAAAATCATGGAATGCTATATTTGTGATCTATAATGGCACATCAAAGAAAGGACTTGCATATGTCCTTATACAGAATGATAGAGTGATTTTCTATGCATCAGGGCATCTAAATATTCGTGAAAAAAACTATCCTACTCATGATATTGTGTTAGAAGCTATAATATTTGATCTAAAGACATAGATACTTTATCTCTATAGTGAAAATGTGAGATATATATGGTTCATAATAGTTTTAAATATATCTTATCATATAAATAACTCAATATGAGGCAAAGAAGATGGATTGAACTACTCAAGGACTAAAATTGTTCCATACACTACCACCTAGGAGAGGAAAATAAGGTAGCTGATGCATTGAGCATAAAAGATCATGGATTTCTCCACAAAATGAGGATTGACAAGGATCCTTTGTACATGGATCTAGTGAGCATGGATATGGGAATTTTCAAAGAAGGTGAAACATCACTACTTTTTCAAATGGTTTCCCAACCATCATTATTGGAAAGAATTACAGCTTCGTAGACTGATGAAGAGAATCTTCCAAAGAAAATTGATGGTGTGAAAGATGGAATGTTTGATGCCTTCATGTGTGAATATAGAATTCTGAAATTTGGGAAGAGTCTATGTGCTCCCTCTATATCCGAGATGAAAAGGGGGTTATTGGATGATGTTCATAGCTCAAATTTCTTTATAAACCATGGTAGTACTAATATGTATAGACATTTGAATGAACATTTCTAGTGGGACAACATGAAGCGGGAAATTGTTGATTATGTATCAAGATGTTTAGTCTATCAACAAGTGATGGTCGAATGGAAACATCCAAGAGGAGTCATGAAACCTCTACCTATTCCTAAATGGAAATGAGATGACATCACTATGTATTTTGTTACTGTATTATCCAAAACTCTAATAAATAATGATGTTATATTGGAAATTTTTGATCAACTTATAAAATATGCACATTTCCTCGCAATAAGAGAGTATTTTCCTCTGGATCACTTTGCACGACTCTATATAAATGAAGTTTTGAGACTTCATGGAGAACCTCTCTAAATTATTTCATATCATGATCTACTAGTTACATCGAAATTTTGGAAAAATAGTCATAAATATTTGGATAATGAGCTTCGATTAAGCAGTGCTTGTCACTCTCAAACAGATGGGAAATCAAAGAAGAAGATCCAAACATTAGATGACATGTTGAGATTATGTTCACTTGACTTTCAAGGTATGCGTGATCAATATTTTCCTTTATTAGAGTTTCCCTACATTAATAATTTCCATTCAAGTATTCATATTACACCATATAAAGCATTGTATGAAAAAAGATGTCATACACTAACTTGTTGGGATGAAGTTGGAGAAAGGAATCTTGTGGGCCCAGATCTTGTAGAGGAAACAATATAAAAGTCAAAGAATATTTAAACCTATATCGAATCAGATCAAATAAGTAAAATTTTCTATACTGATAATCAAATAATGGATTTGGAATTTCAAGTCGGAGACCATGTTTTTATGAAGGTATCTCCATGTAAGCGCATTATAAGATTTGGTAAAAAAGGGAAACTGAGCCCTAGGTACATTGGCCCTTTTGAAATCCTAGAGAGAATTGGAGCTATTGAATATTGTTTGGCTAAGCTAACTAGACTATTTAAAGTACACAATGTGTTCCATGTCTCATTGTTGAGAAAGTACATGCCAGTCCCAATGCATGTCCTCACTTATGAAAGTATAGAATTGAAACATGACATATCTTACTATGAAGATCCTATCTAGATTCTAGACACTAATGAATAGGTGTTGGGGAATTGGATGACTCGACTGGTAATGATACATTGAAAAAATAATAAGATCAAATAGGAAACATGGGAACCTGGGGATATTATGATGATTACCTACCCAAATCCTTTTATGAGGTAACATTATGTGAATTTCGAGGTTGAAATTTTTTTAAGGAGGGGAGAATGTAACACCCCATGGTTTTATGAATAAATTTAATATTGAATTCCTGAAACACTGAGTCTCTAAAAAACACCACATTTTTATAACCTAGCCAATAAACATAATTTTACCACCTCTTTGATTTTGAATTTTTAAAAACTGGTATACCCGGTTGGGTTCAGTAAGATATTTAGAGTCTGATAAGATCAACTTACATTTTTGTGAACAGTAACTTGAACCTTATGAATAGTAATGTACCCATATGAATAGTAACATACCCTGGTGAATAGTAACAAGACCCTTATGAATAGTAACCATGCCCATGAAAGTATAAATAAAATCCAGACACCTTATAAATGAAATGGAGTATTTTAGAAATTTATAATTAAGTGTTGGTATTATTGTGAGTAATAAATATTAAATTAAAATTTTATATTAATAAATTGACTTAAAATAAAATTATTTTTCATAAAATTTATTCCTAATTAAATATTTTTTCCTTATTATTATAGAATAATTTAATAATACCTTAGTTTATTTTTGAAAGTTTCTTAAAATAATTTTTAAATTTAAATCTGTATTTTTCAAATAAATATGGATTTTATTAAAAATTAAATTTCTCAAATTTATAAAATTAATTAAATAAAATGAGGTTCAATTTTTAATTCTATATGTTGATAAATGAATAGTGCGAATTTTTGGGATTTTTATGAAACACGAGAATTTTGTGAATAGTGAAATTTGATAACTTATGAAAAATGCTAATTAAGTGAATTTTTGCATCATGCTTATGTCATGGATGATGTTAATATACATCGGTTCGAAATCACATTCACATATTACTATTATTGTTCTCCATAATCAATACTATTGCTGGTCTTGAGCAAAATAGTAAAATAATGATTAAGATATTCAAAAATTACTCCTCTCCTCCACTATATCCCCCCCTTACTCCCTCTTCTCTTCACTCATCTCAAGTCTCGTGTCTAGTCCAAATTCTACCCAAATATCTCCCTAAGCTCCTCCCCCACGTCCATCATCCATTGGTTTCCTCAAAAGACGAAATCCTCTCCTCTAAAGATACTCTCATGGAAGATTAATTCAAGAGGTAAATTCCTCTTTTTAATTCTTTTACTTTCTTTTCAAGTTCCATTATTTTCTTTTCTATCCTCACCTATCCTTATACAAATGATATGAAAACTCTAGTACCTTACATGTGCTGTGATGTTTTTATAATTATGGAACAATTATTTATCAGCTATCCTTTACCATTTCTTTATACTAGTAGCAAAAACACAATCCGAGATGTGCTAATTTACCACATTCAAGGATGTTAGGTTTTAAATTTCTATTACCACATTCAATTCGGTCCATAAAACCATTTTTATGGTTTAACAAGACCATAATATATTCAATATGTTTTATTTAATGTTTTGGAATATTTTTTACACATGATATTAATATATAAAGAAAAATGCATTCGTTGTGCTAAAAAACCGCCAATTAACCAAAATGGATATCATTAATGATTCATCTTCACATAAAATAACCAAATGAATTTTATAACCATGTAATATTTTGTTTTTTCACTAATAATAAACAAATTAATTTCTGGAAAAACGTTATCATTTTACAAACATATATCCATACAAAAATATATGTAAACAGATCCTGAAAACCAAGAAAAAAACGCTCCCAAATGATGAAATTGAATCCCTTAACTCATAAAAAATCCATTAATGAACCTAATAAGGTTATAATAAATCAATTAAATGTATATTAGGTTCTATTATTATTAATTAATTAGCCTAAATTTGATTATTCATGTCATTAAGATCAAGTGAGGAACACCTTTAGACTTAAGGTAATGGTTTTCCACCCGAACCTCCATTTTCATTTAGGTTACTTTTATTGTCCACTTAACTCAATGATGATAAATCTACCTTAAATCACTTATGTTTTTTTTTTCAAAGAGTTTTCCAAAATAACACTTCTTTTCAAAGTAAAAGGGAGTTTATCTTAAGAATAAATCGATTATTTTATAAGAGTATTTTCACCCATTTCAACACTCTTGTTGATTCTTATGTTTATATGGGGTTAATGTTTTATGATATAATCCAATCTATTTTATTGAATGGTGAATTTTCTATCTTGATACCATTCACCATATTACTATGAATGGTTAGTGTTTATGCTTAGTGGCCATGGAAAGTTATTTACATTTCATACGTTAGTTTTCAATATGAATGTATATGTTTTTTATGTTATCACCATTCATATGAGGAATTAAATGGAATTATTAAGTGGTAGGTGGGGAATTGTATATCCCCTCGGTGCATCGGTAGGTGTCGTGACACAATATATGGTCTTGGAATGAGGCCTTGACCAAATGGATATTTATGGTCTTGGCATGAGGCCTTGACGATATGGTTATGATGTCCCATATTATGCATTACCTTATTATAAAACTAGTAAATTAATAGTCCATGTGGTTATTTGAAGAGTATAATACCCATGGTTACGATTTATTATGGAATTATTTATTCATCTATAATTCCTTCCATATTAAGGTCAAGTTTATTTTTAATGGCCTGTGTACTTTTAGTTATTTACCTTGCCATATTATTCGTGTTTTTAATGTATTTCATACCATTACAAAGCATTTTAGGTCACCCCTTTTCTTATTTTTTTTTTCCAAGGATTCAAATAGATGTATTATGAACGAATTTCAAGTATAAACTTAGAGTTGAATATGTTCTAAATAAAACATTTATATTGCATTTATTTTCATGTTTTAATGTTGATTTTATTTATGTATATGGTTTAAAAAGCTTCTAAAATACTCAGTACTTCGAGATTCAAATTCCTTGTTTATATTCTGATGTAATGAATTAAGGCACCAAGACCGGGAAACTGGGGGTTGGGTCATTACAATTTGTATGAACACTTCTCGTGATGTAGGATTTCAATGTTGGAAATATCAAAATATCTATTACCAAGATGAAATTTAAATTTCAAGGAAGAAACTTAATTAAGGTGGGGGAGAATGTAACACCCCAAAATTCTAAAGGATAACTTTTTTATTCTATAGTGTGTATGACACTCATCACCAAGCATTTGAGGGAATATAATATCCGGAGACTCTGCTATATATTTAGTATTTTAAATAAATTCAATACCTGATATACTTTGTAATCCATGAAGCATCGAGTTATATTTTCTTACACACAAGATAGACCTTACTTTATAGCTTGTGTTACATGAAAGGGTGACCTTCCTTGATAGCTTATGTCACACTCAAGACCAAATTTCACCAAATAACAATTAATGATTAAAATATTAGTATTTAATATAATATAATATAACCTAGACATTACGATGGAGGTTATGAATAGTATTAACTAAATTGTGAAAATTATTCTTTCTATAAATTTAAAATGAATTCATTGGTTACTAATTAATGAGAAACAAAAATAAGAACCAATTGGATATAAAAAAGAAATATTTTTATTTTTATTATTCCAAAGGAGTGTTATCTTAATAAAAAAAATTAATTAAAATTATGGAATTATTTTATCTAAATATATATGTTAAATATTAAATAAAATTCTTTTTATATTCATCCATTAGGTTTGATATGAATACGTTAAGAAAAAACCCAATTACATGCATAAAAACATATATTTTTATAAGGACAATCTTATCTTCATTTAATAGAGAACCCATTTTAAATATGAATTTTGAAAAATTAGTTATTTTAAAATATCAAAATAATATTCATATTTGAAATAAAAATATAAAAAACAGGGTTCAAGGAATTTATGATATTTTTTAAAACAAATAAATTTTTAATGAATAGTTAAAATACTGAATTTCAGTTCAAAACTACTTTTTCATCTAATTTATTTATAATGTTAAATAATATTTTATTTTATTTAATGTTTAATTATGTCATGTTTTTATCAATTAATCCAATTTATGATATTTCAATAAATTTTACTTTGAAATTGACTACAAAAACTTAGCGTCCTTTCTGACGTTTTTACTTTAAAAACATGTATTGTTGTCCCGCCTATGAAGTTAAATTTAAATAAATTCCTCCCACTTCTATGATTTGAATTTTGAAAAATGGATTTTGTATTCGGAAAAATAATAATTTATAATTTATAATAATACTAACTTTTTTTACCAAAAATATTAGTGAAAGTGATTAAAATTAATTACAATGATAAAGTTAAATTAAGATTAATAATGAACTAAAAATTAACCTTAATGCCAAAAATGTCCTATAATCTTGTCCAAGAGCTATTTAATTGCCATATTTATACCATTTACTCTCCTTGATATACCTTTGAATATTATTTTATCCACAAGCAACATGACAAATGAGGGAAAATCCCTTTGTCAAAATATTACAAGAGTGTCACTCCTCTACTATAAAATGGTACCCCATATCACCATTACTCACACCTCTAAAACCAGTTAGGTTTGGAAAATATATATTAAAATAGCTTCTAAATATCCTTCCCCTAATCCGATAATCCTTCTCTTTGGAATAAATCTATCCAAGGAAGCCTTTTGGTACATTCCAAAAGATGTTACCCAATTAAGAGGTAAATATTTCCTTAAGATATTTTGTTCTATTTCCATTATCCATCCATTAAAAACTTATTATTCTATGATAGTATGACAAAAAACACATCCTCAATATACTAGGATGTTTTATCTAAGGGTTATACCTATAATTACACACACTAAAATCTAATGGGTAACGAACATGTTGTTTCTATGTACGGTGAACTACTGCCTCACAGAACATTGTTTGTTCATTTTACCTTTACCACCTATCATGGTGTCCATTATGATGGAGACGATATTTATATATGATATATATGACTTCTATTATTTATTTATACTTATTTAGTCCATTTATAACATATATCATTAATATTTTCCATTTTTTTATTACGATAACATCGTTTGAGGTAGTGTGGACTACTGCCCCCTCAAAGCAATGTGATTCGTTCACACGATACATGGAATGTACAAAAAATGGTTTTAATTAAAAATATGATACATAAAAAAGAATATATATTATATACATTACATAATTACCTTTTTATAAATAATATATATATATATATGTGTGTGTGTGTGTGTCTGTGTGTCATTTTCTTTACAACCCTTTCACACACACAATGATAACGTCGTTAATGGATGTGTGGATTACCACCTCCTTGACACAATGTGATTCTTTTACATCAATATATATATATACACATATACATATATATATGTATCTATGATTAAATACTACATTATTTATGATATAATTATCATTATGGAAATAAATTGTATTACTTACCTTCTTTCTATAATGATCATTGAAAATGGGAACATTACTCATGTATACGTATGACCTATTGTATCAATGAGTGTAACGTTGGTTAATTTTTAATAAACATATTTACTTATTGGTTTTAAAATTATAATTGATGTATAAATATGATAATTATTTCATGATTATAATTATTTATATGTTATATAATGACCCATTTTTCCATACTTCACCTAAAAAAGTTTTTTTCGACACACAAACTAAACATGGTCAAAACACCAGATATAAACTTTATTTTTTATGTAGTTGTATAAAACATGGTGATAAGTAAAATAAATTCAATGATAAATATGAAAATTTTTCTCAAAAATTTAAATAATTAACATAAATTTGTTATTCAGAAATATAATGACACACGATACCTGTTAGACGTAAGGTAAGGGATTTAATCTTAATTTACATTCCCTTGAGACTTATTTTTTATTATGCCCCTACTCTCATTTACTTGGTGTATTTACTGAACTTTTACATGATATATCATGAATATAATTACTCTCGTGATATTATAACATTCATTTGATTTTATTCCTTCATGAGTATAATGATTTAAAATGTTTAAAAGTGATATATGACACTTTGGAATGTTTAAAGATTATTTTCCTCAAGAATAATTTTAATGATATTTCAATGGTATTTCTATTTGAGGAAATTATATGACCATTTTTCAATAAAACCATTAATTTTCTCTCATCATGATTTTCATGAACAATTTAAAGTATTAGTACAATTTTTTCAATCTTTGTTACACAAAATGTTTTAGAATATGTTTTTTCAGAAAGCCCGACTTTATTCCTCTCTTAGTTGGAGAACCTATTTTTTTTTCTAAAAACATTGTTTTAATAAAAAAAATCAGTTTTTTAAATAATTATTTTTTAAACCAATTTTACACTTTTGTATTTTACCAATTTTTTTAATGGAATATACTTGTCACATTTCAAACAAGGCATTTTTATATACTTTTTACCATATAAATGGAATGTTATTTTATGGCATGTACGAATTTACCCATCATCATTCCTTATAAGTTCCTTTGCATGATTAAAAGGTTAATTTTTAAATAAAAAGTTTTTAAAAGTGATTTTAAAAGTAAATGTTTTCCAAAAGTTTTTTTATAATAAAATTATATTTTCCTCAATAATGTTTTAAAAGTTACTTTAATAGTATTTTTATTCATCAATGACAAAAACCATTTATTTTACTCTACTTGGGGAATATTGTGTTGATACCATCCTTAATATTCTTCAAGATGGTTTATTATTTATTTTTCCAAGGATAATCTTCACATTCACTTCATTGATTCCTTTTTTCCCTTTAAATATTCAATTTCCTGTGATCATTGAACTTTGAATTTCCCCTATTTTACCACAACATTTACTATAGATATTTTAATCGCCTAAACCATATATTATTTTTTATATAGCATTCAATTTAAATGTTATTTGATTATTCATTTAAATATTATTAAATATATATCTCTCACTACAAATGAATATTTGAGAAGTCATATTGTTAAATTTATTATTCGATATAAGAGGAATATTTTGGACTAGTACAACATGGGTGGGGCCCAGTTATAGATATCCCCTTGATGCATTGTTTGTCTCATGCGATGAATCATTTGGTTGGCTGCCTTAGATGGATTTTTACCAGATATGTTGTAAACTGTGTTGTGAAAGGTCTTGACTGTAAAGGTACCATATACCTATGAAACATGGAACCCAATATTCAATAATTTACCTTATTTAGTTTCAATTATTATTCATACATGAAATTTTTCATCAACATATCTATGGATACATTTAATTTTCAGTGGAATCTTTTTCACTTTCTTACCATTTCATATTTATTTTTCCCTAACTAGTTATTTAAATGGAATGTTCTTTTATTTATTACCTTTCCATATTGTTAATGAATTTCCTTCACAGTTTCTTGGTTACATGGTATGTGTGTTAAGTTATTTACCATGTAATTATTATTATTCTCATTGATTCATTATTTCTTTTTCTATAATTTACCATTATTAAAAAATTGAGCTAACCCTTATTATGATTCCTTTCCCCGTGAATCCAAGAAACATGCTATGAAAGATATGTAGGGATATACTAGATGGAATAAAGATACCCCCAAAGTTATTATCTTCGAAGTTATTTTTTTATTTATTTTGAAGGGAAAATTTATGTTTTAATTACTGTATTGATTTTTGATAAAAGACTAATATATGTATCTGGTTTACCAAGACTACTAACCTCTTCAATCCATCATGGATTGATTCCTTATAATTATCCTAATGTAATTGATAGCAGACACTGTCACCGAGCTTCCATGGTTGGGTCCCTACAAAACACATCCTTGATACCTTCTATGTAAATTATGAATGGGTCACATCGCTTCATGAGGTGGTAGTCCAATGTACACATGAGCGACGTTATCTTATTTCCAAAATATGAAAAATATAAAGGTATGTGTGATATAATAATACCAAAATAATAATAATATCATAAATGTACTATATTAATAATAAATAAACTATTATTTCCATCCTTTAGAGGTGAAAACGGAAAAACAAATAACATCTATTCACGAGGCGGTAGTTATCCATACACACGAATACTAATTTTGTAACCCATTTGATGGAAGTGGATATGGTTATAGTTAATGAACTTAACATAACAACATATAATTATATGTAATATAATTATTTTAATATATTTTTATGCTATAATAATAATTTAAGGATGTGGAGGAATAAATAAAACAAAAAAACTAATTGGTGAACATTACCTCTTCTTTAGGTATCCTTCTTATGTTTGCAAAACAATCCTTTCTAGGTTGGATTTCGATCCCAAATAAGGATTCTAGGATGAGAGTGGATAAATTGGGAAGGTATTTGGGTAGTTTTTTTCAGAACTAAGAGGGTTTGAAGTTGTGAAGAAGAGAGTAAAGAGGTGGTATTTTATAAGGTGGTATTTTATAAGGTAGGTGAGTGTAAAATTGTAATTTTTTGAAAGAAATACTTCCACCCACGTTTTTTGTTCATGTCAAAAGGATCCAATAATGAACCATTATCTATCCAAGAAGATATAAGGACAAAATATGTATTTACAATGTGTTTTGGACATGTTTTAGGTTATTTTTAACCCCTGTTTTTTTGTTTAACCCCCTGGTAAAACTATTTTTACCTTAACTGCGATAAGTATTTTTTACTGATTTTTACTATTCATTTTGGTCAAAAATTAAGTTAAATGTATTATATAATATAAATTATTCTTATTGAAAATATTTAATCCATTTTTCTAAAATCCATTTACATAATTATAAAACATTAATTTAAAATAAATCCCAATCATATGATGAGAAAGGAGGGTTTTAATGAGAAAATGATCAAAATTTTGAAGAGTTTTTATTTGAAAATTTAATATTAAATTGATACCAATAACCTAAATTGGATTAATTAATTTACAATTGAACTAAATTTACATTTAAAACAATTTTAATGTTAATTTTACTATGTAAATATATTAAATGAAATGATATTTTTCGATTGAAATTCAGTATTTTTCACTATTTATCAAATATGAAACTTTAAAGATATCCAAAGAAATCACCCTAAGATAATTTTGATATGATGATTAAAAAATAAAGTTTTTTTTATCATATTAATTTTATGAATGTTTGAGAAATTAATTTTATTAATGTTCACAAAATTAAATGAAAATAATTTTTTTATAAAATAGAATTTTTGAAATGTGTCAAGACTTTACCAAAAATAAAGTAATTTTTTATCAATATCTTTCCCTTTATAAAAAAATAATTATAAATATTATAAATTTATTTATTACCATTCATTTAACTATTTTTAATGGAAATTTTATAATTTTCAAATTTAAATAACTATATTAATAATATATCATGGTTTTGTTAAAATTATTGTCATATATTACACAAGTTATCCTGGTGTTTCATGTATCACAATATTAACTTTATTTTTAATATAATGAAACCAATAAAATTAATTTATTTTATTTTAAAAAAACTCAAAAAAAAATTGGCATGTTACATTCTACTCCTTTTAAAATGAATTGTTCCCTGAAAATTTATGATTCTGATACAAACAAATGAGAATACTTCTATCTTATCATATCCTTAAGTTCCCATGTAGCTTCCTATAACTGGTCGTTTCACCAAAAAACTTTGACCATGTGAATGGTCTTATTTAATAAAACCTTCTCTGTATGTGCCATAATCTCCACCAGTATTTCCTCATAAGAAAGATCATGATCTAGTGGTATGACCTCTATGTTTAGAATAGGTAAATGGCTAGGTGTGTACTTCCTCATGAGAGATATATGGAACGCATCATGGAAGTGAGAGAGGTTTGGTGGAAGTACTAGTTGATATCCTTCTATCCCAATACGATCAATAATTTCAAAGTGATAGATATACCTAGGTCTTATTTTCCCTTTCTTACTAAATCTGAAAAACATATCCCATAGAGAAATTCATAGAAACACCTTATTACCAACTTGAAATTCTAGACCGCACTAGCGATTATTATCATATCATTTCTTCCAGCACTAAGATTCCTTGATGTGTATGGATTTAACCTTATCTAAAATTTATTTATCAATTTCAAGTCCCAAATTATTTCTTTTTCTATATTTATTCGAGCATGTTAGAGCTCTACATTTCTTTCCATAGAGGGATTCAGAAGTAGCCATTTTAATTCTTGATTGAATTATATTATTGTATGAAAACTCAAAATAAAAGGTGTTGATCCCAAAAAAATTAAATAAAGATAAAAATATCTCAATATACCCTATAGGGTTTTAATTTTTTCCTCATACTAACCATATCTTTGATGTTGTTACACAGTGATGAAACATAACTCTGTATCAAGAGATTACCGAATACTTCACTAAAACATTGAGGTAAGCCTAAGATCTTGATCAAACATAATGGAATGTGGTACTATATGAAACCTTACCATGTATTTAATTTAAATCCTAGAAATATAATATAGAAATAAGTGTTCCTTGATTGAAATTAAGTGTGATGACTTAGTAAGGTGATCGACTACAACCCATATAGCATTATACCCTTTTGACATTTTGGGGAGTCTAAATAAAATACCCATTGTGTTGTTTTCATATTTCCATTTTGGCATGGATAATGAATGTAACATAACCTTATACAATTATCTTTAAACCTTCACTTAATGACATACCAATCACTAAGATACAGAATCTATGATATCTCTCTTCTTGTCATCCCACAAGAAATACTCTTTCAAATCATTATACATCATTTTACTTCCCGGTTGAATTAAAAAAAATAACTATGCGATACCTATGGTAAATCCATATTGAAATATATTATGTATGGAACACATACACTATTCCTGAACCTTTTCTTTCCACCATGTTCATGGTTAAACTTAGAGACATTTTTAACCTTGTTTTATATCTCTACATCTTCCTCTTTCACCTCTTTAATATTAACATGGATAGATGGTTGAACATTAAATTAAGAAAGTTAATTTTTTCCCCTTCCTTAAATATTTCTATATCCATATTTTCAAGTCAATAATATTGTGTCTTTTATGATCCTCATCATGGATAAGCTAGTACGATCCTTTCGAATCAAAGCACATGCTACCTTGTTTGCTTTTTAAAAGTGGTAATGTATTGATGAATCAAAATTTTTAACCGGATCTATCCATATTCTTTGGTGAATATTTAACTCCCTCTATGTGAATATATACTTTAGACTTTTTTGATCAGTATATATATTAATCTTTTCTCTATAATGATAATGCCTACATATCTTTAATGCAAACATTACTGCAGCTAAATCCAAAACATGAGTTGGATAATTTTTCTAATAATCTTCAATTTTCATGAGCCATAGTTTATAAACATTTAATTAAAAATAATAACTAATCCCAATCCCTTCTGGGATACATCAATATATATTACAAACCTTTATCTACTACATGGAAATTTAAGCACAAGGGCACTGACTAATATTCTCTTCAGTTCCTTGAATGCTATCTTGGGGAACTTGGCTCCCTTCGGAGTTAACATGGTTAGAGAATTAGATAGTCATAAAATCATCTATAATATCCGATAAAACCATGAAAACTATGTATCTCAGTCATTGTGGTTGTTCTGGTCCATCATTCGATACCCTCCTTCTTTAATGGATTTACTGATATACACTCTCTTGAGATTATATAACCCAAAATGAAATATTTTGAAACCAAAAATCACATTTCGTAAATGTTTCATATAGTTTATCCTTCTTTAGGATCTTTAATAAAAATTTCAATAGGTCATAATTCTCTTCCATTCTATTTCAATTGATAATAACAAAAAACTAACCAAGTAAATCTATAAAGACTCTATTCATTAAATACATAAAGATAGTGTGGTAATTAGTAATATTGAATGGAATGAGTATATATTCATAGTCATTATAACATGTACCAGATAATATCTTGGGTATATCCTCCTTCTTGACCCTCAATTGATGACATCTAAAATGAATTTTAATCTTTTAAAAGTGTTGAGCTCTACACAATTGATAAAAAAATTCATCGATATGTGTAGGAGGATACTTGTTCTTAATTGTGATCTTGTTAAACTCTTTATAATCAATGTATATCCTCATTGAAAGATATTTGTTTTCAACAAAAATTATAGGTGAACCCCAAGGTGACAAAAATGGTCAAATTAATCCCTTTTTGATGTGTTCATAGAGTTTTTCCATCAACTCCTGCAACATAATTAGGTCCATTCGGTAGGGAGTATTTGAAATTAGTGTGGAACTAGTTATGATTTCTAAAGATAGATCAACTTCATATTTTGGTGGAAGGATATGAAAGTCATCTTTAAAGACATCAAAAAATTATAGAATAATAGGCATATAATTTATGTCAAGATTATCCCCATCCATTTGAGATAAACACCCCTTCTAAATGGGAATTAATACCAATACAATGTATATTATCTCTATTAAAAGTTTTTACTTATCATCACATTTATATATGATCATAGGTTTGTTCGTAATATCAAGCATGAATTCCCTTACTCAATAATTAATGTGGAATTTATATATATAAATTCAATCCATGCCCCGAATACTATCAAATTCCACTAGATTTAGAATGATAATATTTATAGGAAGCACATTCCTACCATTGTCAATTGGAGAGGTATAATAGAATTGAGATGAAACTATCTTACCTTTAGGAGTTATAATAATGAATTACATATCTAATTATTTGGGTAAAATCTGCATACCCTTAAAAAATTATTTAGATATAAAATAATATTTTGATCAATAGATGAATAAGACATTAGAATCTATAGATTGGATTGTTAGTGTACCTTTTACCACGTCATTATCACACCCCTGATTATAAAATGTGATCGCATGTGATTTTCTTTTTTTCCTCATCTTAAGGGGTTGCTGACAATGATCAGTATCAATAACCTTACAATTTGGTCATTGGTTAGAATAATTTTTTTACTCCTTAAATTTTAAACACTAGAGTGTGGGTTGTGCATTCTATGTGTCTTTATCTCTATTCTAATTGTTAGATAACTTCTTCCCATCACATCGGCAATCAATTACTTGATTACCATTCCTTCCACACATAAAAAAATTACTAGTCCCCTTAGGAAAATTTCATCCATGCTTCTTCCCACACATTGATAATAAAGGAAAGACATTTTTCTTCTCTCTATGGTTCTTAGATTTTCCTTTGAATTCAATTTTTCTATTATTAACAAAAGAATGACATTGATACCTAAATCCAACCTCTATTTCCTCCTTGATAGCACATTGAACAATATATTAATATCTAATAAAGTATTTTAAGGATAAAGAAATATGGTTAGTTAGTTTTAAGACATTGAAGAATCGATCATCCTTACTTTTAGGTTGGATGAAAATACCAAAAGTATACCTCCCAAGTCTTGTAAAAGTTTCCTCATAGGTACCAATAGATTCATCATCCTTTTTCTTTAGATCAAGGAACTCATTATACAACTTTTTATGAAGAATATGTGTAATTTACTTTATGAAAAATAGGTTATTGAACTCATCCCAATCAATGTATTTAATTTCATCATGCTTCCTTATATTCCTGATAAGATTCCACCATTTATATACTTCACATTCTAAATGATAGATAGATAAAATGACTTTTTAATGTTCCAAACACCAGATAATTGAAAATATATTTTCAATGGTGTTGATCTATTATTTAGAAACCGGTGGATTAAGATACCCAGTAAGCTAAGATGAATGTTTCCTCATAAGGGGCTTAGTGAAATTTTTCCCCCTTTTGTTCATTTGGAAGTCAACATGATTCATAAATTTTGAAATTTTTGCGAGCATAGTAATGGTATTTTTCATTATATATCTCATAACTTTTGGATTCTCTAGTGGAAAATTGTTACATTGCCTATATTACTTAGTATTAACATGATTCCTTTAGGTTCCATCCATTTACTAAAAGAAAAAAAGAATTGTGTAAGTAATAATAATCATGATGGGGAACCACATAGTCCAGAAAATTTACTTATAGGATGTCTAAATCATGACTCATTGTTCAATATATTACACATTAGTTTTATCATAGTTCATTATTGGTCATTATATATTTAAATCTTTCATGGTGGTTGGTGAAGATTTTTTGAATTTCCACAGCTATGAAGTAAGGCATTTTTTTATGAACCAAGTGATGATCGACTCCAGCTAAATTATCCCTTTCCAGAGTAATTACATGTAGTTACATATATGCTAGATCCACGTGCACTTTTAGTATCTTGTTAAGAATGTAATTTCTTATAAACCAATTGCTCTGTCCTTTACCAAAATTCTACGGAATTTTTTTATACATTGACTCATTATTGTACTTATACATTGACACGTCCATAGGGACCTCACTGAGGATTTCTCATCCTAGTTTACAAAATTTAGATAAACCTATCTTCTGATACAATCTATAGGAACACAGAATTATCATACATAGATATTACATCATTTTTATGAATATTCATTACATTACACAAACAAATGCTAGAGGACCGTGATGGTTTATCATTTTTGGAAACATGGAAACACAGTGTACTACTATATAGGTAAACTACACCATTTCCCACAATTATCATCATAAATAGAACCCTTCTTATACATATCATCAGTAATACATTTTTTCATAACCTGGGAAAAAGAAACATAAGAAATGGTGATCTTAGATGCTCAATAAGGGAGAATAAGGGAGATATATAATTATAACATCAAAATTAATGGTATGAGAATAGAAACATAAAATTTGAAAATCGTATCTTTCATATAAAAAACATAATTAAGAGTAATGTAATATATATCAGCATTTTATAAGACTTGAATAATAAGGTAATCAAATACCATGATCCATGAGAACATAACATTGTCATAAGACATGGAATTATGATTTATACATAATCATAGAAAATCATTTCACTAGACGTAAAGGATCACTTCCAAGGACATCATAGTGGAATGCGTTCACTCCCCAAACCATCACAGTAGTAAAGTTTCACTTCTAAGACCATCATAGCAGACAAAGTTTCATTCTGAAATGGGTTCACTCCCCATTCTTATCCTGTGTATCTCATGAGATAAAAATCAATACCCAATACATTGGAGGGAGCTATATGTCTTACACATATCATAATGAAAACAATATTTATGTGTGCTAGAGGTTCATACAACATTCATCATATTAAAACCCATTTAAAGAAAAGGGATTCATAAAAAATCATCAATCATAACCTATTGAAAAGTTACAGGTTTCGTAATCATTACAATATATCAAAACATGTGATAAAAGTAGTGGATTTCTTAAGAATTGTATAATTGTATAAAAAATTGAAGATAAATGAGTTTTAGAAACATCATACCATTATAAACATAAACCATTAAAATAAATATTAATAATGGTATCCTTTGATCATATCCCCATTAAGGCATATGTAAAATCAAAATATTTCATTTTAGATGGAAGATGATTTTGAATGATTATTGAAAACATTTCTCGAGAAAAATATATTTTTTGATTTGAAAAAAAACTTTTTAAAAGATAAAACATTTGTAAAATATTTTTCATTGAAAATAATGATGAAAAATTATAATGTAATTTTTAAAGAAAATAATAGTCATGAAGATGGGATGTTTTATTCATTCCATACACCTTAGAATAAAAATTCCTTTCACATATTCAGTAAAACACAAATAAAAATTGTTTGGAAAATGATAGGAAGATTCCATTAAAAAAATTTGAAAAGTCAAAAATGGTTAAAAATTATTTTTAAAATTAATAGGAAAATAATAAAAACATTGAAAACATTTTTATAAAACATGGTTTCAGATTAAAATGAATTTCTGACCGAAGCGATAAGTAATGTCCAATTTTCTTAAAAATGTTATCAATTATTTATTTACCAAAGAGTAGAAAGACGGTAACAATACCTGAAAATATCATGACTAGAAATAGAATAAGAAAATTCATTAATGTCTTGAGATATAGATCATAATATTTTATCACTGGAAACATAATCATAAAAAATCATGAAAAACTATTTGATTGTAATATTATATCATTACCACTTTCATGTCTTTGAATCGTAAGACTAATATAGTAATGACATAAAATGAAACATAAAATATCATGAGGATAAATAAATTCATGATATTAAATTTCATATAGACTTTATATACACCTCGTAAAATAATATATTTGTATAACACAACCTACATCTCAAAAAAGAAAAATTGAGACTAAAATACATTACCTTAAGTTTTCACTTTCCTTATACATGTTAAAACATAATGTATAATAAATATAATCTTATTATAAATATATTAATTAATAATATTTATATATATTATACAATAAATTATTTCTTTAGGATCTTTTATTACCCGTTTATTATCCAGTCCATGTTAATGTTAGTTTTCCAGTAATAAATTTTTATTTTTCGTATATGTTTTCATTTGTTATATTTGGTCCTCTTACATCGAGAATGATTTCATAATATATATAATTTTAACCAGGATAAAAATATAATATATATTCAATATATATATATATATAGAGTAATCACTAAAATTTAGTTATATAAAATGAAATACATCGTTCATGGAGATGGTAAGTCGTGTGTATGCATGAACGCTATTTCCATTTTCTTATCATATTGAATGAAATGAATTTAAATTATATATAATAATTAATGATTAATTTTTAAGTCATATGTTTCAAATTTTTCCATTAAAATCATCCTAAATCCTTTCATGTAAAGCGTGAATGAAGTGCAACGCTTTGCGAGGTGGTAGTCTACCACACACAGAAGTAATGTTATTGTATTCCCATAATATATAGAGTATGAAGGTATATGTGATATAATAATTCCATAAGTATAATAATATCATAAATATAAAATATAAATAATAATTCTATAATTATTTCCATCTTGAGATGTGGTAATTGAAAAAAAAATGACATCGGTTCATGAGCCGGTAGTCTATCGTAAACACAAAAGATGATTTTGTAACCTATTTTGAAGAAGTATAGATTATTTTAGGTTATTACCTGAACATAAAAAAATCAGTATATGTAAGATAATTATGTTATTATATCATCATTTTAAAATAATAATTTATGTAGGTGGAAGGAGAAATGAAACAGAAATGATCATTTATGAACGTTACCACCTTTTCAAGTATCACCATTAGGTTTGCAACAAGATCCTCCCTTGGTTGGGTTTATGTCCAAATTAAACATTATAGGATGAGATGAGGGATTTTGGTAAGGTTTTTGGTAGTTATTTTCTAAACCAATTTTTTTTATGGTTTGAATAAGAGAGGAGAGGTGGTGTCCTTTTAAAAGTGAGGTGAGTGGCACATTTTTACTTTTTTGAAAGCAAGAATTCAACCCACAATTTTTCCATGAAATAAGACTCCAATAATTTACCATTCTGGATAATAGAAGATATAAGGTAAAAATATGGCTATAAAATAGGCAGTGGTCATGTTTTGGGTTTTTTTAACCCTTATCTTTTTAGTTTAACCCCTTAGTAAAACAATTTTTACCTTAACCATGGTAAATATTTATTATTGTTTTTACTATTCATTTTGGCCAATAATTTAGTTAACCTAATTAGAAAATAGAAAATATGTTTATTAAAAAGATAGGATCTATTTTTTAAAATAAAATTTACATAATTGGATGAATTTTATTTAAAATTAATCTCGTAGAAGCCACACGAAAATGCATTTTTAAATAGTAAATGATATAAAATTTACAAAAAAAATATATCAAAATTCAATATGAAATTGATTCCAATGACATAAATTGGATTGATTTATGTATAATTAAAATAATTTAAATTTTAAACCATTTTCAAATATAATTTTACATTATAAATAAATTAAATTAAATGTCAGTTTTCAATTAAAATTCTGTATTTTCACTATTCATCAAAAAATGAAACTTTCCAGAAAATATAAAAATGTAACCCCATGATAATCATCATATAATGATTTCAAAAATTATTTTTCTTATCATATTAATTTTATAAAAGTGTTAAAAAATAATATTATTAATTTTTTCAAAAATAAGTATTTTTTTTAGAAAATAGTTTTTTCCAAACATATAGACTTTACCAAAATATAATTAATTTGTTTATAAATATGTTTTATTTATATAAAACCATAGAAATATTCATGTTTCTAGGTTTAACATCTAAGTTATAATGGTCGTGTTTAAATAGATATATTAGTAATATGTCTTGGTTTTGTTAAAACTCAATGTCATGTATAATGAAACCTAAACTAGTGTTGTTTGTAGCACAAGATTAACTTAATGTTTCATATATTAAAATATATCAAATAAATTTCATTAATTACAAAAAAACATAAAAACTTTTAGTTTTAAGGAATATTTCTTACTTACTCCCCTAATGGTAGAGGATGTAGATGTTTTAATAAAGAAAAAGGAATGATAGATGATTTTATAGATATAAAAGTGCCTAAAAATATTTATAATAAAGTTTCACCAAAAAATAAAAATGTTTAATATAAGTAAGATGAGGTGGTTTTGGTTTAGACACATGAAAATTTTTATTAATGATTGCAAAAATTTTGATGCTTCATAAGTTTAGGATTTAGACTCATTAATCTCATGTTCGAAGAAATAAATTTTTACATTTCATATTATGATGATTAAACATCTGTAAGCTCATAATATAATTGTATATCAGCAAATAAATGTATAAATCATTTGTTATTGAATATCCTTTGTACATATTTATATATATTCATTGGTTGATTCAAAATATTTTGATAAATCTTGAAAGAATCATAAGTGGATTGATGTCATGAATGAAGAGTTGGACTAAATTATGATACATGGGAATTTGTACCCAAACAGAAAAATAAAAATGTGATGGGTAAAAAGTGGGTATTTCAAAATAAGATAAATTAATATAGTGAGTTTATTAGAAATAAATCATGACTATTTTTTAAAGTTTAATCACAAATTAAATTCACTGATTTCAATAAGATGTTTTCTCCAATGACAAGATTATAAATTATCAAAAATATATATTTTTATCACCAAAAAATGAGGTTGTAAACTTTTTTATATTGAAAAAAACTAACTTTCATAATAGAGATCTTGATTTATAATTTTATATCAAACAAAAAAGTGTATTTTTGATTAGTAAATATGAAATTTAGTTGTGTAATTTAAAGAAGTATTTATATGGGTTGAAGAAAACATTAAAGTATTTGTATTCAAAATTGGATACTTTATTAAGGAAGTTAAACTTAAAGAAATTATAAGTTAATAATAACCTCTACATAAAATAAAATAAAGTGGTTTCCCTCACTATGGCTATTTATTTTTATAATAGTATCCTTACTAAGAATGATAAATAAACTTTTCAATAGTTAACTAATGATATGAATAAGTTATTTGAAATGCCCATTCTCATAGAAATAAATTACTTTATAGGATTATAAATCATAAAAAATAAGAAATATATTTTCCTATCTTAAGAGACGTAAACTAAGGAAATTCTAAGTAATTTTGTTATAGAATATTTAAAACTAGTTTGCAGATAAATTTTAGTGGGAACCAAGTTTTAAAAATATAGATAAGGGAAGGATGTTGATCCATAAGAGTTTAGTAAGCTAGTTGAATTTTTTTTATATGACTACTTCATGTTCAAATATTTTTATGGTGTTACATTATGTTAAAATTTATAAAATGATATAAAATAATATCACTTATTTGAAGGAAAAATGAATTCTCAGATATATCAAAGGAATAACTAATTTGGGTATGAAATATGACATCTTAAAAAGATTTATTTTTTTGGTTGTAACGTTTTTTTAATGGGTTGGGAGTGTTAATTATTGAAGATTCAAATATGGTAGAGTTTTCATTTTGGGTGAAATTTTTGTGAGTTTTTACATAAAGAAACAAAATATAGTAACTCTCATTATTTCTCAATCTGTTTATGTGGATGCCACTCAATATATAACACAACTTATGTGTATGAGGACTGAGTTGGAAGATGTTTTAGTTGAAGTGAAGTTACCCCTACTCTTGGGTTGTGATAAAAAAAATTATATAAATATCACAAAAACTACAACATGAAATTATTGATCAATGAATATTGATATCAAATATCAAAGTATTAATGGTAATGTGGTGAATAATGAACTAATATTGGTTATGTTCGTATAATGGAAAAAGTTTTTGATATATTCACTAAACCATTATTGAAGTAAAAAATTTATAATCTGAGGTTAAACATGGGTGCATAACCCTCCTCTATTCTAGGGTAAGGTATCTATTTATATCACCTTTCTCATCTTGTCTTTGGATAGTATTTTCAAGGGGGAGAAAAACGATGTAATATAAATCTTTCCATTAGTATTTCCTTAATCATTTTTAAGGAAAGTACATATTAAGGGGACGTTTTTAAAATGGGTGCTCTATGATTTCATCATATATGAACTATTTTAATAGTTTATTAAATTGGATGAATGCACTATTATTCTAATAGTAAAAGGTGAAAAGGTTTTTAAATTTTAAGGTTTGAGGAAGTTTGTAGGAAGTAGTTTATTAAGTCACCATCTATGGAAAACATGGTTTTTATATTCAAGGATTCTTGGTTCCTAAATATATTTTGGTCATGTGGGATTATAATTATTGGATAATAAATCCATAAATTGAGTGATAAAGTTTCATTTATTTATGATTCTTTGTTGATAAAAAAATTCAAAGGGGGATATTAGTGGGACCATGATAGATGAAAACGTTTTTGTACTTGAAAGAAGTTTTTTTAAAGAAGTTTGGTTGGCTAGTTTTTTAAAAAGAACATTTGTTATAAATGATTTTATTTTTTCTCTTAAAAAATTAAACCACTTTTTAAGGTTTTGAAATAAAGTAAATTGAGAAAATGTGAAATCAAATGGAGAGGATTATAAGAATGTTTCCTAACATAATTCTATCAAATTAAATTTTTGTGATTGGTGATAAAAAATGATGTTTTTCTATTGGATTTTTATCTTATAATGTTTCCATTTTTTATCCAACAGAATGTTTGATTAAAAAATCAGGTGATTATTTTACACTTTAAACGTTTTTAACATTATTACTCATATATATCTCATTATATAAGAATTTAGTATAAAGGGGTAGAAATGTTTTCAACTGTACAAAGTTTCCTTTACATTGTTCTGAGGAGTTCATCGGACAATAAAAATTGACAAATGTTTTGGCTGAGACAAATTTTGGTTTATAATTTTTTTTGAATCACTACAAAATGTTTGATGGCATAATTAATAAGCGAAAATTATCATTTTATATTATGTTTTTTATTCAATGATCCAGATTTTAGGAATATGTAAATTTTTGAAAATAGGGAAATGTTGATGAAGATCAAAGGGAGGATTCAAAATAATTTTCTCATATTAAATTCAATCAGATAATGTTTTTGGATGAATTACATCAAACAAAATCTTTGTACAATGTATATTGGATTAAAAATTATAAAGTTGTGAAGTTAAATTTTTCTACAAGATGATCAGATAAACATTTTTTATAGAGTACATTGGAATTTTTTTAAAATGTATATCAGACTGAGGAATAAAAAAAATTCTTGAATTTGTTAAATTATTATATAAATAACGTTTTATATAAATTTCATTAGAAGAATATTTTGTAAAAATTTCCATCAAATGGATATGTAAAATGAATATAAGAAATGTCATCGATGACCTTAAGAGGAGTTACAAATGTTTTCTCATTGGAAAAAAGTCTCAGCGTATGAATTCCATCAGATATATGAAGTCATCATTAAAAAGTTTCTTATTAAAGGAATCTGACAATGAAATATTATAGTATAATACTTCCAAAATTTTCCTATGAAGTTTTGTTCGATCATCAAAAAGACTCTCAATATATGTAGAAAATGTTTGGAGTTTTCAATAAAAACATTTTCCCTGTGAAGTTTTATGAAGTGATGTTATTTAAAAAAAGTTTATAAAGATATTAAAAGTTGTGATTTTATGCTAATCATTAAATGTTCTATATATCACACGATAGAGATCCATTATTCTTTATGATTTTGAAGGAAGTTGGTGAATTGTTTAAATCTAAAAAATGTATTGAGTGTCAGATTTTAATTTCAAGTTTTCAATAATTGAGAAATTAAATTTGGAATCTCATATTTTCTCTAAGATATGAATCTATAAATAAGATTCAATTACAAAGTAAAATGTTTACTTTTCATGTGTAAAAAAGTTAAATTATTGGATAACTGGATTCTGATATAGATACCAAATAAAATTCTAAATCCATAATTCAATCATGAAAGTTTCCAACTAAGAAATTTATTAGTTGACTAAGAATAAGAATAAGAAGAAGATGGTTTTGATCAAAAGTTTTTCAATCAGAATAAATAGATAATAACATTTTCCACCATATAAAATTATATAACATATGAAATTGGATGAACAAGAGTGTAAAGAAATTGTAATTTAAAAAACATTTTAGATGGATAAAATGGATATAGAAAATAAAAAAAACTATGAATAGATAGTTCTTTCATAACAATTTCCATAAATAAGGTTTTTACCAACTATTGGGTAAGAAAGTTAAAGAATACATTTTTTAAAGAATAGAAATTTTAAAAGTTTATACAAGAAGTATAGTGAAAATATTATAATCCTTTTGTTGAAGGTTGCTATAGTTATTACAAAATAGATTTTACATATATTATCTATGGAAATTTAATCTGAAATATTTTATTGATAAAAGTGTAAAGACTTTTTAAGGATATTACCTGATTCCTAAAACCACAAAAAAGGATGTTTTGATATTTTATTGTGTGCTTTTGTACAATTTTCAAAACCATGCCAAGGACTATCTACTCTTTTTGAGTAGTGAACCTCGTAAATTCTTGTGTTCTTATGGTTTTTATTGTGAGTTTTTTTCAATAAATTTTTATCTCCATTACTATAGGTGAAGGTTATTTAATTACAATGAATATATAAAAGAAAAATATATCACTATTTCACCCCCTCTCCCTCTTAGTGATCGCACAGATCCTATTTGGGAGTTTCAATATATTATACTTTTTATAAATTTTAAATGGTTGTTCGTGTAGGATTTAAATGGGAGTCAATGGAAGGTGTGTATTCTCATAATTTTATGTTGAAAAGGTAGTTATGAAATTGAATATATTCCATGATTTTTTGAACCGAGCCATGTGAAATAGTTGAAAAAATTAGTGGTAAAGAGACCTCTCATGTAATGTAAGAAGAACTCGTTTCATTGATCAGTGAAGGTGAAGTCTTGTATATTCAGTGAAAATAAGTGATCTATAATTGTTTTGTGAGACTAATATGGGTCCTTGAGGAACTATATGAGAAACAATTCCCATAATATCTTCCATTATATATGTCTAATTAGGAGGAGGAAGAGGAGGGATAATAATAATAATAATAATAATAAGAGATAAGGTCCACCTTCCTGAGGAGTATTTGATAAACTATTGTCAGTTGATATCCCTGAGAATGAGTTGAGAAAGGGAAAGAAATCAGATTATATACCATATCTAATATCAAGGTGGGTTACAGAGACAATCATGAATGTTACTACTTCTAAATATAAAAATTTAGTCAATGAATCTTGTTAATTATAATAAAATGAGATCATATTTATTTAGTGGCATCCATTTCTGAGTAGGGATCTACTTCAAGTGATTTGTAAGAATCTTATAAAACTAGTCATGAAGGTGGAATTATAGTCAAATAATGTTATACTATCAGGATGCAACCAAACATAGTGGGATGCAATGTATGTGGGATGTAAAGTAGCTAGAGGATGATACCCACAAAAAATTAGAATTATTTATTCAATTATAGTGTAAAATATTTGATTCTAGGTGAACATCGATCACAACTAGGGGAAGGATCTCCACTTTGGGGCTTAACATTTTAAATAAAATGTGTGATGGTCATTCCTTTAATTCTTTAATTATGTTAAATGTATGCAACTATATAATCATAACTAGATAAAATTTTATATTAAATGACAAGAGAGGTTCAAAAACAAAGAGGGTGATTTAAACACATAAAAATTGTAAGTTGGTAATTAACCTAGTAAAAATTAGACCCACTTGATTCAACCCCCCTCACAAGTGTAAATATAATCATTGTGATAATTCCAATAACATATCAAGTAATTAAATAATTCCTTATAGCTATTAAAATAAAATAATAAAACAATTTAACATTTATATAAAATATCCCTTATGACGTGAACTAAAAATAAAAATTTTAAATACATAATTAGTTAATATTTGATTATATAGCATCATTTGGGACATGATATAAATATATATACATTTGAAAATTAATTTTCACTAAATAAATTTATAAAATAAATATTAATTAAGAGATAAATTTATTTATTTAAAAATCCTAATAATATATTATCTCTTATTTTTAGGGATCAGATAACAGCTACCCTCAATGGTGACTTTATTGGATATATAATGACTTCCCAAAATGGTCATATTTCCAGCATAAATAATATAGTTTCAAATTATTCATTCATATTCAAAATTACATTAATAATTATATTTATATACCTCCCTTCTAAGTTTATTTTCGATGAAATCATCTTTGTGGGAGATCATGATGAGGTATAATAGATCCTTGTAGTTTATTTTCTTACATGTTCTTATATTCCATTTTACATTTCATTGATCTTATATAATGGAGTCTCCCCTCAGTAAGTAATTTAATAAAATAATATTATAATTTTTTGGAGTTATTATTTTATTTTAAATAAAAAAACATTTATTTTATAAAAACATAATACATTCTAAAACAATGGTTTTTACATTATCACCCCTTATAGAAATTACATATTTTAAATTTTTAATCTTTAAAAAATAAATAAAAATATCCCTAAATCCTACCCATCAAGCATAAAAAACCTTTAACCTTTAACCTTTCATCGTTTTTTTCATCCTTACTACAATAAAAATTAATATTATACCAATCAAGATAGAATAATATTTCAAAATCAAAATATAAGGTTACTATTATTAGAAAATACACATCTTTAATAGAATCCCAAATATTCATATATATATATATATATATGTATATATATTCAAATGATCTAGGGACAATTAAGTGAAAAATAAATTAATATAATATTAGATTCCTCCACATATATATTCCAAATAAATTTTGTACAATTTGGATAAAATCTATGGAATCAATAATGTGATTTTAGAAATGTGGTATTTTAGATATAAAGATTTCATACATTTGAGTGGACATGATTTTTATAAAATAGCCTTATAGAATTAAATTTTAAATTTTCAAATGTGTCTAATTAAAAATATCAAAATCATTGAAAAAAATAAAACTAAATACATATTTGGTAATTAAAGATATACCTTGTCTGTATATTATTTAAAATAATTATATTCTAAATACACTTTTTATTATATAAAATGTTTTTAAATCCATTGTTGATAATTTCCATTACAAGAAAGATAAAAAATTTGAGACTCTAAAATCTAATCCTAAAAAATCCATAACCCATTGTAATTTTTTGGTGAGGGGGAGTTTTTTCATATATTTTATAGTATTTTGAAATTTACATGAATTTTTTATATGGTTTCAAAATCAATTATTCATGAATCTTAAAAAATATTTGAAAGTAAATAATCCAAAAGTGACCGAAATTGGGTATGAGATTTCTTTCTTTTCATCTCAAAAACTGGTCTTTAATATGTGTATATGATAATATAGTTTGAATTCATCAGCCTCGATGTCAATTATATTCTAACTCCACTATAGATTTAATATTACTTTAATTTACTATACATACTTTGTTCCCCTATTTTCTATCCATTAATTAAGACTAAAGGAAAAACCCATTAATTATAAACTATCCCATAAAAATATAATATTTATCATTCAAAATATTTAATATAAACACCAAAAATTCATCCCAGATCACTTCATGTTTTATGCATTAATTGATTTTCATAAAATTGCTAAAAAAATTAAACCATTGAAATTATTCTTAACCTGCAACATATATCACATGTTATCTTTAACTTATATTTATTTATTTTTAATAATCCTCAAAATCTAGGTTATTATATCCTAACCAAAAACATTTCCAAACAATAACAACACAAAATCCTAAAACCATTTACCCATTAACTCAAAATCATATATTAACCAATAATTCCATTAATTTTGTATATTACTAAAATATATAAATCTTATACTAATGTAGATTTAATTAGCTTATCACCAAATCACATATCAATTTCTAAGGTCATCTATACAATTCAGATTATATGCCCAAAAATATATTAATATTATTCATAAATAACCATCACACAAAAACACATATTAAACCTAAGGGTTATATATACCCTTATAATTTATTATTTCTAAATCCTAGTAAATATCACCAGGAATATCATTGTACACCTCAAAATTTTAACCCTATCAAAACTTAATACTTTTTGTATACATTAGAATTTATAATCACCCTACAACATGTAAACACATTTTTATATCTCTAAATATTGAATTATCCTCAACAAATAACAACCAAACCTCTAAATATATGTAAACCCATCTCTGATAAAAACTGTAATACTTAGGAAATAACAATACAAAAATTTCATAATTTATATAAAATATTGGATCAACAACATATTTTATACCTTTAAGTTTTAGAGTTTTAGAGAATTGGGAAACTCATTAAAAAATAGAATCCAAAATTTTCACTTAGTATACAATTTTTCAACAAGAATAAATTTTTTAAAATTTATTATTCCTCTAATTATTTCCTTGAATAATTATTATTATTCTCCATAGAACCTTTATAAAACTAAAAATACTATAAAGGCGAAATCTTAGATGCTTAGTAATGGGTAGAATACATCAAAAGCTATCATATAATATACAATACATAAATAATATATTAAGAATAAATTGTAATCATGTAATTCTATATAACCAATTACATGAAAGTTAAATATATACGTAGATATTATAATAACATAAATAATCACATGAATAATAATAAATTATTTGATAGTGATGGAATGAAAAATGATAAATATATAATTGAAACATTCAAGGACACATTCTAATATATCATATACAAATAGGTAATGTGTACAAAAAATTACCAAACTAGTTTTTTCGATGATATCTATAGAATAATTGATTATATATATAATTTTAGGCCTAAAAATCACTAAATATTCCATTTGATTCATATTTTGGGAGTAATTAATAAACAATAAAATATATAATTTTTATACACTAGTAATCAATTAATGTATGTTTTCATATTAAAAGTATATAGAATTTCAATATTTCCCTAATAAATAAATAGTATAAATTTCATGGTAAAAATATTTTGAACTAACGCTATATACTATAATGTGTATTGGTAAGATAAATATTAGAAAAAAAATATAAATACTGTTTAAATGATATAGTGTATATTGAAAATATTTAATTTCATGGTCATGAAGGTGAAAAATAAGACCATGATAGATTTGATGAGTGATAGATTACATATTAATAGGAAAGAAAACATATGATAAATAAACCACATTGAAAAAGTTTGTTATTATATATAGATTCATAAGGGAGACCAGAAGAGAAAAGATTCATTTGTAATTAATGTAATACAAAAAATTTAAACTACCAAAAACATGAATTTGAGTCTTTAAAGGGAAATTATGGTATCGAAGAATAATACAATAAAATAATGGATAATTGGAAATAAAACTAATATATTTATACCGACATTAATTTTAAAAGAGAATAATTTATAAAAAAGAGAGTATAAATTTATTTTGAATAATATTAATATCAAGATAGGATGCCTCTTAGAGATACATATAGTGGATGTTAGGAAAGATTGATCAAAAATAGGTAATTAGAAATTTTCATAATTCCTTATGACTCCCAATTGAATCATGGAACCCAATTCGCTCGACTCTTCTTTTCGCTCTCAACAATGATTTTTCTCCTAGGGTTTTCATATCTCTCCTCAATGGAGATGGATATGAACCTCTTCCAATAATTCTAATAATTTATTCTTTTCTAATTTTCTTCTTCATTTTTGATGTTCTCTTTCTCTGCAATAGTACATTTTTCTTTGTGTTTTATTCTTCTCCACTTTGGTGCTCGCAGCTGTGGGATATCTTCCTATTCTATTTCGGTCTTCATGTTGAAGGTTGTCTGATGTGGAATCCCTTGCCTGGGATAACCCTAATTTGACCTCAAATTCTTCCACAACCCTCTATTTTGGATCTGGATTAGTGGTAATAAATTGGTTTTGGGTTATGTTGTTCAGCGGTCAATGGGTTTCCAAGAACTACCTGAGTCATCTTTCTTTTCTTATGAAAGCTATTGGTTTTCAACTTCATCGACAATGTCACCATTCAGAGACCTCAACTACTCAAATAACTACTATGAATTTTTGTTCCTCTACACCGATCCTATTCGGAACTGGAGTAGTTGTAACTAAGAGGTTTTGGTATGTTTGGTTCTACAGTCATCGGTGCTCCTGGCGCGACATGATTCAGTATTCTCTTATGAATACAGTTACTGGTTTGATATATTTTCTTAGTGTTTCTTCCTAAAATTTATCGGTGAATTTTTTTTGTGGTTTTCTATGAGATATTGATCCGTTTGATTTTTTTGATGTAGATGATTGATTTATTGTATTTAGTTTTGGTGATTTTTGTTTTTGGTGTGGCAACGAACGTCAGAACTGATGGTGATGATGAGGGTGAAGCGAAAATGGCACAAGTTTTTTCTATGGTGGAATATATGGTGGGATGAAGTCGAATAGGGTTATACCCAGTGAATTGGTGACATCAGGGGCATGGATCAAGGTATCTCACCGCTTAATAATTAATGAATCGAGGTGATAGGGTTTGTGGATATTTTTCATTTTGAATTTCAAATTTTTTATTTGTGGTTTTTTTTATCATAATTATGAATTTTCAAATGTGGTTGGTGGTTTTGTATGAATCCTATGGAATGTGAGGTTCCCACTTAACCATATTTTAGATTTTGAAAAAAATGGATGGTAGGAGGAAATGATCATAACTCAATTAAAGGTATTTGAGTAATGAAACCCCATACATTGAGTCCCATGTCACCACATACATCTAATATATTCCATATTGATAATATTATGTTATGTACTTTATTTATAATTATTTTAATGTTCATTTTCTTATTATTATCCCATTTAATTCACTTATTATCATATTTCATTTTGTTACTAGTATTGTTGAAGTTGATCATTTTTTATGTCTTTCAATTAATAATTTCATATAATAATAAGGAACAATTTTAATGGTAAATGTTGATTATAACTTTTTTATCAAATCAATATGAATATCTATTTATAGTTTTTTAATCATTCCAAATTCATCTAAGTTTAATAGGTCATCAAATAGTTACGATTTAGGTAATCTTCCTCGTTAATCTTGTTTTATTATAGTTAAAAATAACTATGATCATTTAATTTTAATTTCATTGTTTTGAAACATAAATTACCATTAAAAAATAATTAAATTTAAATTACTAGAATAATAATTTTATATTCAATCCTAATTTCAATTTTAGAGAGTGCCCATGAAATAAATAATTTTATGACAATTTCTTCATTCACTTAGGTATCTTAAAACTGTAAGGATGAGTGATATTTTTCTAAATCATTTAAAATAAGGGAAATAAAAATTATTATGTTTTTCAAGAAAAAATTATATTGTATATAATATACTATCTTATGGTTAATTTTAATTATTATTCAAGTTATTGAAAATTTTAATATGATCATTGAAAAATAAATCATCATTTTTAAAACCCTCATATTTCATAATGGAAATGGATTATAAAAATATTTTGGTGAGAGTTAATGGATGAAATATCATAATTTATTCATAAAAAATATACTTATACCATAATAATGACAAATTTGAAGAAAAACAAGTAATGGTATGATGAATTCCAGGATAAAGGGTAACAAATATGAAAAGTGAAAAAGGATTGGAAACCCTTACCTAAATCTTTGATATTTATCTATTAAATTGATCTTAATGCATTTTAGGGAGGGTATTTTGTCACTAAATAGTATTAGAAATGTGTTTTGGGGTGTTTATATAGTTATTATATAATATTATTGAGAAAAAAGAAGCATTATATGTGTTTTAAAAAGGGTGTAATGATTCCCATTTTGTGGGAAACAGTCGATGGCATTATCAAAAAAAAATTACCATTAAGGGTAAAAAATATAATTATAAGATAGAAAGTGATTCATAAATTAAAAATAAATTAATATTTATATCATTAAACATATATAGAAATTTTTTTATAATTATTTATTAATTATTATTAATTTATAAATCATTTTTATCATTGAATACCAATTAATTCCATTTCCAAGGTTATTTTTATAATTATAAATTAAAAAATGTAGATAACTATAGAATTTAGATTTAAACATTTAAATAATTAATTTAATATAATTTTCAATCCCCATAACACTAAATATGATAATTTACCCCAAACATATCATTTTAAATATTTCTATAACCATTTCATTTATCATTATCTAGTTTTCATATGTAGTGCATCGAAATTATGCAAGAAGTTTTTGTAATTATCCAATTATTAAATATTGAAAATAACTTATTAATAGGATTATGTTATAATGTTCATATAAATTTATATAAAAACTTTAATAAACTTGTTTATTATTATTTATATCACTATATCATTGTTAAGATAATTATTTTGACTTTTCTTATCCTGTGTTTGAGTTGGTTAGGGAATTTAAAAATGAACATGTTATATAAATTTAATGTTCATGAATAGATACCAAAACAAATGTTTATTAACCATTTATTTTTATTATGGTTGATAAAATATTTATCACTTACTATATAATTTCATAATTGAAAAGGGTTTAATTTTACAAATATTTTCAAGTACGGTGTCAACATTAATAGATGTTATCATATTTATCATAACATAAAAATCAATTTATATTAGTTGGGTAAACAATTATACTATATTATGAGTACATTATCAGGTAAGAGATCTCCCATAATTCACATTAATTTTTATTTCATATTTTTGTCAAGGTAATGTCATAAAATATATATTATTCATAAAAACTATATTTTAACTAATAATTCAAAAAATCAATTTCACTACATGAAAATATGCATTTCAAGATAGTTTTCAGTGGCTATTTTTTGACACATCATGGGTTATTTCATTCATTTTGGAGTTCTATATCCCTATATTGGTTTTAATCTCTTATAAAACAGTGTTATTTCTTTCCAATGATAGTAGACTTCACCCTCATGGTGGATGATGCTAGTTCCTTAATCAGAATGGGATGGTGGGATGTGAGCACTTATGTCCATGGATTCCTCTTTAGAGTTCGTCGGCTGGTCTAGGTATCCATTATAGACATAATATGTGTTCATTATTCTCATTCCCACAACCATATTCTAGTGGTTCTTGATTAATTATTCCACATGTAGAAGTAATAAGGCGACTACCTATGGTTGGAGGTGATAATTATGTTTATCTTGTCGGTAATCCTTCAATATATTCCACATTTGGGGTAGTGATGGAATATTATTCTCATCACATATGGTTTCTTAGGTAAAATACCAAAGGAATATTTTGATCACCACATGGCCACTTCTAATGCATGCATCGCATTAATCATCCTATGCTTGTCACACATGGTAAGAATCATAGACTCATATCCTAAGGGGAGGGAGGAGATATAATTTATTTTCGCATATTCTTCTTTTTCTCATCACATAAGTTATATCATGCTCCTCACATATGTAAACATCAAAGCCTCATCAGCTACATGGAGGGTGAAGAGATCTTACACTCATCACATAGGATTATTAGGCTTCTCACCTAAGTCACCCTAGGAATATAACCTAGGGATGGGATTTCTGATGCATCAGGAGGGGTAACTAGTTTAAAGATGAGTAATGGCCCTAACAGAATTAATGTCCAATGGAGGGAATCTCCCATATATGTGTGACTTGTATTGGTCCTGATATATGGTTAAAGCTGAATGAGGGTGCTCATTATCTTATGTCTAATGAGGATGCTCATGGATTTAAGTCCAAAGGGGGTGCTCACAAATAAATTCTACCATGGAGGGATATATACCATATATGATCATTACATAATGATCCATGAATAGTTTTAAAGTTGAGTTAGGGTGTCAATGGTTTATCGTCTAATGGGGAAACTCACAATTTTATGTCTTGTGGGGAAGCACATAAATTTAATGTCTAACAGTGGGAAAGTTCTTATATATAATTATCAAATACTAGGACAGGAATATATTAGAATCTTGTAAATAAATATAAATCTAGGGTGTCTTTATATTTTTTTGGAGTGATGTTCATTATACTCTTGAAATAGGATAATGTTTCAGAGTCTCTACAACCTGAGGGGGAAGAAAAATGGAAATGAGGATGTTGTTTTTTGATATTGTTTGGTCATCTAAAGCTCATCACCTGAGGTATCCCATTGTATATTAATTACATTGTTATTTTGATTTTGTGATTAGGCCTCAAAGAGGTGTCCTACATATCCTATCAGGGTGGAATGAATCAAAACCCACATAGTTTGATTTCACAATTTAAGGTTGTGTGATGGTACCATACCTTATAGTTTATCCTTAGGTGGTAAGGACTCCTTTGTCATGAAATTAACATAAATGAGTGATGGTGTGGGACATATGCACTGAGACTACTTGGATGATGGGGGTATTGTCTCATGATTTTCACATGATTCATCTCATTCTTATTAAATAAGGCATCATGTGCTCATCACACAGGTCATCCTGTGTTCATTTCATAGAATAAGGATATTGTTTAAAATCTATAGTTTTGGATGTATTGATATGAAGTTAAAAATATTGAATCTCATAGGTAATGTTATTTAGTATAAATCCTTGTAGTTTGGATACTATTTTTTGGAGATATTGATGTCACCTCTCTCTAGACAACTGAATATATAGAAATATGATCTTCGGATATTGTGATTTAACCTTAGAGCATCATCATATTTACCATATTGTAAGGCATAGATTCAAACCCATGTATTTAGTGAACATAATATATGTTTATATAATAGGACCACACTATTATGTTTAATATTGTGTGGAATGGAAAATTGTATCGAGAATATAGATAATGAAACATGATGTTGTGGAGTTTAAACATTGGGTGGAATGGATTCCACAATGGAGTAGTGTGGTAAGTGTGTGTGGATTACACAAGTATACTACCCTATATGGTTACAATCATCTCATTTTCATTATATAATAAAAACAATTTTTTTGAATAGGGAATCTTGATTTTATCACTCAGGTCATCCAATATTCATCGAATAGGGTAAGGATAGAGTTTAAATTGTTATGTTGGCGACTTTTTTGTCTAGTTTAAAATCATGAAACTAAAAAGGTTTCATTTAGTTTAACATCATGTGACTAGAACTCTATTCCATGTAGTATAAGTTATGGAATCTCAGATTTTGTTGGGTCTTACACATAATTATTCCCACTATTGATATGAATATGAAGATAGAATCATATAGGGATCCTTGATGTTCTCATTGAGGGGGAAAATAGGTGGTTTTAATTGATTATTCTATGTTCAATGATTACATATCAACAATGATAATTATTTTGGATGAAAAAAGGAATATACACTTCCCATTTCAAGCAATATGTATAGGTCCTGACATGAGGGTTTCTATGCTTAAGATCATAAGTAAATGAGGCGACACAACCCATGATTATTGAAAAAGGCTTGGGAATGATTTTACATGATATTTTTCATGTGTATCTATTTTTCATGAGAGAAGAAATAATGAATGGGTATCAGTCCCATGAGCGCTAAACATGCATGCAACTATATTTGGAAAATGGAGGCATTAAATGGGAAACCCAGAGCCTATATTGTAAAACATTGGATTTTCATAAATAATTAAATATATGTAAACCATGGTATCTATTAATAGGATAGTGTATGGATTGTAAAGGGGTAGTTGTGTGAAAATTTTGGTATTGCTTGAAATTTTTAGTTATGTAATGGATAATCATCTCTTGTAAACTCATATTTTCATATAGAAAAGATGTGTAATGTTGTATTTTACATAATAAATAGTTAATTAGAACATATGTGAGGAGTTTCACAAAATATCCTCACCTATGAGAATCCATGGGAGTCTCAGGTTACCTGAATTCTTGAATGATATAGGTGTGCATGCTAAGAGTGTGTGAAATTAACTTTTAGCAGGTATTCCTTGAAAATGGGGTGGTGATTCTATATTTGTAAACATTTTGAGTCATGAAATGCATGGAAAATGAAAACCTAGTAGGCTCATATCCCCACTGACTATATCAAGCAATATAGTTTCTTTGTTAAGTTTTATATTTCTTTGTCATGCAACACTACGTTTTATGACACACGTGGCTTTGTCATAATAGGATGAGTGGAAAGCCCAAAAAACTTTTGTAAATTTTCATCACCTTTCTCAAAAAACTATTTTCATTAAAATATTATGAGTTTCACAAAAATAACAAATGTTTCATGAAAATTATTCATTGGATCCTAAATTTTCCCAAGGGTTTTACTCCCCTCTTGAAAATGGTACAATGATTCTTCTCAATGCTCAGGATTAAATTTTTAGTGCGAACAATTACCCCACCCCCTCAGAATTGGATTTAATGGGGAAGAAGTGGTTTAAATTTTAAGAAAAAATTTGAGTCTAAGATAATTTTATATTGTTTCATGAAATGTTTTTAGTGTCATGAAATTTTGGGCTACTTCTCAGAACATGGATTAATATATCATGCAACTCAGTTTTCCCTTGAAATATAAATTTAGGGAGAGAGCCCTATATAGATCATGGACATTAGTGCTTCCCATAATACCTATCCTATTGAAAAAACTGTACTCTTTGCATGAACCTCAATATATTTAAGGACATGAAATTCCCACAACTCATATTTTTTGTGATACAAGTTTGCATGAGAAAGAAATTATACATTCAGTTAAAAATATTTGCATGAACTAGGGGTATGATTAATGAGACAGAACTTACTCACATGAAAAAGGTTAATGTGATTGAAATTGGATCCACTTTCCTATAATAGCATCAACAATCCTTTAAAATTTCTAAAACAATGTCTTAATAGACCATTTAAGTTGTTGTATCCACTACTACAACTTCTATGTGGAAAGAAATGGTTGAAAAACCTTACATTCCCTAGGATATAACGGTCACATTATAGAGAAATATGTTGTTGAGGTTGAAAATAGAATCATATAAATAATATATTCCTATAAAAATATTACTTCTCTATATCATTTCCTTTTTTATTTTGTTTTTCTCTGATTTTTGGATGTCCACACACCCAGGAATTGGTTTTCTTACCATGATGGGCTCCAATGGTGGAAATTAGTCACTGATAGTCATGAATTGATGGAATAAAATATAAAAACCATAAATACCCTTAGAAATTGAACCAATATTATAATAGGGGAATTTAACATTGATGATATTTTCCCACATCACTATTCCAGTAATGTAAAGGAATGAATTTTAGATAACCAGATGGGCCATTATGAGGATTGAGATTTGAATTCATGGGTAAATTTCACATTTTAATGGGAGTGGGAATATGGGGTATGCTAAAGATGCATGGAATACTAGGATGAGGTTCATCATATAAGATTATATGAGGTAGTGTCGATATCCCAATTTCATGTGCACTATCATCCATATCTACTACCATAGCTACTCAGTAGGTGGTCACTAGAAACCAACACTATCTACCTTCACCACGATGATGTTGGGATCATCCATTGGGTTATTTACCACATTTGTGAGATCCTTTAGACAATATATTATTAGGATAAATTCTTCCCAGCAACTATTATGCAGTAGGATGTATCCTCAAAACTAGAAGCAAAAAAAAAATAGATACACTAAATAGACTATTACGACTTCACTGATCTCCCCTTCCCAATATCCCATTCAATACATGGATAGGCCTCTTCTTGAATATAATAGAGGATTTAATTCTAGGAAGTACTATAAAATTACTATGAATTTATCATCTATGTATTTAAAGGTCTTATTAGCTTATTCTGGAGGAATTAGAGTACGAATAATAACAGTACAATGTAAAGGATTGAAACCCATTGATTAGATTCATCACTTTCCAAGAGACCTTTCAAAGTAATTGGTTTTTTCTCATCACTAAGGAATGTATGGTACTGTTCTCAGGTACCCTGGTAATGGGGTCTATTCTAAAATCCTGAAACCAGGTAAACCTCATCATTTAAGTGTCGGTCAGGTTTTACAACCAACTGAGGCACATCACAAGGGGATAATTGACTAGGAACATATATGTCCCTTTCCAATTGCAACATGGGTAGGCCATGGTACATTTCAAGAGGAATGAATTCCAAAACAAAATCCTACCCCCACATTGACTTTATAATTAATCTCCTTAACATCACTAGGGTATGAACGACATTGATTAGCGATGATAGGGTAGTATTCAATATTAGAAAAATTGGAAACATCAACATCCTATCTTTCCCTACCATATCTAGATATATGATTAATAATAGAGAGGGAACCGTTGATGTGAGATTATGTTTACAAACTTTCTGAGGTGGGTTACTGGTTTCTAAAATAGACAACCACATTTTACTGTGATATGTATACCCTATCTAAATTCTAAGAATACATGGAATTTCTCATAGAAATTAATTTGAAAATCATTAACCGGCTTTGGGAAATGGTAACCTTTGATGGCTCTGGGGAAACCAATATACTTCCATGAGTTTCTACTATCATTGGTATTACCAAGAACTATGTGAACAACTAGGTGGTGGTGTATCATGAGGCAGTATTGTGAAAATAGATAATGCAAGTTTCCTTATCATAGGATCCTTAGATACAAAAGGGTAATAGGTGGGCTTCCATCAGGGGAAGTCACTGGGCATGAAGAAGGGAACAAGTTGTGGTAGTAGAGGCCACTGAGGGATAACATGGGACTCCAATACTTCTACAGTTTTGTAAGATCCCTGGTGAAATTGAATCTATATGCATGTAGATCCCATCGAACCGACCACTAGATTTGGAAGAAATATCCATAACTGTTATTGGTCATTCTATAGAAGATATTCTAAAGTGTCTTCACTACTTAGTATAAATGGTGGTTAAAATGATATGACATGAGATATAGGATGAGTGGGGGATACTATGATTATCTCACACCATGGATTGGCTATGTAAAAGGATCATAATGGATGTAATTGAGATTATATAGGTTTAGATCACCAGGATTACAGTCTTATTGTCTTCTAGGAGTGGTTTGATTACCTCTAAAACATTGATTCCATAGTATGTTGGTGTGGAAAAGGTAATATCTACCCCAACTAGGTGCATTCAATTCTTGGTGAAAGACTCAAATGGGGTTGGTTTTGTAAGTTTTGTCCCAGGTGGGTCTAAATCATGATGTAGAGCTAGAGGAAAATAGTGATGGATTCTCCTAGGTAGTGTTGCTGAGTAGGGAATGTCCCATAGATAGAGGGGACATCTCTCTTTATTATAACATGAATTTGGTCCTAATAATAGGATACACATAAATATTTTGAGCTTACTGTAATAACTAAAATATTCAGTATTGTAAAGTCAAATGTTTCAATTCATCTAAGAACCATTTGGAGAATAAATGTAATCCTTTGTAGGAGGTGGGAGGGTGAATCTGAGGAAGACTGGGGGAAAACCTTTAGGCCCACCCATGAAAAATCAGTAGGGGGAATCATAGAGAAAATAGGGACAATATTTATGTTCCTCCATCCTACATGTTCTATATAAGGGGTCAAGCCCTATTGTCTTTTAAGTGACTTCATTAAAAAAATGGGTCATTTTTTCTAAGAGGATAACTATCTAAATTATCTTATATCCTTATGGTAAATTATAATTGCAATTTCAACATTTTCCAATTGTATTGAATGTTTTTTAGAAATTATGTGATAAATCACCATTTATCCTTCTTTAAAGCTTGAAATCATTAAAATTTTGAAGTTATCGATGTAGTTATAGGGGTACCTATCTGTGTGGAGGGGACTCTAGTGGTAGACCTCAACATTGAAGTCCTGGACCTAAAGATATTGGTGAGGGTGGTGGCCACCCATGAAGTAGTGGTTGAATGGTTAATGGAAATGGTTATCATTCAATCCTTCACATCAAGTAAGTCTTTACTCTCAAGGATTATATCTGACCTATTAATTATCATAGGTTAAACAATATAATTATTTATATTTATCAAGATATTGTATGGGAATGAATCTCCATTGAGGCTAACAGTTATATAGAGTCTCAAGGAACTAATACCAAAAATGGATGTTGGAGTGGCAGAGCTAGAACCTAGGATCATTAAAACTGGTGTTGGAGACTCTAAATATGCCCTGATGGATAGGTTAGGTATTGAGGATTTATCTTCTCATGAGAGGTCAAACTTGGTCTTTGAAGAGTGACTTTTCACACCAATAGAGAGTCTAGTGTAGCTTTTTGATAGTGATGAAAAATATAATAATGGTGGATTACATGAATCCATACATCCCATTGATATAGAGATTGACCACTCAGAGAGAATTCATGAAGAGGACCCCACCAATTAGGAATAATAATCCTTACAAAAGTATAAGAATGTTCCATAAGAAGACCTTGATGTCTCTTAGTTGGACATCATTGAAGAGAACCATGTGGTCTGGCATAAGTCATAGATTAGGGTTCATAGAATTATCACATATACTCCATGGGATAATTTAATGGCCCATATGGGTTAACTTCACCACTGGATAATTAACCTAGAGAATATAAGTGTATAATACTACTACCTCCACATGCAGTCCTAAGACATTTTAGCATAATGTGTTCCCATGAAGTGGAAAGAATTCAATGTCTCTCGCTATGAGCACATTTTAAAGGTGGTCAAAGAACATCAGGTGGCGAAGTGTGATATTTCTCAGTTAGAAGTTATTTAACTCTAGTTGGAGTTCATAATCACAATCAAAGAGTAATTCATCATCCAACTAAGGGAATAACTAGTTGCGATAGAAGTTGAGTCAATGGGGACAACCTCTTTGAGGGAATAGTGTAGGACTAAACAAGGTAGGGTTTAGGCCTTTCTGATTTAGTTCATCCTATTTATATGGAATAGATAGTGGATCAGGATAAGTGGCTATAATATATTGACTCAACATGGAAGAGTTTGATTGAGCCAAAGTTAGTATCTCTTGGGCCAAAACATAGGTGTTTTTTGTAATTAGGGAGAGGCTCTGATTTCTAGATGGCCCTCCTTGTATTTTTAAGCAATAAAACAAATCAATTTTTCTAGTTTACTACGATCATTCTTTCACTCTACCATATTATTAAGATAGAAAAATATAAAGCTATAATCCCATGTGAGCTACGCCTTATGTGAGAAACAAAAAAAAATATTTATCATTGACATGAGAGTGTTAGACAGGGAAGATGTTTAAGTATAATTATATTACATCCATATCATTCAGTGTATCATAAATAGAGGAGAATCTTGTAACACCTACTACTCCTCTATAGAAAGTAAATATCAAATCATGAACTATCACACATATTTTCCTTTTAAAGAGACCTGATTCAAGAATTTATTTAAAATTTAAAATTTAGAACATGAAATTGACAAAAATAATTTCATTTTTTGAATTCATCAGAATGAAATTGTCATAGTGTGATTTTTTGAACTTTTTTTAAAAATGTCAGTTTGTAGTTAAAAATTATGGTTTTTATGAAACATGTAATTTTTATGGTATTACCATTATATAAGAATGACCTATAAGTTTAGAAAACCTTTTATGTAATCAAATTTTAATTTAATGAATAATATTATAAATTTTATAATTTTCTTTGAACTTATAAGACCTATGTAAAATATTTTTAGAAGTAATTAAAATTGTACATTAACATTAAAACCCTTTTTTGGTCCTTTCATTAAATCAAGTATTTTTAAGGTAGAATCTTTTATTGATTTCCATAAAACTGTCGTATAGTTTATATTATTTATATTAAATATAACTATTTCATTAAAGTTGGTATTCAATATTATTTTTCATTATATATATATATATATTTATTTAAATATTTAATTCCTTATTTCTCTAAAAAACATTTTTACGTGACTGAGATTATTTATTTTAAAATTAACATTTCACACCTCTAGAAATATTATTTGATAAATTTTGTTTCCAAATTTTAAATGATTGTTATAAAATTATGTAAAAGTTCAGTCATAATCTTTTTTATTAAAATTAATTACAAAGGATAGAAATTATTTAACATGGTAAAAGTAAATTAGGGTAAAACATAAAAGTTAAAAAAAACACTAAATCACTCAAATGTTTCTCAAAAAAGATTGGTTGGGTGATTTTTTACCCACACTCATTATCCATATATTTGTTTCCACTTTTTTCCATTGACACTACAATAGTAACCTTATATTACTAAAAATGTAAGGGTTACTCTCAAACAACCCTTTCATTCACATATAAAATGGAAAATCATTTAATAATTCAAGGCATGATTAACTTTATAATTACCTATTAAAACTCCTCTATTTCAATATCCTTAGAACCCTCTCCCAAGAACATATCTTAATCCCTTCAAATTCAAGGATTCTTGAAGGGAAAAATCATTTCCCTCACATGAGAATTATCAATTCCTTAATTTTCTTCTTAATTATCATCTTTACCAATTTATTCTGAGAAAAAAAGTGTAATTATATTATTATAATTTATATAATTTAATATTTTTATATTAATTTTACTTTTATTATTTACTCAGATACCCCTCCATTAATAAAAAATCATTGTTTTTTCATTGTGAGAACATCTTCCACCATAACATAAGGTGTTGTGTTTTCCTTCACCATCATGCAAGGTTGGTTAAAAAGATGGTATTAAATAAAAAATATGATTTTTATTATATCAATAACATTTTTTTGGGAAAAAATACATAACCTATTAATTATATGTCAAACAAATAATTATCATTTTTTAAAAAGTTTAAAATAAGTATAGTATGAGGATAATCTTTTATTAAAATTATATAATGTTTTCATATTATTTACTTATTATTCAGTTTACTTTTAATTATGATTTATCACATGGATATACAAAAAATAATATCATTATACTCTAGTTATAATAATATTTCAACAAAACCACTTATTAGTTATTCATTAATTCTGGGTATGTTCATGTTTTTGTTAGTATAACCATTTACAAGAACAACACTTTGAATTTATATCATGAATGGGTATGGGAACATAATAACTAGTAAAATATAATAAAATTGTGTAAAAATGATTTTTTTTTCTTTTTAGATGTAAAATAAATATCTAATTCATCAATTAAGGAATCAACCTCCATTCCTCAAAAATAACCAAAACATTCTTATTATCAAATTCATCTTCAAGGATAAGGACTAAAACACTCATGAAATGAATTTGAAACATAATAAATTATTATAAAACATCCCAATAGTATCTTTAATGACCTATTAATAATTAAATTTCAAATAAGAATGAATGTGAACACTGCTTCTTGGAAACTAGTACAAATGTTTGCAACTATGAACACTCGATGTGGATAATTGGAATAATTATTATAGAGAATAATCATTTATGAAGATTATGAATGAAAATGGATATGAATAAGGTTTATAATTAAATTATTAAGATTTATATGTTTATGATACATGGTTTTAAAGTACATTATTATAATTTAGGACAAGTGGTAAGGGTTATCATCTCAATTTCCCTTTATTGAGACAAGTATTGTATTGATGCACCTAATTTCATTTATGTGGTGTATATATTTCTTATTTGATATATTATCATGAATTATATTTTAATCAAGTTATATAAATTCTTAATTGAAATTACACCCTTTTAATTGGTTTGATTTAAAAAAATTAAGTTCTATGGCTTTTCTTAGTCCCAATTCATATTCATTAATAAATAATACATATAATTCACCATATTATCTCTATATATAGAGTGGGTTCTCTCTACCTGGAGGAGTTTGGGTGTGTTTTTTAGCTTTGGTGGTTAACATGATTCTAGGGAATATTTTATGCAGATCTAGTTTAATGGTACATGTTTCAATAAAAATGAAAATATGGCCTATTTGATTTTGCATGTAGCATGGTGTTGGATGATCTAGTAGGCACATAATAAATCCATGTTAGAGGGAGCTCTAAGTTCATAGATTTCTCTACTGGTGAAATCACATAGCATGACTATGGATCTTGGTCTTTTATTGGAGAATTTGAAGCGTGATCCATCGTTGAAGATGCTATGTCACGGTAGTAATATTGGATTTATGTCTCAGTGGGTACTCTCACGGGGAAAATGGGGGAAATGCAATCCACCTCAAGTAATCTTAAAGCTTAACACTAATGGGTTTTTCTGGAATGGGTCTGATCGGGTTGGTGGTGTGTTTCGTGACAATAGAGGATTTGTAGTACATGATTCTTTACTAATTAAGTTCATGGAGACTCTCTAATAGTTGAGGCTATGGATATGCTCAGTGGTATAAAGATTTGAATGGCTCAATCTTGAGATCTTGAGGTGGTGGAGACAGATTCATTATTAATCTATAATTCTCTCCACAGGAAGGCATCCACCCCAATTATTATCAGCTATATCATCTGGAAAATTAAGTCTCTTCTTAGGGGTCAGGGGTAGGTTAGTTATACATGGAATGAAGGAAATAGGGTTGTATACATACTTGAATCTAGGAATATTTAGAATGGGAATATCACCATATTTTCTAGTTTGGGTTAACTTCCTCATGAATGTGTGAATATTTTAATGGGTGATGCTCTCAGCTTACATTTTTATCACCCCCTAATGGACTTTCCTTGTTCTTTTTTTGTTATTTACTAAAAATATTTTCATTGAGGCCATGTTCCCTTATTTATTGGCTTGAGATTTAGTTCCTTCCCAAATAATGAATATTTTTGGTAACTCAATTTCAGTTCACTAAGTTTTGATTATTCTATGAGCATATTTCATTTAATTTGGGTACATTATACCATTTTATTGTATTATATGACATTATATAATTTTTGGGGGATATACATTCCAACCACCTTAACCCATTGATAAATATTTCTCATTTATTAGGCTATATTCTATTGAAACCATCCACTTTATTTTCCTTGATTTCTTATGATCATGTTATTCCAATATTATCTTAGTTAATTATCTATTTTTATCTATGGTATGAAAATAAAATTTTTAAATAACACATATTGGATGATGTTTATCTAGAAGTTATTTTATTCTATTAACATGGGGAAAAGTATTGGAATTCCAATATGGATTATTATTTTCAATTGGATAGTGTATTATTTATCCATCCACCTTCCTCTAGATGGGTTATAATCAAGTTATCAATTTTTTTACATAGGGAAAGGTATTGTCATTTCATATGTTGTTATTTCAATATACATGGTTACTTTCAAGGTTGATTATGTATTGTTTATTTATTTTCTATTATAGGAAATACATTGGACTTAAATAAGGGATGGGTGGTTCCTAGCATTATTTATCCCCTTATTGTATTGATAGGTATCATGGGACAAAATAGGTTGGGTTTTGGTGTACAACTATTAACATAACAAGATAATACCTTGATTTTAGTCTCAATGACAAGTAAAGTGTCTTAGAAAAAGGACTTGATAGAATGTTTTTTATGCCTGACATTATGCATTCCATCAATATGAGATCAATGATTATTGGTATCCATATTTTTTTTGTTTTCATGGATATATAATTCCCTTGGTTTTTATAGATTGTGGATTATTTTTGTTTATTTATTCTTTCCATATTACTATATCTGTGTTTATGTTATGTAAGATTCTATTGTATGTTACACTTTAATGAGTATCTGAGCTCATCCTTATTGGTTTTACTTTCCCGATGAATCCAGTAATAGGATTATGTGTAATTTTCATGGATATGATGGAAGGTATAATCTTGTTCTCGCAATATATTCATATTGTATGTTATGTTTTTTAAGTGTAATGAATGTATATATCTATTCATCTAAGGCTACTAATCTATTGATATTTTGGGAACTCTTTTACTTTGTACGAATTATGTTACAAAACTATTGGATCTAAGTTTATAGAGTTTGGGATATTATAGTTGGTATCAAAGGAATATTATTAGAAACCTTTGGAATTATATTTATAGGAACCACATGAGATAGTATAAGTACTATGAAACCCCCCAGGATTTCTAGGGATCACTCTATACAACTTAGTAGGAATTGTATTTTACAAATCAATATCACCATTTAATTATGTGTATGCAATTATAGAAAAATAGTGACTTACAGGAATAATGTAAACTATATCAAAAAATATATTCAATGTCAGGATATTCCCCCTGAATGAGAAAATGAATATGAATTTAAACCTAAATTTATTAGGGATGTTGACTGAGGTTATGAAAAACATCCTCACCTATATAGAGTTACGTATTAATCCCCAACATAGTATACCTATGTTGGAATTATTCATGTGACATAAACCTCCCACCTTTAGTGTAACTATTGATCTATTGGTAGTTGAGCAATAAATCAATTCCTTAAAGAAACTTTTTTTGGATTTGAGATATTAGAAAAAGGAAGAAATTCATCCTTATGGTATGTCATTTGAATGGAGTGACATCACCTCCTCATTCATTTCAAGACCCAACCCCAATATATTTTTTTAATAATATTATATGTAAAGTGTAAATTCAAATGTATCTATGAATAAATAAGGTGTCCTAATAATAAATAATGTTCCCATCATACAAAATTTAGTTGATTTTTTCCAGAAGAATATCATAAAAATCCACCATAGTCTAATGTTGAGTTCTATATTGAAATCATTCCTGATGCAAGACCAGTATCTAAAACTCCTTTTATACTAGAACCATTGGAGTTTGTGGAATTGAATAAATAGATGAAGGAGTTGAGTGATGAGAGATTTATACGCCCTAGTGTTTCTTCATGAGGAGCCCCTTTTTTATTCGTGATAATGAAGTACGGGTCTCTGATAAATTTCATCGAGTATGAAGAGGTGAATTCAATTACTATAAATAATATGTATCATTTTTCATGTATTGATGACATATTTTATCAATTTTAACAAGACCAATACATTTCCAAGATCGATATGTGCCCTAGTTATCATCAACTAAGGGTGAATAATGATGATATACCAATGACGTCATTTCAAACATGGTATATACAGTATGAGTTAATATTAATTCCTTCTCTATTAACAATTCAGATTCAGTGTTTATATATATGTCGAATAGAGTATTATATGAGTATCATAAAACATTTTTTTTAGTATTCATTGATTATATATTGATATACTCTAAGAGGTATAAATTTCATGAGAGTTATTTTCAAATAATTCGGGAGACCTGCATAAAAACAAATTATATAGGAAATTTAGTAAGTGTGTATTTTGGATAAATAATGCCTCTTTTGTAGGAAATATTTTCTTTATGGATAGAATATCTTTTATCCCTCAAAAGATAATTGTAAGAACCCGGTTCTTATTTTTGTGGTACGGGTTTTTTTCTTTTCTCTTTTCCTTAAGTGTTTTTTAGAAATAAGGAAAATGGGGGGAAATCCCAAATTTTAGGACTAAAAAACATGTACTTTTCCACACTTCATGTACTTTGGTCGTGTGGGATGAGTATACAGGGCGTGTAGCCATGCTGGCGATGAAAGGTGTAAAAACTGACCACACGCCGTGTAGTGGGTATTTACACGTCGTGTAGTCAGTCGGTAGGCAAATAGTAAGGCGGTGGAAGTAGCCACCAGCTGAGCATCAGTACACACTGTGTACTCATGGATTACACATCATGTACTCATGTTAACTGATGAATAGTGCCACGCTGGCGAGAAGCCACCATAGGAACAGTTAAAAATGGAAAGTACACGTTGTGTAATTAAGTAGTACATGCCATGTAGTTTGTTTTTTTTTTTTTGCTTAATATGGGAATTAGCCTCCCCTATTCATAGGGAAGGCTTAGAACTGGAGGATGAGTTGGGAGAGAAGGCCGGACCTTTGTAGATCCCCCGATCGAGTACCAGGAATCCGTTTTATGCACCGTCGATCTCCCTGGAACCGCACGGGTGAGTTCTTCCTCCTCTTTACGTAGTTCATTCCAATTCTTCCTCTAAGGGAAGTTACTTGAGTTTGAAAGAGGTTCTATTATATGTCAGATCTACATCGTTCTTGGACGATTCGAGGGTCATCATTCATGTATACCATTCAAGGCATTTAAGCTAGGTGTCTTGGTGTTTAAATTCTTACTATTGTGTGTTTTTGTGTACTGTTGTGCTACGAACCCATGTTGGGGTATCGTGTGGCTGAGGCCATGGATATTTTGAATACCTATAACTGTAAAGGTAATTAAATGTGATAATAAACTATTGTTTGGGATCGCTTCTTGGATCCAGGACCACCCCTGGGGTATGTTCCTCTATTTAGCTGTTTGGCCAGGATACCCGAGGGTATTCCATGCTTACTTTATGAATTACTTTTTCCTTGAGAGGAATTGTAAATAATTTCATGTTTAAATGTTGGGCATGGCCCAGTTACTTTATAGCCTAAGGGAATGGTTACTTTATAGCCTGAGGGCATGGATATTGTATAGCCTAAGTGTGTGGTTACTTATAGCCTGAGGGTGTGGTTACTTTATAACCTGAGGGCGTGGATATTTTATAGCATGAGGGTGTGTATATTGCATAGCCTTAGGGCATAATTACTTTATATTCCTGAGGGCGTGGTTAATATATTGGCCTGAGGGTGTGGTTATATTATATTATCCTGAGGGCATGGTTCTGATGAGCACAAAATGTTATTAAATTGAAAGGTTAAATGAATAATAAAAATGTCAATATAACTGGTAAAGTTAGTTACTTTTGAGTACTGCTTAGTTTATTTCATTTTATTACTATACACTGTTGTTGCATATTTTTCACACAGTTGGGCATGTGCCTTTGGTGGGTGCCTACTGCGATTTATTTCTCACACCCTGTTTGGGTCATGTCTTCAACCTGAATAGATTACATTTCTGTAAGTGTCGACAGGGGAAACAGTCCCTATATAGGTACTAGATTATAGTAGAAGAGTAGGGGAGCATGGGACCGAGCTTAGGCTCGTGATGTTGCCGGTTGTGTTGTTTTTTTCTATTGTACCTAGACTTTCTATTGAATCTTATTGTACTATTGTGTAACATGTTCTGGCTATTTTCTTATAACTTGAGACAAGTTGCATCATTATCTATATAACTATTGGTTATCTTTTACTGCAGTTGTTTATTTTAAATGTGTATGGTTTATTTCTTCCACTATTGTTGTATGTCTTATTTAGTATTCCACTGCGCTACACTTTGAAAAATGATGGAATAGTTTCCCCACTATCAGACCTAGGCCCTCGCTGCTAGTCGGAAGCCTCTGGCATTTTGGGAAATGCGCTTGAGGTCATGTGACCAACCGGGTTCGGGGCACCCGTTGAGTGGCACTCAGATCCGGTACGTTACAAAGTGGTATCAAAGGGGTTCTTTTCTTTGACTTAATATTTGGAGCCTTAGTCAGGGATAGGATGGGAACGGTACTTGGTAACAAGCTGTGCTCGGGAGTAGCAAAACCGTGTACAGGGAAAAGCCAGTCTACCTTGTATTTTTTCAATTCTTGTGATTTTAAAAATTTTACAGTTGATTTGATTTCACCGTTGGGTGACGCACTTGTGATTGTGCTATTTATAATTTATCCATGGGTTATATTTAGTTGAAAACCCAATGAGATGAGGGTATTCCATCTCATGTATCATTTAGTCACATGCTAGAAATCACATGCCATTCATAGTTCCATGCCATGTAGGTGCATTAGAAATTGAATGTTGTAGTGATAGTCGTTGTGATAGAATATAATGTTGTTGTGATAGCTGCTTTGATAAATACCTGTAATGTGATAGGGTATGTTTGTCTGAGGCCTTGATAAAATGAACGCCAAACTTTGGTTACTGGGAAGTATGGACCCCCATTGACTGGAATTTGGTGGATCATTGGTTGTTTACCGCGTTTATAACACATATAACATGAAAAGCTTTGATCCGTGGGGATTATGGGCCCTCATGGATTAGAATTTGGCTCTTAGGTGTTGTTTTTCAGTATTTTCTGGGGTCAGGAGTAGTTTTAGAGACCTACTATCTGGAAAACCCTGGATACATGTCGTGTAGTTCCTTAGACACAGGTCGTGTGTCCTTCTCTTCGAGAAGAAAAGAAAACTTTTTAGGTACATGCCGTGTACCCTTAGTACATGCCCTGTAGACTCTTCCCGTGTCATAGACCGTGTGGGTGGGGACACGGGGAAGGGAAATTCTTGTGGCAAAAGCACTGTGTACCTGATGTACACGCCGTATAGTGTTGACCCAGAGTCCGGTCATGTAATTAACAACATGGGTCGGTGGAATATTTTTGTACACACCATGTCAATGATGAACACGCCATGTAGTCTGACCTAAGGACCCGGTCGTGTAATGAACAAACAAGGGTTGGTGTTACCTCCTCTTTAACACACCGTGTAGTCTTGACTGGTGAGAGACCGTGTGGACCTGACCGTGTGGTTTGTAAAATGGGGTGGTGTACACGCCGTGTTCGGGTGTAACATGCCATGTAGTTTAAGCCGAGTAGTTGGCCGTGTCACAAATGACACAGGCAGTTGGAAAGTTACACCATACACATCGTTGGAAATTATATAGGAAATTTAGTAAGTGTGTATTTTGGATCAATAATTCTTCTTTTGTTGGAAATATTTTCTTCAAGGATGGAATATCTTTTATCCCTCTAAAGATAATCGTAGTTATAGAATGGATTACAAAAATGAACATAACTAATGTCTATAGTTTTCAAGGCTTAGTAGGTTATTATTTGTGGTTTTTTCAAGATTTATCCTAGTTGGAAAACCCATTAACCATGTTAACCAAGAAAGTATTTAAATTCACATTTTCAAGGGGATGTAAGTAATATTTTTAATATACAAAGAGAATTATAAATAATGAAATGGTTTTGACTCTACCATTAGGTGTGGAATGATTTGTAATTTATATTTATATATCAGAAAAAGTAATTGGTTGTGTCCTTACTAAGAATAATAATGTGATTTAATATTCCTCAAGGAAATTGAAAATGAAATAAAAAAACTATCCAACTCGCAAAATTAAGATGTCATTTGTAATCTTTTATTTGAAAATATGGATAAACCACCTATATGGAGAAATAATAAAGATAAAAATGAACCATTAATGTTTGAAGTATATCTTCTCTATGAATGAGATCAATATGGAGAAAATAAGATGGTTGGAACTAATCAATGACTATGATTTCTCGATACACTACCACCTTAGGAAGGAAAAAAGGGTGTCTAATTAACATGCACCTATTGTGGGTGGGGTGGGGGGAAATAAAAGCTCTAATTTTTCCTACTACAATATAGAGGCTAAATAGGGTCGTCTCACCTGGGGAGATTTACACCTGCCTACCAACTTTATTCCAATTCACCTATACTACTTGTTTTTTTTTGTTTTTTTTTTTGCTTTATGAAAACTATATAATTATGAGAATTGAGAAAAGAGTGAAAATATATATTAACATGAAATTTAAATTATATTAGAGAAAGTACATGGCCTTTTACAATTTGGATTTAGGTTCCAAACATTTTTTATGTTGTTTTGATTAAATTTATTTTGATAACCCAATTACGAATTCCCATTCTTTGATTAATATTCTTTTATTTAGTTATTGTGAAACCTTGAATTCCAAAGAAATATAGATTCCACCACCCCCTATAATCAATATTGATGGAATACCACAATCAAAAGCATAACGCCTTCCAGGACTCGGCTCCCCCATATGTTGTTTCATCCCTTAAGGAAATTAAATCCACAAGTGAACAACTTGTGTTTAAAGGAAGGAAGGTAAAAGATTTAAATAAATGAATATAAGTGATTTTTTGTTCCATGTTTTCATGGTAAATCACCATAATTATACACTTCACACTTTTTCACCACAAACATAAATAAAACACATAAATTGAATAATATAATTAAGGTACACCCAATACTCCCTTGATTCCAAACCTCGGGTTAGTTACTCATTGTTGAGTGCAAGAGGACACAGTGGAAGAGATGAGAGAAGGAGAATGAGAAAATTAAAAATAAACTGAGACATTGGAAGAAAATAGATAACAGATAACTTTTTAATAAAATATACATAATTAAATATATTTAAACAAAATAAAAATATTATAGTATAAATTGAAAGAAAATAGAAAAAATAGCAAAGAAACAATAGCCCGATGACATCCTCTGATACTTCAATCTGTTAAAAGTACCCTTATATTTATATATGGATAAAACCTCTATACCACTATCATTTTTATCTTTCCATGTAATTTCATTTTATCAAGTCAAATTATGCACATAACCTTTTATATTATTTACATAAAATCTACAGATATCCTGGTGTTTCCTTTTTTGAGCATAGACTCAAACTCCATAGTGACCGTAGAAGCATATATCCTTATTATTCATTATGGTAGCACTCCATTTTCTACCATTTAGAATATATGTAATGACCCTAAATTTTTAATTATATTTGTTTCCTAATTTTGTGTGTTATTTTTTACTCAACAAAACTATATCCTTTAATTATTGAAGTGGGTATAATTAAAATGAGACCATTGGGTTTCGACTATTATTTGATTGTTGGTCAATATGATCATTGAAAACTATAATCTTAACATTGTGTTTTTATAAATATGGTTATCTTGGTTAATTAACACAGAAATAAGATTGAATGGCATCATCCAATAGACTCGAGCCATATGAATCCCATCTATCAGAGATTGGGAAGGAGGTAGCATCACTGGGCTTTGCTCTGGACCATGCCCAAGCTGAACATCAACGTATGATGCTTGAATATAATTGCCTAAGGGAGAAGTTCAAGCTGATAGAAATCACCACTCGGGTAATGTTTTATGAGCCACCCCAAGATTCTATCACCATAGAACACCTTACACTTAGGCCATATGCTAGTGTTATAAGGGGATATGTAACAAGACCTTAGTTGCTTTGTGTAATATTTTTATATAAATAAAATTTTTATTTCTTCTTATGGGAAATTTTGTAAATTTCAAATTTCCAGATAAATATAGGATTTGTATTATTGATGAATTAAAAAAAGGGGTATTTTAAAATATTTTTGTATTCATTAAATAATTAATAATGTCAAATGATTTTCAAAAAATGGTCTTCTACGATTGTGATCAGGGAGAAATTTAGAGTCTAACAAGATTAACTTGGTTTTTAGTGAATAGTAAAGTAGGAATGGTAAAATACCCATATGAATAGTAATGAATAGTAATTTGACCAAAAAAAGAAACTTCACCCATGAATGTATAAATACATTTTAGACATCTGAAAAGCGAAAAAATGATCAAAGCTTATGTTTTGGTATTTTTGTACTCTATAAATCTTTTATTTACAATTTTATAATTAATGTAAAAATTTAAAAAGGAAATTTATTTTCATAAAATGTAATCATAAATTTTTACTTTATTGACTTGTGGGTATATGATATTTTTATGGGATCTTGATTACTTTTTTAAGGTGTTACAAAACGAGTTATAGTTTTAAAGTTGTATTTTTGGAATAAATAATGATTTTATTTAAAAATTAAATTGAAAATATTTAGAAAATTATTTTCATAAAATGGAATTTATTTTTGAATTTAGAGCATCGATATTAGGTTAGGGTGAATTTTTGGTATTTTTTTGAAATAGTTGAATTATCGGTGAGCAGAATAAATGCAATTTTGAGTTTCAGGTGTTTAATGACATCATTAATGATGTAATAATGATGTAAGCTTTCTGGTCGACTTATGAATATTGGGATATGCTATGAGGTTTCCCAATTGGCTAATACCATGGGAAAATACGATGGGCAAGCCCATGGTTTTGCAAATACCACCAATGAGGTGTCCCTTGGAAATTAATAATTTATTCACTCACTTTTCTTATAAATACCAAGCCATTACCCTCATTCATTTCATTACAAAATCGTCCTTAACGAATTTATGGTCTCCTTAACTCTCAAGTAGTCCTCCCAAGGTTCCATCAAGACTCCCAAGGTTCTGACTTTCATGCTTTCGAAGTTACTCTTCAAGGTAAGGGAATCTTTCACCCTCCCCTTTTAAGTCATGAATTCCTTTATGTTGTGTATTATAATTTCCACCTATTTATGTTTAGGGTATGTTATTATATGTTCTCATTTCTTTAAATTTCATGTCTAATTGTTGAGATACCATTTCTGCTCTCATAAAATTTTTTTCTAAATTTTTAAGTGACGTTGTTAGGCTGCCGAATTTCACGTAAAAGAAATCGCATCTTCTCTATTCTTTCATGTTGTATGTCATTAAAATATCCATACCATGTTCTTATCTCCATGTTATTCTGTATTTATATTGTAATATTAGTTATTTATGAGTGGTTAGCCTTGTACCCTATCTTTTTATTATTTTCTAAAACTATGTTATATAGCCATTATGCTGCCGAAATTTCATCTCAAAATTTCTATCTCTTTCTCTCAAGAAATTCTATTGTTTGTTTATGTGAATACCCAGACCTATTTCATTTCTATAGATGTTCATAAATATATAAAAATGATATATTTTATTCTGGAATTGACATACATTTAATCCTCACTCCCTTTCCATGGGTTATAAATGACATAACGATCTTATTTTTAAGATCCTTTAAAACGTCATGATTTTGAAATGAACCCATTTATTTTATTATCTTTGGGTTATTTATGAAATTTTTGATTATGATCTATGTGGATCACATGGAAATAATGATATATTAAGGCTTCACCTGGACAGCGCTCCAATGCATTGGGTAAAGAATTAATCTCTTGAGATGACAAGTTTCACGTTACCTTGGTGAATAACTTTGGTAATTTTTATGACACCTCAGGGACAAACCTTGGTGATATGTTCATGAATGTATAAATGAAATGTTGTAGCCACATATTCAAGTTATGATTCAATTTATTTTTATTATTATATTCATGTTCTTACATTTCTCATGCCTTTATGACTTTTATCATGTTCTTATTAATATTTCTCAAGATCGCATGCCAACTATTTGACTTGTTTCCTTACTGAGTCTTCTGGTCACCATTTTCTTTAATGTATGTCTTCAGGATATGAGATGCAGTAATTTTACATAGTATGAACCTATGATAAATCTCTATGAGTGGTTTAGAAGAATGTTTTTTTCATGTATTATGTTCCTGATTTCCAAGACACTATACTTTAAAGCTCCTCTGTTTGTAAAATGTAATTAAAATTTATGTATTAAAAAGGCGGGATGCCATAGTTGGTATCAAAGGATAGTTTAGTTATTTATGGAAATTAGGCTATTAAATAATTAGGAATAATCTTATAGAAATGTTTAAATATAGGAAAAATTCTTGGTATTTTGGTGAGTATTAAGTAAGTGGTTTATCAAGAAAATATATCCATGTCTGGATACGAGTAGGTAGAGGCGGCTTTGGAGCAGAGGTACCTAGGATTGAAAACTCTGACAATGAGTTTTAGTCTTGACCCAGGGTATCATGGAACACGATAACGGGCCTTGCTGCACTCTTGGTTATGACACTCCTAGGGGATATGTTTGGTTAATCACAATATTTTTATGAATCATTATGAAGGAATTACAGAGAAAATTAATTGTCTAAGCATGAAGTTTTAAGACATAAAATCCTCTATAGTTAAAAGATTTGTAAATGAAATAAGTTTCTCACTAATGTTTTATTCTTTTAAAAATGGCGGGTAATAGGGGGAACCGTGAAAATGGTGACTGCAATGGACCGTGCGCTGACGACCCTCCGATGGAATCCAGAATGGAAACATTCATGCGAATGGTGAACCAACTGACTCAAGTTATGGGAAATAACTTGAATCAAGATGATAGAATGATCTCACCGCGAAGGGAATAACATTCTGTTGGGTTTTTTATACGTCAATGACCACCAACCTTCAGTGGATCAACTGACCCATTGATTGTTTATTAGTGGATTAGCTCTATCGAGAAGATCTTTTTTGTGCTCCGCTGTTCAGAGCAAGATAAGGTCACCCTAGCTATCCATCTCTTAGAAGGAGAAGCTAATCAGTGGTGGGAGCTAAGTAAAAACATAAGGAAAAGAGTGAAGGTTAAATATATAGAGTGAGAAGAGATCAGAGGGATCTTCTTCAGTAAGTATTTCCCTTGTTCCATGAGAACAAGAATGGATAAGGAGTTTCTCAAGCTGAAGCAGAAGTAGAATGATTTGGTGGGAATCTATGAGATAAACTTCACAAGGCTTTCACATTACACCTTTAGCTTTTTCATGGATCCAAATGGCAAGGTTGATAGATTTTTCGGTGGACTGAGACCTCATCTATGTAAGAATATAGCCAACCGAGATTATGACATCTATGATGAGATCGTGCGAAGTGCGATGAAAGTTGAACTAGAGTTTGGTGAGATGTCGTGGTCTCATAAATCCAAGGACAAAAAGAGATAAATGGAGCCAAGATTTGGGAGGATATTTGATCAAGGAAGAGGAGGCAAGAAAGTGCAACATCCCACGTGTAATAAATGTGGGAAAAGGCATTCAGGGAACTGCCTGCTCGGGAGAGGTAAATGCTACAAGTGTGGAAGAGATGGTCATATTGTGAGGAATTGTCATAGTGAGGTGAAACCTCAACTTCCAAACACTAAGGACAAGGGGAAGATGGTGCAGGCCCTACCAAATGTCCATTTCTTTAAGTGTGGACAACTTGGGTACTTTTCCAATCATTGTCCAAATCTGAGGGCTGTCGAGGGGAACCACCATCAGCCTCACTAAAGGCCAAGGGAGAAAGTTCATGCTTTTGCTATGATGGCAGCTGAAGTTGAAGCTCCAAATGATTTGGTAACAGGTACTTTTGTTGTTCTCTCAAATCTAGCAAGTACTTTGTTTGATTATGGTTCTATGCATTCCTTTATTTCCTCCATGTTTGCAACGAATTTAGAATCAGCCCCCGACTTTCTAAAAGTAGAGTTATCAGACAAGACTCCTAGTGGGATTATACAAGCATCATCAGTGTTTAGAAACTCTAGTATTTACTTTGGTGAGCACAATCTTATCACAAATCTAGTAGTCATTCCCATGCTGGAATTCGACATTATACTAGGGATGGACTGTCTCTCAAAGTATAATGCTAAGATCAAATGCAGAAGTAACGAAATATCAGTACTCTTGAATGGAAAACCTACAATTATCTTCCAAGGAGAGATATCTCAAACTAATATTTGTCTAGAAGAACAACCTATATCCTTATTTATGGAATTGATTGGTGAAGAAGAATAAGGAAATGAGAGTTTGAGGATAGAAAATGTACCCATCGTCCAGGAATACGTTGACGTATTTCCTAAGGAGTTGCATGGACCTCCCCCAGAAAGAGAGGTAGGGTTCTCCATTGAACTCATACCTGGATCTCATCTAATATCAAAGACCCCATATAGGATGGAAAATGTGGAGCTGGAGGAATTAAAGAAACAACTCCAAGATCTTTTGGAGAAGGGGTTTATCCGACCGAGTGTCTCTCCTTGGGGAGCACCTGTTCTCTTTGTGAAGAAGAAGGATTGATATATGCAGCTATGAATTGATTATAGAGAACTAAAAGGATCACAATAAAGAAGAAATACCCTCTTATAAGAATTTATGACTTATTTGACCAACTTCGTGGGGATAAATTCTTCTCTAAGATCGATCTTCGATATAGTTATCATCAATTGAGGGTGAGAAAGAAGATATTAAAAAAACCGCCTTCCGATCAAGATATGGGCATTATGAGTTTGTTGTTATGCCTTTTGGACTGACTAATGAACCTGCTATTTTTATGGATTTGATGAATAGAGTTTTTAAAGACAACCTTCATACCTTTGTGGTAGTTTTTATTGATGATATTATGATATATTCCAAAATTCGTGAGGAGTATGAGGATCATCTAAGGGTTATTTTGCAAACTCTACGGAAGGAGAGACTTTTTGGAAAGTTCAGTAAATGTGAATTCTTGTTAAAAAATGTTGCTTTCTTGAGACACATTGTTACCAATGAAGGAATCATAGTTGACCATGCAAAGAAAAAATTTGAAGAGGATTGGCCTCATCCTATAACAATAACTGGGATCCTTAGTTTCCTTAGATTAGCGGGATATTATAGGAGGTTTGTGAAAAAAAAATCACTAATTTCTAATCCATTAATCAAGTTAACTCAAAAAAGGGTTAAGTTCATCTGGACAAAGGAGTTTGATGAAATTTTACAAGAGCTGAAGAAGAGATTGGTTACTACACTTGTGTTAACTCTTCCCTCAAGTGAAGAAGGATTCGTTATTTTTAGAGATGCATCTCTGAAAGGGCTTGGGTGCGAACTCATGAAAAATGAAAAGGTCATTTCTTATGCACCTTGATAGTTGAAGATTCATGAGCAGAACTATCCTACGCATGATCTGGATCTGGTTGCGGTCATTTTTGCTCTGAATATATAGAGGCACTATCTTTATGGGGATAAATGTGATATATATAGAGACCATCAAAGTTTAAAGTATATTTTCACACAAACGAAATTGAACATGAGAAAAATGAGATGGTTGGAAATTCTTAAATACTATGATTGTTCAATTCATTATCATCCTAGAAGAGAAAACAAAGTCGCTTATGCATTAAGCAAGAAAGACCCAGATGTTCTGTCCATTGTGAGGATTAAGAGAGATCCTTTGATCAATGACCTAGTAAAATTGGACATGGGAATTATAAAGGAAGGGACATCATCAAACATAACCCAAATTATTTCTCAACCGTCATTACTATAGAAGATCAAGAAAGCTTAGAAAGAATATCCTTTTTTACAGAAGATGTTTGAATCTGTGAAGGATGGGAAGTTTCCTGAGTTCAATATTGATCAAGAAGGTGTACTGAAATTTTGCACAAGACTATGTGTTCCATATATTATGAAAATAAAGAAGGAAATTATGGATGAATCTCATAGCTCTAATTTATCTATACATCCTGGAAGCACAAAAATGTATATGGACCTTCGTGATCATTATTAGTGGGATAATATGAAAAGGGATATTTTTTACTACACTTCATGGTTCTTGGTATGTCAGTAAGTGAAGGTAGAGAGACAACTTCCTAAAGTGGTATTGCAACCACTACCCATACCAGCATGGACGTGGGACAATATCACTATGGACTTCGTCATTGGTCTTCTGAGAACTTCCAAAGGAAATAATGCGATATAATTTATTGTGGACTTTCTCACCAAGACTGCCCATTTTATCTCCATTAGGGAAGATTTCTCTCTTGATCAACTTGCCAGGATTTACGTGAAGGAAGTGGTAAGGCTGCATGGAGTTCCACTTTCTATCGTATCGGATCATGATCCAAGGTTCACATCAAAATTCTGGAAAAGTCTTCAACATGCTTTGAGCACTGAATTGAATTTCAGTATGGCCTATCACCCCCAAACTGATGGCCAATCTGAAAGGACTATTCAAACACTCAAGGACATGTTGAGAACTTTCTCAATGGAATTTAAAGGTGGATGGGATCAACATATCTCTTTAGTTGAGTTCTCTTACAACAACAGCTTCCACTCGAGCATTCAAATGGCACCCTATGAAGCTCTATATGGGAAGTGATGTAGAACCCCAACTTGTTGGGATGAAGCTAGTGAGAGAAAGCTTCTTGGGCCTGATCTTCTGTAGGAGATGACAGAAAAGGTCCATGCCATCCAACAATACATTAAGGCTGCTCAGAGTTGGAAAAAGAGCTATGATGACAACCGTCAAAGGGACTTAGAGTTTGATTTTAGTGAAAAATTCATTCTTCATATTTCTCCTTGGAAGAGAGTCGTGAGGTTTGGGAAGAAAGGGAATCTCAGCCCTAGGTACATTGGCCCCTATGAAATCCTTGATCGTGTGGAAGCAGTGGCCTGTCGGCTTACACTTCCTCCAAATCTAGCACAAGTTCATGATGTCTTCAATGTGTCCCTCTTGAGGAAGTACATACCTGACCCTTAACATGTACTAAATCCAGAGGTGGTACAACAGGAACATGACCTCTCTTATGAGGAGTAGCCGGTGGAGATCTTGGATCATAGAGACAATGTTCTACGTAACAAGAATACCCACCTTGTTAGGTATTGTCGAGGAACCACAAATGTGAAGAATCCACGTGGGAACTGTAGGATTCTATGAGACAGAAGTACCCACACCGTTTCTCATCAAAGGGTACAAGATAAAATATTGGGGGAGAAATTTCTTAAGGGGGGAAGAATGTAACGACCTAAACTTTTTAATTACATTTGTTTCCCAATTTTGTGTGTTATTTTATAATCAAAAAAACTATATCCTTTAATTAATGAAGTGGGTATAATTAAAATGAGACCATTGGGTTTTGACTGTTATATGATCGTTGGTCAATATGACCGTTAGAAACTATAATCTTAACATTGTGTTTTTATAAATATGGTTATCTTGGTTAATTAATACAGAAAGAAGATTGAATGGCTTCATCCAGTAGACTCGATTCATATGAAGCCCATCTATCGGAGCTTGGGAAAAAGGTAGCATCACTGGGTTTTTCTATGGACCAAGCCCAAGACAAACTTCAACGTATGAAGCTTGAATAGAATCGCCTAAGGGATAAGTTCAAGCTGATAGAAATCACCACTCGGGCAATGTTGTCTAAACCACCCCAAGATTCTATCATCATAGCACACCATACACTTAGGTCATATGATGGTGTTATAAGGGGCTATGTAACGAGGCCGTAGATCTGTTGTGTAATCCTTTTATATAAATAAAATTTTTATTTCTTCCTGTGGCAGAGTTTGTGAATTTCAAATATCCGGATAAATATAGGATGTGTATTATTGATGAATTTAGAAAAAAATGGGTATTTTAAAATATATTTTATATTCATTAAATAATTAATAATGTGAAATTATTTTCAAAAAATGGTCTTCTACAGTTGTGATCAGTGAGAAATTTAGAGTCTAATAAGATCAACTTGGCTTTTAGTGAATAGTAAAGTAGGAATAGTAACATACCCATATGAATAGTAATGAATAATAATTTTCCCCAAAAATAGAAACTTTACCCATGAATGTATAAATACATTTTAGACATCTTAAAAGTGAAAAAAACAATCACAGTTTAAGTTTTTGTATTCTTGTACACCATAAATATTTTATTTACAATTTTATAATTAATTTAAATATTTAAAATGGAAATTTATTTTCATAAAATTTAATCATAAATTTTTACTTTATTTTATTATGGGTATATGATATTTTTATGGGACCTTGATTACTTTTTTAAGGTGTTACAAAATGATTTATAGCTTTAAAGTTGTATTTTTTGAATAAATAATGATTTTATTTAAAAATTAAATTAAAAATATCTAGAAAATTATTTTCATAAAATGGACTTAATTTTTGAATTCATAGAATCAATATTATGTTAGGGTGAATTTTTGGGATTTTTCTGAAATAGTTGAATTATTGGTGAATAATAAAAATGCAGTTTTGAGTTTTAGGTGTTTAATGACATCATTAATGATGTAATAATGATGTAAGATTTTTGGTCGACTTATGAATAGTGAGTTATTCTATGAGGTGTCCCAAGTGGCCAAAACCATGGGTAAGCCCATGGTTTTTCAAATACCACTGATGAGGTGTCCCTTGGAAATTAATAATTTATTCACTCACTTTTCCTATAAATACGAAGCCATTTCCCTCATTCATTTCATTCCAAAATCATACTCAATGAAGTTATGGTCTCCTTAACTCTCAAGGAGTCCTCCCAAGGTGACCTCAATCCTCCCAAGGTTTCTACCTTCATGCTTTCGAAGTTACTCTTCAAGGTAAAGGAATATTTCACACTCCTCTTTTAAGTCATGACTTCCTTTATGTTGTGTCTTCTAATTTCCATCTATTTATGTTGCGGGTATGTTCTTATATGTTCTCATTTATTTCCATTTCATGTATAATTTTTGAGAGACCCTTTCCACTCTCATCAATTTGTTTTCTTAATTTTTAAATTATTTCGGTATGCTTCCAAATTTCACGTAAAAGAAATCGCATCTTCTCTTTTCTTTCATGTTTCCTTTTCATGTGGTATGTCATTAAAATATCCATACCATGTTCTTATATCCATGTTATTTTGTATTTATATTGAAATATGAGTTATTTATGAGTTTTTTACCCTTGTACCCTCTCTTTTTATTATTTTCTAAAACTACGTTATATAGCCGTTATGCTGCAGACATTTCATCTCAAAATTTCTATCTCTTTCTCTCAAGAAATTTTATTGTTTGTTTATTTGAATACCCAGACCTATTTAGTTTCTATAGTTGTTCATAAATATATAAAAATGATATATTTTATTCTGAAATTTACATACATGTAACCCTCATTCCCATTCCATGGGTTATAAATGACATAATGATCTTATTTTTAAGAACTTTTAAAATGTCACGATTTTGGAATGAACCCATTTCTTTTATTATCTATGGGTTATTTATGAAATGTTTTATTATGATCTATGTGGATCACATGAAAATAAATACATATTAATTGCGTGCCCTGATAGTGCTCCAATGCATTGGGTAAAGAATTAATCTCTAGAGATGACAAGTTCCACGATACCTTGGTGAATAACTTTGGTAATTTTTATGACACCTTGGGGATAAACCTCGGTGATATGTTCATGAATGTCTAAATAAAATTTTGTATCCACATATTCAAGTTATGATTCAAGTTCTTTTTATTATTATATTCCTATTATTCCATTTCTCATGCCTTTATGACATTTATCATGCTCTTATTAATATTGCTCAAGATCACATGTCAACTATTTCACTTGTTTTCCTTACTGAGCCTTCTTCCCACCCTTTTCTTTGATGTATGTCTTCAGGATATGAGATGTAGTAATTGTACATAGGATTAACCTATGATGAATCCCTATGAGTGGTTTAGAAGAATGTTTTTTTCATGTATTAGGTTCCTGATTTCCAAGAGACTAGACTTCAAAGATCTTCTGTTTGTTAAATGTAATGAAAAGTTATGTATTAAAAAGGCAGGATGATATAATATACCCCTTGTGTCATTGTTGATGCTCCTTTCTGTCATAGAGTCTAACGACAGAAAAAGCGGAATACCTTAGCATAAAGGGATTCATCCTTTGAAGAAACATCAAAAATCGACAAAGGCATGAACAAAGATTTGTTTAAAGACGGGTCGCGCAAGTTTCATCATGGTCGCACAAGTATACTTGTGTGCCACATATTGGTCATGCAGGTGACTTGTGCACCCTATTTGATTTTCACCCAGGGTATTCAGTAGCCTATAAATACCCCTGGTGGGACCCCCATTTCAGAGACGAAAAATTCCGAAAGTCATATTTAATCTCTCAACGCCCGAGTCTTTGCTTGAAGTCTTCTGGACACTTCTAAGGTAATTTCTTACCTAGAATGGAAGATCTAAAGAGGAGAAACAAGGCCTAAGTGTTGGAGTTCATCAACACTTGTACACCCAAGCGTCTAACCCTTAAGGGAAAATGGCCACACTTGTGCGCTACCTTATCCCCTCAACAAAACTTGCACTTCACCCTTTTGGAAGCCTTTAGGGATAATACTAAGGGCTTGAGCCAAGCCTTTACCAAGTATTACCCTATGGTTTAATCGTCGCGCAAGTATACATGTGCCGCACAAGTATACTTGCGCGCCCAAGACTTCCGCGCCCAAAGAGGACTTGTGTGCATGCCTCTTTTTGGGTGCCTCTCCTACCTATTCAACTCTTTTCTTCAAATCCACCTCTCCTCTTCAAGATTTAGCCTTCAAAACCCTCTTAAAAGCCACTTTTGGCATTGTTCCTTTGTTGGCTTCCTTATCTGAAAGAAATTCTTTGAAACATCTCTCAAAACCTAGTGATTTACATATCTTTATGTTACTAAGGTTAGAGATTTCCTCCATTCAACCTCATCCTCTAAGATGAGAAGATCCTCAACCTGGGCCTCCTTTTCAGAAGTAATCCCTAGTTATAATTCCCCTCAACCTAGGCCTCCTTTTCAGGAGTAATCCCCATGCTTAATTTCATTTGACTTGGGATTCCTTCTCAGGAATAAAACCTAATCATTAGTGCTTCTCTAATTTGGGAATCCTCCATAGGAGTCAGTCCTAATTTATAAGTCCCTTTAACTTGGGCCTCCTTTTCAAGAGTAAGCCCCAGTCATAATCTCTTTTGATTTGGGCTTCCTTCTCAGGAATAAAACCCAATCATAAGTCCCCTCTAATTTGGGCATCCTTTTCAGGATTAAGTCCTATGTTAAGTATCTAAATCTCCATAAAGCACAAATACATTTATGGACCTTATTCCTAGGTTTCTTCCCAGAAGTAAATCCTAATCGCCATCTACTTGGGCAGTCACACATATATAAGCCCCATATCATTCCTTGTGATCACATCTTTCATGGAAAAAATTGCCAGGTTTACTGATACCTCTTATTTCTCACACCGAGCATGAATCACATGATCTTAGAGTGTAAAAGTAACCACGACACATCTCTTTGGGATATTAATCATACGTAAGCCCCATAATTCTTAACTGAACTATGTGTACTTTGATCTCTACCTTAAAAGTAGAGTATGTAGGAAGCATTTCTGAGGTTCAATCCCATAACCCATTAATTCTCATATATCCCATATGATGTTAAACTAAATCTTAATTCCTGAACTACGTGGGTTGTGGTTCCTTTTCTAACAAGGATACGTAGGTAGCCCATCTTCAGGTACGATCCCAACTATAAAATAATCCATGTCCTTCTGAATGACAATAAACTTCAAGTGCCCCGCTGAGTGGGTTTAAAACCAGTATGGTTATCATAATGACCAAGATATTTCTATATAACATGTTGAAGGATACCATTGACTAAGAATATCTAAAAAAACTGATGATTATTTATCAATAAAGAACCTCAAATACATATATATAAGATTCTCTAAATTTCATACATATCAATCATTGATTGTCTGATCTAAAGGAAAGCTCATTTTCATACTTGGTAATTTAATAAGGATTCATGAACATAACTTAAATCGTTAAAGAGAGTCCCAGAGTAGACAATAATTCCCCCCAAAAAGGTGTGATGAGTCCGACCTCCCATCATCTCAACCAATGCAAATTCTTAAGCCTCATAAGTCCAAAACTAATGATCACCTACCTTTGGAAAGTAGGTCCAAATGGATATAGAATCATTGGATGTTTCCGGTTCTATGAATAAACCCATTATAAACTGATTGGAGTGTTTGAACATTAAACAAACAAGGTCATCCCCATTTCTAGAAGAAACAAAAAATGGTGAACCCGACATGAATCCTTAACCAAGTTAAATGATGTTTTACTTATTTGTTAGGCACCTATTTAACTTAATGCGAGGGACAACAAATCAATCAATAAAATATGTGCTCATCCAAAAGATGTAGTGGCCAAACTTATCTTGATTGTGTCTGTTATATCAAATAGGCACTTGTTTTCAAGATCTCTTTATGTTACAGAAATGGATTCGCTAAAGTTCACACCTGTGAATGAATCTACTGCTACTCCTGCTGGATCCTCGTATGCTTTGAGGACGACATCACCTACTCAGCATCTTCAAAATTGGGTCTCAAATGCACTAGTTAAAAATTACCGTCGACACGGTACGATTCCAACTCTAGAGGCTCCTCGACAAGCCCTCCAAGTCAATAATTCATCGTGGTTGTCCGGACAGTGACGACCAGTGATCAAGAAACAGGTGGTGCCAACCACCGTCTCCAACCGTTTTGGGTCATTATCCATGGAACGCAATCACTAATCCCTCCCATATTACGAGGAGGTGAATGAGAAGGTCACTCAAGGCCTTAATTCAAGGAGACATGAGTACTTCCTAAGGGCTCCCATCAACAATCGTCGCCAGACTTGTGCGGCAGTGTGCACTCAACATGATGAGCGTATCGCCTTTAGAGGTTCGGCGCAGGTTCCTCAGACCCGAGCATGCAAGATGAACCACCAGAGGTGAAATATGGTCAATAGGGAGAAGGTTCTTATTTCTGCCCCCTCCGTAAAAGTCCATCAAATCAACTTGATGGCAAGTAGCGAGCGGGAACATACACCCGTCCGTTCTAATTCTGTTGTCCAGAAGACTCATCTGGAAGCAACCCACCAATCCCACCAGGAAATTCCAGTGGAGTATTATAGGTAGGAATATACACCTGTTTATAACTCATCAGCTAGTCAGTAGGCTCGTCTAACTACAACCAAAGAAGCTCGCCAATCCAATATGGTGGCAACTGATAAGCAGGCATATACACCTGTTTGCAATCAACAATTCTATCAGCAGTCTTGTCTGCTATTATTGATGTAAATTCATCAACCATACTTGGAAAAGGATACACAGTAGTCACATACACCTACCAATGTTAATCAAGCCTGCCAATAGTCTCGTTTGGTAGCATTCAGAGGAGTTAGTCGGAAAGCTCCGACAACAAATTTGGAGCAGACTCAACTCTCTGCTCCCACACATGAGTACTGTCATAATTAACTGGCCGGAAAACGAGGACTGGAGCAGGAACACACACCTAATCCAATCACGGAATGGATGTATATTCCCGTTTTGGAAGCTGAATTCACCAAGCACATTCTGACGATGGTGAAAGAGCAGAAGCAAATCCCTGCTCATATTCTGGATGTCTGTTAGAATATTATAACAACTTCAGTAGCATCACAGGGAATGAAACATAAATCTATCCCTACCAGTGGAGTAACACATCAACATATCACTCTGGAACAGATAAACACCCCTATTCTAGTCCAAGAGGGTTGTGGGGCATACTCCCCCATATCATACGGACAATCAAGTCAGGAACATACACTTGATTTGAATAGAGATAATCAGCATAACCTGACTATTTCTCATAAGTAGGCACATACACCTGCCCATAATAACCACTTTCATCAACAAGTGGTTCCCAAAGTGAGTAAGAAGGTGTATAAGAAAAAGACCCATTCAGCATAGTCAAGAAATCAAGAGCCAATCTGTAATAAGGCCTTGCTCGATACTGGAGTTCTTGAAGCCCTTAGACAATTATCTGTTGGAAATAAAAATTCTACTCTCTCATTTTCCAATAGTGAGAACAATAATTCTAAAGGTATGCATCAGAAACTTCCTCATGAAGGCTTTCTTCATGATAGTTCAGTCGATCTCAAAGTATCATCTTCAGATGAGAGTCATGATAACCCTCTGTGTGGCCAGAAGATCAAGGAGCAAAATGTTTCATCTTTTGATATAACCCACCATGGTGGTCCTCCCCATGATGATGAATTTAGCTGCAAAAGTCCTCTCTGCAGTAGTAATTCGCATTGCCTGGAAAATTATTCAAAGGACAATGCAGTAACGAGAAACCCCTCATATCTTGAGGCACTTGCAAATGTGAAACCAGTCATGTCTGATGATTTACCGCTAGCAGGTGAAATACTTTCTAAATCAGAAGATATCCTAGGGTGTAGGCCATTCTCTGAACCACCCCTGGGTCATTCATATTCTAGTTTGATAAATGAATTATCTACCAATCTTGTTGAATCTGATGAAGCAACAAGGAAGCACCAGATCTGGTATAATCAGGTAGAAGAATCTTCATCGAATGATAAAGAGTAAATGCTGAATATGAGGAAACAACTGATGAAAGGTGAAGTACCAGTCATGTTTTGGCCTTTGGATGACTCTCAGTATGACATTACGGAAATGTTGACGGAAGATTGTATTCACTATATTCGTATCAACATGTGAAAAACTCTTTGTAAATTGAAAAGGAAAATATTATCTTATGATGAATATGAAAATCATCTCAAGATAATAGAAGGGTTAAAATGCCAAATTTATTTGGCATCTCTCTCAGTTTTTCGATATCCAAAGGCTAAAAATCAGCAGAGAGCCCTTCAACGTTCGTGCCTTGGCGCACTAAAAAGATTGTGCCAATTAATTTCCAATTCCCCATCTGGTATTCATATCAGGGGATGGGGTATTCTTGGAGCACTACATTTCACTGTACTCTCCAGTCAGCAAAGCTCACCAAAGGTGGTTTTATGCAATGTTATTTCCCAAAATTGTCCACATCTAGCTGGTTTTGTGCGTAATCAAAGGTTTTCCCAAGAACAGGCCTCAACTAGTTCTTCTCAAAGTCAGGCATACAGAGAACAAGTTGTTGAATTACTCTTGCATTAGGAAAATTAGAATGTATAATAGGCTTCTCGTTTAGAGCGTGCACATCATCAGGTGACATAAGTGTTAGAAATCATCCAACGGTCTTTTAAGCCAGGTGATTTGAGTGGATGTAGGTTGATGCATCCAGACAATTTTCAAACTAAAGTCCGCAAGATTAGGAGAGATTTTAAGAAATTATTAGATGTAGTATCTCAAGAACCACCCCAGCTTGCCAGACTGGGGACTCTTTAAGCCCAACCCTCAGAGTCAACAAATAGGATTCGAGGAGTTGAATAGGAACATCCCTAGTCCACCGGACTGGGGACTTTTTCAAATCCTCAATCTCTTCCTCAACGGAAGTAGGTCTTTTCTCTATTAGGGAAGAATCCCCAAGAGGAACGAAGAGCTGAATTATCAGGAGATTCCCTCCAAATTATGGTTCGTCAAGAAGTTCCTGAGGGATCAAATCAACAAAAGGCAATATCTCATGAAGGAAATGGAAGAAGACAGTATCGCAGAAATGATTATAGAAGGGATGCAATGCATTATGCATCAATAAATGGCATCAATGTCATTGTTGCTGATCCTCAAGAACATGAGGCTCACTCAGAGGGATCATATAAGAAATTTCCTGCTCAAGAGGTTGTGCACACATAGGCAAATGAAGAAGGTATGCGTACACGAAACCAAAGGCTTACCCAGAATCTAGGTATTCCATCAAATAACTAACTTCCCCCTCTCTGAAAGGTGTCCAACAAGGGGAAAGGAAATAATCAGGTTGCATTCCACCCTTTATTTGTAGAAGGCCAATCACTCTCACTAGATCAATGATTCACACAACAAGAGGAAGAAATGAAGGAATTAAGGAGGTTGAATACAGAACTACTTCAAGGTAGTATTCCTCCTAAGCATGCTGGAGTCATTCATCCAAGGGATTTTGTTGCAGCTACTAAGATGGATCAAGAGTATCCTCCTTTACCAGTACACCTTCACATGTATAATCCTATGGGTCATGTGCAACAACAATCTTTGGTGCTACCATCAGTTGTAGTACCAGCCACCACACCTGTCCAAGATCCAGTTATTGCACCTGCTCAGGTCCAACCTCAACCAGATGTTTCTCAAAAGTTAATAACTACCATTGAGTCATTAATAGCTCGGTTGGAAGCTATGGAGGGAAAGTGTGAACAAATTAAACCATAAAAGATAGCTTACCCTGAATGGGTTGACGCAATTCTTCCCCCATAAAATTTTGCAAGTACCACATTCCCAATCATTAATGGTTTGGGAGACCCAGAACAAAACTTAACATATTTTGTTTCTCGTTGTGATCCTATGATGGGAAGCCCTCAGCAACAAGAAGCAGTTAAGCTCAGGTGTTTTCTACAGTCATTATAAGGGTCTACTTTTGTCTGGTATACAAGCTTGCAATCCCAGTCAATTACCGGGTGGGAGGATCTCCGTCAATGATCCCTTTTCAATTCAGCTCAACTTTGACAAAGACAATAGTTTTTTATCTTACAAATTGTAAGAAAAGGGAGAATGAAAGAGTTTCAGATTTCATTGCTCACTGGAATGGATTACCATATTCCTTAGGATTAGCACTCCCTCAAGAAGAGTTGTTTCCAATCTGTGAGGAAAATTTGCGTGATAAATTACGCACGCCGTTGATCCTTGTGAGATACACAGGAGAGTTTCGAGACCTTACTTCGATCACTCAGAAGATCGAAGACTCTCTTACAAAGACTAAAGATAAAACTCATGTAATTTCATCATCTCCAGGAAGGAGAATGGGTAAAGCAGATACTGCTATAGTTACGCTTAAACAAGCACTTGTACCTGCTTCCACTTCAAAACCTTCATCTTATCAAAGGGCTTCACCTCCTAAGAATCAACAAAAGAGGTTGTTTTGTCAAGAATATCAAAGAGATCAAATATGGAAAAAAATTGAGGATTTGAAGAGAAAATTTTATTCTTTCTAAAATGAACAAGTTCCTGGTTACTTCATTTCGGCTCTGGGAAATAATTTGGTTCAGTTTCCAAGGCCCAAAAGTCCAAACAAGGAAGGAGATGAACACCGTCCCAACTATTTTCCATTTCATCAGATGTTGGGGTATCCCATTCAGGAGTGTTTTCTCTTCAAAGACCTCCTAAAAAAGATGGTAGACTCAAGATAGGTAAAACTGAAAGGTTCTTAAGCTCAGGTAGCCTATGTTACTACTATAAATCCAGAGGAAGAAGGCGAGTGGCAAGAAATCAAAAGCAAAAATGTGCAGAAATATGATGATTGGATGGTCAGAAAAACGATCAACCGAATTCATGCCATTTTACATACACAATTGAATAAACCAATTGTGTCTTCTTCTATGAATGACATAGAAAACCCTCCTTCATAAAAAGAAAAATCCTCAAAGAAATGGCATAATTCAAAGAAATAGGAACAATCAGAAGAAGATGAGATCGTGTCAAAGCCCAAGTTGTCTTTGACTCTGGAAGATTTTATTCCCTATACTTCAAAGCCATGGGCACCGACCCACCAAACGGCACAACCCAAATTGGATAATCAGGCAGAGTCTTCATCAGATGAAGAGTTTATCTTTGGTTCTGTTAATATGATTCACTTAACAAATCCTTATTCCAATCACAGTTTCGATCTTGATGAGCATGAATTCCCTGTACCAAACAGAGGAATCAGAGGGAGTTCCAAAGGTCTAGGATTCAGAGGAAGACGTGGATATTCTAGAAGCCACTATTTCAATCCTACCCCTGCTAGAACTGTATATGTAGCAGAAACTTGTGGAAGAGCCCTTCAGCGGGCTCAACAAGAACATGCAAGTTCTTCCATGCAAGACATATTCAGTCCTGGAACAATTATTCTGGAGGATCGGTTATAGGTTACACCTTCTTCCTATCAGCAAGTAAATAGACCTATTCAGTCTAATTTTCCAAATCCAGGAGTATTTACAACTCCTACCCTGATACAAGAAGCATCTACTTCCAAAGCATCAACTTCTATGGTACCTGAAAAACCACATGTTCTTGTTGGGAAATGTATACCTTTGGATAAAAAATATGATGTCTTGAAACATTTTTCTCAAGTACCATCCAAGTTATCAATTCTATATTCCTTGAATTTATCAAAGGATCTTTGGGAGGCACTCATTGAGGCTTTGTTAAGTCCTCAGGAATTCGCAACTGAAATTGTTACGGCTGAAGTCTACCATGTAAAGAATGATCCTACAGAATTCCATGCAGTGATGTCTTTTACAGATGAATATGAAGATGATGTTGTGCATGGATATATTAGACCTTTGTACTTATCTGGCAAGGTCAATGATGTAGACATCTGAATAGCTTTCATTGATAATGGCTCAGGAGTCAACCTCATCCCCATTCGTACACTTTGTCGATTGGGCCTCACCGAATCTGATTTATCTCCTTCAACTTTGATGTTTCAAGGATATGATAATAATGAACAAGAACCTCTAGGAGAGATCACACTCAGAACTCGGTTTGGGGATCTTGTATCCAATTAAGATTTCATGGTTGTTCGTCATGACACAGACTTCAACATTTTTCTTGGAAGACCTTGGCTACATCAACATGTGGCTATCCCTTCATCATACCATCAATGTCTCAAATGTTGTTTCAATGGTCAAATTGGGACATTTTATGGTGATAAATCTCCATTAAAAACATGTGAATATCAATACATTGAGGCAGAATTCTATCACATGGAGGGAAAGGAGAAATCCATAACAAGGGAGGTTACCAAAGTTAATGCTTCATATGGTTTGGAAAAGATTACAGTAAACCCATTCATACCTGTGAGTACAGATTATGTGTTTCCTATCAGTCAAATTGACAGGATAGACCCAAATACTAATACTCTTATGGAAACTTCCATAATATCAATTACGACAATCAAGCCAGACAACATGGGAGAAATTGGTGATACACCAAGAAATGATGAAATCTCAAATGCAGATGTCTTTATTTCATCCGATGAAATTCAGAAATTCCATACTTCGCTAACTAGGCCAGAAGAAGTTATAGTAATGTCCGAGGTGAACGATGATGTTGATTCTCAATCCATAATCTCCTCTTTATTACTCAAGGAAGACCCTTCATCATCAATAGGGTCAGAAATGGAAGATTCTTCCTCAAGATGTTCATATTTTAACATCTCTTCTGATCATGGAAATTCTGCTCCATCATTTACTATGCATGTAGAAGCAGAAGATATAACACATGTTGAAGAACAAGAGGAAGATATCAAGGATGCTCCTCCAGCTTTTGAAGAGGGTATCTCTACCACTGTGGATGAACTTAGAGAAATAAATATGGGTAAAAAAGAAGATCCACGCCCCACTTTAATTAGTGCGGCCATTACTCTTGAAGAACAAGAAATGTATATTTCATTTTTAAAGAAAAATAGAGATATATTTGCTTGGAATTATACAGAAATGACAGGGCTTGATCCTGATGTTTCTACTCATCATTTGGGTTTTCCAGAAGAACATCGAGGATTCAAGCAAACCGCAAGAAGAACACACCCAACTTATGCTTCCAGAATTGAAGCTGAAGTGGATAAGCTTATCAAAGATAACTTCATCAGAGAAGTTCAATATCCCAAATTGTTGGTTAATATTGTCCCTATGAAAAATAAAAATGGAAAAATTAGAGATTTCATTGATTTCAGAGATCTTAAACATCATTTTCCCAATGATGATTTTCCAGTTCCGATTACAGAACTCTTAATTGATGTAATAGCTGGATATGAAGCACTTTCCTTTCTGGATGTATATTCTGGGTATAATCAAATCCGAATGACTCCAGAAGATAAAGAATCTATAGCTTTCATAGCCCCTCAGGGTGTGTTTTGCTATCGGGTAATGCCCTTTGGCCTGAATAATGTCGGCACAACATATCAGCGTGCCATGCACCGTATCTTCAAACCCTTTTTAGGGAAATTTGTTGAATTTTATGTGGAAGATTTGGTGGTTAAATACAAACAAAATTATAATCACATGGCTGATTTGGAAGTCATATTCAACAAACTCCGACAACACAATTTGAAGATGAACCCCTTGAAATGTGATTTTGGGGTAACCTCAGGAAAATTTCTCGGCTTTCTTGTATGCCATAATGGTATCGAAGTTGATCTTGAGAAGACAAAGTCAATCCTTGGTATGTAACCTCCTCAAAATTTGAAATAATTGAGAGGACTTCAAGGACACATGGCCTATATTCGGCGTTTCATCGCCAATCTGGTAGGCAAAAGTTTACCCTTCACCAAATTGATGAAGAAGGGAGTCACATACCAGTGGATTGAAGAATGTTAAGAAGTATTCAATATTCTCAAGAAATGTCTCTTGAGTCCACTGGTATTAATGTCACCTGTTTAAGGAAGACCACTTATTCTTTACGTGACTGCTTTAGAACGATCATTGGGTGCCTTCCTTTCCCAAAAGAATGATGCTGGGAATGAAAAAAACCTTTGTTATCTCAGTTATACTATTCTTGAAGCAAGAACCCAATATTCAAGTATTGAAAAGTTATGCTTAGCGTTATTCTTTGCAGTTCAGAAGTTGAGACACTACCTAAAATATCATGAGGTCCAATTAGTATCTCACAATAACCTGCTCAAATTCATCCTTAGATGTCCAATGCTTATAGGATTTCTGGCAAGGTGGGCAGTTATTTTGCAGCAATTTGATATCTAGTATGTCTCAAAAGGCAATAAAGGGCTAAGCTCTGGCTGATTTCCTTGCTGAACATCCTTAAGTAGAAGATACATCTTTAGATACTGAACTTCCTTATAAGGAATTATTCTCTATTCAAGATAATATTCAAACATGGGAAATTAACTTTGATGGTGCTTCCAGAAGTCCAACAGGGAATAAAATGGAAGATCCTAAATTCAACAAAGTTGGGTTAAGAATTATGCTCATTTCTCCAAAAAAGGCAGTGCTAACTAATTCCTTCTTATTGTGGGAAGGCGGTACAAATAATGAAGCAGAATATCAAGCTCTCATCGCAAGATTAGAGTTGGAACTTTAGGTACAAGTGAATCACTTAAAGGTTAAAGGTGATTCAAACCTAGTAATCAAACAAGTCAATGGGGATTATAGAATCAAAAAAGAAGAGTTAATCCCATTGTATGATTACATAAGAGAGTTAATGGTGGAATTTCCTTCAGAACCAACATTTTCTTATGTCCCGCAATCACAAAATGCCCAAGCTGATGCACTGGCTAATATAGCCACAACTCTGGCAGATCCAAATCGGGACGAGACAATCATCAGTATTGCCCACCGTCGTACAATTTCACCTTATGTTCAAACCATAATAGTGGAAATCAATGAAATTAGTCCCATTTCTGAACCACATATTCATACTACAGGATGGATGAAACCTATAAGGGAATACCTTCAAAATGGAACACTTCCACCTGATTGAGCCGGGAAAGAACAAGTCTGGCGACGTGTGGTCAATTTTACTCTTTATGATAGCCCAGATCACCTAGAAAAAATTATCTACAAAAGAGGTTTTGATGGAATTCTCTTCAGATGCATTGATGGCAAAGAGACAATGGCTATCATGAAAGAAGTACATGTAGGAGTCTGTGGTTCCCACCAGTCTATACATAGACTATCTGATCAAATTCAAAGGCTTGGATATTTTTGGCCTTCAATGATATAATATTGTGTTGATTTCACTAAGAAGTGTCATTCTTTCCAAGTACATTCTAACTTCATTCAAAACCCCCAGAGTTTCTTCATACAGCTAAATACACAAGTTCATTTGCCACATGGGGAATGGATGTAGTGGGACCTTACCCTTCGGTAACATCCAAGTAGTTTAAGTATATTCTTACTGCTACTGACTTCTTTTCCAAATGGGAAGAGACAATACCTCTCAAAGAAGTCAGTTCTAAAAGCATTGTTAGCTTCATCAAGTCTAACATCATTACCAGATTTGGTGTCCCTCATACCATATTGACGGACAATGGCACCAAATTCTATTCATCCAAGGTAAGGAAATTGTATCAAGAGTACAACATCAAATCCAAACATTCATCTCAGTATCATGCAGCGGCCAATGGCCAAATAGAATCCTTTAACAAGACTCTTTCAAACATACTACAAAAGATGGTGGATAAAGATAAGAAGTCATGTCCTGATAAACTTTTTCATGCTTTATGGGCTTATCGGACCACCACCTGCACTACAACGCGGTCAACTCCATATTCATTAGTGTATGGAATAGAAGCAGTCTTGCCCATTGAGATTCAATTACCCTCACTCAGAGTAGCTATTTGTGATCAGTCATCTACAGATGAACAATCTCAAAAGCAATTTGATGAATTGGAATGATTATATAAGAAAATATTGTGCACCCTGCACCACTTAGAAGTCTATCAGAATCGAATAGCATGAGCTTTCAACAAAAAAGTTCATCTTCATTCATTAATTTAGGGAGAATTTGTATTGGTTCTCAGAACTCCAATGATACTAGGAAAGAAACCTCCCATGCTTGAACCAAAGTTGGAAGGACCTTAATCAATACATAAGGTATACTCTAATGGAGCTTATTATTTAATCTCAATGGATGGAGAACTCATCACGACTCCAACCAATGCCAGATTCTTGAAAAAGTATTTTGTGTAACACAAATACTTACATCTAGAAAGATGTTAAATTGCACAATATGTCCTAGCTACATGATGCTAAAATGTACAACACCCTTTTGTACAACATGACGTTAAACTATGAAAAAGTCCATAATACGTCCAACATGACTTTAAACTGTGTCTCTTTTTTCCTTACTACATGAAATTAAACTATACAGTCCCCCTTTCATCCAACATGACATCAAACTGTGAAAAAGTCCCTAATACGTACAACATGATGTTAAACTCTGATGTCCTAGTTACATGACGCTAAACTGTACAACACTCATATGTCCAACATGAGGTTAAACTGTATTTTCCACCTTACATCTAGCAAGACGTTAAACTACATAACCATCGTCCTAGATATACGACATTAAACTATGAACATCTTCATCCCACATGACATTAAACTGTGAAAAAGTCCCTCATTTGTCCAACATGACGTTAAACTATGTCCCCATTGTCCTTACTGCAATACATTAAACTGCATAGCCTTACGTACTAGTTACATGACGCTAAATTGTACAGCACTCATTCTTGCTATATGACGTTAAACTATACATCCCCTCTTTTTTCCTTACTGCATGACATTAAACTGCATAGTCCCCTCTTCGTCCAACATGATGTTAAAATTATGCATCGTTAAGGTTGTTGCTACCTCTTGTTTCTCACACCGGGTATGACTCACATGAGCTTAGAGTAAACTTCAACCATAACACCCTCTCTGGGCCACTAACCATGTGTAAGTCCCAACACCAATTTTTTAGGTAGTTGTCCTCAAGAACAACTTTATCACCAATTCATTATTTAATCGAACAACGTGGACTTTTATCCTTGCCTTCTAGGCTAGGTACGTAGGAAACCTCCTGAGGTTCAAGCCCAAAACTAATATCTTCACATCAGTTCACCTCCATCTCATACGATGTTGATTCATGAAGCCTCCCCTAGAACCAATATTATTTACATTGGTTCACCATCGTCCTTGCTATATGACATTAAACTATTCGCACTTTTTTTCCTGTATGACAATAAACTACAACATTCTTTGACACCCCCACCTAAGAGAATATCATTATATACATTGATATACAATCATGTTATATTCCCAAGACTACATGCATACATGGAAATGCCCGAACTTTTAATCTTGGGTCAAACCATCATTACACTAAATTCCCCTTTCACCCTTCACTTGTACAAACCAAATCTGTACAGAGGGTATTTCCAGAACTACATGCGGCTTGATTCCCATCCTTATGGGATACATAGGAATGTTCGAGCATCCCTCGAATCCAGCCCCAAGTCTTTGGGCCTGACCCCAAATTCCACTTTCAGTCCCTTAGTTGAAAATTCCCCCTATGAAAACATGAATGTGGTATGAAAACCCTAGTCTTAATTCACATCAAGTTTATAACAAATACACAACATGTATTCCACATTATGGTGCAAGCTCTATGACTCTAAACTAAGATCTCCTATACTCTCATCCCACATGACGTTAAACTGTATTTGAATACCTACGTATGGATTGATTCCCATCCTTATTGGATATGTAGTGAAGTCCAACACCTTAATTCAGGACCCAGCCACAACATGATTATGGTTAGCATTGGTCTGTGTATCTCTTTCATGCATTGAAACATACTCATTTTCATGTATCATACTCCTAACCTTAAATACTTCCAGATCTCCATAACCCTTTTCTTGGCTTCTGGTCACAAAATGTCTGATACCTGACAATTCTTTTTTTTGACTATGCAGCATTTGCCCTTAGGCGGCCTTGCATAAGTAGTCTACATAAGAGACTTGTCATCCAAAAGATACTATTATTTGACTATGCAGCCAATTCCCTTAGGTGGACCTGCATAATTCAACCCCCTAACGGGTTTTTCAAATGGTGGTAACTTCATTATTAGGAGAAAACCCACTTTTTTCCTTATTGGTCTTAACAACAATATGTAGGGATTCGTAAAAATGGTCATCCTTAACATATTTGTCCCATATTCTTTTTCATGATCTGAAAGTATTAGAGTCTATGGTTTATATTTCCATTCCCTACATTTGGATCAGGCCTTCGTAGGAGTGACATTCATCCAATTCTTTGACAATCTTGATTGGGAATATCCTCTTCATATTCAAGTACCTCATTCCATACAGCAAACTCTATTCTTTGGAAAATTTGAATCTCCATAAAATTTCCCTGGCTTTTTACCAGTAGAAAAGTAAAATTTCTGAGAATTCTTTTTCCTGACTATGCAGCACATGCCCTTAGGCGGCCTTGCATAAATAGTCTACATAACGGACCCGTCAGCCAAAAGATGCTATTATTTGACTATACAACCAATGCCCTTAAGTGGCCCTTCATAATTCAACTCCCTAACGGGTTTGTTAAATAGTGGTAACTTCATTCTTGGGAAATACTTCTTCTAATTCCTTTTAGCCCTTTTTTCATATCATTCATCAAATTCAAAATTTCTTAAGTCATAGTTTACATATTTTCCCTCATACTTAAGTATGGTAATATGTTTTCAGATAAATTATCAAGGAATTGAGCTAATTTTTATCCATTCATTCAAAGATATTTCGACCTTAAACATTAGCCTTTTTATGTCTGACGTGAATTACTTTAAACTGCCCACAAAAGACAAGGGAACTCTGAAAAAAAGTCAAGTCCTAGCTCACTAAAAATATATTTCATATGATTTAGGTAATATTGAGAAATTAAAAGATGTAAAGTTTGTAGGGTTATTTTTATAATCCTAGCAACAATCAAACTATGCTTACTAGGCCCATTGGCTTAAGTAAAAATTTTAATCAGGTAGAAAAAGAATGTAGACACAAATGATTGAAGATGAAAGTGTCTTTCATTAATGCACAAGAATTAGAAAGACATCCATAGACTAGAGGCTCTTCTCTTTTTCAGGGATTACAAGAGACTTTCAACATAAATCTTCATTTGATTTACGACATCCTGAGCTTCATCATCAGCCACTTGAAGCTCATGCACTCGACCAACTTCACTCTTTTCAGCTTGATGGAGTGCTTTCTTGGCATCTGCAATGGCTTTCATACCATTCATTTGAACTCCTTCCAGTGAATTGTTAAGCTGGTCAAGTTCCCCAGCAACATCATCTAACTGTTGTTAGAGGTGTATTTTCTGGACAACATTCTCCTTGATCTTATGCTTCAGCTCTTTCAACTTGGTAGCATGATCAACCTCATCTTGGGACACCACAACCTCATCTCGGGACACCGCAGCCTCAAATTCCCGAATATTGGCCAACAACCTTACTCTGGTCAGGTCTTGATAGTACCTCTGCTCCTGTTCCCTCCTTAAAATGACTTGTTTCACTACGGCATGGATCTCTTGATATCCAAAACCGCCAATTCCCAACATGACGAATAGGGATGACAGTCGCGGGATCTTCGAAGACAGCTATTCTAGAGGCACTTCAGATATAATCTTCCATATGTTCTTCCATGCCTTGCGACATGAAAATTGGAGCGTCTTTTGTACTTCCGGGTCTGACTCAACATCGATATCACAGGGGGGAATATAATCCTGGATTAATGCACTTAGATAAGTGACTTGTTCTACTCCTTCCCCCATGACCCTTGTTATTTCACTTTCTATTCCCATTGGGGTGGAGGTTGAGGCTTCACCTCCAGATCTAACCACTATAATTAATGGACCTGCATAGTCAGTTGAAATTTTTGGTTAGTTTCAAAGGATAAAAAAAGTTAATTAAGTTTTCTTGCAAATTAAGTGCATCCACGAAGATTATTATCTCTTACCCAACGGTAAATTAGCAACATGAGAAGGCTCCTCCCCATCTTTCCTAGCTGCAACAGGATTTTCAGGATGGGTTTCAGGAAGCTCTATCGGGTTCAGCTCCACTTGAGCTAGTGTCTCTGTAATAGTAGGGTTGTATATACCCCCTTCAGGCATTGGCAGTTCAGCAGCTTGCACAGACAGAACTGCACATTTTAAATAATCATGGTCAGAGATGTAATAATAAATTTTGAACAGGATGAAGGATAACACTCACGTCCAAAATCTTCTAAATTACATGGTAATTTAACTTTATTTTAAATGTCTTCAAAAGATGCACCAAGTTTCATCATTTCATCCAAAGATATCTCAGATTCATGGTTAGTCTCACCAGTGGAAGCATTCGATGTATCTTCTTGGGGACCCTCATCCTACAGTGACCCTGGACAGTTTCTTCAGATAAAATTATGGAATCAATTGTAGTGTCCGCCAAATGTTCTGGTGCAGGTGTTGAACCTAAAGTATCACATAATGGAAGTCAGTTGATGTTTTCATTTAACATCTTATGAAGCATTGTTAAATTACCAGAAGAAGGATCTTCTCTCCTTGCAGCAGCAGCATGAGCGGTACTAGGAACAGATGTTGGATCTTCTTCAGGAGCAACCAAGTTAGCATGAACTTGTGATTGTTCACTATCACCCTCCGTTGTTCTCATAGGAGGGTCAATCCTTTCCCTTAAAGTGGAAATTGAAGAAGCTCCTTCAATCCCAAGAAGCATGAGAAATATTTTCATAGGTTAAGACTCATGACTATCCAAAGGACTTACCACTACTGATGAAGAATTTAGACACTACTGGAAAATGGGTCTATACCCACGGTTCTGGAAAAAACCGTGGGTATAGGTGACCTATACCCACGGTTTTGAGAAACCGTGGGTATAGGGCTAGTATGGGACCCTATACCTACGGTTTTATAAAATCGTGGGTATAGTTTTTCTTTAAGACCTATACCCACGGTTTTGCAAAACTGTGGGTATAGGTTTTTTTTTTGAAGACCTATACCCACGGTTTTGGCCAAAACCGTGCGTATAGGTTATTTTTCAAATATCTATACCCACGGTTTTGAAAAACCATGGGCATTGGATTTTTTTTTGAAGACCTATACCCATGGTTTTCAAAACCGTGGGTATAGATTTCTCAGGTTAAAGCGGGAATGAATATTTAGGCAGGAAATAGAAAAAAATTGGCGGGGAAAAAAAATTCACGTTCTGTTTTAATATATTTATAAAGATATAAATATATTAGAATGAAATGCTGCTACATTGGTTGGTAAGTGACGGAAAGTGGTGTCGACATAAAGTGTTGTCGATGAAGAGTGGTGACAATGGAAATTAGTGTCGATTAAAAGTGGTGTCTATGAAAATTGGTGTTGATTCCGATGAGAATCTGGTATTGATTGAAAAGGTGATACTGATTGAAAATGAGGTGCGTTTTAAAAGGATGCGTTGTTTTAAAAGGAGGTGTTGTTTTAAAAGAAGATGTTGTTTTAAAAGGAGGTGTTGTTTTAAAAGGTGGATTTGTTTTAAAAGGTGGTGGTTTTCTAAAACATGGTTCTATTTTAAAACAAGTTTATGTTTTAAAAGGTGTTTATGCTTTGAAAAATTGTTGATGATTGAAAATGAAATTCCAATTGAAAAGGTGGTGTTGATTGAAGATTAAGAAATGGTGGTAGTTGTTTTTTAAAATTATTGTATCCTGGTGGAAGAATAAATTATCATTTCTAGAATGACCATATCCATAATGATCATATTCAAAAAAGATTATACTTGGGTGGAGAAGAAAATAAAGAAGCTGGAATGAATGTAAAGTTACGATACATTCCAATTGATGTCTAATGATGCTAAATCTATTCTCAAATAAATTTAACATCATGAAGGTTTTCATTATACAAGAATAGGTTTGTGAATCATGTTTTTTATAAGTGGGTCAAGATAAGAGAAGGAGAAAATGAGATCAAAAATGTATTAAACCATTTAAAAATGGGTGAATTAATTTTTAGTTTTCTGATTGGTTCAAGAGAAGAGGAGTAGATAAAGTCTTGAATCTCAAGTGGGTGAAAAAAGAAAAAGGAGAATGATATTTATGAATGAATTATCAAGGGGGGTATGTACATTCAAATGAAATATTTTGATTCAAATCAATTCAGTGAATTATATTTAGCCATTCTTTTGAAACGATCAGACATAGATGATCAGACCCATGTATTACTCAACAATTTTAATCATGCTGAAAATTGAAATGGGGGTCTTGAAATGTAGAGATTAAGATTATAAAAGATTTTAGAAGAATCTAAAAGCATTTACTAAGTCAAAAATCATTCAATATTTCATGAGAAATTGAAATGTGGGTGAATTTGTTTAAGCGGGAATCCTTTTTGGGATTCCCAACCAAACCTTTTAAGGGTCACCTTAAGAAAAATAAGTACTTTGTACTTTTTGACGTGTGGTACTGTTGACTGTAGTTGAAAGGGAAGCTCCAAGTTTTTAGTGAGAGAAAGTGATATAGTTTTTTGTATTGAATACATTTCAATAAGGAAGAGAAAATAATGTAGTGATTGTATTCAGATGATCATCATATTGAAGATTTATCGTATTTAGTGGATCATCATATTCATCTTGTATATCGTATTTAGCTGATATTAGTATTAGGATGAATTAATCAAAATGGGATTTTTGTACTGGGTATTACCGTATTAAAGAGTTCTAGACTAAGGTAGTATCATACTAGGTTTCATCATAATCAGGTATTGATGTGGTGACGATTCATTTGTATTTTATTCTATCAATAAATCTAATTTGAAGAACTATATTGGAAGAATCATAGTCAAAGAATCGGACAGGGAAAATTAGACTTAAAAAAGATCAGACTCAATGTTTCATAACAAAGTCTAGGTTGTACATTACTTTCTTTTGGGTATATAATTAAAAAAAATTATTTCCAATGAATACATTTGATTAATTTAAAAGAAGAGTTGGTAACATGATTTTTTATACAAAGGTTATTTTTCCCTATTGTGCTAAGAGGGTGTGCATGCACTAGTGGGATTCTTTCAAGTAATTCATGAATATAAGGGTATCTCCTACTCATTGAAATCCAAGGATTGTTTTCTAGTGGATTGTATGGTATTGAATCATTTCCAAACCATACCAAGGACATAACTATTCTTATTGAATAGTGAACCCTGTAAATCATTATATTCCTGTGGACATGTGTTGGATTTGTTTGTAATAGGGAATTTAAATCTAATAGGAGGAAAAGGTTGTTTCAATTGAAAAGAAACATAAAATAAAATGAGTATCTCTGATTCACCCCCTTCCCCTCTCTGTGATACAATACACTAAATGGGAACTTACAAATGAAACATCTTGTCTTAGTGGTTAACTACAACACATAGTTGTAAAAAAATCGATCATCATGATAAAACATGTTTCACTTTCCTCATGAGATACATCACATTATCTAATGGATTGGTGTTCTATAAAATTTCAGGTGCACCCATCACATCATAACATTGTTCTATATAATTCCAGGCGCACCTATCATATCATAACATTTATATTATCTTGAATGACACATATAACATATATCAATCTTGAAAAAAAAAATATCACATGGAATTGAATGGGTTTAATTTCTTAAATTATAAATTCATAAACTTCGGGTGCCTAAATTTAAGATGGAATAACATTCTTGATATAAGGATCATCAACCTCTAGTGAAGAAGAAACAATCACGAGAAGTAAAAGGTGTGTTTTGTTTTTAAAGAATAGTTCTTTTCGAAAACATTATGTTTGTGCTAGAATTGAGTTGAAAATATTTATATCCCAAAAAATGTATGGAAATATTGGTGAAATGATATTTTAGTAGTGTACATAAATAAAATTGGTTGAGAGAAATAATGGGAGTTAGTTTCAAGAATCCCCCTTACCTTATGTCTGAAATCTTCTTTCAAGTTAATATTTTGAATAATCACATTATATTAATTAATTAAAAAATAAAAAACTTTTTATACATGAATTTTATTCATTATGGTTTTATTATGTTCACTTATGTACTTTTAGATGAGTTTTATAGTTTCATTTCCTCATTCGAGAGTATTTTTTATCGGGTTTTTCATTATTGGTTTGATTGTATACATGATTGGATATTCATGTAAAATGTGGATAAATATACATAATTTTTATTATATGTTATTATTGATATTATATTGTTTAAAATGATAATATAATATATTTTTTTATATCTTATGAGGATGAATCACTAGATAAAAATTAAGGATGACTGATTTAGGTTTATTTTGGCAGTTTTTCTATCACAACAAACTCGTTTTGTTTTATCATTTAGAATTTTCTCTCTAAATTAGTTATAGAACATTAATAGGGTTGTAAAATAAATGTTATAATCTATTTCAACCATTATAATGGTTTTATTAACATCCTGTAAGGAATTAAATTATAATGAATGTTCATCACCCACGATGTCGCTAAATTGACACATCATGAGCGATGATTTCATTTTTAGAAAAAGAAAGAGAGAAAGGAGTTATATTATGGATCTTAAATTAACATGATAGAATTATATTATTTCAATAATAATATTATTATAATTCCATTAGGATAAGATAAGGTTAGGATAATAGAATAAAATAAAATAAATTGAAAAGAAATTAAAAGAAAAAGGAAAAGGATTTTACATCTTGGATTTATCCACCATGAGAACATCCATAGGGAAACAATTTTGGTATTTTGATGAAACCAATATCCCCTGGATGTGAGTAATGTAATAGGTAAGAGTTTTTGGAAGAATTTGGTCAACAATAAATGATTTATAGGTGTGAGGAGAAGAGGGTGAGGGTGGTATTTATAGTGGAGGAGAGATGTGTTTTCCCATTATTATATTCATTAGATTATTATTTTTACTCAATAATATGAATAGTTTGAAAATTATATCTATATGTATATTAAAATAATTAACGATATGTCCATATTTTTGACTTATATCAGGATTAGATCATCTATGACTCGATAATTCATGTATTTATCTTTTATTGTAAATTATTGTATTTTACTATTCATAAAAAAATCAAGTATTTTAGAAAAAGACCCAAAATTCACCCTAAACATTATTATATTTTTAGATTTTGAAATTGAACCCCATTTTTTGAAAATAGTTTCCTAAATATGATTAATTTATTTTTTAATTTATATCATCATTTAATTGTAAAATACATATTTTAAAATTATAGCTGATTTTATAACACATTGAAAAATTACTTAAGGTATCATAAAATTATCTTAAACTTATAAGACATAAAGATATTAATTTATGAACACATTTTATGAAAATAAATTTTCTTTTAATTTTTTAAATTAATCATAAAATTGTAATTAAATATTTATTACTTACAAAAAATGCCAACACTTACTTAATAATTTTTAAAAAAATTATTTACTTATAAAATGATATAATTATACCATAAATTAATTTATAAGATGACTAAATTTTAATTATAATTTCATGGGTGAGGTTACTATTCATTAGTCTAGTTTACTATTTATAAGGGTCGTATTACTATTCCAAAGGTTAAGTTACTATTTCATTAGTATTGGTGTCTTAGCTTCGAGGAGTACTTCTTGATTCATTAATTCTTAATTTATAATGATTTTTTTTATTATGGTCTCTAAGTGATTTTATGTTATTTTACTACATGAAATTACTATAATAAAGAAGAAATTCCTTTGATAAAATTTTGGGTCGTTACACTCACCCACACACTTCAACATTAAAATATCATAAAAATACTAAGAGAATCAAAGTAATGGATAAAAATAAATTCAAATATGGATCATTCATAACAGGATCATTCATAGTCTCTATGGTATAAACAATGATTAATGTATAAGCTCATATCATGGTTAACGTCTTGTCAAAAGATGTCTCAATCATTTTAAATGTGCTTCTTCAAATTCATAGCTATGATAAGTTTTAATGAAAGTTATATTAGGTGGAATTCCAAAAGATCAATCAAGAAATATTCTAAGGATAAAATTGGAATTACATATTCTATAAATCATCTTAGGAATGGAACATATGATATTGAACAATCACTCATGGGATGAATAATAATTACTAATGAATTTGCATAAATTTTAGAAATTCAATGTGTGAAAAATGTTAGGGAAATTTCATTTTTAGGAATAAACCAATTCCCTCAAGTATTGATTCCAAAATTCAATGTCCATTTTTCACTCTAATAATTCAATTCTCCAATTTACTCATTCAATCTCATTATCATTGAAAATATAAAAAAATATCATATAGTTCCTAATAAACTCATATCTATTAAATAATTCAAGTAAAACATAAATTCAAATCATAGACATGAAAGTTCTAGTTTAAAGATAAAAATAGGTTTTTAGACAAATATTTATGGAATTTAAAAGACAAAAAGTATAACTTAAGTTCCTTTTATAATTATGGTTTAGTCCTCCTCCTCTACAATTTACGGGATTCCTTGTTCAATACTCGGCCTATAAAAATCATTTAAAACACAAGGACCATGTCATTAAAGCTAAAAATTATAGGTGGAGTGAGTTGTATCTAATTTATAATAATTAAATTTAAATCTAAATTTCTACAAAAAAATATAAATATAAGGCATAGATTAACCATCGAAGCAGGTCCTAGATTTTTACAGCCTCTATATGGGTATTACTAAATTTTATCCATAATCGGTTGGTCGGTAGAGATTATTGGACTTTAACCACCACATGTGGCTTTTACTAGCTTCCAATTTTTCTTTTTTATTGAGGAGTTCATATATATAGTACACCAAATCCATATCATTCACAATTAAGTTCAGCTTACATGTTGGGGGTAGTATGAATTATTGATCATCCTAATTATTTGTTACAACTTCAGAAACATCCTCTTGATAATCCAGTACTTGATCAATATGGGATGCATGGATTGAATGATCAAAGGGTGATTTAAAATTTATTTTAAATTTGAAATAATTTAAAATTTAATAATAAATATGTAATATCTACCCTTAAATGTGAAACTCCTATATTATGGTTTCCTTGGTATCAACTACATGGATTTCCTTATGGTCCTCTTATAATTAATGTTCAATAAAATCAAGGATTTTCATGTGTTCCTCAATAGGTGTATGTACAGGTTCTTTTTATTCCTCCTCCATGTCAAAACAATGATTGATCAAATCTAAAAATTCCAAACAATTGGAGTTAATAATCAATTCTTATTTAATAAAATCAAATTACATAGAGTTCAAGATAATATCATATCCATGTCTAGCCTTTGCATCAATATCCTTCTTAGTGGTAAGAGTTGAATGGTAGAAAGTGGACGTAGGTAGTCAAGATCCACCATCATTTACTCAACTTCCAATATTTGGGTGGATTCTTTATCTTATGTGGATAGAAAAAAGTAGAGGGTAGATGTATCTTCTACTTTTTCAGGAATGGGGAAATCATGTTGTACCATATATAGGTTCCAGAATTTATCTAGATCTTGTTGACATCCCACATGTATCTCATCAAGAAAGTCTTACTCCTCATGAATACACTCTATATCATAATGGATAAATTGAATATGATCATTAAAATAGTTAAGTTATGGATACTCTTCTACACCGGTCTTAACTTCTTGGATCTCTTTAGTAAAATTAGGAAGCTCTGGTGGTGTTTTCTCCTTGGTCTTCTATCTTTGAATATCAACCTTAACATGATTTAGAATTAGCACTAGTTATTTAAGTGAGACTCAAGTGTCAAGGAAATTCAACATATGTTTGGCCAGTTTAGTGAGTTCCTTAAGCCATCTATCTAAGAGGGATTATGTAGCATTGTTGACCACCTTCTCTTGATCCTTCACCTATGAGTAATTTTTCAATGAATTAAAGAAATAATAATTTTTAAAAAACAAGTAAAAAGTATATATATATATTATTTAATGAAAATAATAAAAAAACAATGTATAAAAGAAAAATAATTAAAAAAATTATTGGTCCCTTATAAATGGAACCAATTTTGATATACACTTATCATAGGGTGTGGAACAGAAAATTTCTAATTTTTCCTAATGCAACAGAGAGGCTGAATAAGGCTATATCACTTGAATAACTTCATAGCAGTCTACCTACTTTATTCTAATTCACCAATACTAATTTTTATTTTGTTTATTATTTTATGAAAACTATATAATTTTTAGAATGGAGAAAATAATGAAAATCTTGATTAACATGTGGTACAAAACAGATTGGAGAAAGTACTTGGCCTTTTAGTGTTTGGATTTGGGTTTCTTACATTATTCATTATGATTTCATTAAATTTAGTTTGACAACCAAATTATGTAATCTCACTCTTGGATTATTGTTTTTTTATTTAGTGATTGTGAAACCTTTAATGCTTACAAAAACTAAATTCCACCTCCCCTTAGAATTAAGGTTTATGGAACACCTAACTTGAGATTGTCACACCCTTCACTACCTGGATCCATCATATGAAATTTAATCCATTGAATGGATCAACTCTATCATGTGAAGATCTTATGTTTAATGGGATGAAGGGAAAAAGATTTAAATAAATGAATAAAAGTGAATTCTAGTTCTAGGTCATGGATGGAAATTTCCACACTCGTACACTTCACACTTTCTCATCACAAAAAAATATAAAACATATGGATTGAAGAATAGAATTCAAGTACACCTAATCCTCCTCCAAGACCAAGACTCAAGTTAGTCACTCATTGTTAGGTAAAAGAGTTCAAAATGGAAAAGATGAGATAAATATAATAGGAAAATTAGAAATAAAATGAGACATTGGAAGAAAAAAGGGAATAGAGAAGTTTGAATTAAATGATACAGAATGAATTACCAAAAAAAAGAAAAAAAGTTACAGTAGAAAATAACAAAATAAAAAATAGAGCAATGAAGAAGCAGCTCAATGAAATCCTTTGATCCTTCAATTTGGCAGTGTGACCCCTATATTTATAGAGGTAGGAAACCTATCTATCATTACCATCTATATCCTTCCATATCTTTTCTTATTATTTGATAAAATTCCATATATATCATTTTAAATTCACTATATAAAATCTATAGATATCTTAATGTTTCCTATTTTGAGTATATAATCATACTCTGCAGTAATAGTAGAATCATCAACCATTAATGTTCACTATTGTGTCACTCCTTATGCTACCGTTAAGAATCTACCTCTATTTTCATAGTAGTATCATCTACCACTACCTTTGATCTACAATTCTTTAATGGTATAACACTTCATCATCACTGGTTTATCTCCATGGTACTACCACGGCTCCACCTACCATTCAATGCAATCTATGGTTGGTATGATCCACTGTCATATTCTATGATCCACTATTGGTGCTTCCTCAATCTCAATCATTGTACTCTTCTTCAATGTTTATTTCATATAGAGTCCATTAACTTAGCCTTATCTATGGTGGTACTTTCGATTATGTATCATGCATGGGGGTACTTACTCTTTATATATACCATTTCCTTAATTATAGGCCACATATACCATTGCCTCAGTAGTAGATCACATCTACCATCTATAGAACAACCTATTTTGGGTGCATATCATTCACCTAGTCAAATTTCTTATCTCTCCATGCAAACATTCCTATACTAATTATAGTATTCATTTATTCCTCCTCAATCATGTACCTGATTCCCTTCATCCCACATGTATCCATTTTTCATCATATTATTTTACACATATGGTTTCATGGTATGTGATCGACATTCCCTTAGAGAAACTCTCTATACATAAGCCTTTGAGGTAGTCAAATTATCTGGGTGATTTTTTAGCATAACCATGGTGGTTCAGGCCTTGGCAGTGGTGTTTTAGTGGTGTAGGGGTCATCATTAATCCCCCCGCATTCATAGTATCTAGAGAAAGCTCACAATAGGAAGTATGGTTTCAGTAATCTTCAAAAGGGCATCACTGAAGTTGTTTCAAGGTCCAAAGTTGATCCATGGATATCCCAGACTTTGGAAATACATTCTGGATTGAACCCAAGAATCTTTAGTGGCTTCCACAGAATTTAATAGCAGTTTTCGTAACGGTCAAAGAATAGATAGGTGGTGTCAAAAGGGGGAGACGACAGTGAGGTGTTTCCTAGTGCAGGGTGAGAGGTTGAGTCATGAAATGATGGCATTTTTATAAGTATGAATAGTACCCACATTCTAAAATCCTATATTAGAATTACACTAGGTAGAGGAACTCATTTATAATGAAATTGGTGATAGCCTCTCCTTAAATGATCTCTCAGAGGATGGGCTCCCTGTATAATTACACAGATACATAATGGTCCATGATGACCCACACTAATCATGCAGTCTTAGACCCACCATACACATCTTTGGATCACTGCAAGATCACACCCTACTATTGGAAGGTTATCCCATCACCTCATTTGGATGGACAACTCTCTTTTGGTAAACTATGTGACTTGGGGAACTAATGGTTGAGGGCTATCCAGTTTGATTATTTTTCACCTCAAATACATTACAAAATTCATAATGATTTTCTCACAAAATACATAAATAAATCCAAGTATCCAAACTGAAAAAACCTATATTAATTTAAACCCTAATCAATTATTCATTAGTAATTCTTAATATTTTTAATAAACAATGAATTAATTTGGTATATTCAATAAAAATCATTTAAAATTTTTATGAAAAAACATAAAATCTTGAATGAAAAATGAGTGTGTCACCAATGCATTGAGTAGGAGGGACCACAAACTTCTGAAAATGATGAGGATTAATAAGGATCCCATATACATAGATGCATTAAAGATGGATATAATGATTTATAGGAATGGGGAATGATCATTTATTTTCCAAGAAATTGTTAAACCATTCTTACTAGAAATGATAGAGAATCCCCAATAAGATTATAAGAACATAAAAAATGAATATTTAAAGTAGTGAATAATATTAAATTAAAAAACATCATTTATAATATTAGAGCATAGAAGTTTAATAATAGGTTATGTGTTCCATCCACACTATAGATGAAGATGGAATAACTAGATGAAGAAAATTGCTCAAATTTATCTATACGCCATGGTAGCACAAAGATATAAATAGATTTAAGAGAACATTTCTGGGGGGATGATATGAAGAGATAAATTGTGGATTATATGTACAGATGATTAGTATTACCATAGGTAAAGGCTATAATATAGTATCATAATGGATACATACAACCTCTTCCTATTTCTATATGAAAGTGGGATAGTGTAATAGTTGACATTTTCACTAAAATCCCAAATACGCCAAAAATAATGATATTATTTGAGTTATAATCGACCATATTGCTATTTATACTCATTTAATATAAATAAGAGAAGGTCCACCCCTAAATCGCCTCTCCTGGAAATAAATTAACGAAATCATAAGGCTTTATAGGGAACTATTATCCATAATATCTGACCATGACCCTCGGATCACATAAAAAATATGTAAGCGTCTTCAATGGGGTCACAACACTGAGATACATTTAACCACCACATATCATCTTCAGACTGATGGGCAGTCTAAAATAACTTTCCAATATTTAGAATACATTTTGAGATCATGTTCTATTGGCTTCTAAGTTATGTGGGATCAGTTTGTACCTTTAGTGGAATTTTCATACAATAATAGTTTCCATTTGATCATCTAGATAGAACCATGCAAAGTATTATATAGGAATAGGTATTATACAATAACCTATTAGAAAGAATTCGGAGAAGGAAAGTTAGTTGGCATAAAGCTCTTGGAGTAGATTACTATTAATGTATAACTATTTTGGATCATATTAAAGAATCCCAGATAAAAAAAGAGTTATTGAGATAATCGAAGGAAAGAATTATAATTTCAAGTTAGGGATCCTGTATTCTTAAAGGTTTCTCCTTGGAGGAGAGTTTAAAGATTTGGTAAAAATGGGATGTTAATCCCTAGTTACACTATGCCTTTTGAAATATTATAATGAATTAGGGTTGTAGCTTATCAATTTTCCTATTCCACCCAACCTTTAAAAGTATAGGATGTCTTCCTTGTTTCATTACTGAGGAAATACATGTTGGATCCATTTTATGTGTTCACATTCAACGGAATATATTTGGAACATGAATTGTCTTTCAATATAGAGCCTCTCTAGATTCTTGACATCAGAGAGAATGTTTTGCAGAATTGGACATCTCGTTTGGTGATAGTCCTTTGGAGAAATCACAAATTAGAAGAGGAAACAAGGGAGACTAAAGAACCTATAAGAAAAGGATATCCAACTTTTTTCAATAGATGATATATATCCCAACTTTGAGGAAACAATTATTTAAGGGAGGGGATTGTAACACTTGACACTCTACTTTAGCAGGTAAATATTGTATCTGGAACTATCGTACAAATTCATCCTTTAAAAAGACTTTATTCAACAATTTATTTAGAATATAAAATTTTGAATTTTAAGTTGAAAAAATAGTTCAATTTTTTGAATTTATCATATTGAAATTATATTAGTATGAATTTTAGAAAATTTTCTAAAATAGTCAGTTTTATGTCAAAAAATATGGTTTTCACAAAACCTCTGTTTTTATGATTATATTGTTATATAAGTGATGTGGATCTATTTTTACATAGTTTTTCCACATCTTTTATTTAATTTTTAACTATTTAGTTACATATTTTAACACTTTTTAATAAATAATGGCTCTTTGGTATTTCTATCACTAAATTTATTAATTAATATTTTTTTATAATTAAACATGTGTTTTTATACTTTTAATAGCTAATTTAGTCATTTTAATTATTCTAATAATATTAACCTACTTTTTAGTTTAACAATCTTAATTTGGTTAACATTTTAATAATTTTAAATGTTTATTATTTAATCAATTGTTCATATTTTTTTGGAATTAAACTAATTTAGTTTTTAATTTAAATCTAAACCCTTTTAATTAGATTTTTTTAATATAAATTAACTTTATTTATTAATCGGTTTAATTATTCTGTAAAATAAATAAGTTAATAATAAATGTTAAAGTTTAATAAAATAATACATTCTTAATTTAAAGTTTTCATTATGTCATTTAACTAACTAACTAAGTTGTTTAATATCTTTAGTTAATTTTATTTATTTCAATTTCATGTTTGAGGTTAATTATTTGTATGTGTTTTGAATTTATTTTGATATTTAATTAATTAACCTTAATATTTATATTCTTATTTAATAATTAAGTCACTTTTATTTTTATGTTGTCAAATATTTAGTTAGATTTTAGTTACATTAAATTAATTAGTCTTTAAAAATTTAGTTGATTTGACTTTTGGTGTAATTAATTAATGTTATATTCATTTTATTGTCTATTTAAACTTGTTTTTTTTATTGTTAACATTTCAATTTGTTCTATCGGTGAGTTGACGCACTGATGTCGCGATGCACCGATGACGTGACTCACCAATCCCTTGTCACACTGAAGTTTTTTTAACAATCTGTGAGTCATCACTCACTGATCACTTTGAAACATCATTGGTCCCTACTTCGCATTGGTTTTCGGTCTCTCGTTATTAAACTATCTGTGGAAATTGACTTACCATTCAATTCCTTCCATCGGTTTCACGTCACACCGATTACTTATTATTATTTTAACTATCAGTGAGATCATTTTTTTATTCTATCCGTGTGTCACGGACTCACCGATCCACGCACCGATCCCCTTCCCCCCGGCTCTGATCCCCTTCCCTCACCATCGGTTTCACAAACCAACACTTTTGGTCTATCGTTATCACTGATCCTTCCCCAACTATCGGTTTCACAAACCACACAGAGATGCTTTTTCCCCTTATCGGTCTCTCATGCTCCTATTGATTTCCTTCTCACATATCCTTCATCTCACACCGCATACCTCCACTTGGTTTAACACCATGTTCACCCAATTTTCGCAGCAGCCACTCACCAATGTTCATCCCTCCATCGTGTTTCAATCTCTTTGCTACTGATCATACCATTGCATCAGATTCTCTAGCCCTTTACAACAAATTGATTCACAATATCCACAACAAATCAAAACTACAGAGAAATACATTCAAAACCCCTAAAATCTATTTCCAACCTGATTTGAAATTTGAAGAACTTGAAGATACCGCTGTTAAAGACTGGGGATCCACCGCGGTTTGTTGAGATCTGGTCCATTGCTAAACCAAGTTGGTCGTGGAAGAGGAGGAGTAGAGATGGCGCTAGGATTGCCGCCGCGTTTCACAAAATTGATGTTTCCTTGGACGAGATGGTCACCGCACCACAAATCTGAAGCTACGTCATCGATCCATCAGTCGTCGAGCTAAGAGGTGCCACTAGAAGAAATCGCTGCCCAGCCGCTGTTCCTGAAGAATAGATCTAAAAACACCATATGATGGGGAGTTGTCCACCCGATAGCTGTTGGGAGGAAGTATCACCCTATCCAGACAGAACCTCTGCCGCTGCTATGGCAATTCGAAGAGGAGGCCGAGTTGAGTTGTGATGTCTCTTGGTGGCTGTCGAGACATGCTGAAGGAGGGAGTCATGGGACTGTTCTTCGGGAAGACGAACCTTATATCCCCCTTCCTGTGCGGCGTAGAACAGAGGATATGTGGGGGGATATAGAATAAGATAAAATAATTAATAAAAATAAAACTATAATAAAAACTAAATTAATAATAACTAAATTAGAATATTAAACATTAATAATTATAAATAAATAATAAACATAAGATATTTAGTAAAATAGAATTATTAAATAAATAATAATTTTTTTATTAAACTATACTTCTAAATTAATTAAAATAATTGAATTATAATAAACTCATTAATTATAATGTGCTTGTTAAATATTTGTAATAAATTATTTTAATAAATACTAATAATAAATTATAAACATAATTAAAATAAATAAATAAAAAAAATATTAGTAAAAAATTTAGTTTTCAAAATAATAATTAACTTAATAACTATAATTAACATTAATAATATTAAAAGAAATCAATAACTTAATAAATAATAACATTATTAAATCTTTTAAGACTTTTAATAAACTAATTCCTTTAATTATAAATAATTATTTATTCATTGTTCTATTTGTTTTATATTGTGTAGGTTCATACAGGAGGCTTTATTCTGTCCAGATGCATTCAACTAACTTATCCGAAGTAAGTTACGGGGGCAAAACTAATGTGACGTGTGGTTTTCCAAAATACACATGTGTACGGAGAAATAGGAGAAGAAAAGCTACATCGGTGGAAGACATGTAGTGACACATAGCAGAAGATTGTAGGTTTTAAGGAAGAGTAGCAGTAGATTTTTGGTGGATACTCATTCTCATTCAATATCGTACTTTTCAAGAGTAGAGACTCCCGAGAGATTGATGAACATATATGGAGGTGAAGGAGCTCAAGAGAGGAGTAGCATTTGGGGAGTTCTTTTCCCCTTTCCTATAATTTTGGTACTATGTTCTTGGATGTTTTTCACTGCTTTAATCAAGGTGATCATAGGTTAATATTGCCTTTGCTTGAGAATTTAATTATATTGTTTTATCTTCAAAACTTCTTCAATTACTTTACATTTTTGAGAATCATAATCAATCGATGAGATTGAATTATGATTCTTTGTTCATTTGATTCACCTCTCAATTGATTTCAAAATTCACAATTTCAATATCGATTGGTGAGGTTGTTTTTGAATGCATCTATCATAACATTAATTTCATTAACTTTGGAAATTCATGACAAGTTTATTTCCAAATATAATGATTTTTAAACTTCTTAGCAGTTCGGTTAAGTTTTGGTGTGGCGAACTCCAAGACTTAATCCATGGCCTGTTGAATTTTTTGGCAAGGGGGATTCATCAGTTTTTCATTGACGTGTGTTTCATCAAAACGTTTTTATGAAGAAAACTATTTCAACCAGTAGATTAGATTTTCCGAGTGTCTTTTGTTGGTCTTTTCTTCTTTTCCATTGCTTCCTTGTTTTTTTACTGTTTTCTTTAGTTTATGAGTACTTTAGTGTAGGTTTAATGCATTATTTAGTGTTTGATCTAGTTTCTTTGGCAAATTATTGTGTTCATATTTATGTTAACTAATGAAAATCATAAAAATATATAAAAAATTATAAAATAAAAAAAGATCCCCTTCGAGAGCTTGATTGGTGTGATCAGTTCGCAGTAAGAGAGAGTTCCTACACCAAACAACTTCAAAAATCAACCAGAACTTCTAAAAGAAAATGAAAGGCCTAGGATGATGGAGTTCCATCTCCCTCAAGATTCAATCAATCCATATTCTATTAGGTTATCTCCTAAATCCCAAAATTATGATCTAAAACAGTCACACATCTCACTGTTGCCTGCATTTAATGGATTGTCTAATTAAGACTATTTAGCCTTCATTAGAGATTTTTATAATATTGTACAACAATTGCCTCTTCTAGAACTCACATAAAATGAGCTAAGAATGAGAGTCTTTCCCTTTTTCCTTAAAGGTAATGCTAGGAATTGGTTATTGAGCCCATATGAGAACAATTTCGAAAACTAGGATCAAGTGTATAACTCATTTATCATGAAATTTTATCCCTAAAGACTAAAAGAAGAATTTAGAACTAAGATAACTAGTTTTTATCAAGAGGATGGAGATGCTTTTCATGAAGCTTGGGATAGATTCTGGGATCTGCTTAGGCAGTGTCCCCATCATCAACTCTCATCTCACATTCTCATGGATACCTTCTATGAATGGTTGTCCTCCTATAGACAGAATCTAGTTAATCAAGCTGCAGGGGGTAACAACACTGACAAGACAGATGAAGAATTGAGAAAAATAATTTACAACCTGACCCTAAACTCTCAACACAAGAATTCAAGAAGAAAAAGAGTCAATAAAATGTTGATTCAAACAAAGGTTCAATGAATGAAACTCAATCTCAACTAGCTGAAATCACCAAACAACTTTAATCACTAATGAACCAGAATTCTAAACAAATTTTTTATCAACTTGGTTGTCAAAATACCAATCAATATTTAAGGGAACAGTGGGTCCAGTGTGATATGTTGGGGCATACTGAATTTTTTTTTCCTAACTTTGATATGACTGCCTAACAACAAGGGAACTCAAAATTTCTTAACTATGGTCCTATGGTTCCTCTTAATGAAGATCCATTTTAAAAAAACTAAAATCAAGACTATAGAAATCAACCAAACATATCATGGAAAGATCAAGGCCTAATTAAACAATCCACTGCCCCTAATTACTCTAACCAACCAAGACCAAATTTTCTAAATCAACGAAGGGGTGAGTCATCAAATGCACAATGAAATAATGATAATAAAATGTCTTTTAAGCTTGATCTAATCTTGAACAAAATTAAATCTCAAGAGGAAAAATACATTACTCAACTAACAAAACATCAAAATCAATATGAATCAGATAAAATGCAAACTGATGTGAGAATTAAGAACATGGAAACACAACTTCATCAACTTGCTAGAGATTTTTCATCTAGGGAAAACGGTATACTTCTTCATACCACTGAGCTTGACCCTAGAGATAATTCCATTGTGGTAGTTACTAGAAGTGGGCTGAACACTCAAACTGTTGCTGAAAAAGACAATGAAAATCACCAAAATGAAAATCTTCTTGAATCCGGTAATAAAAATATGCTTTGTTCACATGCTGGAAGTTCACAGAAAAAACTTGAAAATGTTCAAAATTTCAATTTATAATTTGAATCACAAGCTTAAAATTAATCTAAAAATCCAAAGAATAAAGGTGAGGGATATACCAACTGCCCTTAAAAATTTTTCCCCACCCATCCCTTTCCCTGAGAAGCTGAAGCCTCAAAGTAACAGCAAGGATGAACTTCTTTAGTTTCTTGGTATCCTTTCTAAACACCAAGTAAACATTACATTCGTTCAATCCTTAATTCAAATCCTATTTTATTTGAAATCTCTTAAAGAAATGTCTAACAAAAAGACCCCATAAGAATTTGCTACTTATAGCCTCACTAAAGAGTGAAGTGTTTTACTCTAAAATAAAATCCCACCCAAACTGAAAGACCCAAGATGTTTTGTTTTCCCATTTACCTTAGAAAATTCTGATCAGATCAACTTTTTGTGTGATTTAGGTGCTAGAATTAATCTCCTCCCATACTCACTATTTCAGTAGTTAAGGTTGGGTGACCATCAACCCACCATAGTTATACAGCAGTTAGCTGATAGATCTTTCACTCATCCTATGGGTCAGGTAGAATATTTTATAGTGGTGGTAGGGAAGCTATTTTTAAATGTAGTCATTTTATACTTAGACATGGAGTGTGATCAAGCGGTTATCATCATCTCGGGTAGGCCTTTCTTGGACACAGGCGGTGCTGTTTTTGATAACTTAATTAGATTTGAGGGTGTTTCTGTTAACACCAACCTTGCTGAACACTTTGATGTTGTTATGGGAGAACTTATAAGACAACTAGATGATTCTTGTCTGATTAACTTGTTGAATTCTGATCTGGAATTTCTGGATAGTATGCTACCCACTTTGGACAACAACACTGTTATTTCTGAAAATGAACATGAAATTGAAAATCTTTCATCATTCAATACTATTTATAAGAGATGTGTTGAATATCTTGGACCTCCTAGACCTAAGATTCGTCCTTATACTTTAGAACCACTAACTCTTGAACTGAAACCAATCCCCGTCCATCTAAAATATTCATTTTGGGGTGAGAATTCCACTTTGCATGTGATAATTTCTAGAGAGATTAATGAAAACAAAGAGGAAAGAATGTTGAGTGTGTTGAAAATGTTTAAATTTATCATTGGCTAGACCATATCTGATATCAAGGGTATTAGTCCCTCATTATTTATGAATAAAATACCTATGGAGCTTGACCATAAGCCTAGGGTAGAGTGTCAAAGAAGATTAAATCCAAACATGAAAGAAGTTTTTAGAGAGGAAGTGATTAAACTACTAGAAAGTGGAATGATTTATCCCATTTCTGATAGTTCTTTGGTCATCCTTGTCCATGTTATCCCCATGAAGGGAGGTCCCACTGTAGTAAAAAATGAAAAAAATGAAGAAATCCAAGTTAGGAAAGCCACACAATGGATAGGCTGTATTGATTATAGGAATCTGAATGCAGCCATTATGAAGGATCATTTTCCAAGGACCTTCTTGGATCAAATGCTCGAGAGGCTTATTAGAAATGAATTTTTCTATTTTCTAGATGGGTATTCTGGTTACAACCAGATTCTTTTTGCTCCATAGTATCAGGAAAATACTACTTTCACATGTCCATTTGGGACATTTGCTTATAGGAGGATGTCCTTTGGGTTGTGTGGAGCTCCGACCACCTTTCAAAGGTGTATGATGGCTATATTTTCAAATATGATTGAAAGAATCATTGAATTTTTCATGGATGAATTTACCATTATGGGAAGTACTTTCGACACATGTCTAGGAAATCTTTAATTGGTTTTAGAAAGATACATTGAAACCAACCTTGTGCTTAATTTGGAGAAATGTCAATTAGTTGTCACAGAAGGTATAGTGCTTGGTCATAAGGTGTCAAAGAGAGGTCTAGAAGTTGATACTGCTAAGATTTATGTCATTCAAAAATGGCCACCTCCTGAAAATGTAAAATGTGTTAGAAGTTTCCTAGGGCATGCTGGTTTCTACTGGAGATTCATAAAAGACATTTCCAAAATAACTAATACCTTGTGTTATTTGTTGGTCAAGGATACTCCTTTTAATTTTGATGAAAACTATTTGAAACTATTTGATTTTTTTAAATAGAAACTCACTACATCACCCATTATCCCTGCACTTGACTAGAAACTACCTTTTGAACTTATGTTTGATGCTAGTGACATTTTTGTAGGTGCTATCCTTGGACAGAGGAGAGATATGAAGTTACATGTGGTGTATTATGCTATTAAACTACTAGATAAAGCCCAAAAGAATTATAGCAACACTAAAAATGAGTTGTTAGATATTGTGTTTACTTTAGAGAAGTTTAGACAGTATCACTTAGGTTCAAAAGTCCTCGTTTTCACTAATCATTCTACCTTAAAGTACTTGTTGTCTAAGAAAGAAACTAAACCCATGCTGATTAGATGGATTTTCTTGCTTCAAGGGTTTGATTTAGAGATTAGGGATAAACAGGGAGCTGGAAATTTAGTTTTTGACCACCTTTCTAGGCTTCCTCTTACTCATCTTGAATATCCTAGGGAAAGAAACTCTTCTTTTCCTAATGAAAAGCTGCTCACTATTTCTATCAGGCATTTTGCATGGTATGATGATTTTTTCAACTTCCTAGAAGTAGGTGTCTTTCCCAGATATTTTTCCAATAAACAAAGGAAGAAATTCATTTCTTATCTTAAATACTACCTTTGGGATGATCCCCTGTTGGTTAGGAGATTTGATGATTTTATTCTTAGGAGGTATGTTCCTGAGGAAGAGATGTTGCATGTCTTAGAGAGTTGTCATTCCTCACCTTGGGGAGGTCACCATGGAAGTAATATAACTACTCCAAAAGTCCTACAATCTAGTTTCTATTGGCCTACCCTTTTTAAGGATGCTAGGAGCTATGTGGTTGGCTGTGATCGCTATCAGAGGATAAGAAAAGTTGGTAGGAAGCAGGGGTTACCCCAAAAAGGGATTATGGAAGTAGATATTTTTGATGTCTAGGTTTTATATTTCATAAGACCATTTACTTCATCTAATGGGAATGAATACATACTTGTTGCTATTGACTATGTTTCAAAATGGTTTTAGGTAGTTACACTGCCCAAAAATCAATCCAAATCTATAATTAAATTTGTCAAAAAGAATATCCTTACAAGATTTGGAGTTCCCAAAGCCTTTATCACTGATAATGGAACACATTTTAAGAACTAAAAATTTATATCTTTGATGGAAAAATATGATTGTGTTCATAAAAAAATACTTGAGAAAATTGTGTCAAATTCTAGGAAATACTGGTCTCTTAAATTGAATGAAGCTTTATGGGCATATAGAACTAATTTCAAGACCCCAATAGGTATGTCTCCTTATAGGATATTGTTTGGGAAATGTTATCATTTACTTATGAAGTTTCAACACAAGTATTTTTTGGAATTTAGGTCTCTGGACTTTGATTTTATGAGTTTTGGTGAGAGGATATTACTTGAGTGAGAAAATAAAGAAAAGATTTAAAATATGAGTAAAGAGGGAAAAACAATTAAATTAGTAAGATAAGAAATTAAAACTTAGCGCTGCATGGGAGGCAACCCATGGTTCTTTTTGTCTTTTCTTTGTTTCTTTTTAACCTTGAATAAAGTGTTGCTTATGTGCTCTATTTTTGTGAAATTCTTGTTACCGGTTGTTCTTGGTTTTGTTATTATGTTTCTGAGTTATCAAGAAGTTGTTGTAGTGGTAATTTATTGAGTGTAATTACTATGCTGAAGAGTAATTCACAAAAATAAGCAGGGATGTTCTTTAACATAACTTTTGCATTTATTTCTGCTCCTATTTTCTTTTTTTAAATGTTTTGTATTGTATAAAACCTACTGCTTGTCTTGCTCGCCCAGAATGTTTTTCTTGTCTCAAAAAATTCTGCTACACGTGTACTACAAATTATACAGCATATCTAGCTACTAAAATAAAAAAATTCTATAAATGTTTAAAATTCTGCTTGTATAGGAATGAATGTCTATTGTATGTCACTATGTAAATAAAAATTATGCTCTTACTTCACTGTTAAAGACTGAATTTCATTGCTATTTAAATCACTCACTGCATGAACTTAAGTGTGGGGGTACATACAAGCTAAGAAATTTTGTTTTGAAACTGCTTTAGGTTGGGGTGTTTTACCATTCATCCTTCTGCTCTATTGAACATATTATTGAACTCAATCAATTGAAATTCTTACACCCAGTACACAATGCACTTACAAGTTTCATGCCATGTTTTTAATTTAATGAAAATCTATTTCATTGGACTTAATTATTAATTCATGTACTTTCTTGTGAACCTACTGTAAGTTAATTTTTGTGGAAAACAATATTTTTGAACTTTAAAGAGTCCCTTTATACATGTCATAAATCTTCTCTATTAAAAATCTGTTTGGACTTAAACTATAAAATTGTTCTTCTCCCATTTCAAAGTCAACATTGGGGACAAATTTGGGTTTTAAGTTTGGGGGAGGGGGTCAATTTTTGATTGTGCTGAATTGTGCTTAATTGAAATCCCATCAATTCCCACTGCAACTTAATTTTTTTTTTCAAAAAATGTGTAATCATTTTCAAAATTCTTGCACAATTTTAGGCTTTACACTTTTATTCAAATGGTTCTTGCCTATGGAAAACATTTATTTGGTAGTTCAGTTGTGCGTTGAGTCTAAAATTAATGATAATGGATGATTGTTGGGTGATAATTACATAGTGATTGAATGGATTTCTTGGTTGAGGGATTATCTTTGAAAGTGATTTGGGTTACATTATTGTGGAGTTATGATCATAGCTCTTAGGGGATCAATTCTTCTTATTTTCTTTTAATTATTAAAGTAATCACATAAATGAGCCAATATAGATTATTTTTTATATAAATCTTTTGAAACTGGAGTAATTTGGGTATCTGGGGTTCCACAGTGAATCTCTAAGACCCTAGATGCTGGGTGCATTTTTGTTTACTATAAGCCCTCTGTACATCTTGAATAAGTGCATTGCACAGTGTTTAGCACATGATACATGGCTTGGGATAAATAAATAAAGTGTCTTGGGTCATAAAAAAATTCACTAAGGTGAGGGGAATGATGAACACCGAATGAAGAAGGGGCCAATTGGTTTATACGGGAGTCATTTAGGTTGTATCAATAAGGTGATTAACACACACAAACACATATATATATATATATATAATATTTAGAACCTATGAGATGATTCAGTGTAAAAGGTTCATCTATTAAGTTTCTGATTCCACTAATATTTTACCTCCTCTCACTCTTAGACTTAAAACTTGAGCTTAGATTGAAATTATTCACTAAGCAGTATCTCATATGAGGCATGACATCTTCATTGCATGATGATTCATAGTTTTCTATATTACCCTTTGAGTATTTGTTCGAGGAAAGACTTGATTTGAACAAAAAAAAATTTAAAAGCCTGTTTTCATGTATTTGTCCTCTGTTTTAAAAGTGTTGTGCATCTTACATTTTGAGTAAACTCACTTTTGATTTTCAAAGATAACAATGCATGAGATTTTTTGAGGACAAACAATGCTTAACTATGAGAGAATTTGATGTGGCTCTATTTTTAAATAGTTTTACCACATATTTTATTTAATTTCTAACAATTTAATTACTTATTTTAACACATTTAAATAAATATTGGCTCTTTGGTATTTCTATCACTAAATTTATTAATTAATCATTTTTTATAATTAAATATGTGTTTTTAGTCTTTTAATAGCTAATTTAGTCATTCTAATTATTCTAATTATATTAACTTACTTTTTAGTTTAATAATCTTAATCTTGTTAACATTTTAATAATTTTAAATGTTTATTATTTAATCAATTGTTCATTTTTATTTTCATTAAAATAATTTACTTTTTAATTTAACACTAAACCCTTTTAGTTAGATTTTTTTAAAAATAAATTAACTTTATTTATTAATTGGTTTAATTATTTTGTTAAATAAATAAGTTAACAATTTATGCTAAAGATTAATAAAATAATGCATTCTTAATTAAATGTTTTCATTATGTCATTTAATTAATTAACTTAGTTGTTTAATATCTTTAGTTAATTTTAATTATTTTAATTTCATTTTTGAGGTTAATTATTTGTCTGTGTTCTGCATTTATTTATATATTTAATTAATTAACCTTAATATTTATATTCTTTTTCCCCTCATCGATCTCTCATGCTCATATTGATTTCCTTCTCACACATCTTTCATCTCATGCCGTACGTGAAGAAGAGGAGGATCAGAGGCAGTGCTATGAGCGAGGTTTTTTTTACATTTTTTCAAAAAAATAATTTTAAAAATACCATCAGGTTTAAAATATTTATTTTTTTACATCTTAAAGGCAGCACATGGTGTGGCGCCTTCAGTTCAGTTTCCGCCAGGCCAAAGGCGGTTCACCAGAATCCGCCTTGCGCCTTTGGGGAAACGAAAGGCGGCACACCAGTGCCCGCCTTTCGAATTGTTTTCTGCGAAAGGTGGCTTTGGGAGAGCTACCTTTCGTTTTTCAAATGGCCGAAGGCAGCTTCCCAGGTGTCGCCTTCGCCAAAAAAATCCCTATAAAAGGGAGCCGCCCCACCCATCCTCCCTCACTCACAAATCCCTCTTCTCTCTAAAATTTTGAGAGCTCCTATCTCTAAGTCGAGTTTTATTTTGTGGTGCTTCCGGAGACGCAAGGAGTACCAGATTTTTGTGTAAAGCTTCATTTAGAGGTATTTTTTTATTTTAAAGTTATTTATTTATTTAATTGTAATAGTTAATTTTAAATATTTAAGTATGTAGTAGTAGTTATTTAAAGAAAAGAAATAAATAGTTATGTTATTAATGTTTTAATTAGTTAATATTTAATGTTAGATTAAGGTATATGTAATTTAATATTATTAATGAATGATGATTAGGGATAATTTATTTAATGTTAGATTAAAGTATGTATAATATAATATTATTAATGAATGATAATTAGGGATAATAATAATTTATTAATATTTTAGAGATATTTATAGAATAATTAAATGATGATTAAGGAATAATTAAGTCATGATTAAAGGGGTAATTAACTATGGATGATTAATGGGTGATTAAGGGGTAATTAAGGAATGTTTAAGGGGTGATTAAGTGGTGATTAAGGGATGATTAAGGGGTCATTAAGGTAATTAAGGAATGATTAAGTGATGATTAAGGGGTAATTAAGGAGTGATTAAGGGGTGATTAACTAACGATTAAGGGGATGATTAAGGGGTAACTAAGGTATGATTAAGTGATGATTAAGGGGTAATTAAGGAGTGATTAAGGGGTGATTAAGGGGTAATTAAGGAATGTTTAAGGGGTGATTAACTAACGATTAAGGGGTGATTAACTAACGATTATGGGGTGATTAAGGGGTCATTAACTAATGATTAAGGAATGATTAGGGGATGGTTAAGGGGTAATTAAGGAATGTTTAAGTGATGATTAAGGGGTAATTAAGGAATGTGTAAGGGGTGATTAACTAATGATTAAGGGGGTGATTAAGGGGTCATTAACTAATTAAGGGGTAATTAAGGAATGAAGGGGTACTTAAGGAGTGATTAAGGGGTTAAGGGGATGATTAAGGGGTAATTAAGGAATGATTAAGTGATGATTAAGGGGTAATTAAGTAATGTTTAAGGGGTGATTAACTAACGATTAAGGGGTGATTAAATAACGATTAAGGGGTGATTAAGGGGTCATTAACTAATGATTAAGGAATGATTAGGGGATGGTTAAGGGGTAATTAAGGAATGTTTAAGTGATGATTATGGGGTAATTAAGGAATGTTTAAGGGGTGATTAACTAACAATTAAGGGGTGATTAAGTAGTGATTAAGGGGTGATTAAGGGGTCATTAACTAACGATTAAGGAATGATTGGGGGATGATTAAGGGGTAATTAAGGAATGTTTAAGGGGTGATTAACTAATGATTAATGGGTGATTAAGGGGTGATTAACTAATGGTTAGGGGGTGATTAAGGGGTCATTAACTAGGGATGATTAGGGGATGATTAAGGGGTGATTAAGGGTTCATTAACTAACAATTAAGGGGTCATTAACTAACGATTAAGGGATGATTAAGGGGTCATTAACTAATAATTAAGGGATGATTAAGGGGTCATTAAGTAAAGATTAAGGGATGATTAAGTGGTGAATGACCAACTCCTAACTGATTAACCAACACTTAAGTAGTGATTAACCAACACTTAAGTAGTGATTAACCAGCACTTAAGTAGTGACCAACACTTAAGTAGTGATTAACCAACAATGTAATGAATCTTATTTTTTAGAGATCATTGAACATATCTTTAGCTAAGTTAAAAATTGTTCTACAAAACATTAGTGGCTTAATTTAGGAAGGTTTTAAAATTTTGGTGTCATGAAAGTTTATGTCATTATCTAAGAAATTAAATCCATGTCTGGATACTACAAGTGGATGTGGATCTGGCACAAATGTACTTAGGGGTGAAAGCCCCGACAAGGAGTTTTGGGCCTAACCCGGGTATCTTGGTACACGACAACGGGCCTTGCTGCACTCCTGGTTTGACAGTCCCGGGGGATATACTTTAGATGATTAATATTTACTTCATGAAGTAATAAAATACCTTTAAGAAGATAAAAAATGTTATTTAACACATAACAAAACATTATTGACATATTCAGTGATCAGTAAACATTTTTCATGTAGAGAGACATGTTTTCTTGTGTTTAATGCTATGGAAAGGTTATTCAAACCGAGCAAGGAGCTTCTTATAGTATACAACCAACATCTATGGTTAACAAATCTGATTGTGTAACCATAACTGATCTTCAAGATAGAATTAGTGGTTGCTTAAATCTCGGTCCTCATCAAGAGATAAAGTCTATTAGTTATAGAAATTTGCAATTCCCTGCCACGTTATGGCATCTTGCTTGTCCATTGGCTGCTGATGAGCACTGGGTCCAAGAGGGAACTTTATTTTCCCAACGGTCTGATGGTGCAATGATGGAGTTAAATGTTGAATTTTCTAATGTACAATAACATCAAAATGTTCAAAGTCGTAGACATGCACAAATAGTTGTTGAAGAATCTTCATCCCAAGAAATTGAGGATGTTCGCCTTGTTGCGGAGGAGGACAAATTAGATGATCTTTCAGATTTACATATAAATCATTCTTCAAATGAGGAATTTAACAATGATGGAATAGACAGAGAAGACAATGATGATGGGGAGGGAGCTGGAGATGAGGAGGGAGCTGGAGAAGATAGGGTAGTATTTTCTCAAAATAGAGTAGTTCAAGAACACTCTCGTCCAATAATAAATCATCCACCACCCATTGAATATTCGTCTGAAGCAATGGAACGTGTACCTGAATTCGACAAAAATGTTCTGACACCCGCAACAGAGTTTCCTGGAGTTATAGTGGACATGTTTAGTGAGTTGGACAAAACATTATATAATGGAAGGGATTTTCCAAGTAAATATGCGTTGAAGAGATTCTTAAAAAGAATTCATATTGAGAGGAACTGTAGATATGTAGTTGAGGCATAATATTGAAAAAATACGTCATACGGTGTGATAAATTTGATGAAGACTGTAGATTCTGGTTGAGGGTGATTCCAGACATTACATTTGGTGGATGGAGAATTTCAAAGATTGAGGCAGCTCATTCTTGTGTTCAGCCAAACTTGACACAAGATCACACTCTTTGGATGCCGAATTTGTGTCAACTGTTATCATCGAGATGATTAGGACCTGTCAAGATGTTCCTATAGCCCATGTGAAAGAGAGGATACTTCAAACTTTCGGTTATAAGATTTCTTATAAAAAGGCATGGATGCTGAAACAGAAGGCAATTGTGAAGGTCTACGGTGATTGGGATGACTCGTATCAGGTGTTTCCGCAATTATTATCCATAATGAGCCACAACAACCAAGTTTTCTACCATATAAATACGAAGGAACATGTGTTTTAAGATAATCGATTGGATCAATCCTGTGTTCAATTTCATCAGTTATTCTGGGCATTCCTCCCATGTATTTCCGCATTTCGTTTCAGTAAACAGTTCATAAAAATTGATGGAACATTTTTATCTGGAAAGTATAACGGAGTATTGTTGATTGCGGCAACCCAAGATGGGAACCGTTAACCACTTCCTCTTGCATTTTCAATAGTGGAGAAGGAAAACTATTAATCTTGGAGCTGGTTTTTGGCATGCATCAGCAACCATTTCACATGCATTCGAGGTGTCTGTTTGATATCTGATCAACATAGGGAAATCAATGCGGATCCTGATTCATGGAGGCCCCCAAATGAACATCATTGATACTGCATCAGACACATTGCTAGTAATGTTCACAAAACCTTCCATAATGAGGCTATGCAGAATGAAATCATGAGGCTTGGTAAGCAATGTCGTCATTGATGTTTACTATTTTAATGTAAATAAAAATATAATTTCTATGACCTGTGATCATATTTATGTAGCATATGAGCCAGATCAACGAAGGTTTGAGGCGCGTTACAAAGAAATCCACAAGGCTAACCAAGAAGTGTATGATTATATGATAAAGATTCCAAAAGAGAAATGGACACTAGCCTATGACGGGGGGAAGAGGTATGGACACATGACCAAAAACATTGTGGAGTGTATAAATGGCGTCTTCATTGGGATTCTCAAGTTACCAATTACTACCCTAGTTCAGGAGACATTCTATCATTGTGTAAAGTACTTCATTGATAGAAAAAAACTAGCCTCAGATGGGATTCAATAGAGGATAAGATTTGGAGCAAGAAACTCAAGCATGCAAGAAAGGTAAATCAAGAAAGGAACACAAGATTTACAAGGTTCGACCTCAATAAGAGAACTTACGTCCTTTCCATAGCCACTCTCATGGGTCTATGGAAATCCACTATGATGAAGAAGTTAATACAACTTGTGAAAACTCCCATTAGACACCTTATATCTCCCGATAAGAAATATTATACTGACTCTCATCAGTTTACAATGTTTCCTTAAAGAACAAATGAGCCAAACACAAGAATAAGAACTTTGATAAGTTTCTCCACAAATTCTCACTCTGAATCTTCAATCTGATTTCTTGGATCCGATTTTCTGGAACCAAACTTCTTAGTAAGGAAGATAATGATTCCACATAAATTCCCACTCCGAATAATCAATCTGGATTTCTTGAATCTGATTTTCTGGAACCGAACTTCTCTACAAGTAAATAATGGCTCTAATTATCTTCTTCTCAAACACTCAAGAAAACTTCGTCAAGATGGTAGATTCTTCTCACTTTGAATTCTCCAGTGCTCCACATTTTCCACGTGTGTAAAAAGTTGTAAATGAGTGAATGATCTGAGCACATATTTATAGGCAACTCAGAAAACAAAGGCGGGAATCTTGAAAAACTTTCCTGCTTCCTCAAATCTCAAAAACTCTGCAAATCCCTCGCATTTAATCTTCAATATTTGACTTCTTCAAATATCCTTAAATTTCTCCGAGATTTAAGCAATTTTGAAATTATGGTTTTCTTGAACTCAGAATTGTCATTATGAATTTCTTAGCATGTTACTTAGGATTGTCATTCCAAGTTTCTCATCATGTTGCTTAGGATTGTCAATCCGAATTTTGGGCTCAGGAAGTACACTCCGAATTTCTGGTTCAGGAAGTACACTCCGAAATTTCTACTTCAGGAAGTATACTCCGAATTTCTGGTTCAGGAAGTACACTCCGAATTTTTGGTTCAGGAAGTACACTATAAATTTCTGGCTCCGGAAGTACACTCCGAATTTCAGGTTTCGGAAGTACCCTTTGAATTTCTGGTTCAGGAAGTACACTCCGAATTTCTGTCTCAGGAAGTAGACTCTGAATTTCAGGCTTATCAAGTAGACACCGACCTTCAGGCTCAGGAAGTAGACTACGAATTTCTGGCTCAGGAGGTAGACTCCAAACTTTAGGCTCAACAGGTAGACTCTGAACTTCAGGTTCAGCAAGTAGACTCTAAACTTCTGGCTCAACAAGTAGACTTCGAACTTCTGGATCAGCAAGTAGACTATGAACTTCTGGCTCAGTAGGTAGACTCCTAACTTTTGGATCATGAAGTAGACTCATAATTTTCTCAGAATTTTTCTTAGTGAAAAACATTAACCCTATTCACCATTTCTTCAACAGCTTTTACCATGAAGGTTTTTGTGATTTGTGAGAACTTTAAGATCAGTAAAGCATCGTATTATTTTGTTAAGAAAGTTTGAGATACTTTCTTAACTTCTGACTTCTTATTATTCAACATAATCTTCTTTAAAGAAATATTCAGAAACCAGAAACTTCAACTTTCTGTAACTCAAAAACATTCTTTAACAAAAATATTAATTGTCAACAAATACAAAAATTTGTTAAACAAAATACAACAAAGGTTCTTCAGGGATGAATCTTGAAGAAAAAAGTGGTGGTGATATATTTTGGTTCTCGAAAGTTGCATCTCCGTGAACATAATTATTAAACTCATGATATGGAGTTGGAGGTAGTGGAGTTTTTTTCTAAATTTTTGTCGAAATTACCTCATTAGTGAAAAATTTATAGTTTTCATGGATTACAAGAATCTAAGGTATATCTTATCTCATTTAGATATGAATCTTATGTATAGGAGGTGGATGGAGTTTCTCAATAATTATGATTTTTAGATCTCCTACACGCAATGTAAAGGAAAAAATTTGGTGTATAAACTAGTCAGGTAATGAGGATATATGATTCATGAGTCGGGTGATGCTTGGAAATGGATAAAAGATATTATGATAATGAATCTCTATGCATATGATGCTAGTAGTTTTAGTTATCTCTATAATATGACTTTAAAATCATATTTTATACGGTAAAGAAATGTGTCTTAGTGGGGAGACTCAAAGGTAGAGGTAAAGTGAGCCCATGTTAGCCATGTTAATGCTCCAAATAAGTGTCTAAAGGATGTTCAGATATTGATAATTCTTTAGATGAGGTTTTTCATTTCATTAGAGAAATGCAAGGGAGTCCTCTATGAGTTTTATATCTCACCACTAGTGGTACATATTATTATATCTATGAGGTGTCATTGATTGAGGAGACCACTTTGGTGGCCTAGAATGAAGTGGTTAGTGGGAGATTTTCATAGCATGGTGTTTTATTTTTTCATTGGTGGATATTGAGAACCCTGTTCCCAGAGGTTTCTTACAGCCTGTAGATGTTCCTAGGTGGATGTTGGGAGAAATTTAGATTGATTTCACCCCTAGGATACCATGGTAATAGGGAGATGCTGATGTTATTTGGGTGATTATAGATTGTATAATGAATTGGACCTATTTTTTTTTGCAATTAGGGAGTTGAGTGTTGTGGATAACCCAGTGAAGTCGTATGTAGATGAAGTAGTACATAATTATGGAGTTTCAAGGACCATAATACCTAATTGATATCATTATTTTAATTTTACTATCTGATGTTGATGGAATCATGCCCTTGGATCCCAATTTTTACATTGTATTTCTTTCCACCCCCTGATAGATGATTAGAAAAAATGAACAATATAGATGCTAAATGATATATTACAAGCATGAATATTTGATTTTGGTTGGTCATGGTTTAAGCATTTACCCTTTGTTAAGTGTTCCTACAATAGTATTAATTGTTCATCTATCGAAATGACACCATTTTATGATTTTTATCGATGGTTGTGTTGTTATAAATATTGTAGGAGTGAGTTTGGGGAGAGAGTAGTTCTTCAACTTGATGCAGTATAGTGCTTGAAAGAGATGATCCAAATGGGTTGAGAGTGGATATAGGTGATGAAATAAAAACATAAGTCCTTTGATGATCATAGTAATATCCCATGGAGTTTGAGGATAGAGACCATGTGTTTTTAAGGGTGTACCCTCACTTTTGGTAACATAGGTTTTTTTAGGGTGAGAAATATTTCACAGTGATTCATCAAGACATTTTACATGTTAAAGTGCATTGTGAAGGTGGAATATTAGTTGAATGTCCTAGCATGGTTGGATAGGATCCATTAAATATTCTATGTATCCTAGCTTCATCAGTATCATCATGATAAATTCCATGGCATTTATTTGGGAGAGTTTGATATCAAGTGTGATACAACGTGTGTGGAGTAACTAGTTGGGATTTAGGATCATGAAGACAAGGTGTTTCATGGGATATTTTCCCTTTTTTTAGTTTTTTAAGGCATAAGGGCTTGTATGAGAGTACTTATGAATGTGATACATAGATGCATTCTCAGTGCCATGAGTTTTCATTAATTTTGGTTTTGTTTTTTTATTTTCATGATGTAAATTTTTTTTATTGGTGGTCTATGAGATTCTTCTTTTCCCATAGGTTGGTTGTGTTTCGTTACTCATGAAATGTCATTATATCCTCGAGAGGTATCTTTTAGGGTGGTTATTTGGACCTCTCCCTATCTAATCTTTCATTTTGGGTTTTGTTTCGATTCTCTAGGATGATAATTATTTGAGTTTTATGTATTGTGAGGGCTTAATTTCTTAAAAATACTCCCATTATATTTTTCTATGTCTTGGTGGTGCCAAGATGGGGTTTGCAGATGTTTTTAACACTATTAGAGTGTTATATCCTTTCATAGGGTCACTATGGTATGGTGGTGGGCATGATTCTATCTATTTTTTATTGTGTTCTTAGAGATTGGTTGTGGGGGTGGTTTTGTTGTGTTGGGATGCGCCACAGTGATAGAAACAACCTAGTTTCTTGTGTTGATGGGTGCAGAACTTGGGTGGAAACCCTATGTGACATGGCCAACAAGAAACACCAACTGAATGGTGTGGATCTAGGCATTGTGTTTGGGTACCACATGTTTAACATTAATAGCTAGATCTCACCATGACTTTGTCAAGGCCCGACCCAAGTCGGGGCTCAAGCCGTAACTACCCCATGTCTACCTCTATAGGCCATGGGCTAGTGACCAGCACCAAAGACATAACTAAAATGGGCATGACTTTTTCTAATTACTTATGTCCACACACATTTCCATATCAATGAATAAGGGCATATGGAATAGAGTAAAAGATTAAAAATACTAGGTAAACAACCATGAATGTAAAACCTCTAGATAGTATAAGAGTACAGTAGTGTAAAATAAAAAGTAAAGGGGAAAAAATAAACGCCCCACTAGAAATAGATTCCAACCTGAAAAACTAAAAAGTAAAATGCTGAGAGAACACATCTTATGATCTCTAAGTTGTGACCACTGTACATGATCCAAAGTACCAGGTATCCCTAAGATCCTCTAAAGTCAACGTCGACCAGTCTGTCAACTATATAAGACATGAAACGTGTTACCAAATCCCATATAGGGGTGCTTATATACATACCTATTAGGACACCCCAAAATTTCAAGGGGTAGCAGTAAGAGATACAATAGAAATTGAATAAATTATATAGTAAATAGGATGTAGTGAAAGAGAACAAATCAACCCAAACTAAGAGAGGTATTAACCTCATCCAATCACCAAGGGATCAACATGGTAAGTAGATGAACTAAATGTAGATTCTTTTCCACCCATACAAGGAGAGTAAACTCCTCCATCCATGAGAAGTTTAACATGGAATGCATGTGGCATACCCCACACATCTTCACATCTCATAGAAAAAGAGTGTCCAAATCCAAAGGTATAGACACAAACACACACACACACACACACATGTGTGTGTGTGTGTGTGTGTGTGTGTGTATGCTTAGTCAAAATAATCCCAAATAATAGATTAAGGTGATATCCATCTCACCACTTAATCCAAGTATAAGAGTTACCAATAGTTACAAAATTATATCAATGATACCCATCATCTCACGTGTCTACCAAAAAGTAACCATGCATGTCAAAAAATTCCTCGTCCTTATGTTGTATAGTTGAGGGGACATAAACTCTAAGAATAGAAATCACACCTCTGTGCTTCATAGGCTTTCCACTCTATAAGTATCTATAGAGGACCCATGACCATGCATATGGGAGTTCCACTCTAGTGTCACAAGGACCCACTCCATATGTTTATGGCGGGGGGGGGGGGGGGGGTCCATTTGGTTGGTTGAGGACCCGCACCCAAGATGATGGGGGTTTACACTATATAGGTCCAGGACCTACACCCTAGTGTGATAGGGGGGGGGGTTCCAATATAGTAATCTAGGACCTACACCCTATCTGATACGGTGATCCAAATAGAAGTCAAGGAATTGTTCCCAAGCTGATTGGTGTTTCCACTCTATATGTCGAGGAACCACATTCATGTCTGACAGGGGGTTCCACAATGGTCATCGAGGACCCACACCTTATAGGATAAGGGTTTACACTAGGAAGTCAATGTCCTATTACTTTGTGGGACATGGGGTTCCACTCTTGTCATCGAGGATCCATTCCCTACCTGATAAGGGGGTTTCACTCAGTATGTGGTTGTATAGGACCCGCACCCAAGATAATGGGGGGTTCCACACTATAGGGAGCCTCTCGTGATCCATCCTGATCACTGCCATCATTAGGAACTAACTCAGCAAGATATATTCCTAGAACATTCCACATCATATCTAAAAATCCATAACCATGGTCACCATCACATTATATGCAGAAAAACACATAGGATAAGCTTCTCACAATCCAAAATCAAAGTTCAAACAATGGAGATACATAAGGTTAATGTTTTCTTAAATGGAGACAAGGAGTAAACTTCATGTTATGGTACCCACACAACATGTGGCCCCACTCTTTCACCTAATCAGGTCCCTAGAGGTACATTTCTCCCAAAACATGTTGATGTTCACACCGTGTAGGTGGACTACATGGAATATCCTAATTGTCTAGAAACTGTTTGTGTCCTTCTGGAAATGTATGTATACTCGGGTACAAGGTCGTGTGCCTGGCTATGTACTCCCCCATGGGGTCCCTCTTTTGTTATCCATCACACAACTCATCCACTTGTGAATGAGGTACACGGTGTTTAGGAGAGCAACATGTCATGCCATCCTTATAGACTTTTGAAACCCCAGCCGTCAGAACCAGGGGATACATGTTGTGTGTTCATTGTGATACACAACATGTAGTCAAGATTCTCATAGTTTATTAGATCCAGGATCTATACCTCAAATACACCCTTTCCACTTTTATTTTGGACCTATCTCTAATTGAAAAAATAGTGTATCTAGCCATGGATTGTAGTTTTTGGCCATCGTTCACCAAAAATAGGATCTCGTCTTGTCGTGGGGGTGCGTCACGCAAACCAATCACCTTAGATCCTTCCACCTTATATTAATTGATCTATGATCATCAAAATAATCATCCAAAACCCACAAACATTCCATATCTATCCCATTTTAATCAATTTGTGCCTCATTCATCATTTTCTCATGATTTCGGGGGGTCTGATCACACTCTACATAACCCAACAATTTTGAACTAGGACCACCGGTCCTACTGGTGAAGAATATGATGCAATAATGGGGGAAAGGAAAAAGAAAAAAAGTTTAACCATCATTGGCCAATATTTCTTGTCCAAAAATCATGAACAAGGATAATCTAGGTGAGAAAAATTAATAAATCAATTTAATTATTACATGGGAACAAGCAATGATCCAACAATTTTCATAGATCATAAACGAGATGATTATTCTCAATCAATTTTATCAAAGAGGGAGTAAAACACAAATTGATGAGTCTTAACTAAAGAATAGATCATTTTTCATTGAATAACACACCTTCCAATGATTTAAAGAAGTTATTTTATTTGTTTCATCATGACCTACTTTGATCCATAGTTTCATCATCATGTGATGCGATTTGCCAATGAAAGGAGGGGAAGAAGATCTGGAACCATCCCAAGGTTTATAAGGCTAAACCTAGAGGATTCACGATAGTGATATTCCTATAGGAATTTAGTTAGTTTAAAATAATTAATTAATTAATTTAATTAGGTAATTTATCCACTCAATGTACCTCCAATGGGAGAGATGTATAAACTTACCACACTGAACTATTTTAGGTAACTCCTAGGGTAAGCATCACATTATAGACTCAAACATGGTCTTAGATTTTTTATCTATGATTTTGTTTAAGAGTTATCCCATCTTATTTAAGAAACTGTGTTTATTCACAATATTAAAATATATTAAATATTTTTATAAAATTAATTCTTAGCACACTATGCCTCATACTTACAAGTCATCTCAATTCCTAACTCTAGAAATATTTATAAAAATATTTCAAAGCCTTAATAGGAAAAAGTCATGTCTCTACGTCATTACCTCTTTCAATATTTTTGTCCCCAAAAGAAATACTAAAAAAACTATAGATATTGAGATTTAATTTAGATCTCCTGCTCCTAAGAGATCTCATACACAGTCCCATTCTTCCACAATGCACAGACCAAGGGGATGGCCCATCCACACTGGGTCCTATCCTATTGATCCTTGATCTCCACTAGGTGATCCTCAATGTTGGATCCATCCTCAATGTCCTAATATTCCAAGTCGATGATGTGTTTGTCCTCATAAATTTATCTTCTCAAATGTGATACATGGAAGACGTCATACACCTGATCCAGTAGTGGGGGTAGGGTGAGGTGGTAATCAACCTTTCCACCCCATACATGATCTCAAATGGGCTGATGAACATTGGGGATAGCTTAATTCCCCAAAAAAATATATGAAATCCTCATCTTGGGGAGAGTCTCGATAATGTGGTCTCCCTAATCAAACTACAAGGGCCTATGGTGATGATATATGCGTGTTTTTTTTCTACTATAGGTTGTCCTCATCTGCTCATGGATGAACTGGACCTTCTCTATCATCGCCCAAACCATCTATGGACCAACACGATATGTCTCACTAATCTATGCCCAATACAAGGGTGGCCTATCAGGTCTCCCATAAAGGGCCTCAAATGGTGTCATGCTAATGGTAAATTGGTATATGTTGTTGTACACAAACTTTATCAATGGAAAGTGATAATCCAAGATCTAGAAAAAGTCTAACATGTAAACCCTCAATATATTCTCCAACACCAGGATAGTATGCTCAATATTCTCTTACAATTGGGGATCAAAGGTAGTACTCATCCTCATTTTCGTGTCAAATTACTCCTATAGGATTCTCTGAAATCCTTACATAAACTGCACATCATGACCAGAGAGAAGCATCTAGGGAACCCCCTAAAGGAGAATGATCTATTATGGGTACAAATACCCCCAAACACTTGACAAAACTTTTCTCCCTAATAAGAATGAAGTATGATAACTTCGTGGGTCAGTCAACTATCCCCTAGATGGCGTCATGTCCCTTTGATGAGCATAAAATCCCTATCAAAAAGTCCATGGATATTCCATCCCAGTTCCACTTTGGGATCTCAAGAGGTAGTAACAAACCTTCCAAAACATTGGGCTCAACCTCCACCTACTGAGAAGTGAGGCACCAAGAGATGAAATCGGTTATTCTATATCTCATGTTAGACCACCAAAACTACCAATGAATGTCACTATACATCTTCACCACACAAGGACATAAAACTCAGGGGGAAGTGTATAATTCTACATCACCACCCCTTATATCATGACTGGGACCAACATTTGTCCCTAGAAAGGGATGACGTGATTCCCTCCATCAAAATGTTTATATGGGGATTCACATATAGATGTTTTATCATGTAATAACTCACATTTGATGTATACCTAATGGTACTCTCTAACAAACTCAATATGTGGAGGAGTCAATACCATTGACTGAAGAAAATTTGTACCCTCCTCCTCCACTAGGTTCTGTTGCAGGGAAGCCAACTGCTCTGATGTACCTTGTACAAAACTAGTCTGGGACTTCCTATTAAGGGATTATGATACTAGATTTCCATTCTTAAAGTATATAACATCTTGAAGTTATATTTTATTTGGAAATCCAACCAGTGACACTTTCTCAAGTTCAAGTCTCTCCATGTGAAAATGTAACTAAGACTCTGATGGTCTGAGTAAACAACAATGTGCTTCCCCAAAGGGTAGTGCATCCATATCCTTAGGGATAAGACTATCACTTCCATCTCTAGTTAGTGAGTCACTTCGTTATGATCATGGGTACTCAAATTCTTTGACCCTTATGTGATAAATATCTTCCACTACATCAACACATATCCAATACAATATCCTTAGGCATCACAACACACTATGTAATGCATGACCTCTTGTGGTAGTCTTAGCACAAAAGAACTCACCATACTTAGCCTCAACACCTCAAAGGACCTTATAAACTACTAAAAATAGGTAAATGACTTCCCTTTATGTGTTAGGGTGGTTAAAGGGTCTTTAATTTTGGATAGGTCTGAAAAAACTCTCCTATAGTACCCCTCCAATCCAAGAAATATATGCTCATTTTCCATTATCTTAATTAGATTCCAAGTAAGCATTGCATCAATCTTTGTTGGGTCCATAGCTAAACCCTGTATAGAAACAACATTCCCTAGAAAATTAACCTCACTAATCTATAACTGGAACTTCAAAAGAATCCCATAAATTGGGTGCTCTCTATGAAAATCTAGAACCATCCTCATGTAATATGCATGATCCTCTTCGAATGTAGAGTAAATGGGTATGTTTTTAATGAATATGACCACAAACTAGTCTATGTACGACTAGTAAACCGGGTTCATAAAATCAATAAACATGGTTTGGGAATTATTCACACTAAAGGTAATCAATAGAAAATCATAATGTCTATAGCGACATTGTAATTCCATCTTTAGAATATAATCCTTGTGGACCCTCAACTGGTGGAAGAAGGACCATAGATCAATCATAGAGAACCATCTTGCACATCAAAACTATTAAAATAGTCCATAAATCCTCAACAAGGGGTGATTTTTATTTATTTTGGTCTGGTTTAGGCAATGATAATCTATGAAAATCTATAATCTCCCATCTACCTTTTTCACAAATGACACTATTGCTACCCATGGGGACACACTAGTCCAGAAAAAATCCCTTCTCTCAAAGTTCCTCCAACTGCAACTGCATCTCCAAAATCTTGATAGGGGATATAAAATATGCGGTAGAAGTTATCAGAGTGGTCCCTAGATGAAATTGAATAAAAAAACTCTATCTCCTTCCTCAGAGGTAGTGCTAAAACATCCTCAGGGAAGATGTCCATAAAATGTTTTACAACCGAAAAAATATAGATGCCTGAAGATCCTAATGAACCAAGGGATACACTCACCAAATAAAGGATGATGGATTCCATCCTCCTATTCATATAACCCACTCTTCCTACATTGAGATCTATCTCACTCATGATGGTGAATCTTTTCCCATCAATGAGAAGACATCTGACTTGTCGTCAGCGACAGTCAATTTGTGCTCAGACTATGGACAACCAATACAAAACCAATTTGAAATTACATGGTCCCATTATTATGACCATAATATCTCATGTGAACCTCTATCCCCCAAACAATATCTCTCTCTACTAGAAAATAAAAGATATGGAAGAAACATTCCTTGTAGGAACCTCAAGACGAAGCTACTGGGCTAGTGCCTCAACTGGGAGCTCCATCACTTGAACCAGCAGTATAGATATGAAGGAATGATTGACACCTATATCTTGTAATACTAAATCAAGTGTATAATAAACACATATAGTACCTATAATCATATCATGTTATGTGAGGTCATGATCCTCCAAAACCTGCAGCTGTCTCTATCCCATGCCGCTAGCTCCCAAATCTTGATCTGGGCTGCATGGTGGTGGTGATGGAAGGATATCATAGAATATTTCACCACCCATAGCTCCTCATATTACTCTACCAGATCCACCTCCTAGATGGGATCCATTCCCTCTCTTGTTATATCCCTAAACACAACACTTCCTCTACCATTGTGATCGATCAGCTGTCTTCCTGGACCGTTCGACAAGTCTAGTCGGGCAGTCTCATACTATGTGACATCGCCTATCACAAGCATAGAACCACCCCTCTATAGAATTAATTGGCCCTATATTCTATCCCTAACCAAATTCCTAAGCTTGATTATAGTGATATCTCCTACATCGAGATCACATAATTTGGTGTCTGCTAGCTATTATAGACGGATCAACTATACAACAACCACTATTATCTCTAGTTGTCTAGAGTCCCTCTAATAGAAAGATCTTTATCACTAATTAACACTATATAACCCTGTAATAGGTGGGGATGCACAGGGGTACCACATTGGAAGATTCCCTGGTCAAACTGATCGCAAATAGAAGGGTTAGGTCTCATTATAGAAAAGGTATTGGAAGTTAGGCCATGTGAGTGTCGACTAATAGTGCATCTAGGTAGCAAGACTCCACCAATGCCCAGCTACTGTGTGGAAAATTCTAGCTACCAGCGTAACCACCTGATCCATCAGGGATTTAATAAGACTGATGATACAAACCACAGACCCTTTCCAGTCCTCTACTACCTGGGTATTTATGTCACTACAGAACATCTGCAGCCTCTAGTGCTGGAACTCATGGTGCATTCTCAGGAAGTGCACATACTCATCATACTCTATTAAAACTATATGATACTCAACAGGTGGAGGTTATGCTACCTACCCACCTAGAGTAAGGGTTTCATAGGATGGACCCTCAACTGATATCTCATCTCTCTCTAGATCATTATCATGATCCTGAGCTGGAATCCCAAATAGCTATCATCAGAGACGCATCCTAAAAGTTATCAATACATACCATGGCCAGATGAGAATATATATATATATATATATATATATATATATATTGGGTGTTGAATCAAGAAGGGAAGACAAAGACTCAATCCTATATGATTCATGTACAAATGATCCCTACAACCAATGTCTTGGTATGATAAGTCGACATGCAGGTATTGAAGGTCCTAGTGCATGGATTTGGTAGGTTCCCACACAATCATTACATTACATGGACCAAGATCCACACTCGAGACACTTTAACACTATTTTCCTAATCCCATCCAAATCCTTGTAATGGGGATAATCCAAACACTATCCCAATCAAACCCCCACTAATAATAATTTTTCATTACCCTGACCCAAGTTGGGGCTTGAGCCGTAACTACCCCAAGACCGCCTCCATAGGATAGGGGATCACGGCCACTGCTAAAGGAATTACTTATATGGGGAATCCTTTTTTGAAGTACCATTACACAAACACCCACCCATCTTGATGTAAAAGTGTATGGGAAAAAGGGTAAATGACACAAAACTATCGATAAACAACTATGTATGTAAAACCTCTAGACAATACAAGAGTACGGTAGTGTAAACTGAAAAGTAAATGAAAAAAATATTCACCCAACCAGAAATAAGTCCCAAACTGAAACAAATGGAAAGTAAAACACTAAGAGTGCCTAGATCTTGATCTCTAATCTGTGACCAACATACATGGTCCAAAGTATAAGTTTCTCTAATCTCCTCTAAAGTCACTGTTGATCTATCTATCATCTTCATAAGGCAAAACACATGTAGAAAAATCCCATGTAGGGGTGATTATATACATACCTGTTAGGACACCCCAAATGATGAACGAGTGCCAGAAAGACATACAATAAGAATATAAGACATTAGATAGTAAATGGGATGCAATGAAAGAGAACTGCTAAACCCAAACAAATGGAGGGAGTAACCTCATCCCATAATAAGGGGCTCAAAATAGTGAGTATATAAACTAAACAATGAGGCTTCTCCATCTATTAGAGGAGAGTAAAATCATGAAATAATGATAATCTAAACATGGAAATAACATGGTAGACCTCATGTGCCTTCACATCTCATGTAAAGAGGGTGTCCAAATTTAAATTTATGGACACATATGTATGTATGTATGTAAATACATATATTCTCATTCAAAATAAGGCCAAACAAGAGAGTAAGGTGATCTCCACCTCACAGATCATCCAAAAAAGAAGAGTCACCAGCAATTCCAAAATTCCAACAACTATGACCCAAATCTCACACGTATGCCAAGAAGTAACTGTGAAATTCAAACCATACCTCATAACTATTCCATACAATCATGGGACCAAAAAATCTAGGAATAGTACCCACACCCTAGAACATCATGGGGGTTCCACTCTATATATATTTATAGAGTACATATGCCCACATTTATGGGGGGTTCCACTCTGGTGTCATGAGGGATCATGCCCTACGTTTATAGTGGGTTTCACTAGGTAGGTATAGGACCCACACCCAAGCTAATGGGGGGAGGGTTCGACTCTATAGGTTGAGTCCTCGCACCCTGGTTGGATAGGGGGTTCCACTCTAGTCATCAAGGGCCCATGCCCTATATGATAGGGGTTCCCACTTGGTAGTCATGGGCCCACACCCAAGATGATGGGGGGTTCTACTCTATATGTTGAGGACACACAACATGGTGTGACAAGGGGTTCAACCCTGGTCATCGAGAATATTCACCCTATTCGATAGGGGGTTTCAATTTTAATTTTAGGACCCATGCCCTGGTGTGACATGGGGGGTTTCACTCTGGTCACCAAGGACTTGTTCTCTATCTGATAGGGGTCCCACTTAGTAAGTTTCCATAGAGGACCCATACCCAAGATGATGGGGGGTATGGGGGTTTCACTCTATAGGAATCCTCTGGTGATCTCACATGATCACAATCATTGTTGGGCATCACCTCAACTAGCACATTTCATGGAATGTTCTACATTGTATCCCAAGAATACACAACTGAGGGAAAAATAAAATTCTATGTAGAAAAACACTCATGATGCACTACTCGTAGGAAAATATCCGATTTTAAAAAACAAGATACAGAAGGATAAAGATTCTTTAAAAGGATCCAAGGGGTTCACGACATGTGAGGTTAACCACATGGTGTGTGTCCCCTCTCGTTCACATATACATGTCCCTGGAGGTACACAATTTCCAACCAATGTATATGTACACACCATTCTATTAAACTAAATGGAATATTCAAACTATCTGGGATTGGTCCATGTCCTTCTAGTCATGTACTCCCACATAGAGACCTACCGATATGATCAATCACATGGATCATCCACTCAGGGAGGAGGTACATGACGTGTATGATGGCCACACACTATTCCATCCATATAAACTTCAGAAACCCTAGTCGCCATAGCCAGGGGGGTACACTCTATGTGTTCATTATGATAAATGGTTTATAGTTAGGATTTCCATAGTTTTTTATATTTTCAATATACACCTCAAATATGGACTCTCTACTTTGATTATGGCCCTATCTCCACCAACAAATAATTGATCTATTCATGGGTCATAGTTTCATCCATCGTTCGCCAGAAATCAAATATCGTCATGTGGTGGGGGTGTGTCGCATGAACACCTCACCTCAAATCCTTTTTCCCATTGATTAAACAATATAAGATCATCAAAATGATCATCCAAAACCCAAAAATGTTCTAGATATGCCCCCTTTTCATTGATTAATGCCTTATTCATTGTTTTATCATGATTTTGGGGGTCCAATTGAGCTTGGTACTTCCCGACAATGTCAAACCTAGACTACGAGGTCCCATTGGTTATGAACATCAAACAATTGATGGGGAAAAGAAAAAGAAAAAAATGTTTAACCATTTTTGGGCAAGCAGTCTTGGTCAATGGTCAAGAATGAGGATAACCTGGGTGAAAAAACTTAATAAATCAATTTAATCCTTACATGGTCACATGAAATGATGCATCAATTGGTTCAAATCATAAATGGGATGATTCTACTCAATCAATTTAATCAAAGATGATGTAAACCAAAAATTTATGAGTCCAACTCAAAGATTGGATTGTTCATCATAAAAGAAATGAAATTCCAATGATAGAATAAATTCAATGTTTTCATTGCATCCAAATATGCTCTGATCCATAATTTTTTCATCATCTGATGTGATTCTCCAATGGAAGGAGGGGACGAAGCTCTGCAATCCTCCCAGTGTTTATGCCACTAACCCTGGAGGATTATTCATAATGATATGCTTATAGGCATTCAGTTAGATTAAAATAAATTAATTATTTAGTTTAATCAACTAGTTTTTTCACTTAACATACCACCAATATATGATATGTCTAAACGCACCGTGCCAGCTTATTTTAGGTCACCCCTAGGGTAAAAATCATGTTCTAGAGTCAACCATGGTCTTGGATTTCTGATCTAAGCTTTCGTTTATGAGTTATATCATATTCTTTAAGAAACCATCTAGGAAAAATATTAAATATATTTAGTATAATTATAAAATTAATTCTAGACACACCAAGCCTCAGAATCACAAGTCGTATCAGTGCCTAGCTCCTGAAATATATATAAAAATATTTCAAAGCCTTACAATGAAAAAAATGACTCCCTAAAGTCAAGGATATTCATGTCATGAAATGATGGATCCAACATACCTTGCAACATGTCATGGTGAATGTTGAAAATGTCTTTAAACATGTGTAGGAGGGACAAATTTGGGATATTTAGATCCCATTAGATTGAATGAGACCATGGAATAGAGGGATGTATCTATATCATAGAGAGTCTATTCAAGATTCAACTATAATTAGAGGTAATGGCATCCATTTTTTTTATCTCTTTTCTTCTCCTGTAAACATTGACTGACTCTAGACCCCCTTGGCTTGATTTGATTATCTCTCTGGAGGATGCTAACCTCTTGGATTATGGAGAATCTAATGACCTTGATTTAAGGTACCATCTTATCCCATTAGTCTCTTTCATTCTTCCCTCTTGTTTGGATAAAACCGTCTATCTTTTGAATGGAATAAACCCATATATGTTTTGATGATTTATAAACATGGTTTGATGATGGATTTTTGTGGATAGTTTCTATTATTTTGTCCCCACAGTTGGTGAATTTTGATCCTTTGATTCTTATATTGTGAGTTTTGTTTCCTTTAAAGCTCTAATCAGTGTAGGGTATCTAATTCCACACTTTATTTTTGTTGACATGTGATATTATAATTAATTTTTATTCCTTTGGGTGAATAGTAAGAGTTTTCCTAATGAAGATAATTAACATGAATTCAAATGAAATTCAATAGAAAATGGGAGATATCACATGTTCTTCATTGTTTTCATGATATTTAATTTCTATAAATGTGTGTTGGTTATTTTTTTGTCTTGAAATATTTTTGTTTTTGTGATATCATTTTTCTTAGTAAAATATTTTTTTTATAAATCATGGTGTACATGATGGATGGAATTATGGTTATAGTTTCATGATAAATTTGTATTGGGGATATATTGAGGATGTAGGATGTAGAAAGTGTAGGGTTTATTCATAAGAGGTTTATGGAATTATGTGTTGGCTTGGTAGTTTCCTGGTAGTTATGGAATGCTTTAAATTGTAATTCTTGTAAATGAACATGGGATGGATTAAATGATTACTAGTGTGAAATAAATAAATCAAGGATGGTGAAAGGGATAATGATGATTATATTGAACTGAAATAGATGGAGATGGATTAAAATTAAATATAGATATATGTTAAATAAATTTTTTTAGTGATTATTTATTGATGCATTTAAATTAGATCAGTGAAACTGGTTTGTGGTTGTATTCTTAGTATTTTGGGCTGGATCAGTGGTCACTGTCATGGAAGTGAAATTGACATATTATAGTGGTTATGTGGAGGTTTTGGAAGTCAGTCCATTTTTTATGTGTGAACACATGGTTTGGGATTTTTCTCAACTAATATACATTGTATTTGCCTTACAATTTATATATTCACCCCAATTTAGTCATGTGATTACATTAATTCTTAAAGGTTTCTAGTTCTGGCTATGTTACCCAAACATCTAGGTTAGTGAGGGTAGATTTTTGGATACCCCCTTATCACATGCACCCCCTTCAACGTGAGGTTCTTATACATAGGTTATGATGTCTTGTGGATATAGTGTACAAGTGGTGATGATTGATGTCATGACCCAACCCAAGTCAGGGCTCGAGCATAAACTACCCCAAGCCCACCTCCATAAGATAAGATCTAAAAACCAGTGCCAAATGCTTAACTAACATGGTGAGGCCTTTTTCTAAGTACATTTATGGAAACACACACCCATATTAATGCAAAATTGAATAGGTAAAAGAGTAAATGAAGCAAAAAAACTAGAGAAACAAGCATGCATGTAAAACATCTAGACAGTGCAAGAGTATAATAGCATAAACTAAAAAGTAAAGGGGAAAAAATACATCCCAACTAGAAATAGTTCCCAACCTGAAAAAACTCCCAAGTAAAACACTAAGATATCTCAGATCCTGATTTCCAAGCTATGATCCTCGTATGTGTTCCAATGTACGAGGTATCCCTAAGCTCCTCTAAAGTCACCATTGACCAATCCTCCATCTTCATAAGATACAAAACGGGTGGGAAAATCTCATACAATGGTGAGTATATACATACCTTGTAGGATTCGCTAGAATATGAATGGTTAGTAGTAAGTTATACAATAGAAATAGAATAAAATAGATAATAAATAGGATGCAGTGAAAGAGAACTTCTCAACCAAAACCAAAAGAGGGAGTAACCTCACCCAAGCATAGGGGGCTTAACATGGTGAGTAGATGAAATACACATCGAGTCTTCTCTTTGCATATTAAGAGAGTAAAATCATCCAAAAATGATAATATAGACATGGAATGCACATGGAATATCCTACGTGTCTTCACATCTCATGGAAAGAGAGTAACCAAATCCCAATGTATGGACACAGATGCGTGTGTGTATATATTCTCCATCAAAAGAATCTCAATTTATAGAGTACGAGGATCTCTATATCAAACCATAGTCCAATAAGAAGATCCACCAATAGCTCCAAAAGGTCCATAAATACTGCCCAATATCTCACAAACCTTACTAGAAGTAACTGTGAAAGTCAAACCACATCTTGTCACTCAATCTCATAGTCGAGAGGCTACCAAATCCAAGAAGATGACATGTGCCATAGTGTTTAAGAGTGTTTCCACTCTTGAGGTATACTTAGAGGACCCACACCCATGATTATGGGGGGTTCCACTCTGGTGTCATGAGGAACCACACTATATGCTAATTGGGGGTTCCAATAAGTAGGTAGAGGACCCACACCCAAGATGATGGGGGTCACAATCTATAGATCGAGGACCCACTCATTGGTGTGACATGGGATTCCACTTTTTTTAAGTTAAGGTCCCACGCCCTGGTGTGTCAGGGGTTTCCACTCTAGTCATCGAGGACCCATGCCCTATCTGATATGGGGGTTCCACTCAAGAGTTTAGGACCCTCATCCTGGTGTGACTGGGGGTTCCCCACTGGTCATTTAGGACCCACACCCTATCTGATAGTTGGTTCCTCTAAGAAATTGAGTACCTGATCCCTATTGTGATAGGGGGTTCCACTCTAGTCGTTGATGATGTTCTCCCAATCCAATAGGATGATTCCACTCAATATGTAGCTGTAGAGGACTCACACCCAAGCTAATGGGGGGGGGGGGGTTCCACTCTCCAGGAAGCCTCTAGTGATCCCACTTGATCACTACCATTGTTTTACATCACCTCAATAAGTATCTTGTCTATAAAATTCCTCATAATTTCCTAAAAGCTGTAACCAATGTCGCTATCACGTTCTATGTGGAAAAAATAGGATAATCTACTCATGAGCCAAAATCTAAGTTCAAATAAAGGAGATATGGAAGGTTAACGTTTCCTAAAAAGGATCCCATGGGTACATGGTGTGTGATTAAACCCACATGAAATGTGGCCCTTCTCTTTCACCAAGATGTGTTTATGGAGGTATACGACTCCCAAACCATGTATAAGTCCATTCCATAGAAGTGGAAAACATGGCGTAACCAAAAAATATTGGACCGATACATGTCCTCTGGGTCATTTCTATGTACTTCAATGCATGAAAGTGTTCCTCACTATATAATCCAAAATGGTTTCCCTTTTTTATGATCCATCACATGAATTATCCACTTGGGGATGATGTTAAAGTTGTATTGTATGGCTACACATCATTACATATTTAGGAACTTTTGAATACCTAGCCATTTCAGCCAGGGAGGATACACATCATGTGTTTGTCATAAGACGCATCTTGTAGTCTAGATTTTCATTGTATCTTAGATCACTGATCTATGGTTCAAATCCATCCTCCACACTTCAATTCTAGCCTAATATCTTCCCAATAATAGTGGATCTGGTTTTTGATCATAGTTTCCAGTTTCCCTTCACCATAAATTGAATCTCATCATGCCGTGGGGGTGCAACACATGATCCATTCGCCTAAAATTCATTCACATTGAATTAATAGATCTATGATAATAAAAAATATCATTCATAACCTATAACTATTCCAAATTTGTCCCCTTTTCATCGATCCTTACCTCATTCGTTGTTTCATCATGATTCTGGTGGTCCGATCACACTCGGTACTACCCAAAAATGCCAAACTGGGACTTAAGGGTCCTACCAGTGAAGAATACAAATCAATTAAGGAGAAAAGATACAAGGAAAAGGTTTAATATTGTTGTTCAAACAATCATGTCCAACAATCAAGAATGAGGATAATCCAGTTGATAAAACTGAATAAATCAATTTAATGGTTACATGGGAACATACAATGATCCAATAATTGGCACAAATAATAAACAAGATGATTCTTCTTAGTCAATTTAATCAAAAAGGTCATGAATGAAAAATTTATGAGTCCTTCATGATGATTGTATCATTCATCATTGAATAATGTGTTTTCCAATGATCAAAGGGTGTCATTTCATTCAATACGTCCTAATTTTCTATGATCCAGAGCCTTATCTTTATCTGATTAGGTTCTCTAATAGAAGGAGGGGAAGAAGCTATGGAATCCTCCTAAGGTTTAGGTGCCTAAACATAGAGGATTTTCCAGAGTGATATTCTTAAATGAATTCATTTAGGTTAAAATAGATAAATTAATTAATTTAATCTAATAATTTATCCTCCGAATGTACCTCCAATGGGAGAGATGTATGAACACCCAATTTTGAAATGTTTTAAGTCACCCCTAGGGTAACACTTATGTTCCATACTCAGCTATAGTTTCAGATTTATGATCTAATATTCCATTTAAGAGTTTTCATGTCTTATTTAAGAAATCATTTGCATGTAATATTAAACATCATTAATATTCCTATAAAATTTATTTTGGTCTCACTGGATCTCAGAATTTCACATCATCTCAATTCTATGATATATGTGTATATGTATAAATATTTCAATTTCTTACAAGGAAAAAATTGGGTCTCCACAAGATTATATCCTTCATGATTTTTTTCATCGAAAAGAAAAACTAAATAAACAACTTGTGACACTGAGCCCACATCTGGATCTCCAGCTCAAAGGAACTCTCTGGTATGTTCTTATGTTTCCAGAAAAAAAACCAAGGGGATGGTCTATCCATGAAGGGTCCCCTAATTTCAATACTCAACCACCACCGGGTGCTCCAAAATGGTGGCTGCATCCTCAATGTTTAGCTAACCTCATTCAATGATGTGTGTGGGGTCATGCACGTATCTCCTCAGATGTGACACATGGAAGATTTTGTACACCCAATCTAGCTATGGGGGTAGGGAAAGGTGGTAAGAAACCTCACCAACCCTTTTCAAGATCTCAAATTGACAAATGAACCTCAATGATAACATACCTCTTCATCTGAACCTCTGTAATACTCTTTATGGGGATACTATCAGGAAAACATGGTCTCCCTGATCAAACTCAAAGGGCATATAAAGATGATATGTGTAAGATTTAATTCTATACTAGTCTTTCCTCATACACTCCCGGATAACCTATAAATTCTCTATCATCACATACTCCATCTATTGGCCCATAAGATATGTCTCACCAATCTCAGTCAAACACAAGGGTGGCTTGCTGGGTCTCCCATACATGGCCTCAAAAGTAGTCATGTTGATGGAATAGTGTTATCTGTTCTTTTACACAAACACTACTAATGTAAAGTGATCCTTGCAGCTCCATATGATGTCTAATAGGAAATCCCTCATTATATCCTCAAACACCTTAATAGTCCACTCATTCTACCAATCTGTCTGAGGTTAAATGGAAGCACTCACCCTCATTTTGGTCTCGGATGCCTCCTGTAGGCCTTTGTAAAATCACCATGTAAACTTTTAATCATGGTCAAAGAAAATTTTCGAGGGTACCCCATGAATGATAGAAATCTCTCGTATGTACAACTAACCCAAATGCTTCACCAAACACTACTCCCAAATATCAAGAAAGTGTGCCGCTTTTGTGAGCCTCACAAAAAACAACTAAATGACATCATGACCCTTCACTGTGAATGGAATCCAAATCACAAATTCCATTTATATGTTATCCCACTTCCACTTCGGGTTCTCAAGGGGCTGCAACAAACATGCTAGAACTTTGTGCATAGCCTTCACCTACTGAAAAGTGAGGCACTGAGAGATGAACTTAGTTATGATCTATCTCATGATAAGCCATCAAAAATTCCACTAAATGTCTCTATAAATATTCCCCATGCCAAGATGTACATCTAAGGGAGAATTGTGGGACTCATGCATCACATCCTCCAACATCATTTTTGGGACCAGATTCAGTCCCTGAAAAAGGATAACATGGTATCATCCTTCAAAATATTCATCTGGATAGTTACTTATGGATATCTATTCGTGTAAGACCTAAAAATTGTTGTCTTCCATTGGGGACCCTCTCACATGATCAAGAATCAAATTATTCAACACCATTGACTGAAGAAAAGTTGTACCCTCTTCCTATACTAGGGTTACCTATAGGGAATCCAATTGTAATGAATCCTCCAGAACTAAGAGAGATTGGGACTTCCTACTATGGGAATTTTCTACTACATTTCCCTTTCTTGGAGTATAGACAAAATCAAATTCATGGTCCTACAAGAACTCAAACCATTTTCAATATCTCATGTTCTTATCTCTCTACATGAATACGTGCCTGAGACATTGATGGACTGAGTAAACCAAAAAATTATCCCCCAAAAGATAGTGCCTCTACTTCCTCGGTGGGGTGACTACCACTACAAGATCTAGGTCATGAGTTGTGTAGTTATTCTCATGGGGTCACAACTACCTATACCCGTATGTGATAAATACATGTCTCTACATCAAAAAACAACTGAGCCTAGCTCCTAAAGAATTTCCATACACTACATACACCACTCCCTCATATGGTACACTCAACATAGGATCACTCAGCAGCCTCAACCTCAACTCCTCTGAAGTCCTCTAGCACTACTTAGGATAGGTAAATGGGCTCCATTTCGATGTTAGGGGTTAAAGGGGCTACAATTTTGTAGAAGGATTCCAAAATTTATCATATTACCCCACCAAGATATGAAATCTCAACACCTATGGAACCCTATTTTGTGGATCCCAAGAAAGTACAGTGTTGATCTTTGATATTTCCATGTGTAAACCATGGTCCAAAATGGCATTCCATAGAAATTAAACCTCATGAATCCAGAACTAGGACTTTGATAGATTTTCATAAAGCGAGTGATCTTGAAGAAAATATAGACCCATACCCAAGTGATCCTCATGCTCCTCCTCATATGTAGAGTATACGAGTATTTATTTGATGAATACAACCAAAAAATGGTCTATATACTATTGGAAAAATTAATTCATCAATTCCATAAACATGGCAGTGGAATTCATCATACCAAATGGAATCACTAGGAACTCATAGTCTCTGTAGTAACATTAGAATGCCAACATTGAAATATTAGCCTCAATAACCCTCAACTGGTGGTTGTTGAATGAAGATCGATCTTTGAGAACAATATCACACCTTGTAACTAGTCAAAGCTGTCTTCAATCCTCGGTAAAGGGTGGTCGTTCTTTATCGTTGCCTAGTTTAGGAAATTATAATCCACACAAATCCATAAGCACTAATCCACCCTTTTCACAAACAACACCATAGTTTCTCAGGGGTACACATTGGGCCTAATTGAGCCATTGTCTCAAATGACCTCCAACAACAACCAAATATCTCAAATCTAGGTATGGTCTATATGATATTTTGTAGAAGATATCAGAGTTGTCCTTTGATGAAATTTGATACAATACTCCATCTCCCAGATCAGATTTACTCCCAAAATATCCCCACAAAAGAGTTCTATAAAATCCTCCATAAATAAAGGAGTCTCAATTCCTAAAGATCCTGTAGTAGAGAGGGATAAAATTTCTAACTAATGGGTGATGGTCTACAACCTTCTTTTCATATAACCCACTCATCTCACCATGATATCTATCTCACCCGTAATGTTTAATCTTTTCACATTAGTGAGAAGAAATATGACTCGTCTATGGTGACAATAAATATGGTCTCATACCATGTATATAAAATCCATAACCAATATGACATCATAGGGTTCCACTATGATGCCCAGGAGGTCTCATGTGAACCTCTCTGCACCAAGAGATAGATTACAGTACTATAAGATAAAATATATAGAAGAAGTGTTCCCTCTAGAAACCTCAAGACGAAGTTGTTGGGCTAGAGCATCAACTAGGACCTCCATATCGCACACCATGAGTATAAAGATGAAGTAATTATTGGTGCTTATTTATAAAAATACTGAAGCAGTAGTAGTATAAACACAGATCATATCTCTAATAATCTCGTGCACTATAGGGTCATAAGCCTCCAAAGCCTACAATTGTCCACATCCCCAACCACCAGCCCCCTGAGCCTAATGTGGGTTTCATGATGGTAGTGATGGAAGGATCTAATAGTTTTATCCAACCCACATAGCATCTTATTCTACTATTCTATCTTTATCTCCCTGGGTGCCTCCCTACACTCTCTTAGGAGATCCCTAATCATGGTACTACCTTTGGTATGGTGTTCTATCATCTTTCTTCCTAGACTTCTCAACATTTCTGGTTGGGAAGTATCATGCTATGTGACCTCTCATAGAACAATAATATCAAAACCCCTATCTAGGATTCCCTGGTTGTCTATGCTTCCCCTGAACATATTCCTGAGCCTAGTCATAGGGAGGTCTTCTGCATCGAGATCCCATCATCTAGAATCTTCAAGATACTGTAGATGAATCCACCCTATGATGCCCACTTCCAACTACAGTTTTTTGGCATCCCATCAACAAAAAATATCTTTTACAATAGTTCTCTATCTAGAACCTAATTTTTGGTGGGGATGCACAAGTGAACCACACTAGCATGGACCTCTCTGCAGAGTCTCTACTAAAACTATCTTGCTCATAAGTAGCCATCCCGGGCCATGTTAATAGAGTACTGGGTAAGGTCAGTGAACCTTTTTTCATACTCATACACTATCATCCCTCATTAATGCATCTTTTGAAGCTCATGAATTTGAACCGAGTTCAAATAAGAGGGGTAGTACTTCTCATGGAAGAGCTGTTGTAAGTCGGGCCACGAGAGTGTCAAATCATCGTGCATATAGGTAAAAAGAATCTTGTAGTGCTTAGATGCTCCATGGAAAAGAATAACTTTCGAAATAAACACCCGATATGTCGAGTTCCAAATAATCCTCAAGATACATACCATTAACTATATCCAATCCTTTGTTTACTAAGGATCAGGCTCACTGTGGATCATCAATGGTCTGTGGAACTAGAACTCATGGAGTACACTAATTCGACATACATCCTAAGACTACTCTACTAGAAAGATATACTTCTCCACAAGTGGAGGCCCTTCTACCTACCCACCTAAAAGAAGGGTCTTGTGAGATGGACCCTAAACTGAGGCCTCACCTCTCGTTGGATCATCATCATCATCTAGAGATAGTATCCTGGATGGCTAGCATTGTCGAGACATCCGAAAAGTTATCAAGAAATACCATGGTTAGATGAGCATATATATATATATATAAACTAAAATTGGGATCTGACTCAATATGTAAAGTCAAAGACTCAATCCTATATGATACATGTACCATTGATCCCTACAAACAATGTATCTGTATTTTGAGTCAATAAGAAGGTATACATCAACTTGGTGAAAGGATATGTTGGCTTCTCATACCATCACTGGATTTCTTAGCCTATGATATTCACTATAGACACATTGACACAATTTCTATAATACCAACCAAATCCCCATAAGGGTACTACTCTAAACATCATCCCAAGGATCAAAACACCTCTAATACCACTCTTTCATGACCTGACCCAAGCTGTGGATCGAGCCCCAACTACCCCAAGACCACCTCCATGGGCCAGGGGCTAGAAAAAAGCACCCAAGGCATAAATAACATAGGGAGGTATTTTACTAAGTACCAATATGCATAAACTCATCCATATGTATGAATAAGTATAGAGAGAAATGAGTAAAATATTAAAAAAGATAGGGAAATAACCATGATGTAAAACCTCGAGACAGTACCAGAGTATGGTAGCGTAAAATGAAAAGTAAAGGGAAAAAATAAAAGCCCAAATAGAAATAGGTATCAACTAAACAAAACTGGAAAGTAAATTGCTGATAGCGGCCATCTCCTAATCTGCAAATTGATACCACCATATGTAGTTCAATGTACCAGGTATCTTTACGCTCCTCTAATGTCACCATCGACCTGTAAATTATTTTCATAAGATACTAACATGCAGGAAAATCCCATTTTGGGGTGAGTATATAATTACCCAATAGGATTCCCTAAAATATTAAGAGGGACAAGAAAGAGATACAATAGAAATAGAATAGAGTACATTGGAAAAATTATGCAGTGAATGAGAACAAATCAACCTAATCCAAGAGAGGGAGTAAACTCATCCAAGCATAGGGGGATCAATAAGATGAGGAGTTGAACTACATGGTGAGTCTTCACTGCCCATAGTATAAGAGTAAACTCATCCATACATGAGAATAAAAACATGAAAATCACATGGCATACCCCACGTGTATTCACATCTCATGGAAAGAGAGAAATGAAATACAAAGGAATAGAAACATATGTATATATCTATATATAAATATACATATATACATTCAGACAAAAGAAACTCAATTGAGAGAGTAAGGGGTATACATCTCACAGATCAGGAATAGAAGATGAGTCACTAGTAGTTCCAAAATTTCATCAATGATGCCCAAAATCTCATGCATCTTCTCAGAAGTAACCATGTAAGTCAAACCATGCCTCATCACTATGTCAAAAAATTCATGGGGAATAAACTCCAAGCATATAATTTTTTCCCTAGTGCATCAGGGGGGTTCCACTCTATAAGTATCCATAGAGGACACACACCCTTTACGGATGGGGGGTTCCACTCAGTAGGTAGAGGACCATTGCCCAAGCTTATGGGGGTTCCACTATATCATTAGAGGACCCATGCCTTGGTGTGATAGGGGGTTCTATTCATTAAGTACTTGCACACTATCCAATAGGGGGTTCCACTCAAAATATGAGTACCCAGTTCCTAGTGTGACAGGGGGTTCCACAATAGTCATCAAGGACCCACACCCTATCTGATATGAGGTTCCACTTGGAATTTGAGGACCTGCTCCCTTGATGGATAGGGGTTTCCACTCTGGTCATCAAGGACACTCTCCCTATCCGATAGGGGGTTACACTTAGAAGTAAAGGACCCATGCCTTTGTGTGATAGTGGGGTTCCACTCGGGTCACCAGGGACCCACTACCTATTCAAAAGGGTGTTCCACTCTATAAGTAGTTAGTTGTTGAGGACCATCACCCTAGATGATGATGGGTTCCACTCTATTAGACCTCTGGTGATCTGTCTTGATCACTACGATCATCAAGTGCCACCTAAACACACGTCATGCTCTAAACATTCAACATCATATTTGAAAAGCCTCAACCAAGGGATTCAATGCATTTTATGTGAAAAACACTTAGGATATGATACTCATGAGGCAAATTATGAGTTTAAAATTAGGAGATATGGATGTTTTAAGTCTCATTAAAAGTATCCAAGGGGTACACAGAATGTGAGGGGACCCATATGGTGTGTGGCCCCACTCTTTCACCTGGACATGTATGTGGAGGTACTTGGCTCCCAACCCATGTAGAAGTACATGCTTGTTAGGTGGACTACATGGTGTATCCAAACAATCTAGAATCGTATAATGTACTTCTGGTCATGTTCATGTACTTCAGTACATAATCATGTTCCTTTCTGTGTTCTCCAACAAGGGGTCTTGCCTGTGTGATCTGTTACACAGATCTTCCACTTACGAAAGAGGTACACGTTGTGTAGGAGGTCTACATGTTGTTCCATTCTTAAAAACATCTGAAACCCTAGTCACTACATCAAAATTGGATACATTACATGTGTTCATATTCATATATGGCGTGTAGTCAATATTTTCTTAGTTCCTTAGATCCATAATCTATGCCTCATATATAGCCTCCCAACTTCGATTCTAGCCATATTTCCACTCTAAAAAATGCATATCTTAGTGTAGGTCATTGTTTTTTGCCTTCGTTTACTATAAATAAGATACCATAATGCAATGGTGGTGTGTCACAAAAACCTCTCACCTTAGATCATTCTTCCTTCAATTAATCAATCTAAGATCGTCAAAACAATCATCCATAACCCACAGGTATTCCAGATATTTCCCTTTTTCATCGATCCATGACTCATTCATTATTTAATCATGATTTTGGGGGTCTGATCAGGCTGGGTACCACCCAACAATGTCAAATCAGGATCGCGGGGTCCTACTGGTGAAGAACATGATGAAATTAAGGTGGAAAGTCTCAAGAATAAATGTTTAACTATCATTGACAAAATTTTCTTGTCCAATGATCAAGAATGGGAATAATTAGGGTGAGAAAACTATATAAATCAATCTAATTTTTTACATGGGCACCTTCAATGATCCAACAATCAAAAAAGATCACAAATGGGATGATTATACTAAATCAATTTAATCTGATAAGGTTTAAACCAAAAATTAAAAATAACGCCTTATATATTGGAACTTTTTTCATCAAAAACACCCTTTAAAAAGAAAAAATGAAGTTTATTTTATTTGTTGTATCATCATATGCTCTGATCTAGAGTTTTTTTATCATCTAATGTGACTCTCCAATAAAATGAGGGGAATAAGCTCTGGAATCCTCATAGTATTTACGTGGATAACCCAGGAGGATTCTCTATAGAGATATTCTTATATACATTTTGTTAGGTTAAAATAAATAAATTAATTAATTTAATCAACTCATTTTTCCACTGAATGTACTGACAATGAGCGATATGTTTGAATTCCATACCCCAATGTATTTTATGCCACACCAAGGGTATACATCTCATTCTAGACTCAACCATGGAATCATATTTCTGATTCGGGATTTAGTTTAATAGAAGAAATACACATCGAGTCTTCTCTATGCATAGTAGGAGAGTAAACTCATCCAAAAATGATAAGATAGACATGGAATGCACATGGAATATCCTACATGTCTTCACATCTCATGGAAAGAGAGTAACAAAATCCCAATGTATAGACAGAGATGTGTGTGTGTGTGTATTATCCATCAAAAGAATCCCAATTTATAGAGTACGAGGATCTCTATATCAAACCATAATCCAATAAGAAGAGTCCCCAATAGCTCCAAAAGGTCCATCAATACTGCCCAATATCTCACAAACCTTATTAGAAGTAACTGTGAAAGTAAAACCACATCTTTTCACTCTATCTCATAGTCGAGGGGATACCAAATCCAAGAAGATGACCTATGCCATAGTGTTTAAGAGTGTTTCCACTCTTGAGGTATACTTAGAGGACCCACACCCATGATTATGGGGGGTTCCATTCTGGTGTCACGAGGAACCACACTATATGCTAATTGGGGGTTCCAATCAGTAGGTAGAGGACCCACACCCAAGATGATGGGGGTCACACTCTATAGATCGAGGACCCACTCACTGGTGTGACATGAGATTCCACTTTTTTCATTGTAAGTTAAGGTCCCACACCCTGGTGTGTCAGTGGTTTCCACTATAGTCATGGAGGACCCATGCCCTATCTGATATAGGGGTTCCACTCAGAAGTTTAGGACCCTCATCCTGGTGTGACATGGGGTTCCCCACTGGTCATTTAGGACCCACGCCCTATCTGATAGTTGGTTCCTCTAAGAAATTGAGTACATGATCCCTATTGTGATAGGGAGTTCCACTCTAGTCATTGAGGATGTTCTCCCAATCCGATAGGATGATTCCACGCAATATGTAGCTGTAGAGGACTGACACCCAAGCTGATGGGGGGGGGGGGGTTCCACTCTCTAGGAATCATATAGTGATCCCACTTGATCACTACCATTGGTGTACATCACCTCAATAAGTATCTTGTCTAGAACATTCCACATAATTTCCTAAAATCTGTAACCAATGTCTCCATCACGTTCTATGTGGAAAAAATAGGATAATATACTCATGAGCCAAAATATAAGTTCAAATAAAGGATATTTGAAAGGTTAAAGTTTCCTCAAAAGGATCCCATGGGTACATGGTGTGTGAGGAAACCCACATGAAATGTGGCCCTTCTCTTTCACCAGGATGTGTTTATGGAGGTATACGACTCACAAACCATGTATAAGTCCATTACATAGAGGTGGAAAACATGCCGTATCCAAAAAACTTGGACCGGTACATGTCCTCTTGGTCATTTATATGTACTTCAATGCATAAAAGTGTGCCTCACCATGTAATCCAAAATGGTTTCCCTTTTTTATGATCCATCACATGAATTATCCACTTGGGGATGAGGTTAATGTTTTATTGTATAGCTACACATCATTACATATTTAGAAACTTCTGAATACCTATCCATTGCAGCCAGGGAGGATAAACATCATGTGTTTGTCATAAGACGCATCTTGTAGTCTAGATATCATTGTATATTAGATCACTGATCTATGGTTCAAATCCATCCTCCACACTATGATTCTAGCATAATATCTTCCCAATAATAGTGGATCTAGTTTTTGATCATAGTTTCTAGTTGCCCTTCACTAGAAATCGAATCTCATCATGTCGTGGGGGTGAAACACATGAACCATTTGCCTACAATTCATTCACATTGAATTAATAGATCTATGATCATAAAAAATATCATCAATAACCCATAACTATTACAAACCTTCCCCATTTTAATCGATCCTTACCTCATTCATTGTTTCATCATGATTATGGTGGTCCGATCACACTTGGTACTACCTGAAAATGTCAAACTGGGACTTAAGGGTCCTACCAGTGAATAATACAAAGAAATTAAGGAGAAAAGATACAAGGAAAAGGATTAATATTTTTGTTCAAACAGTCATGTCCAATGATCAAGAATGAGGATAATCTAGTTGATAAAACTGAATAAATCAATTTAATGGTTACATGGGAACATACAATGATCCAATAATTGGAACAAATAATAAACAAGATGATTCTTCTTAGTAAATTTAATTAAACAGGTCATGAACCAAAAATTTATGAGTCCTTCATGGTGATTGTATATGGAATAATGTGTTTTCCAATGATCAAATGGTGGCATTTCATTCAATACATCTCTATTTTCTATGATCTAGAGCTGTATCTTTATCTGAATCGGTTCTCCAATAGAAGTAGGGGAAGAAGCTATGGAATCCTCCTATGGTTTAGGTGCCTAACCATAGAGGATTCTCTAGAGTGATATTCTTAAATGAATTCATTTAGGTTAAAATAGATAAATTAATTAATTTAATCAAATAATTTATCCTCCGAATGTACCGCCAATGGGAGAGATGTATGAACACCCAATTTTGAAATATTTTAAGTCACCCATAGGGTAACACTTATGTTCCATACTCAGCTATAGTTTCATATTTAGGATCTAAGATTCAATTTAAGAGTTTTCACGTCTTATTTAAGAAACCATTTTCATGTAATATTAAACATCTTTAATATTCCTATAAAATTTATTCTGGTATCACCGGATCTTAGAATCGCACGTCATCTCAATTATATGATATATAAGTATATATATAAATATTTCAATTTATTACAAGGAACAAATTGGGTCTCCACAACATTATATCCTTCATGATTTTTTTTATTGAAAAGAAAAACTAAATAAACAACTTGCGACACTGAGCCCACATCTGGATCTGTAGCTCAAAGGAACTCTATAGTATGTTCTTATTCTTCCAGAAAAAAACCAAGGGGATGGTCTATCAATGAAGGGTCCCCTAATTTCAATACTCAACCACCGCCGGGTGCTCCAAAATGGTGGCTACATCCTCAATGTTTAGCTAACCTCATTCGATGATGTGTGTGGGGTCATGCACGTATCTACTCATATGTGACACATGGAAGATGTTGTGCACCCAATCTAGCTATGGGGGTAGGTAAAGGTGGTAAGAAACCTCAAAAACCCTTTTCATGCTCTCAAATTGACAAATGAACCTCAAGGATAGCATACCTCTTCATCTAAACCTCTGTAATACTCTTTATGGGGATACTATTAGGAAACCATGGTCTCCATGATCAAACTCAAAGGGCATATAAATATGATATGTGTAAGATTTAATTCTATACTAGTCTTTCCTCATCCACTCCCAGATAACATATAAATTCTCTATCATCACCGGCTCCATCTATTGGCCCATAAGAGATGTCTCACCGATCTTAGTCCAACACAAGGGTGGCCTGCTGGGTCTCCCATACATGGCCTCAAAAGTTGTCATGTTGATAGAATAGTGTTAACTATTCTTTTACACAAACAATACTAATGTAAAGTGATCCTTGAAGCTCCATATGATGTATAATAGGAAATCCCTCATTATATCCTCAAACACCTTGATAGTCCACTCGCTCTACCAATCTGTCTGGGGTTAAATGGCAACACTCACCCTCATTTTGGTCTCGGATGCCTCCTGTAGGCATTTGTAAAATCACTATGTAAACTTTTAATCATGGTCAAATATAGTTGTCAAGGGTACCCCATGAATGAGAAAAATCTCTCATACATCCAACTAACCCAAATGCTTCACCAGATACTACTCCCAAATAGCAAGAAAATGTGCCGCATTTGCAAGTATATCAAAAAACAACTAAATGACATCATGACCCTTCACTGTGAATGGAATCCCAATCACAAATTCCATGTATATGTTATCCCAATTCCACTTCAGGTTCTCAAGGGGCTGCAACAAACATGCTAGAACTTTGTGCATAGCCTTCACCTACTGAAAAGTGAGGCACTGAGAGATGAACTTAGTTATGATATATCTCATGATAAGCCATCAAAAATAACACTAAATGTATCTATAAATATTCCCCATGCCAAGATGTATCTAAGGGAGAATTTCGGGACTCATGCATCACCTCCTCCCACATCATTTTTGGGACCAGATTCAGTCCCTGAAAAAGGATAACATGGTATCCTCCTTCAAAATACTCATTTGGAAAGTTACTTGTGGATATCAATTCATGTAAGACCTAAAAGTTGTTGTCTTCCATTGGGGAACCTCTCACATGATCAAGAATCAAAGGATTCAACACCATTTACTGAAGAAAAGTTGTACCCTCCTCCTCTACTAGGGTTACCTGTAGAGAATCCAATTGTATTGAATCCTCCTGAACTAAGAGAGATTGGGACTTACTACTATTGTAATTTTCTACTAAATTTCCTTTCCCTGGAGTATAGACAATATCAAATTCATGTTCCTACAAGAACTCAAACCATTTTCAATATCTCATGTTCTTATCTCTCTATATGAATACGTGCCTGAGACATTGATGGACTGATTAAACAAAAAAATGCTCCCCGAAAAGATAGTGCCTCTACTTCCTTGGTGGGGTGACTACCACTACAAGATCTAGGTCATGAGTTGTGTAGTTATTCTCATGGGGTCACAACTACCTATACCCATATGTGATAAATACATGTCTCTACATCAAAAAACAACTGAGCCTAGCTCCTAAGGAATTTCAATACACTACATACACCACTCCCTCATATGGTACACTCAACATAGGATCACTCATCATCCTCAACCTCAACTCCTCTGAATTCCTCTAGCACTACTTAGGATAGGTAAATGGGTTCCATTTCAATGTTAGGGGTTCAAAGGGGCTACAATGTTGTAGAAGGATTCCAAAAATTTCTCGTATTACCCCACCAAGCTATGAAATCTCAACACCTATGGCACCCTCTTGTGTGGCTCCCAAGAAAGCACAATGTTTATCTTTGATATGTCCATGTGTAAACCATGGTTGGAAATGGAATTCCATAGAAATTAAACCTCATGAATCCAGAACTAGCACTTTGATAGATTCCCATAAAGTGAGTGATCTCGAAGAAAATATAGACCCACAAACAAGTGCTCCTCAGGATCCTCCTCATATGTAGAGTATACGAGTATGTATTTGATGAATACATCCAAAAAATTGTTTATATACCGTTGGAAAACTTAATTCATCAAATCCATAAACATGGCAGTGGAATTCATCAGACCAAATGGAATCACTAGGAACTCATAGTCTCTGTAGTGACATTAGAATTCCAATATTGAAATATTAGCCTCAGTAACCCTCAACTGGTGGTTGTTGAATGAAGATCGATTTTCGAGAACAATATCACACCTTGTAACTGGTCAAAGAAGTATTCAATCCTCGGTAAGGGGTGGCTATTCTTTATCGTGGCCTAGTTTAGGAAATTATAATCTACACAAATCCATAAGCACTCATCCACCCTTTTTCACAAACAACACCATAGTTTCTCAGGGGTGCACATTGGGCCTAATTGATCCATTCTCTCAAATGACCTCCAACAACAACCAAAGCCCTCAAATCTAGGTATGGTCTATATGATATTTCATAGAAGATATCAGAGTTGTCCTTTGATGAAATTTGATACAATACTCCATCTCCTAGCTCAGATTTACTCCAAAAATATCCCCACAGAAGAGGTCTATAAAATCCTCCATAAATAAAGGAGTCTCAATTCCTAAAGATCCTGTAGTAGAGAGGGATACAATTTCTAACTGATGGGTGATGGGCTACAACTTTCTTATCATATATCCCACTCATCTCACCATGATATCTCTCTCACCCATAATTTTTAATCTTTTCCCATTAGTGAAAAGAAATATGACTCGTCTATGGTGACAATAAATATGGTCTCATACCATGTATAAAAAATCCATAACCAATATTACATCATAGGGTTCCACTGTGATGCCCAGGAGGTCTCATGTGTACCTATCTACACCAAGAGATAGGTTACAGTACTATAAGATAAAATATACAGAAGAATTGTTCACTCCAGGAACCTCAAGACGAAGTTGTTGGGATAGAGCATCAACTAGGACCTCCATATCTCACACCATGAGTACAGAGATGAAATAATTATTGGTGATTATTTATAAAAATACTGAAGCAAGAGTATTATAAACACAGATCGTATCTCTAATAATCTCATGCACTATAGGGTAATAAGCCTCCAAATCCTACAATTGTCCACATCCCCAACCACCATATCCTTGAGCCTAATGTGGGTTTTCTGATGGTAGTGATGGAAGGATCTAATAGTTTTATCCAACCCCCATATCATCTTATTCTCCTACTCTATCTTTGTCTCCTTGGGTACCTCCCTACACTCTCTTAGGAGATCCCTAATCATGGTACTACCTCTGCTATGGTGTTCTTTCATCTATCTTCCTAGACTTCTCAACATGTCTGGTTGGGAAGTATCATGCTATGTGACCTCTCATAGAACAATAATATCACAACCCCTATCTAGGATTCCATGGTTCTCTATGCTTCCCCTGAAATGTTCCTGAGCCTGGTCATAGGGAGGTCTTCTACATCGAGATCCCATCATCTAGCATCTTCAAGCTACTGTAGATAAATCCACCCTATGATTCCCACTTCCAACTATAGTTTTTTGGCATCCCATTGAAAAAAATTATCTTTTACAATAGTTCTCTATCTAGAACCTAATTTTTGGTGGGGATGCACAAGTGGACCACACTAACATAAAACTCTCTGCGGAGTCTCTACTAAAACTATCTTGCTCATAAGTAGCCATCCCGGGCCATGTTAATGGAGTACTGGGTAAGGTCGGTGAAGCTTTTTCATACTCATACACTATCATCCCTCACTAATGCATCTTTTGATGCTCCTAAATTTGAACCGAGTGAAAATAAGAGGGGTAGTACTTCTCATGGAAGAGCTGTTGTAAGTCGGGCCACGAGAGTGTCGAATCATCGTGCATCTAGGTAAAAAGAATCCTGTAGTGCCTATATGCTCCATGGAAAAGGATAAATACTAGCATAAACACCAGATATGTCGAGTTCCAAATAATCCTCAAGATATATACCACTAACTATATCCAATCCTTTGTTTCCTAAGGATCAGGCTCACTGTGGATCATCAACGGTCTGTGGCACTAGAACTCATGGAGTGCACTAATTCGACATACATCCTCATACTACTCTACTATAATGATATACTTCACCATAAGTGGAGGCCCTTCTACCTACCCTTCTAGAGGAAGGGTCTTGTGAGATGGACCCTAAACTGAGTCCTCACCTCTCATTGAATCATCATCATCATCTAGAGATAGTATCCTGGCTGGATAACATTGTGGAGACATCGGAAAAGTTATCAAGACATACCATGGTTAGATGAGCATATATATATATATATATATAAGTTAAAATTGGGATCTGACTCAAGATGTAAAGTCAAAGACTCAATCCTATATGATACATGTACCATTGATCCCTACAACCAATGTATGTGTATTATGAGTCAATAAGAAGGTATTCATCAACTTAGTGAAAGGATATGTCAGCTTCTCGTACCATCACTGGATTTCTTAGCCTAAGATATTCACTATAGGCACATTGACAGAATTTTTATAATACCAACCAAATCCCCATAAGGGTAATACTCCAAACATCATCCCAAGGATCAAAACACCTCTGATACCACTCTTTCATGGCCTGACCCAAGTTGTGGCTCGAGCCCCAACTACCCCAAGCCCACCTCCATGGGCCAGGGGCTTGAAACAAGCACCCAAGGCATAAATAACCTAGGGAGGTATTTTAATAAGTACCAATACGCATACACTCATCCATATCTATGAATAAGTATAGAGGGAAATGAGTAAAATATTAAAAAAGATAGAGAAATAACCATGATGTAAAACCTCTAGACAGTACCAGAGTATGGTAGCGTAAACTGAAAAGTAAAGGGAAAAAATAAAATCCCAAATAGAAATAGGTCTCAACTAAAAAAAACTGGAAAGTAAATTGCTGATAGAGGTAATCTCCTAATCTCCAAATTGATACCACCATATGTGGTTGAATGTACCAGGTATCTCTATGCTCCTCTAATGTCACCATCGACCTGTACATTATTTTCATAAGATACCAACGTGTAGGAAAATCCCTTTTTGGGGTGAGTATATACTTACCCAATAGGATTTTCTAAAAGATTAAGAGGGATAAGAAAGAGATACAATAGTAATTGAATATAGTACATAGGAAAAAGTATGCAGTGAAAGAGAACAACTCAACCTAATCCAAGAGAGGGAGTAAACTCGTCCAAGAATAGGGGGATCAACATGATGAGGATTTTAACTACATGGCGAGTCTTCACTGACCATAGTAGAAGAGTAAACTCATCCAACCATGAGAATAAAAACATGAAAATCACATGGCATACCCCACGTGTATTCACATCTCATGGAAAGAGAGAAATGAAATACAAAGGAATAGAAACATATGTATATATATATATACATACATATATACATTCATCCAAAAGAAACTCAATTGAGGGAGTAAGGGGATATACATCTCACAGCTCAGGATTAGAAAAAGAGTCACTAGTAGTTCCAAAATTTTATCAACGATGCCCAACATCTGATTCATCTTCTCAGAAGTAACCATGTAAGTCAAACCACGCCTCATCATTGTGTCAAACAATTCGTGGGGAATAAACTCCAAGAATCGAATTTTTTCCCTAGTGCATCAGGGGGGTTCCACTCTGTAGGTATCCATAGAGGACACACACCCTTTACGGATGGGGGGTTCCACTCAGTAGGTAGAGGACCAGTTCCCAAGCTGATGGGGGGGTTCCACTATATCAGTCGAGGACCCATGCCTTGGTGTGATAGGGGGTTCTATTCATCAAGGACTTATACACTATCCAATAGGGTGTTCCACTAAAAATATGAGTACCCACTTCCTAGTGTGACAGGGGGTTCCACTATAGTCATCAAGGACCCAAACCCTATCTGATAGGAGGTTCCAATTGGAATTTGAGGACCTGCACCCTTGACGGATAGGGGGTTCCACTCTGGTCATCAAGGACCCTATCCCTATCCGATAGGGGGTTCCACTTAGAAGTAAATGACCCATTCCTTTGTGTGATAGTGGGGTTCCACTCGGGTCATCAGGGACCCATTAACTATTCAAAAGGGTGTTCCACTTGATAAGTAGTTAGTTGTTGAGGACCATCACCCTAGATGATGATGGTTTCCACTCTATTAGACCTCTAGTGATCTGTCTTTATCACTACAATCTTCAAGTTCCACCTAAACACACGTCATGCTCTAAACATTCCACATCATATTTGAAAAGCCTCAACTGAGGGATTCAATGCATTTTATGTGAAAAACACTTAGGATATGATACTCATGAGCCAAATTATGAGTTCAAAATAAGGAGGTATGGATTTTTGAAGTCTCATAAAAAGGATCCAAGGGGTACACAGAATGTGAGGGGACCCATATGGTGTGTGGCCCCACTCCTTCACCTGGACATGTATGTGGAAGTACCTGGATCCCAACCCATTTAGGATTACATGCTTTTTATGTGGACTACATGGAGTATCAAAACAATCTTGGATCGTATAATGTCCTTATGGTCATGTCCATGTACTTCATTACATAATCATGTTCCTTGCTATGTTCTCCAACAAGGGGTCTTTCTTGTGTGATCTGTCACACAGATCTTCCACTTACGGAAGAGGTACACGTTGTGCAGGAGGTCTACATCTTGTTCCATTCTTAAAAACATCTGAAACCCTAGTCACCACATCAAAAGTGGATACATTCCTTGTGATCATATTCATATATGGTGTGTAGTCAATATTTTCCTAGTTCCTTAGATCCATAATCTATGCCTCAAATATAGCCTCCCCACTTCGAATCTAGCCATATTTCCACTCTAAAAAATGCAGATCTTGGTGTAGGTCATTGTTTTTTTCCTTCTTTTACTATAAATCAGATACCATAATGCAATGGGGGTGTGTCACAAAAACCTCTCACCTTAGATCATTCTTCCTTCAATTAATCAATCTATGATCGTCAAAACAATCATCCATAACCCGCAGCTATTCCAGATATTTCCCTTTTTCATTGATCCATGACTCATTCATTATTTAATCATGATTTTGGGGGTCTGATCGGTCTAGGTACAACCCAAAAATGTCAAATAAGGATTGTGGGGTCCTACCGGTGAAGAACATGATGAAATTAAGGTGGAAAGTCTCAAGAATAAATGTTTAACTATCATTGACAAAATGTTCTTGTCCAATGATCAAGAACGGGAATAATTAGGGTGATAAAACTATATAAATCAATTTAATTTTTTACATGGGCACATTCAATGATCCAACAATCAAAACAGATCACAAATGGGATGATTATACTAAATCAATTTAATCCGATAAAGTTTAAACCAAAAATTAAAAATAACGACTTATATATTGGACCTTTTTTCATCAAAAACACCCTTTAAAATGAAAAAATGAAGTTTATTTCATTCGTTGCATCCTCATATGCTCGGATCTAAAGTTTTTTTTTCATCTAATATGACTCTCCAATAAAAGGAGGGGAATAAGCTTTGGAATACTCATAGTATTTACGTGGATAACCCAGGAGGATTCTCTATAGAGATATTCTTATAGACATTTTGTTAGGTTAAAATAAATAAATAAATTAATTTAATCAACTAATATTTCCACTGAATGTATTGACAATGAGAGATATGTCTGAATTCCATACCCCAATGTATTTTAGGCCACACCAAGGGTATACGTATCATTCTAGACTCAACCATGGTATCATATTTCTGATCCGAGCTTTAGTTTAATAGGTTTCTTGTCTTATTTAAGAAACCATGCTCAATAAATATAAAATATATTTAATATTTTATAAAATTAATTCTGGGAACATTGAGCATGTCTTCTCAATTTATATCTTTAGAAATATATATAGAAATATTTGAAAGTCTTATAAAGAAAAAAACTGGGTTCCTACAGTTGACAATAGGATGAGTTGGTTTGTAGTGGGGGTTGTGAATGATGGGAGGAGGGTAGGAGGTTCATGTTCATCATGTTCATGATACACTATTATCCTACTTACATGAAAGTGGTTATGGGATAAAAACAATGAGATTGTTGTGGAACATGACAAGATATGGGGATTTCATGTTATGATGAGGATTGTGATGGTATGAGGTTGATGGATACGAAAGGCTTGAGAGAACGAGGATGTTTAAATTTGGGGTGTGAGAGTATAAAATCAATGGGGAAGTGGTCTGGGGTTCAATATTTTTATATGCTTCTTATAATATTAATATACATGAATGTTTTATATGGTGAGTGCACCTTGGTGAGTTTGGGAACAAGTTGGACCCAAATGTGCTGGTTGATTTTGTTGTTATTCCACTAGGGAATTAGTATTGTCTTATCACGTTTTCGTTAGAGAATTTGGGAATGAACCTATTGATTATAAATGTTATTATCACCCTACATACACATAAATTGTTTTACATGTTACAAGGAGAACATTGGTGGTAGAGCCAGACACTTATATCTTGGGCATTGGATCTATTGTTTAGTCAATGTCATTGGATTTCCTTTTTATACCATGCTTAGAGACTTGTATTTGTATTCAAGTGGTTTTTTTCATGAATTGTGGGATAGTTTTCTAACTCTTTTATTTTATGTTATGGTTTTTTAGTGGTTTATATTCAATATCCCAGTTGTACTTTTCTATTGAGTGTAATTCCTCCCATATGGGTAACTTTACTTATACCCTTGTTGCTAGTCACCAACTAGGGACCTACCCGAGGTGGGACTTAGGGTTCATTATCTATCCTCCATAATTTTTTTCCTAGAATGGGAACCCTCATAGGGAGGGGTTCATGTAATTGGAAGCTTTACATGTCACCAGAAGTCCTTCAAGGGGTTATACCATGGAAGGGAGGTTAGAGAATTTATGTTATGCGTCTTCATTGTAGGGGATCCCATTCAAACATGGAAGGTCATAGAGAAATTAAAACTTTATAGACATAAAGTATAGAGGAGATAAAAGAATCACAAATAGGTATCTAATCACCTAGGGGTCACTCTATTGTATATTGGGTATATAAACAGGAAGGAAGATGTCACATGGGGTATTGAAAATGGTGATGGAAGTGGGATGGTTGGAGATGACTCAGAGGACCCAAATTAATCCCCAGTGCTATGGAGTTTTGTTTGTTAATCTTGGACCATTGGTAGATGTAGTTTGTATGGATGAAAGAAAAAAATAATTCCCAACATGAATTTGGGAACACTAATGATAATAAATGAAATCATAGGAAATGAATGCATAGTTCAATGTCAAGATGCTTGGACTAGATGGGAATTCATTTTGAATGTTTTGAAACCTAGACTAAGGCCATAAAATTTTTTATCATGTGTATAGGATGAAATTATATAAAATTTTAATTCTTATATTTAGTAATGGGTGGGGAAGGAGAAAAATGTTAGCCCTAAATTTTTCCTCAACTAGTGGGTTTAGTGAGAACAACCTGAACTGTTCTAGGGATCAACGGTAAGTCCCACTAGATTTTTACCTTTTAAATATACCCTTTTTATTTTTACCAAGTTGTAGGAAAGTTTTGGGAGAATTGTATGGATCTTTATAAGTTTTATCATTTCTATTATTCAACCTGATGAAAATTTATTTCTCTTTCCTTAAATAGATTACATTCATTCCGACCAAACTTAAAAAAATCAAACTTTTAAGGTAATACAGCTTTGACCTAGAGGATTATTCTAGTTTCATATCATATAACTCAGACTGTTGGGGAGGTTGTGTACTATGTTCTAGTGAGGAAAACCCAGTGTGAATTTATCTTCCTTAGAGGGGGTCCATTATCCAATATTAATACAGATATCTTTTATAAGGAATATACAGAGGGTAAAAGGTCGAAAATATTTGACCTGGATATGATACCAATATAATTCCATAGATCTCAAACCATATTATTGAGGTTTTTCATGTGGTATGGATGGTATTTAAAAACTAATATGAAATAATGGTGAAAGAGTCCTTGTTCAAAAAAGGAAACCTCATAGGGGAATGCACATGTTTTAATTTCATGATGTTTGGACTATAGGGGATTTTTACTTTCAATGATCATATAGTTTAGACCATTCCCATATTATCATGGGAATGTAACAATGAATAATAAATATTTTATATGTAGAAAAGGAGTGTTAGGTGTTATTATAAGTCTATGTTGATGGGGTTTATGGATGAGCCTGATATATGAGATCTGGGTTGCCTTATGTATCATGTTTGATAGGAATCAATATTTACATAGTTCTGAAGGTGTTCATGGTAGAATACCAATTCCATGGTAAGAAGGAAGAATATCCTTAGGAAATGATTTGAGGTATCATGAAGTTTCATGTAATATGATGGGGATTAAACATTTCATTTTTATGTCTTGTGGTAACAAAGAACAAAGGTTCAGACGTTGTTTTCATAATAGCTATGCACAGGTATCCCCGTGATTCTAGTATATGGTCATAGAGGTTGTAATATAAGAGGGTGTACCTTTTAAGATCCTATGAAAAATAAAAAAAACTATAATTAAGGAACTCATACAACAAGAATGGTAACATGAACCCGATGTGAATGGAGGAAGAAGAAGCCATGTGCTATAAAAAATTATCTAGGATGGGATTCAGACTGTTTAAGGTCATGATTCTCAAACCATTGGGTATTCCATTGGTGTTCACAAGACATGAAATATAGTACAAACCTTATGTGAATGGAGGATAAAAGAGTCCCTAATCTACACATACATCTTTAGTATAGTCGGTATAAAATTTATGCTCATGATACTGAGACCAAAGTGTGTTGGAATTGGGAGCATTTGTGCACCTGAATCATGTTGGGGATAATCAACCAATAATACTAATCCCATGTAATTAATGATTAATGTTGGAAATATTGTTACCCAAGATAAACATATATTTATTATTACATCATTTCCACAATTTAGACATTACATATCACATAAAAATTCTATATTTCCATGAAATAAAGTTTTAGTGTTTTTGAGGACCAATTACATTAGAAAATTATTCAATAATAATTTTAAACATTTTTATACAATTAAACTCTTATAGACCCCATTCTATACTTATCATACAGTACACCTTTCTACATATCTTTGGGAAGGGAATAAAAATAACAATGTGATCTCAAATACTCAATTAGCATTAGCATAAGCGATAACTATTGGAACCAAGACTGCTTGTTGCTAATAATGGATGTTTGTTTGTGTTTTTTTTCAATATACACATGGAAGACTAGAGATTTTACAATGAATATGGTCATATGTTTGAGTCTGAAACCAGTATTGAAGGTGGCGTAGTTTCCGAGTGCTTCCCAAATTTGAACCTCAAAAATCAGGAGTTTGGTAACAGATTGTAGCAATGGTATGTGGTGAAGGCCTGGGGTACACAGTGAAGGTGTTACATACGCGGTGGAGGCACACAATATGCATTGAAGGCACACAGTACATAGTAAAGGAATGTGGTATGTGGAAAGGTGCACATAACTGGAAACAGTTCGCAATGATGGTATACAGTGAAGGCGTGTGGTATGTGAAATGCTGCAGAAAATGGTTCACATCAATGGTACATGGTGAATAGATGTGGTATGGGAAATGAAAGAAATACGGTATGCAGAAGGTTAATGGTACACGATAAAGGTTCGTAGTTCAGAGTATTCTAGTACATGGTAGAGTCTAACAGTATGCAGATGGAGTTCCATTTATAGTGAAGATTGTACCACATTGAAAATTCGGGTAAATCATATTACCAAAATTTGCGGAGTTACATTCCAATTTTAGGAATAGTAATACCCTTTGTTAAAGAATGATATTGGAGATTAAAATATCAGGAATAAACCTGGTGAATTATGAAGTGGTTCACAGAGGAGAAGACGGTATGTGGAGCGAATCATCTACATAATGAAAACAATCCATGGAAGAGTGTGTGGTTTGCACAAGAAGCTCTCGCAGAACGCGGTGGAGCAAGGCAGTATGTGAAGCAGGATGATATTCATAGGTGTGGAGCAGTACGAAGATTAGGGGGGAATGCGAAGAAGATAAGTTCTTAGAGGAGTTAGACAGTATGCAGAAACAGTTAAGGTATGGGGAAACAACAGTGGTACGCGAAAATAGTAGCAGTGTGCAGAACACCCAAGGAAGCCTAAAAATTGGCAAAATCAGTTTGAAAAATTACTTTTCCTAACATATTAGTGTATGGTAAAAATAAATTAAATATATGGGTGATTAAAGGACATCAAAAGAGCATCCATTTATAGTTGAGGATACATGATCTAATTCCAAATCACTGAAGATACCTTCAATTCATTAAATTTAGTGAAGATTCTTCCATCACAGTGAGCAAGGGGGATTTATAGTAAGTGATATAAGGGACATAGTGTGCTATCCCAAAAACCTTGTAAAGGAAGTGTGCCTAGCATAGAGTGACTGTGATAAACTCTTGTTATCCACAACTTATGAATATTACTGGTTTTTAGTATGAATGACACACTGTTAGTGAATGCTCCTTGGATGTATCCCTTAGTGGTGAACCAAATAAAATTGATGTTTCTTTGCATTGCATGTAACAGTTTATTTTCTACACTTCCTCTTCAGACTGGTTTAAGTGGTTCTTACCAATGCAGGGACAAGATCCATCAGTTTAAAATAAAAATTTGAAACCCTGATTCACCCCACACATATCAGGGTGTTCTGGGGTCCTTCAAGTAGAATCAGAGGGTAAATGTTGCTGGTGTTGAATTTTTCTTCTACTGTCATGGAGAATCCAATCAACATTAAGGGAGTTTCCCTCTTTCATGGAAGTAATTATCAAATATTAAAAAACAGGATGAGATCTAACATAATATCTCTTGGAATGGAATTCTTATTTTATACTGTGTAGAGAAAACAATTCACTGATCCTACAAGACTATCGATTAAAGATACATATAGAAAATTTCTTGATGCTGATGCAAAAGAATAGAATGTTCTCAGTACATCCCTTTTTTATCAGATATATCTGAAGTTGATGAATTGTACGTCAGAGAATTCTATGTGGGAGAAACAGGAGAATATTTATGAAGGTGACAACAAAGTGAAGGAGGAGAAGTTCCAAGTATTACACAACAGGTTTTATGATATGAAGATGCACCCAAATGAAAAATATGATTCTTTATTCAATCGAATTATAGAAGTTGTTAGTGCAATTTGAGGTCTTGGTGAAGAGATCAAATACATTGTTATTGTAAAGAAAAATTTGAGAAGAATTCTTCCCATTTATAATGAAAAGTTTCAGCTCTTGAAGAAAGGGATCTTTCCAAACTTTCTCTTGATAATCTCCTCAGTAGCCTGGTGACATATGTGATCAGACTCAACCCAGAAGATGCAACGACTTGTGTAAGCAAGGAAATGGAATTCAAATCTATAAACAAACTGGAAATTTCAGGATATTTTTTTTGATTAAGATGATGACGAAAAATAATTTATTTATCTAGTTTCCAAGAAACTGAAGAAGGTAATAGGGAAATTTGAAGGAAATCTACCTTTTTCTTGTTTTTATTGTAGAGGAGTTGGGAACATTGCCTCTCATTTCCAAAGAAAGTTCAATGATGAATAAAGTGAAGATGGAGACATGAAAAAGCCTCAGAAAAGGCTCTTAAAAAGAGAGACTTCAAATCTGAAATTTCAATGAACGAGTTTTGTTTGTGAAGAAGAAGATGATGACAATGAACTTTGTGATAAAGAGGAAGCAAATTTCAAATCTGGGAACCATGCGTCTATAATGGCTACTATTGAAAAGTCATAACCATTGATAGATAAAGCTAGAGATAATCCGTTGACTAATAATGTCAATATAAAGTTTCAAGTTAAGGACGATTTTGGTAAGCTTGAGAATAAATGTAAGAGACACAATAAGTGGAAATTAATGGTGGAGGAATCATTAGAATATATTGATTAGTTGGAATAGGAAATTGAATTACTAGAAGAACTGGTGAAAGTTAAATCATCAATCCATGAAAGCAATGATGATGTTGTGGACCTAAAACTTGGAATTGAAAAATAAGAAAAGGTCATCAATGACCATACCTCGAGACTGGAGGAGAATTACAAGACTATTAAGGGACTCGAAGAAGAAGTTTTTACTCTGAGAAGTAAACTCAAAAGTTATTCACTTTCAAAAGAATCAAAGAAGAAAATGAAATTTGGAAGGTTCTCAAATGCTGAGATGCTAGATAGAGAAAAATGTGGTTCGGATGGAGTTGAAAATATCTTGATTGATTTGATACCCACGTGCATGGGAAATAGTGGAGATTGTCATGATGCTGAAATATCAAATGCTTTAAATAAAGTGAACTAGAATAAAAGAAAGATAAAAGTTGATCATTTTGAAAATCCACCATAAGTGACGAAAAAGAAACCCTTAAATCCAACTGAAAGAATAACTAAATATTATCTTCAAGTTTCTAGAAATGATAGGCAGTCAAACTATTTTTCTGAGGAATAAGGCATGATGAGAAATAGAAGTTTGAAAAAATTTACTTTCATTAATTTTCTGTTTTGTGGCTATCTGGGCCATACCATGTCATATTGTTAAGAGGTGAGGAGCTATATGAATGAGGAAGAGTTAGTAATTCAACTTAGGATAACATATTCATATCCTAATTCTTATAGAAGAAATAATTTCTACATATATTGTTTTCACTATTTTAACATTGGCCATGAATATTTGTTTTGCAGGAAAAGGTTTGATAGGATAAATTCATTCAATGATCAATGATTTGTAAATACTCATTAACCAGACGGTGTTTCTATTTCAAATAGGTTTTCTTTTATGGAAGAAGAATTTGAATATGAAGAACCCATGTACACAAAAGATATAATTTAAAGGACATCGGTGCCCTACACTCAATCCAATATCTCATGGAAAGAAAAGAGAGAAATTACAAAGTCCAATTTTGCTGAAGTATCCCTCAAATATACAAATAACTAAATCAACTTGATTCTTGATAGCGGATGTTCATCCCACATGATGGGTAATGCAGACTTATTAACGAATGTCAAGAAAAAGTTTTATGGAATGGTGAGGTTCAATAACGACGGCAAGTGAGCCTCAGCCCTGTTGGTGAGGACCCCTTAAGTACATCCAGGCGACCGGGGATCAAATCCAGGTGGAGGCATAATTTATGGGGGACTTTAGTAGTACTATAGTAGGAACTATAACATGAACTATAATAGGTACTATTTGGCACTATAGTAGCCATGAATATTCCTCTGTTTGGGCCTTTAGGCCACCAATATGGTCCCCGAGTCCTTTAAGGCCTTCAGGCCACCCAGAACTTTAGGTCAGTAAGGCCTTCGAGCCACCTTAAGGCCTTTGGGACACCTTAAGTGCAAATGAAAACCATAAAACCTATAAGTAACAAGCTTCAGAAGGAGGATGATCAAGAAGATTTCACTATTGCAGAAGGTAAATGGATTGAAAGAATGAGAGGGTATGACACCTTCCATTGGGACAAGCCATTTCATGCATGTGAAAGCCTAGTCAAACATCCATGCAAAGGTGGAGAGATGATTTCACAATGAAGATGTGGGGGAGGAGTAGTTCCAAGTCGTTAGTCTGGGTTGTATGTAATGTTTAAAACCTATGATCAATGAATTGTTATGAGGCCTAGGTGCCATGTAATACTTATTCCTACATGCCTTATAAGTGTTCCACCTCACCCCTGGAAAGATGGATTATCAAAAATCAATAAAAAATGAAGGCATTCGGGCCATTGGAGGAGGTTTAGTGATGATGGTGCTTTGACGATAAAAGTTAGTGGAAGTAATGAGCTAGCTAATGGAGAGATGAAGAAAATTGAAGTCCTGTATGTGGATAGTCTACATTATATTTTTATTATTGTGATTCAACTATGTCACTCAGGTCGTATTGTGAAATTCAATCAGAATGTCTATACTATAAGAGAAAAGTCTAGGAATTCTCTTATGAAAGGTTGTAGAGTAGAAGGAAACTTATATCAGGTTGATAGAAAAGAGAACATTTTCTACCTAATATTTGGAGAGTAAAACAACTTATGGTATTGGATATTGGGTCACATCAATCATTAATACCTAGAAAATATATCTAAGATGAATATAGTCATGGATATCCCTAATCTAAATTGTGAACAAGAAAAGACTTGTGATGCTTGCATGCAAGGGAAACTGGTCTATAGTTCCTACCGGACAAAGAAGAAAAGAGCATAAAATCTTCATGACATCATCTATACAGATGTATGTGACCTGATAAATGTTTCTAGAACACATGGATAGAGGTATTTTTTTCTTTTCATAGATGATTATAGTAGAATGTCATGTCTGATCGTTATACCCAGGAAGCGACAAGTGCATGATTTCATGAAAACCTATCAAAAAATCACTAAGAATGATATTGGATGGAAGATCAATGTAATATGGTCTCACAATGGAGGGGAATACAGATCCATTTAATTTGAAAATTACCTAGAAAAGAATGGTATATAACATGAGGTGGTAGTTGTGAGAACTCCTAAGAAAATGGAGTTGTTGAGCGTATGAATTGACAGGTGAACAACATGTACATAACAATGGTGATTGAGATTCATATTGCCCGACATTATTGGAATTATTAAGTACAACCTGCATTATATATTCAAAATAGAACATGGCTACATATGGGTGAAACAAAGACACCATATGAATTGTGTCATGGAAAGAATCCCTCTTTGAAATATTTTTGTGTTTTCGGAAGAAAATGTTTTATTCAAAACAAAGAATGAAATCAAGGTAATTATGGAGACAAAATAGACAGAGAATTATTTATTGTATACTCAATAAACAACAAAGCCTTCAAGTGTTTTAATAAGCACTAGGGATAAATTTTGGAAAGTAGTGATGTAAAGATCATTGAAGAGAAAAACCTAAATTCTTTAAGGAATTCTTATACTGATCTGATAGAAGATGAGGAAGAATGTGAACATGGAAAAAATGCTAATATAGAGGTAGGAGATGGTATGAAAAACTCTACAGATTCACATCATGATGTTGAATATAAAGACGAATCAGAAGAGGAAGCCATAGCTAGATAGAATTTAGTTGAACCCCAATAGAGAAATCGAAGAACATAGATTGATCAGTCCAACATTATTGGGGATCATAATGCACCAAAACAAACAAGAAGAATGAGAAATAATACACAATATACATTTCTATCAGTTGTGGAACCATCCTTATTTGAAGAAGATTCAAAAGATGAGTTATGGGTGAAAGCAATGAATGAGGAGTTAGATCAGATTGACAAGAATCGGACATGGGATCTTGTTAAAAGTCCTGAAGATCATAATGTGATTTGTACGAAGTGGATTTTTGAGAACGAACTTAATTAACATAGAAATGTGATCATAAATAAGGTACGCTTGGTCTGTAAAGGATATTCACAAATCAAGGGCGTCGATGTTAATGAGACATTTTCTCCCATAGCAAGACTTGAGCCAATCATGCTATTTATTTCCATGGAAATCCTAAGAGGTTATAAAGTGTATCAAATGGATGTCAAGACAACATTCATTAATAGAGTACTAGAAAAAGAAGTCTACATTGAACAACTTGTAGGGTTTTTTTCTTGGAAATGATGAAATGAAGGTTTTCAAATTAAAGAAATATTTTTATGGCCTGAAACAGGCACCAATGGCCTAGTTCTTTCTATTGGAATCTTATCTGAGAAAGATTTAGTGTAAAATTGGAGGATTGGATCAAAATCTCTATGTGACGAATGCTCAATAGGCTCAGTTCATGGTATTGGTATACGTGGATGATATTATTTTTGATGGAAACAAACATGGATCAGTGGATGAATTTTCCAGTCACATGAAATAGGAATTTTAAATGTCCATGATTGGTGAAGTCACATACTTTTTAGGGTTGTAGGTACTTTAGAAGAAAGATTACACTTTAATTTCTCATGAAAAGTATGCAAGAGAGATACTGAGGAAATTCAATATGCATGATTAAACACCAATGTAGACTATGATTGTAGATGGATCCAATCTCAGAAAGCATGTGGAAGGGACTTCGGTGGATCCAACCATGTACAGAAGAATCATTGGAAGCCTACTGCACCTGAGGGCGACGTAACCAGATATTGTCTTTGTAACTTGCCTTGCAGAACTCTGTCAGAGTAATTATATGGAATAATGTATGGATTTAGTAAAAAGAATCATGAAATATATTCAAGGTACATATAATTAAGGGATATACTTTTCTACAGGAAGAGATAGTGAACTATCTTCATTTTCTGATGCTGACTGGGCTGGAGATGTAGTGGACATAAAGTCTACCAATGGAAGAGTATTAAATATTGGGAAGAAATGTGTGGGGTGGTAAAGAAAGAAATAGGAAAGTACTTCAATTAGTACTTCTGAAGATGAATATATATCTACTAAAAAGGGGTTCACTCAATTACTTTGGATGAAGTAGCTACTGAGTGACATAGGTGATGAGGTGAAACAACCAATGGTGATTTACTATGATAACAAAAGTGAAATTGATCTTACAAATAATCCTATTCTAGATTCTTCTATAAAACATATTGAGATCAGATATCACTTCATCAAGGAAAAATTTGAACAAGGTATGATCAAAATGGACCATGTGGGAACTGATGAGAAAGTGGATGTAATTATGAACAAGCCACTATCAATGGATATGTTTGAGAAACCTCGGTTAAACCTCAGTGTTCATCCACCTCCTAGGGAATAAGGAAGTTATGAGATTCCCCTCTCCCTAGTTGTTTTAACTATTTTTAATCTATTTGTGGAAATGATGTAGGTTTATGGGGGAGATTCTATCTAGGGGGAGAATGATGCAGGTTCATTAGGTTTATTTCCAATGGGGGGGAATGGATAAATTCAATAAAGAGTTACCTATTTCTTTCTGATTATGGGAAAAATGGAGAACAGAAAAATCTAGGCATTAAACTATGGAGGATAAAATAAAAGGATGAGAACTCAATTCATGTCCTCTCCCATGTTTTCTACACCGAGCACTGCTCATGTAGACTTAGATTGATCACTGAGTTATTTCATGAAGGTTTATATTTTGATCATAGTTGGCACATCAATGAATTTATCTGGAGTTTTCCAACAAACCCAAAGAGGGATATTTTTGGAACCAAGACTACTAATTGGTAGTAATGGATGTTGGTTTGTGTTTGTTTTTAATCTACAAAAGGAAGACTAGGGAGTTTGAAAAGAATAGGGTCATACCTTTGAGGCTAATAGCAGTATTGAAGGTGGCATAGTTTCCCATTGTTTTCCAAATCTTGTCTATAAAAATCTGGAGTTTGGTAATGGTTCGCAGCAATGGTAGGTAGTGAAGGTGTGCGGTACATGGTGAAGGCATGCGGTACGCGGTGAAGCCGCACAGTACGTGGTGAATGCACGCGGTATGTGGTGAAGGCGTGTGGTATGAGGAATGGTGTAAAGAACTAGAAACAGTTCGCTGTGACGGTACGCAGTGAAGGTTTGCGGTACGCAAAATGATGTAGAAAATGGTTTGTAGCGATAGTACGTGGTGAAGAGATACAGTATGTAGACCGACAAAAATGCAGTATGTAAAATGTTTACGATATGAAATAAAAGTTCGTAGTTCAGAGGATTGAAGTATGCGGTGGAGGCACATAGTACTTAGATGGAGTTCTTTTTACTGTGAATATTTTCCCAAATTAAAAATTCAGGTAAATTATATTACTGAAATTTACAGAGTTACATGTCTATTTAATGAACAATAATATCCTTTTTTAAGGAATGAGATTGGAAATTAAAATCTCAGGAAGAAATATGGTGAAGTCTGAAGTGGTTCGCAGAGGAGAAAATGGTACGCAAAGAGAATCGTCCACGTAAGGAAAACAGACCATGGGAAAGTGCGTGGTTCATGATGGTAGATCTTGCATTACGCGGTTGAGCAAGGCAGTACACAAAGTAAGATGTTATGTGGAGATGTGGATCAGTAAACAGATTAAGGTGGAATGCAGATCAGCACAGTTCGATGAGGATTTATATGGTATGTGGAAACAGATGCGGTATACAGAAACAACAGCGGTACATGAAAATTGCAATAGTACGCGGAACACCCAAGAAAACCTAACAATTGACAAAATCAGTTTGTGAAATTAATTTTCATAACATTTCAGTGTACGGAAAAAATAAATTAAATCTATGGGTGATTACGAGACTTCAAAAGAGCATCCATTTATAGTTTAGGATGCACGATCAAACACCAAATCATTGAAGTAGCCTTCAAGTCGTTAAACTGAGTGAAGATTCTTCCAGCACAGTGAGCAAGGGGGAGTCATCATAAGTGATCCAAGGGACGCAATGTGTTATCCCTAAAATCTAGTAAAGGAAGTGTGTCTAGAACATTGTGACTATGCTAAACTCTTGTTATCCACAACTCTTGAATATTGGTGGTTTTTGGTACAACTGACACAATGTCAGTGCTTGCTCCATAGATGTAGCCCTCAGTGGTGAACCAAGTCAAATTGTTGTGTCTTTTATTTGCATGTGATTGTTTATTCTCTACACTTAACATTTATATAGGTTCAACAGGTTCCTACCAATTTAGGAACAAGATACATCAGTTTAAAAGAAAAATTTGACACACAGATTCACCCCTCCCCTCTCAGGGTGTTCTGGGGTCCTTCAATAACAATCAAAGATCAAAATTTTGTATAACATAATCATGTGGGTATGGTAATGTAAGCAATAAACATAAACATAAATATATAATTCAATCCTAATAAAATAAAGAGGATGATGATTAGAAAGGAAACATGGTACAAGGAAACAAATTCATATGATTATGAATAATTTAATATAAAAAACCAAAAAAATACATTCCATAATAAACATAAGTCAAGGATCACTCCCAATACCATGATTATAAATATTTCAAAGTCACATGGTGAATTGGGTTTACTATCCTTTCCCATAAACATAGTGGATAAATTATCATAGTGGATTAGGTTCACTCTACATTTACTTAAAAATTATTGAAAAATTAACATATTGGATTAGGTTCACTCAATAACCCAGTAAATAACTAACCATTAAATATAATGTTTTACCCAATTCATTGGAGGGATATATAATTTTGGTCTCACTCATCATGTAACATAGTGTGCTTAGGATAACATAATGTGCACCATAAATGGTATCTCATGAGATGAAAACATTACAAAAAACAATTTGATGGATATATAATTCATAGAATTTCCATCACATAATTAAAATCCTATATATGTGGGCCATATGTGTAAAATAAAACATAAATAAATCATAATCCCACTCAAACACATGAGAATGAGGTGGGTTTTAAAATTCTAATTCAAGACATAACTAAGAGATAAATCATAATGATTCCCAAGAGAGAAAGGAATTAATTAATTTTGAACATCCATAATTGAAAATGGGTTATAGGTCTTGAACATAGAGTTCCAAGGTATAAAATTCATGAGAATGACATTGGAGTAAAATTAATAAAAATGAAAAATGAAGGTGATGATTTATAAAAACAGTAAGGATATTTTTAAATAAGTAAAGAGAACATTATTTTATAATAAAACACAATTTAACTAATATTTTTATAAATAAAATAATGATGGATTTTATAAGTCATTCATGGTTTTAATATATTTTATGGGGGTGATTTTTTACATGAGACAAGAAATATAAAATTTACCTTAAATCTAGTTTACTTAGAAGTGGGGATTTTTATGGGTACTGAAAATTTATATAACCAAAAAATTGACAAGGATATTTAAATATGTATTTTTATAAGGGAAATGAATAAAAAAATAAATTTCTCTAGAAGTGGATTGTGTAAAATGGGGAAAAATAGAGAGAAAATTAAACTAAAAAGTAAGGAGGGTGGTAGGAAAGATCCCATACCTTGTGTATGAATGCATTTTCAACATTAACATAACATCCCAAATAATTAAAATATGTTATTTAAATATATACATATTAAAATTATTCTAAAATATTTAATTCTCTATGATCCATAAATTATCTCTTGGTATTTATTTTTAGTATAATTTTTTCTTACATCAGTTACTTAGGATTATTCGATTAATTTCTTCCTAACACTTTAGGTATTTTTATTTTTTTCCAAGGTATCATAAAATAAAATATTGATATATATATATATATATATTTAAATTTTGGAGGCTAATTTAATTTATTATTTCAATATTGAAATACTTATATTGTTTCAAATATTTTCCCAAAAGGATCAAAATTAATAAAGAGGCCTTAAAAAGACAATTTAAGGCGGTTAAAGTTACTATAACCATGTGTTATTTTTATTACTTATAAAATATTATATATTATAATTATTTAATATTAGTAGTATATAAATTACATTTTCACATTATAAATTCATTTTTATTGTCTGGCATGTTAGGTGGCCATAGAAAACTAAACATGTCGTTCATGGAGACGGTGGTATGCAAACACTCATGAAGATATTTTTGTTTTTCCCAATGATTTTGGATGAAAAGTATAAATAGATATTTCATTAGTATAATAAAATTTCATCATGTTAAAGATTATAATATCATACCTTCAGGGATATAGGTTACTTATGAGGTGTAAAAGATGAAAAGAACTTGGAAAAGTCAGGTTAAGAGTGTCACATCTCCCTTAGAAGGTCTCCCTTGGGAAACTCATTAAGGATCCTTATCTTGGTATTTTGGTGATATAAAGTCCTTAATGGAATGGGGAGGTTGTTTATAAGGTAATAGGGTGTATTTTTATCTAATCCAAGTCATTATAATGGGTAGAAAAGGAGATGAGATTCTCTCCATTTATAAATACTTAAAAGGGAACTCTTATAAAAACTAATTATTTCACAATAATATCACTCTATTATTCAAGGAAAAGATTAAAAAATATCCAATAATTGTGTAGAGAAATATATGAGGTCGATCATTCATACACCATCCAATATCACATATTGTTTCCACTTTTTTTAACCGCTTTCACAATGTTAAACCTTTTTACCCTAATTTACCCTTACTATGGTGGCTCTACTTTCACCCTTGGAAACTAATTTTAACAAAAAAATTAAATTGATGAAATATATTAATTTGAAAATTATTAGTTTAAATATTTAAATAATTTTATAAAATAAAATTTACATGATTTATAGAAATAAATTTTAGTATTAGTACACATGACACATAAAAACCATTTCATAGAAAAAAAAATATTTTAATCTTGAAATTTATGCATGGGATAATATTATCAATTCATTTTATTTTCATGATATTAATTGGTTTATTATAAAATAATAATATTTTATGTGTCTTTAAAATAAATTCATAACAAAAAAAATAGCTAAATAATGTCTAATAATGTTAAAAGATAAAAATAATTTTTTATTATAATTAAAATATTGATTTTGTTTTATAATGATATGCATAGCTTTTATAAATTTAAAAAATATATTAAAAAAATTATTCATTAAATAAATATTTGATAAATGAAAAGGGTTTATAAAATTATTAATCTCACTTATATACTGATAAATGTTATTTCTTTGAAAAAATATGAATTTTTTCATAATTCATCAAAAAAATAAATTTTTTAAAAAACCCAAAAAATAATCCTATAATAATTTACACATGATGAATCAAAAAAATTAATTAATTTTATCATATTAAACATATATAAGTGATAAAAATCTAGTAATAGCTATATATTCTTAAAACATAATAAAAATATTTTCGTGAAAATGCATTTTAATGAATGAAATACATCTATATAAGTTCTGTAACACAAGTTATATTTTTATCCCAAAGGTAATATTATAAATATATTATCTTCCAAATAAAAAATATGGTGATTTTAGTTTTTATTATCTATATTATGTAATATTACACAAATGTATATTAATAAGGTAAATTTAGATATATAATTTTGAAGTTGTTACAAGAAACAAGAAGTATCGGGAGATATCCCATGTCAAAAGAGAGTGAATGATAGGGGAAAATAGAATCTTTCTTGAGATTGTTATCTTTTCGTAGGATTTATTAGTCAACCTAATCGAATAAATGAAGTGTAATTCTAATAGCATTAAAATTCACCAAAAATATAGTAGGGTGGATAAGATTTAAAACATAACTTCTGGGATATGAATCATAAGAGAGAAACAAACATGTGAAGAAAAAATACTAATCATTTTTTAGGTAGGCTCTATCATCACATTGTTAAGAACATGGAAATAATTTTTAATCGACCATTGATCATATACAGTATATTGGAACCAAACATTATCTCTAGAGGCCCTTGGGAGAATGTTCCCTAGATGGGAATTGGAACAATTTAGGCCATGTTCCACCACCATTGGGGATCTTAATTAGAAATGGAGTATTGTGAGGATTTACATGAGGAAGGTAACATGTATATATGTTAACTTAAGATGGTTTTAGATATACTTCAACAATCTCTATGATATTCATGTATAAATTAAATCACATTGATGGGGAGTATCAGCAAAATTGATTTGAGTCAATTCCTAAGGGGAAACTCGAAGTGTGTTAGCAACGGGGCCCATATTGCAACATCCAGACATCTCTTTATATCCCATTACATGGAAATAAATCCAATTGTAGTTCTTGAAAAGTGGAATGGTAGGATACCATGACATATGGGTGGTCCAAAAAAATATTAGCACCACCAATATGGTTCCTATAGAAACTCGAGTGTTTATTACATAAATTTCATGTTATTTTATATGAATATTGAATATAAAACATTACGATCCATTTCTGAATCCTATAGGTTTAGTGTATATGGAAACTTTTATGCATAAAAAACTTGTTCATAAGAGATATACATAATCCCCCACTGCATTATTTATAATTATAACCCTTCTTAAACATATTATACTTAAAACCTTTATTCATAACTTGGGGAAAGGAAACATGAGAATGTGTGAGCGTAGATACTCATTAAGGGTAAAAAAGGGGAGATATTAATGATCACTTAAAAATAACATCAGTATAAGGGTATAATAACATGATTATAACATTTAAAAATCATACCCATCATATCATAGGTTATAATATTAAGTCATGTAATGTATCATGGATATTCATAAGGCATTAATCATAAAGTAATCAAAGAACATGATACACGAGATTATAATATTTTCTTTACCCATAAGTTTACGACATACAAATAACTATAAAAAATCATTTATGTTTTCATTGATAACTACCACGACTATCAGATTTGATTTTTTCCCTTCCTATTTCATTATATCTTTAGTCAAGGATCACTATAAATACTATTTTAGTGGATAGAGTCCCTCACTAAACTAAGTTCACTCTCCATTCCAATCCTTATTATCTTGTGAGATATCCATCATTACCAAATGAATTGGGGGGATATAATCTCATGGCCTAATATCACATAATTATATTCATACATATATAATCCAAAATATCATAAAACATTCATCATATCATAACCCATGTAAAAGAAACATTTTACATAAACATTTCATCATTTCATCATATCATAACCCGTGAAAAAGAAACATGTTTCAAAAAGTATTAACTGAATAATCATTAAATTATCATCATTATAATACATAAAAAGAATGAAAGTGGATGGTATCATTGGAACACATCCCCAATAATGTATATATAATAACAATATATGTTATCATTAATGAAAATTTCAATTAAAATATCAGTGGAACATTTCCTGAGGAAAATACCCTTTTCATATTACAATCACATGTTTAAAATATAAAAATTTCCCAAATATTAAAGGATTTTTTTACTTTAATGGATCCTTGGAAAATTATAATGTATTCTTCATATAATTCTAGGATCATGATGGTAGTAAATTGGTTTCATTTCATGTACGTTGAAACAAATAATTATTTCATGTTTTCGATAAAAAGTTAAAAGTACCTCATTCGAAAAAATTCAAGAAGATTAATTTTGACCCATTTTTTAAAAATTAAATCATGTCTAAAATTTAATTTAAATATAGTAGGATAATATTAAAAAAATTATTGATTTTTATTTTGAAAACATGGATATGGAAGGAAAAATATTTTCGAATAAAAAGATAAATAAATTCAATCTTTCTTAAAATCATTATTTCGATCTATTGAGTTCATAAAGAGAGGAAAATGTAAGAAAAAAAATGTATTCTCAAAAAATAACCACTAGAGAATAAAATTTATTGGATTGTTGAGATAAATTTCAAAAAAAATCATCATAAAAAATCCCAATAAACAGTGATATTGTAACATAAATCGCTTACCTCTGGTTTTAATTTCTTCAAAAGAACTATAAAATTCTGAATAATAAATATAAATTTAGAATAAATATATATAATAATAATATATATACTTATAATATCATATATGATCCACTAATTAAATTTTTACACCAATTTATTAATATTTTCTAATTAAAAACATTGTTTCTAAGTGTTAACGGTTTCATTTTTATGAGAATTTTTGTTTGGTGGTTCCTGTATTTGTATTTTATTCATGGTTCCACCATCTACAGAATTTTAATCATGAGTTAAATATTATTTATATTAATTATATATATATATATATTAATTCACAAATTTTAGCGATATAAAATTAAATTACATCGTTCATGGAGATAGTATGTCGTACATACACATAAACATTGTTTTCAATTTTCAAAGGATAGTATGAAACAAAGGTAAAAAATAATTCTCCTTTAAATAATAATAATTATATAATATTGGTGATATATATTCATTAAATATTTTCTTATTACCTTTCATGTAAATCATAGTTGAAAAATGAATCACACCACTTTGTAGAGGTGGAAGTCCACATGTACACATGACCAATGATGTCATTTTCCAAATGATTGAATGGTAATAAGGTATATATGATATTATAATTACAGAAACATAATTATGTCATAAATAAATTTTAAACCCATCATAATAAGCGTATATCAAATATTCTAAAGAAAAAATGAACTTCATTTGTATGTAGAGATGGTAAATCGTATGTACGCACGAGTGATGTTTTCACTTTACATGGGATAAAATGATGGTGGATAATGGTTGGTCCTTCATTTTATTAAATATTATGTATATTTAAGATACTTAATACATTATTTTAGAATTTATACCATGTATTTAAATTATTTAAAGTAACAAATAAAATTTAAAACTCTCATTTAAGAGTTATACCTCTTCATTGAAAACCTCTTTTGATTTACACATTAATCCAAGAAAGGATGGTCTTTTGGAAAGACCAGAAGATCCAGGATGTGGTAAAGGAATATAGGATTATAAAAATATATGTATTTTCTAGGATATAAGTCTTAAAAACTATGAATAATAATGTATAGGTGCTTCCCATTTATATGTTAAGTGACTGACACTCTTGGAACTACTTAAAGTATTAAATTAATATAAATTAATTTTCATGTAAAATGGATCTAAATTGATATAGTTTGAAGGTAAATTTAGGATGATCCAAAATCCTATAAACTAATAAAATTTGGACATGTTTTTTATTTTTTTACACATATCTCTTATTTTTAACCCGCCACCAACTCTTTTGACAATTACCGTGATGTCAACATTTTTTACTCTTAGGGGTCAAAAAAGTTACTATAAGATAAAAATTGACACATACATAGACTATAGTTGATATTATAAACCATAAAAAATTATCTTGGATAATAATAATATTTTTATGAATTTTAAATCATTTAATAAAATATTGTTTATTATAAAATATCATTAATGTAATTTTTGGAAATAAATGAAATATTATAATATAATATGTGTCTAAGTCATTTAAAATGTTTCTAAAATGAAATTTATTCAAATATAAGGAATATATGGTATTCATATAATAATATAATAAACTTTTTATAGGTTTAGATATCATTTTAAACCTTATCTTTTGGTTTAACCCCCTAGTTAACCAGTTTTATCCTCAACCATGGAAATGAATATTTTAATACTAAAGGGTTATAATTTTACTTATAGAATAACAAATGGATAATAAAATGGAAAGGGTTGAAATTATATTCCATTTAAAATATTACTTTTAATTTTTAATTTTTTTTTTATTTTTAAATAATTTAATAACATATATTTAACAAAAAATACCATTCAGGTCATTTTATGAACTATTTACATAATTTGACTTTTAAACTAAATTTACAGAAATATAATTCAAATATAAACCATTATAATTTTTTAACATGTTATAATTACATTCCAAATTCATAGTACACTTTAACTCACCTAAAAATATTATTTTTAAAGTTTTTAAATTTATTTACCTGATTTTTTTACTACTTGCAAAAGAATTGTGTCGACATTTCATAAAAATTTAAGGTAATTATTTCAAAAAAGAAAGAAATAAATCATGATAAAAAAAATTCATTAATATTGAAAATTAAAATTTGGAACCAAACATTAGTTTTATTATCCCGATCAGAAAATATAATAGTTATTAAAAAAAGAATGTTACATTTTGTCTCTATCTTTTAATTAAATATTTTGTAAGTCAAAATAAATGTTAAATGTAAAAAGGTCATATTTTTTAAGTTTTTACCATTATTAATGAAATATATTTATTGAATCATATTTTCTATGTATTATTTTTAGATATTTCATGGATTCGTTTTGATACCAGGTGCTGAGTCGGCATGCGACTCTAAGACTTGGTGTGTCTAGATTAAATGTTTCAAATATAATAAATATATTAAATTGAAAGTGTGTGTAGTATTCCTGAAAAAATGTGGAATAAAATATAAATGGGGTTCCAAATAAAAAATCAATGGTTTCCATTGATTTTAGAGCATGTTTTTTTATCTTAGGTGCAGTAGAACCTTTATCAGCATGGGGTGTTTGTGGAAAAGTCATCACAGGCATAAAATAGATAAAATAATTAAATGAAATTATTTAATTTATGAATTGATTTAGTAACCTAAATTCTCCTATAATAATATATTTATGATGAAATTTTATGTTTATCCACATAACCCAGGAGTTGTTGGAGAACCCTTAGAGAAAGTGTCGGTGGATCTCTCTTAAGGGAGCATCAACCATATCGATGATCAGTGATCAGTGTGAAACATGATTTGGGATCTTTCCAATGAAAATGAAGTAGACTCATTATTCATCATCAATAAATAACTCTCGAGGTAGGGTGTTTGTTTTTTCTATTTCTTCCCATTTTATGATTCCTATACCAAACTTGAATCAATGAACCTAAAAATTAATTTGAAGATCGTGTGTATTACTGGTGCGGGATACATTATCTAGGAATTGACAGAATTTCTTTGTGATTATAGGTAATTTATTCATTTCTCATTCTAACCGTAGTGAATCTAGGTCTACATGAACATCATCAAAGGTCCATTCCTCTAAGATTTTCTTCGTTCATTTCTCACATAATTTCTTAGTTCATTGATGGGGGATTTGTTTTCCCAGTGGTTCGACCTATATACCAGGGAATCAATCATTGTATACCCATTTTTGGCATAACAATCCTATATCATAGATCTAGACTTGGTATGGCATGAATAATTTGTGAATGTGGTAGTAGTGTGCTTATCTTACTGGATTTGAGACCCCCCGATTTGAGTGGGGCATGTGAAAGGTGATGACAACCTATGGTGGGTGTTTTTTGAACAGTTTTGGAATCCTAAATCTGGTGATCATCCATGACAAGGCTCAGTTGAAGAATATATGCATTTCCCAACTATATTTTTTTTAAATATGAGTTAGTGGTAGTGCGAGCGTATACGGGAGGAATACCTTTGATTTTGTAAAATTGTGATAAACACAACATGGACTACAGAGTAAAACACCATGTGGGGCCCTCTTAAAGTTGGCTAAGGTATCAGGATGGAGTTAAGGAACACATGGTCAGTAAACTCTCCTAGATGGCTCAACAAGTATATTAGAGGGTACACAGACACAACCTAAGAGTACATAGTTAGGGGAACACCATATACTCCCACATAGACACGACCAAGCCAAGGCTACACAGGAATAGTTGTGTATTAGTACACAGGATGAACTACTGGGTAGTAGCACACCGTGTACTTCTAGATGGACACGGGCATGGTCCATTTTATATAGGTAAGATCCAGGGCCAAATTTTTATGTTGTGTAATCCTAGTACATGTTGTTTACTCCCTAAATTTTGGAATGGATCCCTTGTACTCTAAATCTTGGAAAATATTTTTTCAAGGTTCCTTCCCTATATAATTTTTCCAAGAGGATTAGTATGTAGTCACTTAAAACACATAATATGTTGATCCCTTCAGTAGTACTTTCTGGATACAATTTTAAAAATCATTATGTGGAGCCTGGAGTGAGATCCTCTATCATCTTCATTCCCTAGGCGGTGTTCTTGGTATTTTCATGACCAACACTATATGGGAATTGATCCTATACTTAGTGTGTTAATCTATATTTTTTTATTGGTATACCCCATGGACATGGGAGTGATCCTCATCTATGTATCATATCTATTCTGACTTCCAGCGTATACTCCACATGGCATGACCCATCAAGAACTACCTCTCAAACGTACATCATCAGTGCTATCTCGCTCAAGGAGTTTTTTCTCATAGATTAATTCTATATAGAACCTTTGAGCTAGAATCCTAGGATGGAATTATGGTTGTGATCTTACCTTGATATTGTGAGTCTTTGTTGATCATATCTATATATTCTTTTTATATTTATTATAGAAATATACCGATTTAAACTTCGTTCCCTCAGAACAATAAAAAGTGACAAAGGGAAGTGCCTTATAAAAAAGGAGGAGAAAAAATATGAAGAAAATCAAGATTTGAAAAGGCCTGAAACTTGGATTGCCCCAGTCAAGTTGAGGCTCCTTTAGTGCGCAAGGTATCTGTGCACCAAATTTTGGGCATGCAACCTACTTTCACGCCTGATCACTATTTCTCCCAAGGTCACATATTTTCCTATAAATAGGCCCTTGGGGCCTTCATTTGTACGAACAAATTTTGTTGAAGCCTAACTGATGCTCTGGCCACCCTTGTGATTTGACCAAGTCTTTAAAAACCTTCAAGGTAGTTATTCAACACCTAGGGTAGTGGAATTGAAGGAGGATTAAAGGAATTAATTCCTTTTAGTGTTTGAAATCCATAACACTTTCGCGCCTAAAGCACCCAACCTCCCTAAATCAGAAACACTTGCGTAGTAGACATTCCTCTCAAAGGAACTTGAGAACCCTACTTCTGGGAATACCTATGAATACTATTTAAGGCTTGAGTAAAGTATCTCTTATGTATTAACATCCAGGTTTTTCATCACTTAAGTTAACATCAGGTCTCCAAAGACTACTTGTGTGCCCATACCTGTGAGTGAGATACTTAATTGGGTTCCCTTCCATGATTCACCTTATCCCTTCAGCCTATACAATCATTTCCTGAAGACTTATTCAAATCAATTCATGGAAAGGCCTATTCTTCTTTTCTTCCGATATCTGAAAAGGGATTATGTTGAAACCTCCACAAAAAACTTCTGACTTATCAAACCTTTGGGAAGGGAACATCAGAGTGTCTCCTATTTGGGATTGTATATATACAATCATAGGTTTCCCACATTTTTTTGTAATGGGGTCAGGATTCATGGAGTGTCTATGGGTTTATATATCCACATTCATATGGACATTTCTACAAGGAACAATATTGGGAAGTTCTTGGTTTAGAGGATTGGGGTTTGTGTCATGACCTACCCTTCTAATTTCAAAAACATTGAACCTCAGGTCCTTGGTAGGGAAGGTATGGTTCACACCAACTTTTCATTTTGAAAAAAATGAAAGGTCTCCTTCCCCTACCCGGACCAATTTTAGGGTAATCATCCTGGTGTAAGACCCCAACCTTTTATGTAGAAGTTTTCAGTATTTCTCATCTCCAATTAATTCACCTTTACTCCTTCCTTATATTGGACCCTTGTCAAATGTAAAGTAAATAGAGGGAAGGTTCTTCACCCTAACCTCTTCCCCCGTCCCCCCTTTGGTCCCATCCTATTCTACTAGTGGGGGATGAAAAGTGTGTGTTCCTTTGTTAAATATTTGACATCCTCTTATTTCTCACAGTGAGCATGACTCATGTGGGCTTAAAGATTTTTGATGATTAGAAAATTTGCACAAACATTCTCTTTACTGAATGAACTATGAGAACTCTGATTCCCACCTTAATTGGGATATGTAGGAATAATTCCTAAGGTCCAATATCCATCTCATTTTATCCCTAAAAGGTATCCTTTTCAGGAAGTAATCATAAACTCATTTATCTCAAAGGACTACACTCTCCTTTGAGACTCGTTGAACTATGTGGGATTTGATTCCCATCCAAATGGGATATGTAGAAATCCACTTTGAGGTTCAAACCCAATAATTTTAATCAACACTATTCTTCTTGGGATATATTTCCAATAGGATCTAATTCAACTTGGAAACCCATATCTTTTCCATGTTCCTCGGGATGCTTAAGAATAAGTCCCATGCCAATATTTAACTAAGAATCTTCCACTTAGATGTCCTTAAAAAATGAAATTAAATAGTATAGATAGGTCCTTATTACATAACCTTAAACGGTATGATGTGTCCCATTAAGCGGCACTGAACTATAAGGGTTCTGATTCCTTTCACAAAGATATGTAGGTAACCCATTTATGGGTACAATCCTGACATCAAAACAAACTTTCGTCTCCCAAGACAATAATAAATTCCAGAGTTCCCCAATGATTGGCTTAAAAACTAGTATTATCATAAAAATGGTTAAAAGATTCTCTAAATAGTTTATGAGAGGATACCATTGATGGATAAACATGAATACACATGGATGTCTCCATTAATGAAGGATCTTGAATACATATGGAAGATTATAAATTTCACTTATGCTAATAATTTATTACAAATTTTAAGGGAGACCATTGTTATACATAGTAAATTAATAAGGATTCATGAAAATATCTTAAATCTATAAGGGAGTCTCCGATTAGGCAATAATTCACCCCAAAATGGTGTGAAGATTCTAACCTCCCATCCTCTCGACCAATGCATGTTCTTAAGTTTCGAAGGCCCAAACCAAACAAACACCTACCTTTGGAATGAAGGTCCCTTTGGATAAATAACTGTTGGATGTTTATGGTTCCATAAATAAATCCAATAGAAACCGGTCGAAAGTACTGATTCTTAACCAGAACACACGTTCTGAGGGAGGTGAAACAAAAATAGTGAACCCGATGTGAATCCTTAACCAAGTTAATAGTGTTACCCATCTGTTATGCACCAATCTATTGATAAAGGAATTCTAGAAAAAGAAATGAATCAATAATGTATCCATAAAAAATATGTTTCTTTAATGGATTTCATTTTTTTCAAGTTTTATTATAAATCCCTTCACTTCAAATGGATTTCTTCATGTTTGCACCTATGAATGCCTTGGCTGCTGCGTAAGCTGGATCTTCATCTGCTGGAAGGACGTCATCACCAACTCGGTGTCTTCAATGCTAGGTCTCAAATGTATTGGAATGGTAATATCATCAACATGGTAATATCCCAACCTTAGAGGCTTCTTGACAGGCTATCCAAGTTAACAACAACCCTTGATTGTCCGGTCAATGACAACCAGTGACCAAGAAGCAGACGGTGCCAACCACCATCTTCAACTATTTCGGGTCCTTATCCCCAAAACACAATAAAAAGTCTCTCCAATACTATTATAAGGTGGATCAAGATGTCACTATTGCCTCAACATAATGATTAAGGGGTACTTATCAAGGGCTCCCAACAATAATCACCATCAGCATAATCATGTAGCAGTGAACCCCAAATATGATGGGGGTGTTTTTTTCGGTTGTTCAGCCCAGGTCCCTCAAAACTGGGCATACAAGAAAAATATCTAGGGATAATGTTTGACCAATAGGGAGTAGGTTCATATCTTATACTCCTCCAAATAATTCCATCAAGCTAACTTGTTATAAAATAACAAACGGTCACACACACTTGTCCATCCCAATTCCACCGTCCAGCAGACTCGTCTAACAGCGACCGACTAATACCACCATTTAAATCTGATGGAGTACCATGAGTAGGCACATACACCTGCTTACAAACTATTAGGCCATAAGTAGACTCGTCTGACTTCATTCAAGGAAGACGCCAATAAAATATAGTGGCAACTGGTATGTAGGAGCATACACCTGCCTACACTCACCAATCCTTCAAGCTGTCTCTTATGTCAGCATTGATAGAAATCCATCATTCTGGTAAGAAAACATCCAACAAATATATACACCAACTAACATTCATCAATCCTACCAATAGTATCTCTTGGAAGCACCCGAAGAATTTAGTCCAAAAGCTCTGATAAAAAACTTGGGGCAGACTCAACTCTTGGCCCCCATGCATGAGTACTGTTAGTATCCACTAACAAGAAAGGGAGTAAAGGAGTAGGTACATACACCTACTCCAGATAGAGAATGGAATTATATTCTTGTTCCAGCTGCTGAAGTAACCAAACATATTTTATCAATGAATAAAGGGAAGACACAAGTTCCTGTCCATATTTCTGAATCCTGCAAAATATCATAGCAACAACTTCAGCAGTACCAGTGGAACAGAAACACATTTTCATCCCCGCACCGAGGATTACCCATTGGCATGCCATCCTGGAGAAAATACACAACTTTGTCATAGTCCAGGAGGGTTATGGGGCATACTCTCCCATATCATATGGACAATCGAATTTGGAACATACACACTTTAAAATTGGATATAATCATCCCATTATGATGACCACTCAAAGGAAGGTACATAAAACTACCCATGATAACTACTTCTCTCAACAAGTGGACCAAACTTCTTGTAAAAGAGCATCTAATAAGAGGTTTAGCCAAACACAGTTGGAAAATCGAGAGCCAATCTATGTTCTGAATCCTATTGATGACGGTGTTCTTAAAACCCTCAGACATTTATCTGTTGAAAATCAAGATCCTACCATCCCATTACCAAATTATGAGAGTAGTAACAATAATTCTAAAGTTCCTCATCAGGAAGATCATCATGAAGGCTTTCTTCATTTAAATTTAGTCATTATAGAGAGTCTATATTTGGATTAGATCCACATAAACCCTATCTGTGGCTAGAATACCAAGGAGTAAGAATATTTATCCCTTACTGCAATCCACCATGGTGGTCCTCCCCATGATAGCATTCACTACAAAATATCTCTCTACAGTAGTGTTTCACATTGTTAAGATAATTCTCTAATTGAAAATGTAGTAATGGGAAAGCCCTCTTATCTTGAGGCACTTTCAAACATAAGTTAAGTCATGTCTTATTCCTTGTCACTAACATGTAAAATAGTTTCTCAGCTAGAAGACATCCTACGGTGACAGTCATTCTCTGAACCTCCTTTGGGTCATTTGTCTTCTAATATAGAAGAGGAAAAAGCAACTGATTTTATTTTTTGTAATAAAACAATTGAGAAGCGCCCACTATGGTTGAACCAAGTTTAGAAACCCCTAGAAAAAGATGATGAGGATATGTTGAATATGATGAAACTACTGGATATAGGTGAAATACTAGTCATGTTCTAGCCTTTGGAAAACTCTCAATACAATCTTCCAAAATTTATGGCAGAAATTACATTCATGATATCCACCTCAACATATGAAAAACTCTTCATCATTTGAAAGACAAAGTATTACCATATCATGAATATTAAAGTCATTAAACGGTAATAGATGGGTTGAAATGCCAAATTGATCTCACATATCTCTCTATTTCCCGACATCCAAGGGTTGAGAAGAAGAAGGAAACCCTTTAGTGTGCATGCCTTAGTGTAGTAAAGAGGTTAGGCTAGTTAATTTCTAATACCCCATCTGGTGTTCATATCAGAGGATATGGTCTACAGAGATCATTTTATTTCACTGTACTACGAATATCAGCAAGTACCACCAAAATTTGTCTCATGCATGTTATTTGTCATGGTCGGCTACAATAAAAAAGTTTTGTGTGTAATCATAGATACGCTCAAGAATAAACCTATACTAGATCTCATAAGAGTTAGGCCCAAAGAGAGATAGCTGTTGAGATACTTTTGAATCAAGAATCTGAGAACATTAAGAAGACCTCTCTCTTAGAGGATTTCTGTCATCAAATTATGCAAATGTCTGAAATAGAACAACATTATTTCAAAACATGCGATTTAAGTGGTTGTCAAATAATGAACCCTACCAATTTTTAGACAAAAATTCACAAAATTAGAAGATCTATTGTGTGAATATCATCCATAGAATTTCAAGATCCACCCTATCCTGCAAGGCTAGGGGATGGATTAAATCAACATTAAAATTCAATAAACAATGTTCAAAGGTTTGAGGAAGAATAATATGAATATCCACAGCCTATAGGGCTTGGGGATTATTCACATCTATAATCCCCTCCTCAACGGAAGTCAGTTTTCTCCCAATTAGGGAAGATGTCATAAAGTGAATGCAAAACTAAACTATCTGAGGGTTCCCTTCAGGTTACTTCCCATCAAAAAGTTCTCTGGAATTTAGCATATAAGAGAACAAATTCTCATTGAGGACACCAAAGGTGATGATCTTATAAAGATACTGATGAAATGAAACCAATGAATTATGTGTCAATAAATTTCATTAATACCATTATGGAAGATCCTCTAGAAAATGAGTCCAGTTGAGGGGAGTCATAAGATGAATTTCTTATTCATAATATGGTACACACTAAAGCAAATGAATACAGTGTGTGTACCTAAATTCATAGGCTTGCCTAGAATCTTGGTATTCCCTCTTGTAACCAACTCCCACCCCTTCCAAATGCGTCTAACAAGGGGAAAGGTAAACGTTAGACTATGTCTCACTTTTAAACTGGAGAAGGTCAATCTCTTTTTCTTGAAGAATGATTTTCCAAGCAATAAGAGGAGATAAAAGAGTTGAAAAGACTCAATTTAGAGTTACTTCAAAGAAAAATTTCTGCTAGACATGCTCCACAATTAGATCCTAAAATTCGACATCCTATAGGAACTCCTTAGTAAAAAGGTTTTGTTGCAACTAAAGAGGAAGATAATGAATTCCCTTTATTGGGTAAAAAACCAAGATAGGATCAAACACATCCTTATAGTCCCTTCCCCATGGATTATCTAAGTCAAATTCTAGCAGCACCACTACCAGTGGTTCTTCCAATCGTCACGCCAGTTCAAGTTCTAGGTGTTATACCTGTACAGGTACCAACTCCTTCAGATATTCCCCAAATGCTTATGAATACAATTAAGGAATTAAAAACCCTATTGGAAGCTATGTAAGAACATCATGCACTAGTACAACTAGAAAAGAAAGCTTATCTCGAATGGGTAGATCTGAGTTCTCCACCACCAAATTTAGAGAATACCACATTTCCAATCTTTAATGTTTAGGGAGATCTATATCAGAACTTAACACATTTTTTTTCTTGTTGTAATCCCATGATGTGAACCCGTCAAAAAAGAGAAGCAGTAAAGCTCAGATGCTTTGTGCAATCATTACAAGTGCCAACATTTGGCTGGTATACAAGTTTGCAGTCTCGATCAATTACTGAATATGAAGACCTCTATTAGAAATTCCTTCTCCAATTCAACTCAACACTACTGAAAACAACAATTTTTGATTTCAAAAATTACAAAAAAAGGGATAATTAAAGAGTTTTAGATTTCATTTATCGATGTAAAGGATTAAAATATTCTTTAAATCTAGCACTCACTTAAGAAAAATTGCTACCAATTTGTGTGGAAAATATACGTGATGAGTTATGCACACCACTAATCCCTATGAAATACACAGGAGGGTTTATAGACCTTGATTCAATCACCCATAAAGTGGAGGATTCCACTGTAAAAACCAAAGCTATATCTCATGTAATTCCATAAGATCTTGGAAGTAGAACAGGGAAATAAGAAGATGCTACAATCACAATCAAACCAGAACATGTATCTACCTCTGATTCAAACCTTCATCATATAGAAGGGCTCCACCTCCTAAGCATCAGCATTAATGACCACCTCCTCAATATGATAAAAAATATCAAAGGTGGAGATATTTTGAGGCGTTAAATAAAATATTTTATTCTTTTTAAAAAGAATAGGTACCTGATTTCTTCATTTTGGCTTTGAAACACAATTTGGTTTGGCTTCCAAGGTGAAAGAAACATAACAAAGAAGAAGATGAAGATCTTCTGAATTCCTTCCCTTTTCATAAAATGTTGGGGAATCCATTTCAGGGGTGTTTTGTTTTCAATGAAATTGAAGCATGCCTATCATAGGGTGTGGAAAAACAACTATTTCCTAAGTGAAAATCTAGTAATGCGTTTGACTTAGGATGTATGCTGAAGAGGAGTGCACACAAAACAGTTTGTCACTTTTAAATGAGGTAAAAAAAGGTGTGTTTGATAAGAAAATGATTGAATGGAAATTCAAATTCGAATTATTGAAAAACTATGATATTAAAAGGGTGATCAGGTTGGGGTCGATTTCGTAATTGTGATGCTATCCTAGTTCAATTCAATTCAAACCTCTTCATCTATGTTGATTAAAGTGAGTTTTCACAATTGTTTCATCTCACTTCCTTGGTGAAATATGATGGTGAGAGAAACCTTACCAAGATCTCAGTTTGGTCAACTCTCCTTCCATCTGCAAAATAGCTGTATTGAATATCCTCAATTGACATGAGAAATACCCGATCAGGTCTTTTTTATCCCAAACAATCAAGAACATTCACTGCTCCTTTTACACATACTGACGATCATCGAGTACTTCATCACTAATCTCTAGTCTGTTCCATTGTATATAAACCAGAAATCAGTGGAGGGAGATAATGATTATTTTACCAATGAAAACATCAATAATGGATTTAATATTCAAAAACAATCACACATGATAATAAAATACTCAATATGAAATTGAAAACTACTTTGATGAAAAAAGAAATTTCATTCAATTTCGTCCAATAACTCAAACATTACAAAATAGAAAACCAACACTTCTTCAATCAATCAAAATGTTTACCCCACCATGGTAAGGATAAACAAGATGAATAGAGAAGAATAAGGCATTAAGAAACTATGTAAAAGAAAATAAATAAAAGGGAGAATGCTGAAAAGTTCTCCTCCTTGGTGTCCTAGAAGGAATGGGATGGAATGAGAGATTATTTGAGATAGAGGAGCTCTCCTCCTTTTATAGCCTTAATTTTTCCCCTGAATGATGATGTGTTGTAGCCCCATTAAGTGAAATATTCACTCAATTTACCCTTATTGAATATTGTTCATAATTATCTTGGTCTTTTCCCCTAAAAATCTCTGCAGATTTGGACAAGTATTCTGAGATTTATTCAAATTTTACACTGACCATTTATTTTGTCTAGTTAGACTCTCCAAATTGCAAACCCCCAGATTAAGATGCTTTAATGACTCCTTAAACGGCCACTTCTCACGTCTTTTTATTCATAAATGATTTTCCAAAACAACTTGCGCTTACACCCCCCAAATTTCACAAATATTGGGACCACCAAGAATGAGTTATGAACCCCACAACAAAACTCGGTAGATCTGTAAATAGTTTTTATTCTCCCATTTGTGAGATTCTTTTGAGATTCCATATGGATGATTAAGATTTTGGTCAATAAGGATGAAGTTAAGCCCTGAATGTGCATAATCTTTAAAACAAAGAATATTTCAGTTTTGGTTAGTGTAGGAAATGCTATGTCTAAAATTCAGAAATGATTTAAAACAATTAAAAATCTGAAATGGGCAATTTTTACTATTAAGCACAAAATATTACCAATATCATAAAAATGTATCAATTTATCAAAAATTAACACTTTTTTGGTTTTAGAAAAATTAAATTCAATATAAATTTAATTGAAAATATTTTCTCTATCTATTCCCCCACACATTTCACTTGGACTCCTTGAAAGTAAACATCAAAATCAAATCCAATCAAATCCAAAACACATACCCATGAGATCTACCAAATCCATACCAAGAAACAAAAATATATCATTCCTCATCAAAAACAATTATTTCATGTTCTACATTTTAGATTATTTAATATATTTACACTTTATTTCTTATCCCATGCACACAAAATACCTACCTCACATGAATTTCTCTTATCTCACAAATGTAAATGTTCAACAAAGCTTTTCTCATCCAAACTCACATAAGAGTCACCATAGGCTTGATAAATTCATGCTTCTCCACTCTATGTGAGTCAAGGACATGTGTTTATCATGAGGACTTTTAAGAGTTGTTCTATGGCTTTTGGTTGGTAGGATTTAGATGTTAAAAATTCTGAGGCTAAAAAAGGAGGGCTTGTCTCTTTTTGAAGCAAAAATCGAAAGATTATAATTTTCACAAAAAAATTGTCTTCTTCTCTTCCCCTTTGTAGTATCCCTCATCATGAGAACTCTAGGAAAGTCCACACCATCTATCATTTCACAAGAAAAAATTTCTTCTCAAACATTTTTTTGAAAGCTCCAGATAGGCACAACATTCTTTCTACTTTGGAAGCTCCAGAAAGGATGAACTTCTTTTATCATGAAAGCTCAAAAAAGGCACAATTTTTTACATAATGAACTCTTAAATAGAAACATAATCTCTTCAAAATTTTATTTTCCACCCAAAGTATCACCAAATGAGGTATTAACCCAAAGAAATCTTCCCCCACACTTAAGTTCAACTAGATCATGGAATTTTACATCAAGATTCGGTTGGATTGGGAAAATTGTCTTCTAATGTGGATAACCTAACAGGTTGTTCATGGCTTCTAAGCACTATAATGATTAATGTATAAGGTAGGCCATAATGAAAAGGGTTATTTTTTAAAGGGGTCTTAAAACCAAATAAATTCCTCAATCATTTAAAACAAAAGTATTTCAAACCCACAAGTTTCGACAGGAATAAATCAAATTATAGTTAAAGAAAGTATGGTCTGGTTTTCTAAAGAAATTAGGTGAATGTAAAGAATATGTCAAAAATGGTAATAAAACCTCACAGGAAATTGATTTAAAAAATAAAGATAGTGAGGTGTAGCATGGGATTTAAAAATTAGAGTACGTTCATGAAATTCCAAAAGATTTAAACTTGAAACAAAGTCATTTCAACATTCATTTAAGCTTATTTTCATGGAATAAATTTCTTCACTCATTGAAATGGGTTTCAAAAACAGAAATGATAATCATTTCAGCTTAAAGGTTTTCACAAGACACCAAATTTTAAAAATAAAAACACAAATATCCAGAAAAAAAATTCTTTTTTTATGAAAACAGTAAACCAAACATCAAATAAAAATCCTAAAATACAAAGGTTCCCTCCTCCACACATAATTGATGTAGTGTCTTCAGTGTATCCAAATGGATTCAACATGTAAGAATATTTTAAAATGATCATAGCAAGAGAGAAAATAAAAAGGAGAGGTACAATTTGACTTATTGGAAATGAAACGTTGATTTAGGATCATAAGTGATGCTCTTTGAAAACCTAAAAAGGTAAAAATATAACATAAGAAATGTATTAAATGAAATTAAAATATAATTTGAATAAGAAAAGAAGGATAAATATTGGTTTAAATCCCCAAGTGGGCCATGGGTTTTGACTTCCTCCAGAGGGTCTATTCTAATCGGTTATCCCCAATCTGATGGTGGGTGAGGTTTCTTGTTCATGAACCAATAAGAATTCTTCTTTCCATCATGAACTTGTTCCTTTTTTTGAGGAATAATTGGATATAACATACCAAGTCCACCCCCATTGTATTAAGATATAACATTCATGGTGGAATAAGGACAATGAATGATTCCTCCTCTTTCTTGGTTTCCACTTACACAATATATTCTTTATTATCCAGTGGTTGATGAAGGTATGATATATCAGTGGAAGAAACAAAGGGAATGTCAGAGTATAACTCTATTTGAAGAAAATTAAATCATGAAGTGTCAATATCAAATTCTTCCCTTTCAATGTATATGTATTGTGTTTCCACTTCCTCAGGAAAATCCACTTAGATCTCTTCTTGAACACCCTCTAATAAATGTTCAAAATTTTTGGGGATCTCCAGATGTTCCTCTTTAGATGAATATTCTTTTTCATCATCTTCCTCCAAGGAAATACGAGTGTTGGATGAATCTGATAAATTAAAACAAGGAGAGATAATACTCAATTCAGTTTTAAAAATATCAAATGATAATGAGTTCATGAAATTATTATCTCCCTGAGTTTATTCATCTTCAATCTCTTCTTCATTGGAAAGAACCTCTTGGAGTTGAGTAGTATCAGGTAGAGGAAGGTAGTCAGTCTCCACTATATCTTGGATCTCCATAAAAATACCAGGGATGACTAAGGGGGGTCATCTTAGATCTTGGAAACTTCATAAAATAATGTAATGTACTGGGATAACTCAGTTAGATTTCGGGATATCACTTCAAAAAATTCTTTGTTAATGTCCTCCCTTAGTCCATCTATGAATTCTTTGAATGTTTTCCATTCATTATGTGTTTTCCAAAACAACCTCACCTGTATAACAATAGAAGAAACACCATCCAATATGGAAAATGTTGAGTCAATAATTTGTTCATTTATTGGTGGGTAATTGTTCCAAGAATTAAAGAAATAATCATTTGAAAATAAAATGGCAAAAATATTTTTTTTGTTTTTTTATTTGAAAAGTGTCAAATATTAACAATTAGATTGTGGAACTGCCTCCATGGAAAGGTGCCAAGTTTGATTAAAATCTGTCTATGGGTGTGGAAAAATAATTATTTCCAAAGTTAAAATAAAGTAATGTGTTTTACCTAGGATGTATCCTAAAGAGGAGTGCACACAAAACAATTTTTCACTTTTAAATGTGCTAAAAAAAGGTGTGTTTGATAAGAAAATGATTGAATGAAAATTCAAATTCAAATTATTAAAAAACTATGATATTAAAAGGGTTATTAGGTTGGTGTCAGTTTCCTAATTGTAATGTTATCCTAGTTCAATTCAATCCAAAACTCTTCATCTATGTTGATTAAAGTGAGTTTTCACAATCATTTCATCTCAATTCCTTTGTGAAATTATGATGGTGAGAGAAAAACATACCAAGAACTTGGTTTTTTCATCTCTCTTTCTATGTGAAAAATAGTTTTATTGAATATCCTCAATTGACATGGGAAATACCTGATCAGGTATTGTTTATCCCAAACAATCAAGAACATTCACTACTTCTTTTACACATACTGATGATCATTGAGTACTTCACCACTAATCCCTTGTCTATTCTATCATATATAAACCAAAAATCAGTGGAGGGAGATAATGATGACTTTTTAAAGGCAAACATCAATAATAGAATTAAAATTCAAGAACAATCGCACTTGATAACAAAATACATGATATGAAATTGAAAACAACTTTGAAAAAGAATCAAATTTCATTAAATTTCGTCCAAGAACTCAATCATTACAAAATAGAAAACCAACTCTTCCCCAATCACTCAAAATGTTTACCCAACCATGGTAATGGTAATTGAGATGAATAGGGAAGAAGAATGCATTAAGAAACTATAGAAAAGAAAATAAATAAAAGAGAGAAAGATGAAAAGTTCTCCTCCTTGGTGTCCTGGAAAGAATGGGATGGAATGAGATATTATTTGAGAGGGATGAGCTATCCACCTCTTATAGCCAGAATTTTTCCCTCGAATGTCGATGCATTGTATCCCCATTAAATGATATCTTCACGCATTTCACCATTATTTAATATTGTTCATAATTATCCTGGGCGTTTTCCCTAAATATATCAGTAGATTTGGAAAAGTATTCTGAGAGTTATTTTCATTTTACTCAAACCATTTATTCTATCCATTCAGACTCTCCAAAGCACAAACCTCCGGATTAGTATGCTTTAATGACCCCTTAAATGGTCACTTCACACACCCTTTCCTTCATAAAAGTTGTTCCAAAGCTCCTTGTGCATACACCCATAGAATTTCACAACTATTGGGCCCACCAAGAATGAGTTATGGAACCCACACCAAATCATGGAAGATCTATAAATAGTTTTCCTTATCCCATTTGTGAGATTATTTTGAGATTACATATGACCGATTAAGATTTTTGTCAAGAAGGATGAAATGAATCCATGGATGTGTACAATCTGAAAAACAAAGAATATTTTAATTGGGATTAGTTTAGAATATGTTATGTACAATATACAGAAATTATTTAAAACTGTTAAATATATGAAATGGGCCATTTTTACTATTAAGCTCAAAATATTACCAATATCATAAAAATGTAGCAATTTATCTTATAGTAACACTTTGGTGGGTTTAAAACAATTAAATTTAATGTAAATTTAATTGAAAATGTTTTCTCTATCAGAACTCATGCAAAAAATGGTAGACTCTGGAAAAGTGAAACTGAAATGTTCATCAACCCATGTAGCATGTATTACGACAACTACTCTAGAGAAAGAAGGTGAATGGAAGAAAGTAAAAAAAATATGCATATGTATGATGATTGGATGGTTAGGAAAATTATTAACCAAACCCATTCCATTATATGAAAATAGTTTAAACAACCAACTGAGTCTTCTGTCATTTCCACTATAAAAAATCCATCTTTATCAGAAGATCATTCCTCAAAAGTTCAATCATCAATGAAATGACATGATCAGAAAGTTAAAGAGCATCCAAAAAAAGATGATCTCATGTTAAGGTCAAAGTTGTCCTTGACTTTGGAATATTTCATTCCATCTATATCAAAATCAAGGGAACTTCCCATACAAATGGAACAATTAGAACCGACCTGCCCAGTAGAATCTTCATCAGTTAAATAATTGATCTTCAGTTTCATTAACGTTATCCACTTAACATATCCCTATGGAAATGATGATTCTGGTTATGATGATCTTGAATTACCTATACCTAACTGGGGAACTAGAGGAAGAATCCAAGGTCTAGGATATGGGGGAAGATGTGGATATGTTATAAACCACTATTTTAACTATTCCCATACTCGAACCGTTTATGAAGAAGAAATTTGTGGGAGATCACTTCAGCAGGCTTAGCAAGAACAAGGAAATTCTCCCACACATGACAATATCAGTCCTGACATAATTATCATGTAATATTGATTAGAGGTTACACCATCACTCTCTCAGCATATAGATAGACACAGTCAGTCTAATATAACAAAAGAAGAAATATTTCCAGCATCTTCACTGATACATGGTACATCTACATCAGGAGCATCAACATCCAAAATACCTTCAAAACTGTATCTCCTTGCTAGAAAATTCCAACCTCTGGACCAAAATTATGATGTTATGAAATATCTATCCAAATTACTAGACATTTTTTCAATCCTGGATGCTTTGAATATGTCAAAATATCTTCAAGAACCACTTATTGAGTCTTTTTCAAGTCCTAAAGAGTTTGAAACCATGGTCGTTGCTGATAAGGTTTACCGTATAAAAATTGATCCTACAGAATTTCATGTGGTTATATATTTCACAGATGAATATGAGGATGATTTTTTATATGGAAACATTAAGCCCTTGTATCTATCTGGAATGGTTAATGATACAGACATCCGATGAGCCTTCATTGATAAGGGATGAGTAATCAACCTCATTCCCATCCGTACACTTCGTCGATTGGGCCTCACTAAATATGACACATCTCCTTCCACTTTTATGTTTCAATGTTTTAAAAAGAATAAAAAATAACATTTGGGAGATATTACACTTAGAACTCAGCTTGGGGACCTTGTATCTCATTCACATTTCATGGTTTTCTGTCAGGACACATCCTTCAACGTTTTTCTTGGAAGGAATTTTCTACATAAACATGCAGCCATTCCTTTGTCATATCACCAATGTCTCAAGTATTGCTTCAATGGTAAAATTGGGACATTTTATGGTGAAAATGTTCTCTTCAAAACATGTGAATATCTATATATTGTGGCAGAATTCTATCACACAAAGGGAATGAGGTCTGTGGAAAAAGTTGTAACAAGAATCAATGCTCTGAATAGACTGTAAAAGATATCAGCTAACTTATTAAAACACCTGAGTATAGATTATGTGTTTCCTATCAATCAAATTTAAAGGGTATACCCAAATACAATCACTCATTCATTGACTTCCATAATTTCAATTGTGGAAATCGATCCTAACATCATGGGAGAAGTTGTAGATAATGAAAGCTTAAATGGACATGTTTTAATTTCATCCACTAAAATCCATAAAGTATTTGCTTCATCAATCAGGCTATAAGAAGATGTCACATTAATAATGGAAGAAAAATATGTTGATTCCAAACTCATCATTCTCTCTTTAATATTCTGAGAAGAACCTTCATCATCTTTAGGTTTATAAATTGTTGCCTCTTCTCCAAGATCTTTAAATTCTGACTCCTCCCTTAGCTCTAAATTTTTTTCTTCATCATATATTCTTCAAGAAGAAATAGAAGAAGTTATATGTAAGGAAGAAGATGAATAAGATCTCAAGAACTCCCCTCCAACATTCGATGAAGGAATCTCCACCACTGTGGATGAACTCATAGAAATAAATATGGGTGCATCAGAAGATTCATATCCCACTATAATTAGTGAGTACATGACTTTTGAAGAGAAAGAGATGTATACTTCATTTCTAAAGAAACATTGAGATATATTTTCTTGGAACTATATAGAAATTATATTCCTTAATCCTGATGTGTCTTTTCATCATTTGGGTTTTCTAGAAGATCATCGAGGATTTAAACAGGCAGTAAGTAAAACACACCCAACTCTTGCCTCTAAAACTAAAGTTGATGTCAGTAAGCTTATCAAAGATAACTTTTCCTGGGAGGTGCAATATCCCAAATGGATGGCCAATGTTTTCCTTGTGAAAAAATGGGCAAATCAGAGTTTTTATTGATATAAGAGATCTTAACCAGAATTGTACCAAATAATACTTTCTAGTTCTAATCACAAAACTTTTGATTGATGCAAGAACCATTTATAAAGCTCTGTTCCTCATTGATGGCTACTCTGGGTACAATCCAATTAGAATGGCCCGAGAGGATGAGGAGTCTACAACCTTTATATCCCCTCAAGGTTTGTTTTTGTAATTGGGTAATTCCCTTTGTATTAAAGAATACAGGTGCAACATATCAACGTTCCATGCACCATATATTCAAAACCATCTAAGAAAAATTTGTCAAATGTTATATGGAAGATATAGTTTTTAAATATAGAAAATGTTCCGATCACCCAACTGATCTGGAGACAATATTTAGTAATATTCAGAAACATAATTTGAAGATGAATCCCTTTAAATGTTCTTTCAGGGTTACCTCAGGAAAATTCCTTGGATTCATTATACACCATCGAGGCATCAAAGTGGATCCTGAGAAGACAAAACAAATCCTTTACATGAAACCATCTCTAAATTTGAAATAAATAAGAAGACATAAAGAGAAATTGGCCTATATTCAACTCTTTATTAACAATTTGGAAGGAAAATTGTTTACCCTTCACCAGATTAATGAATAAGGGTGTTACATATCAATGGATTGAAGATTACCAAAGGAAATTTTATACCCTCAGGAAATATCTATTGAATCCACCGGTATTAATGAAACTTGTTGAAGTAAATCCACTAATTATCTATGTGACATATATAGAGTGATAACTGGGTGCCTTCCTTACACAAAATAATGATGCTGGGATGAAAATAACCTTTACTATCTCATTAAAACTATGATTGACACAAAAACTCGATATTCAAGTATCGAGAAATGCTGTCTTGTCTTAATCTTTGTAGTTCAAAAGCTGAGGCACTACTTTCACCAAAACTATATTCAGTTGGTATCACGCAATAACCCACTCAAATTTATCCTTAGTTGTCCTACGCTTATAGGACATTTGGCATGATGTGCATTTATTTTGTAATAGTTCGATATCTATTTTGTGTCTCAGAAAGAAATAAAAGGACAAGACTAGGAAGATTTCATTGCTCAACATCCATTTGTATAAGATACATCTTTGAATACTGAACTTACTAATGAAGAAATATTATCTATTCAAGATAATCCCTAAATATGGGAAATGTACTTTGATGGTGCTTCCAGAATTCCAATGGGGAAGCGGATGGAAAATCTTAAACTCAATAAAGCTAGGTTAGGAATTGTGATTATCTCCCCAGAAAAGGCAGTATTTATATATTCCTTTCTATTATTAGAATGTGGTGCCAATAATGAGGCAGAATATCATGCACTCATTGAAGGCATATAATTGGAACTCCAGGTACAAGTTAACAACTTGAAAGTGAAAGGTGATTCAAAATTAGTAATCAAATAGATCAATGGGGATTATGCTATCAAAAAAGAATATTTAATCCCTTTGTGTGATTATGTAAGAGGGTTAATGGATGAATTTAACTTAGATTCAACATTCTCTTATATCTCGCGACCACAAAATGCCCAAGCTGATGCACTGTCTAATGTAGCCATAGCCTTGGAAGACCCAAATCACGATGAGAAAATCATTTGTATTTACCATTGTCAGGTGGTGTCACATTTTCTCAATCTAGAATGGATGAAATTAATGAAATCATCCCTATTTCTGAGCCGTATGGTCTTACTATGGGATGGATTACCCCTATCATGGAATACCTTCAAAATGGAGTACTTCCACAAAATAATGATGAAAATAAATAGATCCAACGATGAGTGACCAATTTTACTCTTTATGATAGACCAGATCACCGGAATATTCTTTACAAATGAGGTTTTTATTGAATCCTCTTCAAGTGTATTGATGGAGAAGAAATTGTATCTGTCATGAAATAAGTACATGTAGGAGCTTGTGGTGCGCACAAGCCTAGGAATAGGATTTCTAATCAAATCTGAAGACTTGGATACTTCCGGCCTTCAATGGCATAGGATTTCACATATTTCACCAAGAAATGTTACTCCAGACAAGTTCATTCCAACTTCATTCATTAACCCCTGAAGTTTATACATTCAAATAAATACTCCTTTTCATTTGCTACATGGGGAATGTATGTATTACGGCCTTATCCTCCAGATACGGCTATGCAGTTCAAATATATTCTTATTGCTTCTGATTTCTTCTCCAAATGGGCTAAGGCAATTCCTCTCAATGAATTCAGGGATAAAAGCATTGTTAGCTTTGTCAATTAAAATATCATTAAAATATTTGGTGTCCCTCATTCTATATTGACAAAGAACATCACCAATTCCGATTCTTTTGAGGTAAATAAGTTATATTAGGATCCCAATATCAAATCCAACCATTCATGTAACTGTCATGAAGCATACAATGGTAAGATAGAGGCTTCCAACAAGACCTTATCAAATATACTCCAAAATATAGTGGATAAGGATAATAAATCCCATCCTTATACACTTTTTCATACTTTATGGGCTTATCAGAATACTACCTGTACTTCCACTCAGAAAACTCCATATTCATTGGTGTATGGAATAGAAGCAAATTTTCCAATTAATATTCAATTTCTTTCACTCCGAGTTGCAATCTATGATCAGTTTTATACATATGAATAGTCTTAGGAACAATATAATAATATTTAACGATTATACGAAAAGGGATTACATAATTTTCATCATTTTGAAGTCTATGAGAATATAATAGCATGATCTTTTAACAATAAAGTTCACCTCCACTAATTTCTTCCAGGAGAATTGGTATTAGTCCTCAGGACTCCAAGGATACTAGGAAAGAAGCCTCCAAAACATAAGCCAATATGGGAAGGATCTTACTATGTACAGAAGGTCTACTCTAATGGATCTTATTCCTTAATATCAATGGATTGAGAACTTATTATAACTCCAAACATTTCTAGATTCTTGAAAAGTACTTTGTGTAATTTCACATTATCATTTTCGCTCGCTATATGACTCTAAACTGCATAACACAAAATCATAATTGCAAGAAATTAAACTTCATAAAAACCATAAGTGTCCATATTGCACAACATTGAAATGTATAGTCTCTTTTTCCTTGTCGCACAACGTTAAATGGCATGACATCATTTTTCCTCACTACACAACATTAAACTGTACAATTAACATCTTCTCTATTTGACTTTAAGAGATTCCATGCACAAGCATCACTCGAATCATTGTTACTCCTTAGTGGAACATGAGTTCCATTCCCCCCTACTTTTGAATCAGATCTATATAGAGACCTAATTTGAAGAACAACATGTGTCTTGATTCTAATTATAATGGGATACATATAGATTCCTAGATCTCTAATGTTGGGACTAGCCACAACCATATAAAATTTTATTTCCCTTTTCTCTTCCTGTATATGAACTAGATCAATACGGAGTACTCTTTTAGAATACATGGTTTGATCTTCATACCATTTTGTGTCTTATGTTTAATCATTCTTCAAGAATGTGTTAAAATCCCCTGTCTCTCACATAAAACTCAATTGGTGTGGGAAATTATTGTTTCAAGAATTATGTTTGGCTTGATTATCATTTCAATGGGATACATAGAGACATCTAAATCTCCACCCATGGGACCAACCATGATATAAAAAATCCCCCCTTTATCCCATGTGTTTGTGAATCAAACCTGCATAGGTAATGTTTCAAGAACTACGTGTGGACTGACTCCCATCTATATAAAATACTTTGTGATACCTAGGTTTAATTCCCTGGCCCAGCTACAATATTCCTTTTTCACATCGGAATCACTTCATGTCCTCTCTCTATGACTCTAAACTACACATCATAATGTCCTTATTGCATGAAATTAAACTAAAAAGTACACAAAGAACTACGTATGGCTTGATTCTCATCCCATTGATATTCATGGTGAAAACTAGGCCTTAATTACTAGTCCTAGAAATGGGATAATTTTTTATCTCCCTTTCACAGATTATTAAAAATATATGTGGGAGTATTCATTTTGGGTCCTCTCCTTAGATATCCCACCAAGGAAATAAGAAATGTCCCCATTTTAAATGTGAATAAGATCTATGTAAGGGACTCTAAACTCATGGACAATATTGATTCAAATATTTCTCCTGTGCATTAATAATTACCCCATTTTGTTTTTCAATCTCTTAATCTTGAATTCTTTCATATCTTCATAACCTTTATTACAATTTGGTTGTAAAATTTATGATTTCTGATAACTATTTTACCAGACTATGCAGTACGTTCCCCCAATGGCCTTGCATAAGTTGCGTATATAACAGTACTTTCAGTAAAAAGATTCCACTATTTGCCTATGCAACATATTTCCTAGTTGGCCCTACATAATACTACCCCTATAATGGGTTCGTAAAATAATGATAACTTTGTTCTTGGTTAAAGTTTCTTTTTTCTCCTTCAAAATTTAATGAAAATATACAATAATATGTATCTTAAAGCAGTCATCCATATATATTTTTCCCATTACGTTTCTGTTGATCTGAAAGTCTTCAAGACCTTGGTTTACACATTTCTCTATATATGTGTTCAAATAAAATTGAAATAACCTTGGATAATTTACCTACATATCATATATTGTTTCTATTATATTTTGGTCCTTGTCGCATGACCTAAAACTACAGGTTCAACTTCTTACATTTGGGCCAGAGCTTCATAGAGAACCAATTCCACCTTTTCATTAGAAAGCAGGATTGGAAATATTCTTTCTATATTCAGGTACCTTTATCCATAAATAAAACTCTATGGTGAGGAAAATATTAATCTCCATAAACTTTATTCGTATTTTTGAAATAGAGTGTCCAATTTTTGAGATCTCTTTTGTATGACTATGTCGTACGTGCCCCTCGTGGCCTTGCATAAAATATGCCTACATAATGGGCATTCTATTCAAAAGATGCCACTGTTTTTCTATGCAGCATATGACCCATTTGGCCCTGGATAATACAACCACCATAATGGGTATGTCAATTAATAGTATATTAATTCTTAGAAAATACTTCTTCTAATGACTTTATCCTTTTTTCCATATCATTCTTTAGATCCATAAATTCCCAAATCAGAGTTTACAATTCATTCTTTCCATACCTAAACATGGTGGTACGTTTTCAGATAAATTATTAAGAAATTGGAGATTCTTAAACCATTGATCAAAGCTACAATACCTTAAATTAAATCCACCCAATGTCCTCACTGCATGACTTAAAACTGCACAGTATAATGTCCTCACTGTATGACTTAAAACTGAACAATATAATGTTCTCATTGTATAACTTAAAATTGCATAGTATAATATCAGAAATCCCCTTTCTAATAAATTTTAACCATTCCTTACACACCGTATTTCTGTAGAAGTGGTTTTCTCCCATTCATGACATATTTCGGCATAGATAACCCTTTATTCTTACAATCTTTTTCCTTGAAAAAACCACCCACTGTAGTCTTGAGTCACGTAAATCTTATTTTTCCATTTCTATCAACAATAAAATGACAAATTCCTAAGATCTCTTTTTCTTCACTATGAAGTATGTTCCCCAGTGGCCTTGCATAAAATTTTCCAACATAACAGGATTTTCAATCAAAACATTACACTATTTGGATATACATCATATGCCCTTGTTAGTCCTGCATAACACATCCCCCATAATAAGTTTTTCAAATAATGGTAACCTCACTCTTGGAAAATATCTCCTTTATGTTTATATAAGCTTTAGATTTGGTGACCATAAAAATCAGGACTCAATATTCCCCTTGTGAGTATTTAAAGAATATTAAAGAAATTATTTACCACTAATCCTTGTTTGGGATCTAATTTCAAAATTTATGGTCCAAGCTATTTGAAATTAAACACTAGAATTATTATTCTGACATGGATGAATCTAAACTGCCAATAATAAGAGACATGGTACTCACTATATTGAAACACTGCAAAGGGAACCCTGGACCAAAGTCAAAATTCTAGCTCATTAGACTTACATTTTTTAGTTTTTAGGAAATATTGAGCAATAAAAATCCCAAAATGAAAAGTTTGTGGGGTTGTCTATATAACCCTAGTAAAAATGAAACTACGCTAACTAAGCCCATTGTCTTAGGTAAAAAAGAGAAAGGATTAAGACACAGATGATTGAAGAATGTTTCGTAGGTCCTTCAAACATGTATTATAGTTTTAATAATTGTTTCTTCCAGGAGGTTTCCATTGGATTTATTTATGGAAATGGAAACTTCCAACTGTTATTTCTAAAAAGAGGATATTCTTTCCAAAGGTAGGCACTCGTTAATTTTGAACTTCATGATACTGAAAAATGTACATTGGTTGAGAGGATGAGAGGTTAGAATTATTACACCCTTTTGGAAGGAATTATTGTCTACTATGGGACACTCTTTGTAAATTTAAGATATTTTCATGAATCCTTATTAGTTCCCCAAGCAGGACATAAGTTCCCTTAGAATTTATAGTCACATAATAACAAGTGTAAAATTTATAATCATCAGTATGAATTCAAGGTTCTTCATTATTGGAGATATATGTATGTATTTGAGGTTTTCCTTCAATGGTATTATCTAATATACTACTTAGATATTCTTTCAATAATCATTGTGATTATACTAGTTTTTAAGCCACTCAGTGGGGCACTCTAGAATTTATTGTCATCTAGGGAGATGAAGGTTTGGTTTGATTTTGGGATCATGCCCAAAAGATGGGATTCCTACATATCCTTGTGAAAGGAATCATAACCCTTGTAGTTTAGTTCCACTGAATGGGACACATCATACCTTTTAATGTCTTGTGATGAATACCTAGCCATACAGTTTAATGTCATGTGGTATGGACATCTAAGTGAAAGGTCGTTAGAAAAAACAAAGTGTGGTACTTATGCTGAATCAGCCCAAGGAACATGAAAAGGATATAGGTTTCCAAGTAGGATCAGACCCTGTTGGGAATATGGCCTAAGGAGAACAGAGTTGATTTAAGATATTGGGTTTTAACCTCAAGGAGGATTCCTACGTATCCTATATAAATGGAAATCAAATCCCATGTAGTTCTATAAGCCTCATAGAAGAGTATAGTCCTTTGAGAGAAAGGAATGTGAGATTACATCCTAAAATAGATTCCTTGGGGACTTGAGGGTTTAATTTGGGGCTTATTCCTAAGTAGGATGCCTAGATTATGGGAATTAGGGTTGGATCCTTGAAGAGGATATCTAGTGAGCTCGGGACCTGAGAGGGATTCCTACGTATCCTGATTATGGTGGGAATCAGAGTTCTCAGAGTTCATTCAATTATGAAAATTTTGTGACCATGAAAAATATCTAAGCCTACGTGGGTCATGCTCAGTTTTAGAAACAAGAGGATGTAAAAGATTCAACAAAGGAACTTTCACTTTAAAACTTTTCCTTCTCTGATGGTGGAAGAGGGTGCATCAACCATGGAAGAGGGTGAGGCGACCCGGGGAGAGGGTGAGGCAACAAGCCTTCAGCCTGTTATCTTCACATTGGACAAGGGTAAAATGGAAGGAAGAAATAATGAAGGATATAGGATTACACCAGGATGGATTTCCATGGTGACAAATCCCAACCAGATAGGGAAAGGGTAACAAGAGTCTCTATGCCCATCTCACTTCTGGTATTTGGAACCGAAGAAGAAATGAGGAGCACTGATGCTACCTCCTACAAGAAAAGTTAGGGTCTTATGCCAGGATGGTTGCCCTAAAATTAATCCTGGTAGGGGAGGGAGACGTCTTCTTTACTTTCTTGGAAAAGCAAGTGTGAACCGTACCTTCTTTACCAGTGACCCGAGGTTCTGATTCTTAGAGAAGAAAAGGGGAGGATAGAACCTAAACCCTAATCCTTAAAACTGGGAACTTCCCAACACTATTTCTGGGAGAAAGGTCCATGTGACTATGGATATAAAAACCCAAAGACACTCCATGAATCCTGACCCCATTGTGAAACAAATATGGGAAACCTCTGACTGTGAAAATACAAACCCAAATAGGAGACACACTGATGTGGATTTCCCAAAGGTTTTATAAGTCATGAGGTTTTGGTGGAGGATTTAAGTTACTATCTTTTAGATAAGGAAACCAAGGAAGGAGATACCTTGCCATGAATGAAATTTAAAGAGGGTACTTGAGTTGGTATGTAGGATTTATACCATGATCTTTTTCATAGGTGCCTCATGAAAGTTTACCACGTAGTTACCCAATTTTGATGTAACATGGAGGTATACCATGCACGTAGGTTTCCTAGGTTGGTCATGCAGGTATTCCATGCAGCTGGGGTATGTATGCTGCGTAGATGTGGCATGTAGTTATACCGTGCAGATGTGACGGAAGAATGAGTTTCTCATAAGATAACCAAACCTATGTAAAAAATTGTAAAATACTTTCAAAAAATTATTATCTCATTTATTTATCTCTTCTCTTGGGTTTTAGAGAGCAACCTCAGACAACTTGAGGGATCTAAGCGAAAGAGCTACGTAATGGGAGCTTCAGAGAGTCTTTTAACTTTTTCAGTCCTTGACATGGGGAGCCCAAGGGCTCTATTTATAGGCACAGATGGTCCTAATCAAAAGATGTTTTGTCCATGAATGTCCTCCGCACAGGTCCTCCACATAGGTACTCTGCGTAGGGGCATATAAATTATTCTTCCATGGAGCTCTGCCATGTAGGTCTGTCGTGTAGCTCTGCCGTGCAGGTCTATCATGTAGCTCTACAACACAGGTCTTTTGGAGTATTTGAATTTCCTTGAACTCCTCGAACCTTGTCTATGGATTTTGAAATACCCATGGTGATCCTCATGATCTTTTTGTATTCTTATGTAGTGTCAACAAAAGTCCCCCTTAGGATTGGATCCAATTAGAAAGAGGGTCGAGTCTTGAGCTAGTATTATGAGGAAAAGACCATGAGTACTTTGTTGGATAGAGTATGTTCGTTGCAGATCTACTTCACTGAGGTATGGTGTGGATTGCTGTCATGAAGGCATGTTGTGCAAGCATGTCATGTAAGTCTTTGGCAAGCTATAAATAGGTTTGATCCTCATTGATTTTCTCCACATGTTCCTTCAAAATTTTACGGCTCTCATTGCGTAGCTCATTATCCAAGCCCCATCTCATTTTTCTCTCGCGTAATTCCCTTGAAATTTCGTCATGGTAAAATTTATTAAGAGATGGAGCTTTGCCAAAGGACATCATCGATGGTGTTGCGCTAGGATCCTTATTGAAGGACCTATGTGATGGACCTCATCAAAAGACATATGAAACGGACCTCGTTGAAGGACCTACATGAACATTTTCCTTTGCCAAAATTTTGATTTTCCTCTTTAATATTCTAACCTAATAGAGAAATTCTGGTAATTATTTTTCAGAAAAAATGACTCATTTGATGACCCATACTGAAGAAGCTAAGGATTGTCAAAATGAAATGATGAAGATCATTGGACCAGACTATTATGTTGTTGTTGAAAGTACTCTTCCTGGGCTATGAAAGGGGTTAATTATATACCAACATGATTATCCAAAATGTACTTACTTACCCCTGTATGGGCATGATATTTTGAAAGACTCCCATATTCCATTTGTTAAGAAGTAATTTTCAAAAAAATTGGATTCTTAAATACTCTAACTCTATCTTCATGAATATTAGTGCAAGGGGGGTTCCAATACAAGAAGGAACGGTCCCTATTGGTTGCATCCTTCATCATAGTGGTTGTAATCCTGATATTAAGGAACACATTGTAGAGACAAGACCAAATTGATATGATTCCACATTTTGGGCTTCTCAAATAGATCAATCTAATGGTTGGAAGGTAGACTGGGATCTTCATTCTGGAGGAGGTGTTAAACCTGAGTGGATGTGGGAATTTTAGGTGCGTCAAACTTGTGTAGAATTCATAAAGGAATTATCAGAAATTCATATCTATGAGGCTATATAGATTGGGAAAACTTATGTTTATAAAAATGATTTCATTGATGAATTCTTGAGTTGATAGATTCTGCAAACAAATTCCTTCGATTTGACGCATGATGAAGTTGGTATTAGTCTTTTTGATATTTACCAAATAGCTAGAATTCCCATTCTTGGGGAAATGTATGACGAATTCATTACACTCATTACAACATGGGGTGATTCTAAAAGAACACCACCTTTGGCCCATGAATTATTTAAAATAGCAGAGAATTTACCCAAAGATAAGAAAGATATTCATGTCAGAGTGTGGATGGATGCCTTCTTAAAAAACAACAGAGAAAGGTACAACCTATGAACATCCTACTATTTGTCCTTCTGCAGATAACCAGGGAAGTTCAGGCACATATTGTCCTACACTAGAAATATGTGACTATAAGCATTGGGGATATACAATAAAACCCAATAGATATGCAAAGGTATGCTTAGCTGCCTTCTTTTCTATGTGGCTAAGAATTTATTTTCTTCCAGTCCATAAATCCAGAGGTGGTGTAAGATCAGGGAATTTTGTCATTGCTGCTAAATTGGTAGGGTTAGAAACCCCTGTATTGGAAATCATTTACCATCTTCTAATACATTTATACAATGGGAAGGCTCCATTTAGAATTACAGGTCCATTCCAAGTGTTGAGGGGATGGATTTTAGCACATTTTTTATCATACTCAGTATTGAATTCAGTTAGAATGACTAATTAATGTGGAAATCATGGTAAAAAGTCCAAGGCCAGATATGATACAGAAGTCTTAGAGGTTTCAGAGCCCTAAAAATTTCTTCACAGGAGGTAAAACAAGAAGACCAGGGCTAGAGATGCAATACCTTAAATGCCAAGGCAATCCAGTCACTGCTATTAAACAGAGGTTCTTATTCCATCCGTTGAAATTTTTGAAGAAGAAAGGATGCATGAAGAGGATCACCAGTCAGAATGTATTGAATCCCCTCCATAATTAACAATACAAAGATTAAATTATGTTCGACCTTCATTCATTCATCATTGGGAGAGTGTGCCTGTGATCTTAGGGATGCATGGGCATTCCTCCAACATGGAATTCGAATACCAGATATTGGTGACATTGAGGCACCTTCCGATTGATATCTGAATAATAACCTGGTTGAAGTAGAAAAGTATATTATGGAGCTCGAGGCTATTATATATGCAACTGATGAACAAATCCCAACCACTAAATGAGTATCTCATATGATGTACTTAGGAGTACACGAAGGGGTAATTATTAACTCTGAGGAGGAGTGGGATATTTATGTTAATACTTAGAATGTATTTTCCTTTTTATTTTGTCTCAAATATGCTTTACCATTCATTATCATTAATCTTGGTGAAAATTTATTTGTGTAGCTTGAGTGTAGGGAAGGAAGATCTAAACCAGTTCTTGAATCACCAAAGTATAGTCTTGTAGGCTCTCCCATTGATGTAATAAATTATTCTCTCAGGTCTCTAGAGCTTTATATAGGAGCGAGAATTATGAATGGAGTAATGGAGACAGATAATCCTCAACCATTACCTCAAGTTTCTTCTGCCAAGAGGAGTGTTTCAATTTCTCTCCAATCATTTGAAAAGAAGTTCCAGAGAGAAATGAGATTGATCTGAAGATTTTTCCAAAGGAGTAAGTACTTATACTATCCTTAGGGTATGTAATTTTCTCAACATACTCTAGTAACCATGTTTCCTCTTACAAAATCTATGTCTCTCTCTTCTCTCAAGGGACTAAGAGTGAATTCTTCTAGACCAGAGAAGAAAAATCCTGGATAAACCCAAGTTCACATTGATGAATCTGCTATATTAGTAGATAAATCTTCAAAAGATTCAGCTATACCTACCCCTGGCTCTATTGAGATAGAGGAAAGACACGGTAAGATTAAATACATTCCCTAATTTATTTTGTTAGCGGATCCTGAAATAATCAATACAAATATTCCTATTACTCTAGAAGAAAGGAATGAGGATGTAGGGAATGAGGATGTAGGGAAATTTGAGATAAATATTGATGTTTGCTGAAACCTAGAAAGACCTGATGTTTTTGTACCAATTGAATATCCAACGAAACATAATGTCAGTGGAGCCAATTTGGGCATCAACCAACGTTTGTTGGATACCTTAAATGTTGAGGATGCTATAACATTCCAAGCGGCATACACTGAAATGATGGAAGCCCTTAATCCAAATATGGAAATTCCAGGTTCTATCAAGGATTTTGGGGATTTTCATGAGGAATTTCAAGGTTATAAGTCCTTATTCTTCCATTTTCCCTACACAATTGTTCTTCTTTACTTGATTCTTTACATCAAAGTTCACCTTATGTAGCTTTATTTGCAAAAAATGTTGCAAAATATCTTCAAGAATGGTGTATTCCACTCTATATTTCTATTGGAGCTGGACAAATACCTATAGAGGATCTTACATCAAGAGATTCTCTAGATCCTTCCAATATATTAACTTAGAAAACTCAGGGAAATACCCCTTCTCAGGAAACATCTGCTCAAATCACTGAAGTAGAGAATTCAAGGGATGAATCCAATCAAGTAGCTGACTAATTATTGGGTAAATATAATCATCTATCTGAATCATATCTATTTCATACATTTTAAACTAACAACGTCATTGATTTATCATTTTAGGGTTATCAGCTCCTAGCTCATAAGGTCAAGCTTCAACTTTTCTGAGAGAAGTAGAACATGGCAGCTCTTTAAGTGATCTGTTTCTGGAGTACATTTTACCTCATTGTAGTGACTCAGATTCAGACTTAGATATGTAATATTTTCTTGGGATGGAACATAATAATACATGGCCATATATCTGGAGCATAATTGATGAGAATCCTTTAGATGAACTACTATCCCATTTTTTCAAACTCCCAACATTATTCTGCGTATTGGGATTTGGTGGATTCAATTATCGACCAGTCCATGATGCTATTAAAGAGATCATTTACTGAAGGGAGTCAGAGCATAAGATGCGACAATATTTTGAAGTGGCTAAATGAATTATTAATATTGAGGGCTTTTAATCTGTAGTAATTGAGGTGGAGAAAAATCATTACACGGAATCGATCAAAATTATCCAACAAATCAAAGAATCCATGAAGGAGACATTATATCTTCAACTGGATGATATTCATAAAAATCTTCATCAATTGAATCAAACATTTGGATAAACCGAATTATAGGGGATAACTAGCATTTAGACTACTAAGGAAACACTTCATCAAGCTGAGGAGGCTGGAGTTGCTCAGCTATCTCAACTTCAATAGGCATCTGATATGGCTTATGAAGCTGTTAAAAAAATGAAGAGTCATGTTGAGAGTTTATTTTGATGCATGATAGAGAGGCTCTGATCCATGGATGTCCCTTATATTCCATATAAATGAAAAGGATTTCTTGTCTCCAATCATATGCGTCTTAATTACTACTCTACATAATTTTAATATTAAAGGAAATGATGATGATGACCGCTTTTTTAATCATAAAACCTTCATGTTAGACAACTATGATTACAATGACAAGAATGGAGTGCTCAAAATTTACTTATTAAGACAATGGACATAAATGAGCATAATTTTATTTTTCTAGGGTTATATGGACAAACCCACAAATTCCATATCTTTTGGTTTTTTTCGCAATATTACCTAAATCATACAAAAAATTTATGTTTAGTGAGCTGGGACTCGACTTTTTTTTAGAGTTCCATTTGTGGGTTTTCAATCTAATGAGTACCATGTTTTTTGTTGTTGTCAATTTAGATTCATGCATGTTAGACTATAAAGGGATAGTATTTAAGGTCAAATAGATTTAAACATAAATTTTGAAATTAAATCCCAAGGAAGACTCTTTGGATAAGAATTTATTTAATATTCTTTAAATATTTACAAGGAGAATCTTGAGCCATGATTTTTATGGTCACCAAATTCAAAACATGTATAACAAAATGGGGGAGTTTTCTTCCATGAATTAAGTTACCATTATTTTAAGAACCTGTTATGGGGGCTATGTTATTAAGGGACAACTGAGGAATATGGTGAATGCCCAATTAATGGAATCTTTTGGCCGACATGCCTGTTATGTAGGAAACTTATACAAGTCCACCTAAGGGAACATACTGCATAGGCAAGCAAAAGACCTCCTTGAAGTTTAAACTTTTACTATTGATAGATAGAGGAAAATAAGATTTGGGTGACTCAAGACCAGAGTGGGTGGGTTTTCCAAGGAAAGGAATTTTAAGAATAAAAAGCTATTTTATACTGACATATGTCATGAATAGGAAAACCCACTTCTATACAAATTTGGTGTATGAAAAATGGTTAAAATTTATCAGAAAGATAAATTTCTGATATCATATTGTGCAATTTTATATCATGCAGTGTGGAAATTGGTACTATGCAGTTGTTGACGCTCCTTTCGTCACAGAATCTAAAGATCGGAAAATGGGGAATATCTGAGCTCAATGTGATTCATCCTTTGAAGAAACATCAAAAATCGACAAAGGGATGAACAAGGATAACATTGCCCATAGGTCGCGCAAGTTCCCTCATGGTCGCGCACGTACACTTGCGCGCCGCCTAGTGGTCGTGCAAGTACTTGCGCGAAGCCTTATGGTCGTGCAAGTGACTTGCGCGACCTAAGTGATAACCGCCCGGTAACCGCCCGGTAACCGTCCATGGCCTTCTTTTGCCTATAAATAGACCCTGTGGGCCCCCCATTCGAGAGGATTTTTTTCGAGAAACTCGGATTAAAGCTCCCGACGCCCAAGTCTCTTCTCAAAGCTTCCGGAACACTTCTAAGGTAATTTCTTACCTAGAACGGAAGATCTAAAGAGAAGAAGGAAGGCCTAAGTGTTGAAACTTATCAAAAACTTGCGCGCCGACTTAATTCTTTCATTATAACTTGCGCGTCCCTTCTCTGGAAGAACCTCAAGAGGATTGTAAAGGGTTTTCTAAAGAGTCGCTCAAGTATTTCAATGCTGGTTGAAAATCGCGCAAGTACACCATGTGTCGCGCAAGTATACTTGCGCGACCAATACTTGCGCGCCGTCGCAGGACTTGCGCGACTTTTAATACTTGCGCGCCCCTATCTTTTTTGGGTGCCCATCTTGCCCATTTTACCCCTCTTAAGCCATTTCACCTTTCCTATTCAAGATTCAGTCCTCAAGATACTCTTCAAAGCCATTTATGGCATGATTTCTTGATTTGACATCCTTATCTGAAAGGAATTCTGTGAAATATCTCTCAAAACCTAGTGATTTAAACATCTTTATGTCACCAAAGATTGAGAGTTCATTCATTCAACCTCATCCTTTAAAGATGAGAGAATCCTTAACCTGAGTCTCCTTTTCAGGAATAAGACTCAGTCATAACCTTGGGCTTCCTTTTTAGGAGTAAGTCCCAAGTCCCCTAACCTGGGTTTCCTTTTTAGGAGTAAGTCCCAGTCATAATCTTGGGCATCCTCCTCAGGAGTAAGCCCCAATCAAGTCTTCTAATTTTGGGCATCTTTCTTAAGAATAAGCCCCAACCTCAGATATGGGCATCCTCCTCAGGAGTAAGCCCCAAACCTTAATCCTTAACCTGGGTCTCCTTTTCAGGAATAAGACTCAGTCATAACCTTGGGCTTCCTTTTTAGGAGTAAGTCCCAAGTCCCCTAACCTGGGCTTCCTTTTTAGGAGTAAGTCCCAGTCATAATCTTGGGCATCCTCCTCAGGAGTAAGCCCCAATAAAGTCCTCTAATTTTGGGCATCTTTCTTAAGAATAAGCCCCAACCTCAGATATGGGCATCCTCCTCAGGAGTAAGCCCCAAACCTTAATCCTTAACCTGGGTCTCCTTTTCAGGAATAAGACTCAGTCATAACCTTGGGCTTCCTTTTTAGGAGTAAGTCCCAAGTCCCCTAACCTGGGCTTCCTTCTCAGGAATAAGTCCCAGTCATAAACCTTGGGCATCCTCCTTAGGAGTAAGCCCCAAGCCTTAATCCTTAACCTGGGCTTCCTTCTCAGGAATAAGCCCCAATCATAAGTCCCCTCCTAACTTGGGCATCCTCCTTAGGAGTAAGCCCCAAGATTAGAGTATTCAAATCTCCATAAAGCACATATAACTTTGTGGACCCTGTTCATGGATTTTCTCCCTAAAAGTAAATCCTAAACCTTCATCTATCTGGGCAGTCATCCATACATAAGCCCCAAACAAATTCTTATGATTGCATCTTTCATGGCACAATTGTCTAAATTTTACCAATACCTCTTGTTTCTCACACCGAGCATGACTCACGTGATCTTAGAGTGTAAAAGTAATTATGACATTCATCTTTGAGCCATCAATCATAAACATCATACCCCATTCCTCGAACTACGTGGGTTCTGATTCCTTTTCCAAAACAAAGGATACGTAGGTAGCCCATTTATGGGTTCGATCCCAAATTTGAAATAATCTATGTCCTTCTGAATGACGATAAACTTCAAGTGCCCCACTGAGTGGCTTTAAAACCAGCCTGGTCATCATAATGACCAAGAGACTTTTATATAAATGTTTTGAAGGATACCATTAACCAAGAATCTCTAAACAGATATGGATGATTCTCTATTGATGAAGAACCTCAAATACATATAAAAGATTCTCTAAATTTCTTGCATATTTAATCATTGATTGTTAAAACTAAAGGAAAGCTCATTTTATACTTGGTAATATAATAAGGATTCACGAACATAACTTAAATCTATAAAGAGAGTCCCGGAGTAGACAATAATTCCCCTAAAAAAGTTGTGATGAGTCTGACCTCCCATCCTCTCGACCAATGAAAATTCCTAAGCCTCATCAGTCCACAAGCTAATGAGCGCCTGCCTTTGGAAAGTAGGTCCAAACGGATGTGGAATCATTGGATGTTTCCGGTTCTACGAACAAACCCGCTAGAAACCGATCGGAACGTTTTAATCTCTTGTCCAGGAGATCAGCCCCGTAATCCGTGTGGAAACAAAAATGGTGAACCCGACGTGAATCCTTAACTAAGTTAAAGTGATGTTCTTCTTATTTGTTAGGCCCCTTGGGCCAACAAAGCAATCATTGACATATGCTCATCCAAAAGATGCAGTAGTCAGATTCATCTTGATTATGTCTGTTACATGGAACAGGCACTCTTTTCTCAAAGATCTTCTGCAAAAAATGGCTTTCCTTAAATTCACCCCTGTGAATACTGCTGCTGTGAACACCTCTACTGTGAGGTCTGCTGCTGTGAAAACCAATGCTGCTACTCCTGCTGGAACGTCATCCGCTCTGAGGATGACATCACCAACTCAGCGTCTTCAACGCTGTGTTTCTAATGCACTGGTTAAGGAGTACCATCGCAACGGTACTATCCCAACTCTGGAGGCCGCTCGTCAAGCCCTCCAAGTTAACAACTCTACCTGGTCGTCCGGACAACGGCGACCAGCAATCAAGAAGCAGGCGGTGCTGACTACCGTCTCTAACCGTTTCGGGTCGTTATCCCCGGAACGCAGTTTCCATTCACTCCCTTACTCCGAGGAAGTAAATGAGCAGGTCCCGCAGGACCTTAATTCAAAAAGGCAGGAGTCCTTCTCAAGGGCTCCCATCAACAATCGCCGCCAGACTCGTGCGGTAGTGCGCCCTCAACATGATGAGGGTACCGACTCCAGGCATTCAGCTCAGGTTCCTCGAACCCGAGCAGGCAAGATGAACCGCCAGAGACGGAATCCGGTTAACAATAGGCAGGTTGTCATCCCTGCCATCTCCGGAGAAGTCCACCAACCTAACTTGGTGGCAAATAACGAGCAGGCATACACACCTGTTCGTTTTAATCCCGCTGTCCAGCAGACTCGTCTGGCAGCATCAAGCCGATCCTGCCAGGAAATTCCGGCGGAGTACCATAGGCAGGAACATACACCTGCTTATACATCAGCAGTTAGTCAGCAGGCTCGTCTGACTACATATGATGGATCTCGTCAACCGCGTTTGGCGAAGTGTAATCAGCAGGCACATACACCTGCTAATACTAATCAAGCCTACCAACAGTCTCGCTTGGTAGCGCACAGAGAAGTCAGTCGGAAAGCCCCGACGACAAACAGGAGGCAGACTAGACTCTCTACCTCCACACTTGAGTACTGTCAGGAATCACTGACAGGAAAAGGAGGACAGGAGCAGGCACATACAGCTACTCCAAGCCCGGAATGGACGTATATCCCCGTTCCGGCGGCTGAAGTCACCAAACATATTTTGTCAATGGTGAAGGAGCAGAAGCAAATTCCTGCTCATATTCTGGATGCTTGCCAGGATATCATAACAACTTCAGCATCATCTCAGGGACAGACACATAAATCTATCCCTAGCAGTGGAGTGACACATCAACAATTCACTCCGGAACAGACACACACATCTGTTCCAGTCCAAGAGGGTTATGGGGCATACTCCCCCATATCATACGGACAACCAAGTCAGGCACATACACCTGATTTGAGCGATGATCGTCAGCCTAACCTGACCATCTTTCCTGATCAGGCACATACACCTGCTCAGAGCAATCACTTTCGTCATCAAGTGGTTTCTAAAGCGAGTAAGAAGGCATCTAAGAAAAAGATCCGCCCAGCACAGTCAGGAGATCAAAGGCCAATCTGCAACAAGGCCTTGCTCGATGCTGGAGTTCTTGAAGCCCTCAGACATTTATCTGTCGAAATTCAAGATTCTACTCCCTCAGTTCCCAATAACAGGAACATTAATCCCGAAGGTCTTCAACAGACACTTCCTCATGAAGACTTGCTTCATGAAAATTCGGTCAATCTTGAAGTTTCTTCTTCAGATGAGAGCCACAGGAACCCTCTGTGTGGTCAGAAGACCAAGGAGCAAGAGATCTCATCTTTTGCTGTAACCCATCATGACGGTCCTCCTCATGGTGATGAACTTCGCTGCGAAAGTCCTCTCCGCAGTAGTGATTCACATTGCCTGGAGAATACTCCAGCAGACAATGTAGTACCGAGAAAGCCCTCCTATCTCGAGGCACTTGCAAACGTAAAACCAGTCATGTCTGATGCTTTACTATCGGCAGGTGAAACTCTTTCTCCATCAGAAGATAGCCTGGGGTTCAGGTTATTCTCCGAACCTTCCCTGGGTCATTCATCTTCTAGCATGAATAGTGATTTCTCTACCAATCTTGTTGAATCCGATGAAGCAACAAGGAAACACCAAATCTGGTCCAAACAGGTAGAAGAATCTTCATTTAATGATAAAGAGGAAATGCTGAACATGAGGAAAAAACTGGCAAAAGGTGAAGTACCAGTCATGTTTTGGCCTTTGGCTGATTCCCAGTACGACATTCCAAAGATGTTGACGGATGATGGAATCCATGATATTCGTCTCAACATATGGAAAACTCTTTGTCAATTAAAGAAGAAGGTATTATCTTACGATGAATATGAAAATCATCTTAAGATAATAGAAGGGTTACAACGCCAGATTGATTTGGCATCTCTATCAGTCTCTCGGTATCCGAAGGCTGAAAAGAAACAGAGAACCCTTCAACGTTCATGCCTTGGCGCACTAAGAAGATTGCGTCAGTTAATTTCCAATGCTCCATCTAATGTTCATATCAGAGGATGGGGTGTTCACAGAGCACTACATTTCACAGTGCTTTCCGGTCAGCAAAGCCCGCCGAAAATGGTCTCATGCAATGTTATTGCCCATGGCTGGCCACAGTCAATGGGCTTTGTTCATAATCAAAATCTTGCTCGAGATCAAGCTTCAACTAGTTCCTCTCAAAATCAAGTATATAGAGAACAGGTTGTTGAATTGCTCCTACACCAAGCAGGCGAGAATATTGCACAAGCCTCTCGTCTGGAGCAAACACGTCATCAAATGACAGAAGTTTCGGAAATCATCCAACGGTCTGTTGAACCAGGTGATAAAAGTGGATACAGGTTAATGCATCCAGCTAATTTCTGAACTAAGATTCGCAAGATCAAGAGAGATTTCAAGAAGATCTCAGACATAGCATGTCAAGAGACACCCCAGCTTGCCAGACTGGGGACTTCTCTAACCCAACCCTCAGAGTCAACGAATGGGATTCGAGGAGTTGAGCGGAAGCAACAGGAACACCCCCAGTCCACTGGACTGGGGACTTTTTCAAATCTTCAATCCCTCCCTCAGAGAAAGTCACTATTCTCTCGATTAGGGAATAAGCCTCAAGAGGAACGAAGAGCCAAGATGTCAGGAGATTCTCTCCAAGTGACGGTTCTCCAAGAAATTCCTGAGGGATCAAGTCAACGGAATGCCATGTCTCATCATGGACATAGAAGGAGACAATATCACAGAAATGCTGATAGAAAGGATTCCATGCAATATGCATCCATTAATGTCATCAATGCCGTTGTTGCTGATTCACCATATGAGGCTCAATCAGAGGGATCAGACGAAGAGGTTCCTGCTCAAGAAGTCGCGCACACAGACCTAAATGAAGAAGGTGTGCGCACACGTAATCAAAGGCTTACCCAAAATCTGGGTATTCCTTCAAGTAACCCACTTCCCCCTCTCCGAAAAGGATCCAATAAGGGGAAAGGAAAGAATCAGGTTACTTCTCACCCTTCCTCTGAAGGAGGTCAATCGCTCTCATTAGAGCAAAGATTTGCACAACAGGAGGAAGAAATGAAAGAATTAAGAAGGTTGAATGCAGAACTACTTCAGAGTAGTCTTCTTCTTAAGAATGTTGAAGTCCGACAGCCGAAGGAATTTGTTGTAACTACTGAGATGGATCAAGAATATCCTCCTTTGTCAGTACACCCACAGAGGTCTAATCCTACGGGTCAAACGCAACAACGGTTGGCAGCACTACCATCAGTTGCAGCACCAACCACCACGTCTGTCCAAGCTCCATTCATTTCACCTACCCAAAACCAAGTTCAACCTGACGTTTCTCAAAAGTTAATAACTACTATTGAGTCATTAACAGCTCGGTTAGAAACTATGGAAGGGAAACGGGCGCAAGTTCAACCTGAAAAGAAAGTTTACCCTGAATGGGTAGATTCAATTTCTCCTCCATCCAGTTTTGGAAACCCTATTTTCCCTACTTTCAATGGATCAGGCGACCCTGAACAACATTTGACGCATTACGTATCTTGTTGTGATCCTATGATGGGAACTCCAGAGCAGCAAGAAGCAGTGAAACTCAGATGCTTCGTGCGAACCTTGCAAGGACCAGCTTTTGTCTGGTATACAAGCTTGAAATCCCGGTCAGTCATCGGATGGGAGGATCTTCGTCAAAAATTCCTTCTTCAGTTTAGCTCAACTTTTCCAAAAACGACAGTTTTCGATCTTACAAACTACAAGCAAAGGGAGAATGAAAGAGTCTCTGATTTCATTGCTCGTTGGAAGGGATTAACGTATTCCTTGAGTTTATCACTCCCTCAGGAGGAATTGTTGCCAATCTGTGTGGCAAATTTGCGTGATGAATTACGCACGCCATTGATCCCTGTGAAATACACAGGAGGGTTTCAAGACCTTACTTCAATCGCTCAACAGATTGAAGATTCCCTTATACAGGCTAAGGTTAAATCTCGTGTAATTCCATCAGTTCCAGGAAGAAGAATGGGTAAAGCAGAAACTGCTACAGTTATGCTTAAACAGGCACCTGTACCTATTTCTACTTCAAAACCTTCATCTTCTCGAAGGGCTCCACCTCCTGAACGCCAACAACAAAGGCTATTTCGTCCAAATGATCAAAAAGATCAACGACGAAAACAATTTGAGGATATGAAGAGTAAAACATACTCTTTCCGAAGTGAGCAAGTTCCTGGTTACTTCATTTCAGCTCTGGAAAATAATTTGGTTCAATTACCAGTGCCGAAGAGACCAAACAAGGAAGGAGATGAAGACCGTCCCAATTATTGTCCCTTTCATCAAATGTTGGGACATCCCATCCAGGAGTGTTTTGTCTTTAAATACCTCCTGAAAAAGATGGTCGACTTGGGACAAGTCAAATTGAAGGGTTCTTCAGCTCATGTAGCGTGTATTACCGCTACAGATCCAGAAGAAGGAGGCGAGTGGCAGGAAGTCAAAAGCAAAACTGCGAAAAAATATGATGATTGGATGGTCAGAAAGACAATCAATCGGACCCATTCCATTTTGCGAACACAATTGAAGAAGCCAATTGTGTCTCCTACAAAAGCTGCAGTAAAGCCTCCATCAAAGGACAAATCCTCAAAAGGGCAGCGCAATTCAAAGAAGAAAGAGGAATCAGGAGAAGATGAGTATGCATCAAAGCCTAAATTGTCTTTGACTCTGGCAGATTTCATGCCATCTACTTCAAAGCAACGGGCACCGCCCCATCAAACGGCACAACCTAAACAGGCTAATCAGGCAGAGTCTTTATCAGACGAAGAGTTAATCTTTGGTTCTGTTTGATCTCAATGGATGGAGAACACATCACGACTCCAACCAATGCCAGATTTCTGAAGAAATATTTTGTATAAACACAAAATATGGCCCCCAGAACCAAGACTTACAATTGGTTCATACAACAATGGTCCAGTATGACCTTAAACTGCACCATGGTCCAGTATGACCTTAAACTGCAAATATGTCCTACATGACACTAAACTGTATATGTCCGAGATGACATTAAACTATATTATTTTAGTCCTAGCTACATGACATTAAACTGTACAGTAATGGTCCAGTATGACCTTAAACTGCAAATATGTCCTACATGACACTAAACTGTATATGTCCGAGATGACATTAAACTATATTATTTTAGTCCTAGCTACATGACTTTAAACTGTACAGTAATGGTCCAGTATGACCTTAAACTGCAAATATGTCCTACATGACACTAAACTGTATATGTCCGAGATGACATTAAACTATATGTTGTCCTAGCAACATGACATTAAACTGTGTGGCACTTTCATCGTCCAGCATGACGTTAAACTGTGTCAGTTCCCTTATCGTCCAACATGACGTTAAACTGTCACATTGGTTACTAATATGTCCTACATGACAATAAACTGTATATGTCCGAGATGACATTAAACTATATTGTGTCCTAGCAACATGACATTAAACTGTGTGGCACTTCCAACGTCCAGCATGACGTTAAACTGTAAAAAAGTCCCCAGAACTGATATCCTCATATTTTTTCACCTTAGTCCTAGTTACATGACTTTAAACTGTACAGCACCAGTTAGTCCTAGCTACATGACTTTAAACTGTACAGTAATGGTCCAGTATGACCTTAAACTGCAACTTCGTCCCACACGACATTAAACTGTGAAAAAGTTCTCTAAACCGTCCAGCATGACCTTAAACTGCATCATCCCTGGTCCATTTATATGACCATAAACTATTTGCAAATCCCTTATGTCCAGCAAGACGTTAAACTGTGACGTCCTAACTACATGACGCTAAACTGTATAAAAGTCCCTCACGTCCGGAAAGACGTTAAAACTATATAATCATCAAAGGTCCAACATGACATTAAACTGCACCATCCACGGTCCATGCATATGACCTTAAACTATTCGCACTTTCGTCCGACATGACGTTAAAATGGTACACTCTTTTGTCCTTACTGCATGACATTAAACTGCACAGTCCCCCTTTTTTCGTCCAATATGACGTTAAACTATATTGTCCTAATCGTCCTAACTACATGACGCTAAACTGTATAGAAAGTCCTTGATATGTCCTACATAACATTAAACTGTTATTTTGTCCCTGCTACATGACACTAAACTGTGCAGCACCAATAGTCCTAACTGCAAGACTTTAAACTGCATAGTCCCTTTTTTTTATGTCCTACATGACATTAAACTGTGCATCGTTAAGGTTGTTATTACCTCTTGTTTCTCACACCGAGTATGACTCACGTGAGCTTAGAGCGAACATCAACCATAACACTCCCTTTGGGCCACTAACCATGTGTAAGTCCCAACAACATTTTTTATTAGATCATTGTCCCCAAGAATAACTTGATCATTGATTCATTCTTTAATTGAACTACACGGACTTTGATCCTTGCCCTCCAGGCTGGGTATGTAGGCAACCTCACAGGGTTCAAGCCCAAAAACAATCTCTTCACATCGGTTCACCACCATCTCATATGATGTTGATTCGTGAAACCGCCCCTGGAATCAATATCTTTACATTGATTCACTTTCGTCCTTGTTATATGACGTTAAACTATACAACACTTTTGTCCGGTACGACAATAAACTACAATATTCTTTGATCTCCTCACTCGAGAGAGAACTATTATTGACATTGATTTTTCAATCGTGTTTCATTTCAAAAATACTACGTGCATACATGGTAATGCCTAAATTTTTTATCTCAGGTTAAAACATCATTGCACTAAAGTCCCCTTTCACCCTTCACATGTACGAACCAAATTTGTACAAAGGGTAGTTCTAGAACTACGTGGACTTGATTCCCATCCTTATGGGATACGTAGGAACATTCGAGTGTCCCTCGAATCCAATCCCAAGTCTTTTGGGCCTAACCCCAAATTTCACTTTCAGTCCCTTGGCTGAAAAGTCCTCATGAAAACACACACTGTGTATTCATTATTATGGTCCGAATTCTATGACCCTAAACTAAGATCACTCATACTTTCATCCTGCACGACGTTAAACTACATTTCAAGAACTACGTATGGCTTGATTCTCATTCTTATGAGATACGTAGTGAAGTCCAAAATTTCAATTTAGGACCCAGCCACAACATGATTATGGTTTTCATTGACCTATGTATCTCTATATACATTGGACAATACCCATATTTATGTGTTATAATCCTAACCTTAAATATTTTCAGATCTTCATAACCCTTTTTCATGACTTCTAGTCACAAAAATGTCAAACTTCTGAGAATTCTTTTGCCTGACTATGCAGCACGTTCCCATAGGTGGCCTTGCATAAACAGTCCACATAACAGACCTGTCAGCCAAAAGATGCTATTTTATTTGACTATGCAGCCAATGCCCATAGGTGGCCCTGCATATTTCAACCCCCTAATGGGTTTTGTTAAATAATAGTAACTTCATTCTTGGGAAGAATGCCTCTTTTGTCCTTATTTGTCTTAAACGGCAGTATGTAGGGATCCGCAAAAATAGCCATCCTTAACATATTTGTCCCATATCCTTTTTCATGATCTGAAAGTATTCAAGTCTATGGTTTATTCGTCTTCCCTACGTTTGGGTCAGACCTTCGTAGGAGTGATATTCATCTAGTTCTTCTATATTCTTGTTTGGAAATATCTTCTCCATATTCAAGTACCTCTTTCCATACAACAAACTCTATGCTTTAGAAAATTTGAATCTCCATAAACTTTCACTAGATTTTAGCACTAGGAAAGTAAATTTCTGGGAGTTCTTTTGCCTGACTATGCAGCACGTGCCCATAGGTGGCCTTGCATAAACAGTCCACATAACAGACTTGTCAGCCAAAAGATGCTATTTTATTTGACTATGCAGCCAATGCCCATAGGTGGCCCTGCATATTTCAACCCCCTAAGGGGTTTTGTTAAATAATAGTAACTTCATTCTTGGAAACTACTTCTTCTAATGCCTTTTAGCTCTTTTTCATATCATTCCTCAGATTCAAATATTCTTAAGCCATAGTTTACATTTTTTCCCTCATACTTGAGTATGGTAAATATGTTTTCAGATAAATTGTCAAGGAATTGAATCCATTTTTTTTTCCATTTTTTTTGGTCAAAGCTATTTCGACCTTAAACATTAGCCCCTTTATGTCCGGCATGCATGACTTTAAACTGCCCACAAAAGACAAAGGAACTCTGAATAAAAGTCAAGTTCCAGCACACTTGCGCGCTGCCCTCTGTGCACTGAAGACTTGCGCGCCCCCCTTTTCCTTTGGATGGATTCAATTTCTTCAGAGTCAAATCCTCATTTCTTTCCGGATCCAACTCTGAGGGGGGACTTTTGTTGACGCTCCTTTCGTCACAGAATCTAAAGATCGGAAAAGGGGGAATATCTGAGCTCAATGTGATTCATCCTTTGAAGAAACATCAAAAATCGACAAAGGGATGAACAAGGAGAACATTGCCCATAGGTCGCGCAAGTTCCCTCATGGTCGCGCAAGTACACTTGCGCGCCGCCTAGTGGTCGTGCAAGTACTTGCGCGACGCCTTATGGTCGTGCAAGTGACTTGCGCGACCTAAGTGATAAACGCCCGGTAACCGCCCGGTAACCGCCCATGGCCTTCTTTTGCCTATAAATAGACCCTGTGGGCCCCCCATTCGAGAGGATTTTTTTCGAGAAACTCGGATTAAAGCTCCCGACGCCCAAGTCTCTTCTCAAAGCTTCCGGAACACTTCTAAGGTAATTTCTTACCTAGAACGGAAGATCTAAAGAGAAGAAGGAAGGCCTAAGTGTTGAAACTTATCAAACACTTGCGCGCCGACTTAATTCCTTCATTATAACTTGCGCGTCCCTTCTCTGGAAGAACCTCAAGAGGATTGTAAAGGGTTTTCTAAAGAGTCGCTCAAGTATTTCAATGCTGGTTGAAAATCGCGCAAGTACACCATGTGTCGCGCAAGTATACTTGCGCGACCAATACTTGCGCGCCGCCGCAGGACTTGCGCGACTTTTAATACTTGCGCGCCCCTATCTTTTTTGGGTGCCCATCTTGCCCATTTTACCCCTCTTAAGCCATTTCACCTTTCCTATTCAAGATTCAGTCCTCAAGATACTCTTCAAAGCCATTTATGGCATGATTTCTTGATTTGACATCCTTATCTGAAAGGAATTCTGTGAAATATATCTCAAAACCTAGTGATTTAAACATCTTTATGTCACCAAAGATTGAGAGTTCATTCATTCAACCTCATCCTTTAAAGATGAGAGAATCCTTAACCTGAGTCTCCTTTTCAGGAATAAGACTCAGTCATAACCTTGGGCTTCCTTTTTATAAGTAAGTCCCAAGTCCCCTAACCTGGGTTTCCTTTTTAGGAGTAAGTCCCAGTCATAATCTTGGGCATCCTCCTCAGGAGTAAGCCCCAATCAAGTCCTCTAATTTTGGGAATCTTTCTTAAGAATAAGCCCCAACCTCAGATATGGGCATCCTCCTCAGGAGTAAGCCCCAAACCTTAATCCTTAACCTGGGTCTCCTTTTCAGGAATAAGACTCAGTCATAACCTTGGGCTTCCTTTTTAGGAGTAAGTCCTAAGTCCCCTAACCTGGGCTTCCTTTTTAGGAGTAAGTCCCAGTCATAATCTTGGGCATCCTCCTCAGGAGTAAGCCCCAATCAAGTCCTCTAATTTTGGGCATCTTTCTTAAGAATAAGCCCCAACCTCAGATATGGGCATCCTCCTCAGGAGTAAGCCCCAAACCTTAATCCTTAACCTGGGTCTCCTTTTCAGGAATAAGACTCAGTCATAACCTTGGGCTTCCTTTTTAGGAGTAAGTCCCAAGTCCCCTAACCTGGGCTTCCTTCTCAGGAATAAGTCCCAGTCATAAACCTTGGGCATCCTCCTTAGGAGTAAGCCCCAAGCCTTAATCCTTAACCTGGGCTTCCTTCTCAGGAATAAGCCCCAATCATAAGTCCCCTCCTAACTTGGGCATCCTCCTTAGGATTAAGCCCCAAGATTAGAGTATTCAAATCTCCATAAAGCACATATAACTTTGTGGACCCTGTTCATGGATTTTCTCCCTAAAAGTAAATCCTAAACCTTCATCTATCTGGGCAGTCATCCATACATAAGCCCCAAACAAATTCTTATGATTGCATCTTTCATGGCACAATTGTCTAAATTTTACCAATACCTCTTGTTTCTCACACCGAGCATGACTCACGTGAGCTTAGAGTGTAAAAGTAATTATGACATTCATCTTTGAGCCATCAATCATAAACATCATACCCCATTCCTCGAACTACGTGGGTTCTGATTCCTTTTCCAAAACAAAGGATACGTAGGTAGCCCATTTATGGGTTCGATCCCAACTATGAAATAATCTATGTCCTTCTGAATGACGATAAACTTCAAGTGCCCCACTGAGTGGCTTTAAAAACAGCCTGGTCATCATAATGACCAAGAGACTTTTATATAAATGTTTTGAAGGATACCATTAACCAAGAATCTCTAAACAGATATGGATGATTATCTATTGATGAAGAACCTCAAATACATATAAAAGATTCTCTAAATTTCTTGCATATTTAATCATTGATTGTTAAAACTAAAGGAAAGCTCATTTTATACTTGGTAATATAATAAGGATTCACGAACATAACTTAAATCTATAAAGAGAGTCCCGGAGTAGACAATAATTCCCCTCAAAAAGGTGTGATGAGTCCGACCTCCCATCCTCTCGACCAATGCAAATTCCTAAGCCTCATCAGTCCACAAGCTAATGAGCGCCTGCCTTTGGAAAGTAGGTCCAAACGGATGTGGAATCATTGGATGTTTCCGGTTCTACGAACAAACCCTCTAGAAACCGATCGGAACGTTTGAATCTCCTGTCCAGGAGGTCATCCCCGTAATCCGTGTGGAAACAGCAGTTTTAAGTCATGCAAGACATTGTGTGGCTTTAATTTATGGTCTTTAGCCTTGACAAAAGGTACAAGACTCTCCCAATTTCATGATAGTTTATTTAGAAATATACTACCATATCCAGTTATATAATGGAAAATTGTAAGCTATGATTTAAGAATTTCTGAATCCAAAGGATGATATGGGAAAAGGGATAAAAGCACTCGAGGAAATCTTTTCCAAGAATGAAATTACCATTATTTGATAAACCCATTATGGGTGTTGAGTTATGTAGATCCAACTGAGGCATATGATGCATAGAAAAATAGTGAAATCTTTTAACTGATTGTCCCTCTATGTGGGATACATATGCAAGGCCACTTAAGGGAAAGTGTTTCATATTCAGGAAAACAAGCTCTTTGATATTTGAAATTCTATTGCTAAAAGCTAAAGAATGATTATGGAGATTCAAATTTTCCAAAACACATAGTTTCATTTATGGGGAATAGGTATCTAAATATGGATAGGGTATTCAAAACCAATATTTTCAAATAATCGAAGAAATAGGATTCCTACAAAGGTCTGACCCAAATGTAGGAGTTATGGTGTCTTGTAGTTTTAGTTCATACAATTAAGACCAGAAAAGAAAATAGTATATGATATGTCTCCAAGTGATTCCAAGGTTATTTCATATTGTTTTGAACACATGGTAAGGGAAATGTGTAAACTATGGTCTTAAAGACTTCTAGATTGGGAGAAAGGTAATGGGAAAAGTATACATTAATGACTGTTTCTTGTACATTTTCATCAAAGTTTGAAAGGGAAAAATATACTATAACCAAGAACAAAGTTACCATTATTTGAAAAACCTGTTATGGGAGCTGTATTATACAGGGCCAACTGGGGCATATGCTGCATAGCCAAATAGTGGCATCTTCTAACTGACAGGCCCATCATGTAGGAAACTTATGCAAGGCCACCTAAGGAAACGTGCTATATAGTCAGGAAAAAGAGTTCTCTGGTATTAGAAACTCTATCACCATAAATTGTGAGAAATATTATGAAGATCTCGAAACATTCAAGATTAAGAGTGTAGAATATGGAAGGGGGTTATTCCCAATGCATATGAGAAATGTTCGGACCCATATTGGCCACGAGTTTTATGTCCTTTACATAGATCTGATTCATATTTAAAATGGAGACTTCCTTTTTTTCCTATGAATTAATATTATGATGTGTAGTTTTAAGTAATGCAATGAGGACATTTTAGTGTGTAGTTTTAGGTCATGCAGTGAGGATATTGTTAATTCCAAAATAAATTGAGACAAACTATTTATATACAGATGCATTTTACCCAATTCTTAATCCCTCGTGATTTATGCTCAGTGTGAGAAACAAGGTGTAATAAGGCTTTCTTTTTTAACACAAGGGTGACACAAGTGAATAATATGGGTGTTAGATTTCCATGCAGTTTAACATCATGTGGTAAGGAAAAGATGAACCAATGTAAAAATAAAGACTTGTTATATCTAGAATAATGGATAAAACCCAAGTGTCACTATGTGTCTTGCTAAGGAAAAGAATCAAGCCATATGTAGTTCTTACTACATTAACTATGTAGGTTTGATTCTTATACAAATAATAAAGGGTTTTTTATCACAGCTGGGCCCAAGATTGGAGATCTAGGAATCTTACATATATCAAATATATGAGAATCAATCTATATTTAGTTCTTTAAATAATCATTCCTCACGCCAATCGAGTTTGACATGAAAAATGGGAGATTTTGACATGTTCTATGAGAACGATAAATCATAAGACATAAAATGACATAATGAAAAATTCATATATCATAAGGAAATACTCTATATAGATCTAATTTATATACAGGAGGAGAAAATAAAATAAGAAGATTTTGTGACTATGGTTGGGCCCAAAATTAGATATTTATGGGTCTCTACGTATCTCATGGAAAATGAGAATCAATCCATACATAGTTCTTTAAACAAGGTTCTTATGCAGATATGACTCAGACATAGGAAAGAGAGGTACTCATGTTCTACTAAGGAGTAGCAATGATGTCAATGATGTTTGCTTATGGATGCTTCTAACGTCAAATAGGGAAAACGTTATTAGTACAGTTTAATGTCATGCAACGAGGACAAATGATGTCATGCATTTTAACGCCATGCAGCAAGGACGAAGATACTATGCATTTTAAAGTCATGCATCATGGATACTTATGGTTGTTATGTAGTTTAATGTCTTGAAACTAGGATGTTATATTGTGCATTTTTCAGTCTTGCAGTGAGGAAATGAGGGACGTGTAGTTTTTTGTCTTGTAGTATGGACAATTGTACAGCTATACAAAGTATTTCTTTAAGAATCTCGCATTGGTTAGAGTTTTAATAAGCTCTCCATCCATTGATATTAAGGGATAAACTCCATTTGAATAAATATTATGTATGGAATAAGGTCCTTCCCACTTTGCCTCAAACTTTGGAGGTTTCTTCCCTCGTATCATTGGAGTCCTAAGGACCAATACCAATTCTCCTTGAAGAAATGAATAGAGGTGAACTTTCTTGTTAAAATCTTGCGCTATTCTATTATGATAGACTCCTAAATGATTTAGATTATTCAATATTTTCTTGTATAATCGTTCCAATGCATTGAACCATTTCTATGACCTCTCATATATAGACAACTAATCATAGAGTGCAACTCTGAGTGATGGAAATTGCATTTCAATTGGAAAAACTTCTTCTGCTCTATATACGAATGAATAAGGAGTTTCTTGGGTGGCAGTATGAGTAGTTGTCTGATAATCCCATAAAGAATTAAAAATATTATAAGGCCATGATTTCTTATCTTTATCCACCATTTTAGAGTATATTTGTTAGGGTCTTATTGAAGGACTCTATCTATCTATTGGTTGTAGTATAATAGCGAGATGAGTGGTTGGATTTGATATTATGCTTCTAATATAACTTCTTTACCTCAATCGAACAAAAATTGGTTCCATTGTCCATCAATATAGTATGAAGGAGACCAAATTTGGTGATGATGTTAGTTTTGACAAAACTAACAATGATTTTGGCACTAACTTCTTTGAGAGGTATTTCCTCAATCAGATGCATCAATCGAGTGGCTGCTACAATGACTGTTGCACCTGGAAATCGTGGTAGGAAGTCCAAGGCCAAAGATGATACATAAGTTTTAGTGGTTTCAGAGCCCTCAAAACTTCTTCGCAGTAGGTATACCAGAAAGAATAGGGATAGGGAATAAATATTTTTAATGATAAGGTGATCCAGTCGCTACTATCAAACAGAGGTTCCTATTCCATCTGTTGAACTTTTTGAAGAAGAAAGGAGGCCTGAAGAGGATCACGAGTCAAAATGTGTTGAATACCCTCCACAATCAACCATACCAAGATTGAATTATGTGTTAACTTCACCCATTCGTCCTTGGGAGAGTGTGACCCATGATCTTAGGGATGCATGGGAATTCCTCCAACAATGCATTCGAATACCAGATATTGGTGACTTTAAGGCACCTTCTGATTGCAATCCGTATAATAACCTGGTTTAAGTACAAAAGTATATTATGGATCTGGATGCTTTTGTATATTCAACTAATGAAAAAAATCATAGACTCTAAATTAGTATCTCATATGATGTACTTAGGAGTACACGAAGGGGTAAAAATTGACTCTAAGGATGAGTGGGATATTTATGTTAATACTGAGAATATATTTTCCTTTTTATTTTGTCTCAACTATGATTTACCATTTTTCATCATTAATCTGGATGAAAATGTATTTGTGTTGCTTGAATGTAGGGAAGGAATATCTGAACCAGTTCTTGAATCCCCAAAGTATGGTCATGCAGGCTCTCCTGTTGATGTAACAAATGATCCTCCTAGGTCTCTAGAACTTTCTATAAGAGTGAGAATTATGACTGGGGTAATGGCGATGGATAATCCGGAACCATTACCTCAAGTTTATTCTACGAAGAGGAGTGTTTCAATTTATCCCCAGTATTTTGAAATGAAATTCCAGAGAGAAATGGTATTGATCTGAAGTGTTCATCGAAGGAGTGAGTGCTTATACTATCCTTAGGGTATGTAATTTTCTCAACATACTCCGGAAATCATGTTTCCTCTTGAAGAATCTGTGTCTCTCTCTTCTCTCAAGAGACTAAGAGTTGATTCTTCTAGACCAGATAAGGAAACCCCAGGATAATCCCAATTTCATGTTGACGAATCTACTATATTAGTAGATAAATCATCAAAATATTCAGCTATACCTACCCCTGGATCTACTGAGAGAGAGGAAAGACATGGTAAGATTAAATACATTCCTCATTTTATTTTGTCAGCGGATCCTGAAATAATGAATATTGATATTCATATTACTCCAGAAGAAAGGAATGAGGATCCAGGGAAATTTGAGACAAATACTGATGTTGGCCCAAACCTGGAAGGACCTGATGTTGTTGTACCAATTAAAGTTCCAACAGAACTAAATGTCAGTGGAGCCTATTTGGGAATTAACCAATGTTTGTTGGATACCTTAAATAGTGATGATTCTATAACATTTCAAGACGCATACACTGAAATGATGGAAGCCCATAATCCAAAAATTGATATTCCAAGTTCTATCAAGGAGTTTGGGGATTTTCATGTGGAATTTCAAATAATTAAGTCCTTATTCTTTCATTTTCCATAGAAAATTGTTCTTCTTTACATGATTCCTTACATCCAAGTTCACCTTATGTAGCTTTATATGCATAAAATGTTGCAAAGGCTCTTCTAGAATGGGGTATTACACTCTATATTTCTGTTGGATCTGGAGAAATGCCTATAGAGGATCCTCCATCAAGAGATTCTCTAGATCCTTTAAATATAATAACTGAGAAAACTCAAGGAAATTCCCCTTCTCATGAAACATCTGCTCAAATCACTAAAGCGGAGAATACATGGGATGAATCCAATTAAGTAGCTGACTTATTATTGGGTAAATATAATCATCTATCTGAATCATCTCTGTTTCTTCCATTTGAAACTGACAATGACCTTGATTTATCATTTTATGGTTATCAGCTGCCAACTCAGAAGGTTAAGATTCTACTTTTCCGAGAGAAGTAGAACATGGAAGCTCTTCAAGTGATCTGTTTCCGGAGTACATTTTACCTCATAGTAGTGACTCAGATTCAGACTTAGAAATGTAATATTCTCTTGGAATGGCACATAAGAAGACATGGCAGCTATCTAAACCATAATTTCTGAGAAGCCTTTAGATGAATTGTGGTCCCATTTTTCCAACTCCCAACACTATTCTGCATATTGGGATTTGGTGGATTTAATTATCGACCAGTCCATGATGCTATTAAAGAGATCATTCGCCGACAGGAGCCGAAGCATAAGCTGTAACAAGATTTTGAAGAGGCTAAATGAATTATTAATATTTATGGCTTTCAAGCTGTAGTAATTGAGGTAGAGGAAAATCGTAACACGAAATCGATCGAAATTATCCAACAAATCAAAGAAGCCATGAAGGAGTCGTTATATCTTCAACAACAACTGAATTCTTTTCCTAACAGACTTGATAAATTGAATCAAACATTTGGATAACCTGAATTAGAGGGGATAACTACCATTTCAATTATTAAGGAAACACTTCGTTAGGCTGAGGAGGCTGGAGTTGCTCAGCTATCTCAACTTCAACAGGCATATGATAAGGCTTATGAAGTTGTTTAAGAAATGAAAAGTCATGTTTAGAGTTTATTTTGACACATGATAGAGAGGCTCTGATCTATGGATTTCCCTTAGATTCCATATAAATGAAAAGGATTTCTTATCTCCAATCATATGCATCTTCACTACTATTTTCTATAATTTCAATAATAAAAGAAATGATGATGATGTACCATTTTTTTAATAATAAAACCTTCATGTTAGACAACTATGATTACAATGACAAGAATTGAGAGCTCGAAATTTTCTTATTAAGCCAATGGACATAAATGAGCATAATTTAATTTTTCTTGGGTTATATGGACAAACCCACAAATTTCATTTTTTTTTATTTTTTTTATTGCTCAATATTACCTAAATCATTCAAAAAAACTACGTTTAGTGAGTCAGGACTCAACTTTTGTTTAGAGTTCCATTTGTGAGTTTTCAATCTAATGACTACCAAGTTTTTTGTTGTTGGAAGTTTAGAGTCATGCATGTTGGACTATAAAGGGCTAGTATTTAAGTTCGAATAGATTTGACCATAAATTTTGAAATTAAATCCTAAATAAGACTCTTTGGATAAAAATTTATTTAATATTATTTAAATATTTCAAAGGGGAATCTTGAGCCATGATTTTTATGGTCACCAAATTGAAAACCTGTATCAAAAAATGGGGGAGTTTTCTTCCATGAATGAAGTTACCATTATTTGAAAAACCTGTTATGTGGGTTGTGTTATGCAGGTCCAACTGAGGAATATGTTGTATATCCAATTAATGGCATCTTTTGGCCGATAGGCCTGTTATGTAGGCAACTTATGCAAGGACACCTAAGGGAACATACTGCATAGGCAAACAAAAGAGCTCCTTGAAGTTTAACATTTTACTATTGATAGAGAGGGGAAAAAAGATTTGGGTGAATCAAGACCAAAGTGGGTGGTTTTTCCAAGGAAAGGAATTTTAAGAATAAAAATCTATTTTATGCCGACATATGTCATGAATAGTAAAACCCACTTCTATTCAAATTTGGGGTATGAAGAATGGTTAAAATTTATCATAAAGGGAAATTTCTGATATCATATTGTGCAATTTTAAGTCATGCAGTGTAGACATTGGTAATGTGCAGTTTTAAGTCATGTAGTGCGGACATTGTGTGGCTTTAATTTAAGGAATTTACCCCTGACCAAAGGTACGAGACTATCCCAATTTCATGATAATTTGTTTAGAAATATCCTCCCATATCTAGGTATAGAATGGAAAATCATAAGCTGTGATTTAAGAATTTCCGAATCTAAAGGATGATATGGGAAAAGGGCTAAAATCCTTAGAGGAAATATTTTCCTAGAACGAAGTTACCATTGTTTGACAAACCCGTTATCGGGGTTGGGTTATGCAGGGCCAACTGAGTCATATGGTGTATAGAAAAATAGTGTCATATTTTAAGTGATAGTCTATTTATGGTGGATACTTATGCAAGTCCACATAAAGGAAAGTGTTTCATATTCAGGAAAAATATCTCTTTGAAGTTTGAAATTCTATTGCTAAAAGAAAAAGAAAGCTTATGGAGATTCAAATTTTCTAAAACACAGAGTTTGGTTTATGGGGAAAAGTTATCTGAATATGGAGAGGGTATTTCCAACCAATATTTCCAATGAATCGGAGAAATAGGATTCCTACAAAGGTCTAACCCAAATGTAGGAGTTATGGTGTCTTGTAATTATACTTCATACAACTAAGACCCGAAAAGGAAATAGTATATGATATGTGACCAAGTGATTCCAAGGTTATTTCATATTGTTTTGAACACATGGTAATGGAAATGTGTAAACTATGGTCTTAAAAACTTCCAGATTGTGAGAAAGGTAATGGGATAAGCATACATGAATGACTATTTTTTGTATATTGTCATCAAAGTTTGAAAGGGAAAAAATATACTATAACCAAGAATGAAGTTACCATTATTTGAAAAACACATTATGGGGGATGTATTATGCAGGGCCAACTGGGGAATATGCTTCATAGCTAAATAGTGGAATCATCTGACTGACAGGCCCATCATGTAGGAAACTTATGCAAGGCCACCTAAGGTCATGTGCTACATAGTTAGGAAAAAGAGTTCTCAGGTATCAGAAACTCAGTCACCAGAAACCGTAAGAAAGATTATAAAGATCTGGAAACATTCAAGATTAAGAGTGTGTAATGTGGAAGGGGGGTTTTCCCAATGTATACGAGAAATATTTTAACCAATATTGGCCATGAGTTTGAATTCATTTACATTGATCTGACTCATATTTAAAATGGAGAATTCCATTGTTTCCTATGAATTAATATTACGATGTGCAGTTTTAAGTAATGCAATGAGGACATTGTACTATGTAGTTTTAGGTCATGCAGTGAGGAAATTGTTAATTCCAAAATAAATTGAGACATCTTATTTATATAAAGAATCCTATTAACTAATTCTTAATACCACGTTAGCTATGCTCAGTGTGAGGAATAAGGAGCAGTAAGGGTTTCTTCTATAACACAAGGGTGACACAAGTGAATAATATGGAGGTTATATTTCCATGCAGTTTAACATCATGTAGAAAGGAAAAGATGAACCAATGTGAAAAGAAAGACTTGTTGTAGCTAAACAGAGGGATAAAACCCAAGTGTCACTACATGTGTTTCTAAGGTCAAGAATCAATCCATATGTTGTTCTTAAAACATTACATATGTAGGTTTGATTCTTATATAAAGAATAAAGGGTTCTTTTATCGTGGCTAGGCCCAAGATTGGAGATCTAGGCATATTACATATCTCAAATAGATGAGAATCAAGACATGTGTAGTTCCTTAAACAATCATTCCTCATGCTAATCGAGTTTGACTAGAAGAATAGGGGATTTTGACATGTTCTAAGAGAACGGTAAATCTTAAGACATAAAATGATACAAGGACCAATTCGTATATCTTAAGGAAACACTCTGTATAAATCTGATTCATATACAGGAGGAGAATATAAAATAAGAAGATTTTGTGACTAGGAATGGGCCCAAAATTAGATATTTAGGCATCTCTATTTATCTCATTGAAAATGAAAATCAATCCATATGTAGTTCTTTAAGAAAGGTTCTTATGCAGATCTGACTCAGACATAGGAAAGTGAGGTACTCATGTGCTACTAAGGAGTAGCAATGTCGTCAATGATGTTTTCTTAGGGATGCTTCTAACATCAAATAGAGAAAAAATTAGTTGTACATTTTAATTTCATGAAATGAGGACAAATGAGGTCATGTGGAAAGGACGAAGATACTACACATTTTAATGTCATGCATCATGGACACTTATGGTTGTTATGCAGTTTAATGTCTTGAAAATATGATGTTATACGATGTGGTTTTCAGTCTTTCTATGAGGACATGAGGGATGTGTAGTTTTTAGTCTTGCATTATAGAAAATTGTACAACTAAAAAATGTATTTATTTAAGAATCTTACATTGGTTAGAGTCTTAATAAGCTCCCTATCCATTGATATTAAATCATAAGCTCCATTTGAATAAACCTTAGGTATGGAATAAGGTCCTTCCCAATTTGGCTCAAGCTTTGGAGGTTTATTACCTGGTATCATTAGAGTCCTAAGGACCGATACCAATTCTCCTTGAATAAATGAATAGAGGTGAACTTTCTTGTTAAAATCTCGCATTATTATATTCTCATAGACTTTTAAATGATGTAGAGTATTCAATATTTTTTGGTCTAATCATTCAAGCTCATTGAACCATTTCTAGGAAATCTCATATGTAGACAAATGATAAAATATTGCAACTCTGATTGAAGAAAATTGCATTTCAATTGGAAAAACTTCTTTGGTTCCATATACCAATGAATAAGGAGTTTCTTGGGTGGCAGTATGAGTAGTTTTTGATAAGCCCATAAAGCATTCAAAAGATTATCTGACCATGATTTCATATCATTATCCACCATTTTTTGGAGTATATTTGATAGGTTCTTATTGAAGGCCTCTATCTATCCATTGGTTGCAGTATGATAGCGATATGAGGGGTTGGATTTGATATTTTTCTTCTGATAAAACTTATTTACCTCCATCGAACAAAAATTGGTGCCATTTTCCATCAATATAGTATGAAGGACACCAAATCTAGTGATGATGTTAGTTTTGAGAAAACTAACAATTCTTTTTCACTAAATTCTTTGAGAGGTATTTCCTCAACCCATTTAGAAAAAAAGTCAGTTGTAGTAAGGATATACTTGAACTGCTTAGCTATAACTAGAGGATAAGGTCCTACTACATCCATTTCCATTTTGGAAAATGGCCAAGAGTATTTAGCTATATGTAGAAACTCTAGGGGTTAATTAATGAAGTTGGCATGCACTTGGCAGGGATGAAATCTCTCAGTGAAGTCTATGCAATCCTTCATCATTGAAGGCCAAAAGTATCCAAGATTTCAGATCTGATCAGAGAGTATGTGCCCAGACTTTTAGGAAACACAAGATCTTGAATGTACTTCTTTCATGATAGATGTAGTCTATTAACCATGAATACAACTGAAGATAATTCCATCAAAGCCTCTCTTATTGAGTATATTTTGATTATCTAGACTATCATAAAGATTAATATTGTCCGCTCATCTTCGGATCTGTTCATTTTGAAGATATTCTATGATGGGTGTTCTCCATCCGGTGGTATGACTATATGGCTCAGAAATAGTGTTAATTTCATTAATTATCTCTATTCTAGTTTGAACAAAATGTAAGACCACACGACGATGGGCTATGCTAATGACTGTCTCATCCCAATTTGGATCTTCTAAGGCTGTGGCTACATTAGACAGTGCATCTTCTTGGGCATTTCGTGATCACGAGACATAAGACAATGTCGGATCTGAGGGAAATTCCACCATTAACCCTTTGACGTAATCACACAAAGGAATTAATTATTCTTTTATAATAGAATATTCTCCATTTATTTTCTTGATTACCAATTCTGAATCACCTTTAACTTGTAAGTGATTCACTTTCACATGAAGTGACAATTCCAAACCTGTAATGAGAGCTTGATATTCTACCTCATTGTTGGTACCACCGTATGACAACAGAAAAGAATAAGGTAACTTTGACTTTTCTAGGGAAATAATAAAAATTCCTAACCCATTTTTTTTGAGTTTAGGGTATCCCATTCTCTTCCCTGTTGGACTTCTGGAGGTACCATCAAAATACATTTCCCATGATTGGGAATTATCTTGAATAGAGAATACTTATTTATCTAGAAGTTTAGTATTTAATGATATGTCTTCCGTAGATAGATGCTAAGTATGGAATTCAGCCAGATCTTGGGCTTTTATTTCCTTTTGAGGTATAAACTGAATATCAAACTATAGAAAAATAAATACCCACTATTCCAGACTCCTTGTAAGCATTGGACAACTGAGGATAAATTTAAACGGGTTATTATGAGATATCAATTGAACCTTATGATGTTGTAGGTAGTTCCTTAATTTCTGAACTACCAAGATTAATGTTAGGCAATAGTTTTCAATACTTTAGTGTCGAGTTTTTACATCAAGTATAGTTCTACTGAGATAGTAAAGGCTATTTTACTTCCTAACATCGTTCTTTTTGGAAAGGAAGGCACTCAGTGATCACTCTAAATCTGTCCCATAGAGTTTAAGTGGTCTTCCTTCAACATGTAGAATTAATATCAGTAGACTCAAGAGATATTTCTTGAGGGTATAAAATGCTTCTTGGTAGTCTTTATTCCATTTATAGGTGACTCCCTTCATCATTAATCAGGTGGAGGGAAAACACTTTCCTTCCAAATTGGTGATAAAGTGCCAAATATTGGCTAAGTGTCATTGTATTCCTCTTAATTCTTTCAAATATCCAGGAGGTGACAAACCAAGGATTGATTTTGTTTTCTCATGATCAACTTTGATACTATGATGGTGTATAACGATGCCAAGGAACTTTCCTGAGGCTACCCCAAAAGCACATTTTAAGAGGATCATCTTCAAACTGTGTTGCCAAATTTATGGAATATGGTCTCCAAATAAACCAAGTGATTGGAATGTCATCTGGATTTGACCACCAAATCATCCACATAACATTCAAAAAATTTACTTATTAAGGGTTTAAAGATATAGTTCATGGAACATTGGTATGTTGTGCCTACATTATTTAAGCCAAAGGGCATTACCTGATAGAAAAACACACCTTGAGGGGCTTTGAAGATTTTATATTCTTCATCTTCTATAGAAAAATGGATTTGATTATACCCAGAGTATCCATCCATGAAGGAAAGACCTTCATATATAGTCATTGCATCAATTAAAAGCTCTGTAATCAGAACTGGAAAAATCATATTTAGGACAATGTTGTTTAAGATCTCTAAAATCAATGAATCCTGTAATTTGAACATTCTTCTTTTTCACTGGGACAATGTTGGATATCCATTTGGAATATTGAACTTCCCTGAAAAATTTATCCTTTATATGCTTATCAACTTCAAATTTAATTTTAGAGGCATGATTTGGGTGTGTTCGTCTTACTGCTTGCTTGAATCCACGATCTTATTCTGGAAAACCCAAATGATGGGCGGCTACATCCGGATTAAGTCATGGAATTTATGTATAATTCCAAGAAAATATATCTTGATTTTGCGTTAAAAATGAAGAATGCACCACTTTCTCTTCAGAGGTCATGGAGGCACTAATTATATTAGGGTGTGGATCTTCTTCTGTACCCAGATTTATTTCTCTAAGCTCATCCATGGTGCCAGAGACACCTTCTGAAAATGCTGGAGGAGCATGCCCAAGATCTTATTCTTCTTCATTACGTGTTATCTCTTATATTTCCTCTATCATAGTAGATGATGTGAAAAAACTCCTAGAGTTAGAGTGGGAGTCAATATTTGAACATTCTGAAGAAGATGCCACCATATCTAACCCTACTGACGATGAAGGGTCTTCCTATGGTAATAAAGAGGGAATGATGGATTGAGAATCAACATCTTTTTATTCCTCTATAATTTCTAAAATTTCTTCTACTCATATTAATGAAGTAGAGGATTTATATAGTTTATTAGATGAAATGAAAACATCTCAATTTAGTCTTCCATTATTTCATGGTGGATCAATAGTTTATCCCATGTTGTTTGGATCAATGTTCATAATTGACATTATAGAAGTTATTGGATGAGTTCTTGGATTTAGGTTTTCCTTTTCAATTTGATTAATACATAACACATAATTTGTACTCAAATGCATGAATGGATTTTCTAGGATCTTTTCTAGTCCATTCGGTGCATTAACTCTGGTTATTTTTTTTATGTAATTCATTACTTTTGTGTGATAAAATTATGCCTGAATGTATTGAGATTCACACATTTTGAATGGATCCTTGTCACCATACAGTGTCCTGATTTTACCATTAAAATAGTACTTAATACATTAGTGGTATGATGAATGTATGGATGCATGTTGATGCATCCAAGGCATTCCAAGTATAATATTGAAGGTTGTGTCCTAATGAACAACAATGAAATCTGAATTAGACATAAGATCTCTAAACTGAGTTTTGAGTGTAATCTCGCCCAGAGGTTCTTGATCATTCTTATCATAAGATTGTAACATTAAATTCAAAAGAAATAAGTCAGATTCAGTCACGACCAATCGATGAAGTGTATGAATATGAATGAGGTTTACTCTGTAGCCATTATCAATGAAGGCTCGCCAGATGTCTACATCTTTGACTTTTCCAGAAAAATAAAAGGGTCTAATATTTCCATGTACAACATCATCTACATATTTATCTATATAATACATGGATTCATGACATTATGTAGGATCATTCTCTATATGATAAACCACAGTAGCAGAAACTTAATTTTCAAACACTTGAGGACCTGACAAAGCCTCAATAAGTGGTTCTCTATGGTCTTTTGATAGATTCAAAGCATCTAGAAATGATAACTTGGCCGATACTTGGGCCAATTGTTTCAAGACATCATACTTTTGGTCCAAAGGTCTACATTTCCCAACATGGAGATGCAGTTTTATAGGTGCTTTGGAAGTTGATTCTTCTGATGTAGTTGTATCCTGTGTCGCAGCAGAAGCTAGAAATACTCCTGACTTTAGTAGATTAGTCTGACTAGATCTATTCACTTGCTGAGAAGAAGATGGAGTGACTTCTAATAGGTCTTCCAAGATAATTTTTTTAGAACTGAACCTATATTTCATGGAAGAAACTCTTTATTTATGTTGATCCCACTAAAGGGCTCTTCTACAAGTTTCTTCCGTAGATATGGTTCGAGTAGGGGTAGAGTTAAAATGGTAATTTCTATCATTCCCACTTCTTCCCCGGTATCCTCGAGCTTGGCATCTTCCTCTATTTCCACAATTAGGTATAAGGAATTTCAGCTTATTATAATCAAAATCACCATTGGAATAAAGATTCATTAAATGGATAACGTTGACATAACCAAAGATCAATTCTTCATCTGATGAAGATTCTTCTTGATGAGTTAATTTTGGTTGTGTCGTTTGGCAGGGCGGTGCCCGTGCTTTTGAAACAGTTGGCATGAAATCTTCCAGGGTTAAGGACAAATTTGTCCTAGATGTGATCTTATATTCTTTTGACTTATCTTTTTCCTTCTAACCATCTCTTTTATTTGAGGATCAAACTTTTTATTATGATGGTTTTACTATATTGGAAATGGAGGAAGACACAATTGGTTGTTTCAACTGTGTTCATAAAATGGCATGAGTCTGGTTAATCGTTTTCCAAATCATCCAATAATCATATTCCTACACATTTTTACTTTTGACTTCCTGTCATTCGCCTTTTTCCTCTGGATCGGTAGTAGTAACACATTCTACTTGAGCTGATGAACTTTTTGTCCAGATTCTACCATATTTCGTAGGAGGTCCTTGAAAACAAAACATTCCTAGATGGGATTCCCTAACATCTATGGAAAAGGATAATAATTCTAAAGATCATCATCTCATTATTTATTTGGTTTCTTCAACCTTGTAAACTGAACCAAATGATTTTCCAAAGCTGATATGAAGTAACCAGGAACTTGTTCATTCTGGAAAGAATAAAATTTGTTTTTTAATTCCTCAAATTGTTTCGAATTTGATCTATTTGATCATATTGATAAAGAGGTTGTTGATGCTGATGCCTAGGAGGTGGATCCCTTCGGTATGATGAAGGTCTTAAAGTATAAGTAGGTACATGTGCCTGCATGAGTGTAACTATAGAAGCTTCTGCCTTTCCTATCCTCCTCCCCGAAGCTAATGGAATTACATGAGTTTTAGCCTTAGTTTCTATAATAGAGTCTTCTATCTGTTGAGTGATTGATGTTAGGTCACAAAACCCAACTATGTATTTCACATGGATCAATGGTGTGCATAACTCATCACGCATATTTTCCACAGAAATTGGCAGCAACACTTCTTAAGGTAGTACTAGACTTAAGTAATATGTTAATACTTTACATCGCGCAAAGAAATATAAAACTCTTTAATTATAACTTTTTTTAGAATTGGTAAGATAAAAAACTATCATATTTGGTAGTGTTTAGCTAAATTGAAGAAGGAATTTCTGATGGAGAACTTCCCATCCAGTAATTGATCGAGATTGTAAACTTGTATACTAGACAAAAGCTGGTCCCTGTAATGATAGCACAAAACACCTAAGCTTTACTGTTTCTTGTTATTAAGGAGTTCCCATCATGGGATCACAATGAGAAAAAAAATGTGTTAAGTGCTATTCTGGATCTCCTAAACCATTTAAGATTAGGAATAAGGTATTCACAAAATTTGGTGGGGGAGGAATTGCATCCACCCATTCAGGGTAAGCTCTATTTTCCGACTGAATTGGTGCACGTCGTTCCTCCATAGCATCCAATCGAGTCTTTAATGCCTCAATTATATTTATAATCATTTGGGGAACATCTAGATGAGCTGAAACCTATGCAGGTATAGTAATTAGAGCTTGATATGGTGCAACGACTAAAAAAACTACTGGTGGTGGTGCTGATATTTGCCTTGGATAACCCACGAGAACAGGCCTATCAGGATATGTCTAATCCTTCCTTGATTGTGTACCCAATTTTAAAAATTCATTATCTGCACCTGTATTTACTACAAATACTCTTTTTTGAGGAGCTCTTATAGGATGTGAAAGTAGAGAACCTTCCTGGGGAGTATGTTTAGTAGAAATACTACTTTGAAGTAACATTGTATTGAGTCTTTTTAAATCCATCATTTCCACTTCTTGTAGTGAAAATCTCTCTTCAAGCAAAAGAGATTGACCTTATCCAGTGGAAAAGTGATATGTAATATGAATTTTTCATTTCTCCTTGTCAGATTCCATTTATAGGGGTGGGATTTGGTTATTTGAAGGCATAACTAGATTCTGGGTAAGCCTTTGATTTCGGGTACACAAACCTTCTTCATTTTACTCAGTGTGTACTTTATTATGGACAAGAATTTCATCTTTTGATTCCCCTGAACTGGACTCATTTTCTAGAATATCTTCTGCAGTGGTGTTAATGACATTCACTAATACATAATTCATTGATGACATTCTATCAGTATTTTTGTAAGATCATCTCCCTCTGTATCTTCCATGAGATCATATTATCCTATATGATGAATTATAGAGAACTGTTTTGCGAAAAATAACCTAAAGGGAATCAATAGATAGTTTAGTTGTATACTTTCTTTGTGGCTTCTTCCCTAATTGGGAGAAAACTGACTTCTGTTGAGGAGGGCATTGCAGATGTGAAAAAGCCTCCAGCCCTGCAGGCTGGGGTTGTTCTTATTCTTCTTCTTCAAATCTCGGAACATTGTTTAATGAATTTTAAGGCTAAGTTAAATGATCCCAAATCCTTACAAGATGGGGTGATTCTTGAACTGCTATGGGTGAAATTCGTGCAACTGCTCTTCTGATTTTGCAAATTTTGGTTCAGACATTAGCTGGGTGCATTATCCGACAACCACTCAAATCACCTATTTCGGAAGATCACTTTTATATTTAAGAAATTTTCATTCTCTAATTCCTAACATCCTCTAAGAAAAACACCTACTCCAAATTCTCATATGCTTGATGTAAAAATAACTCAACAACTTCTTTTCATTGGGAATGACTCTGATGAGAGCTGGTTGAGACCTGTTCTTGAGCGTACATTCAATTACATACAAAATCTATTGATTGTGGATGACCATGGGAAATAACATTGCATGAGACCACTTTTGGAGAACGTTGCTGATTTTGGAGTGTAGTGAAATTCAATTCTCCATGTGCAGGTCATCCTCTGATACGAACACTAGATGGGGAATTATAAATTAATTGACTTAGCCTCTTTAAATCATTGGGGCATGAATTCTAAAGGATTCTCTGCAGTTTTTCAACCATTGGATGTTGAGAAACTAAGAGAGACGCCAATTCAATTTGGAATTGCAACCCTTCTATTACCTTAACATGATTTTGATATTCATCATATTGTAATACTTTTGTTTTCAAATGAAGAAGAGTATTCCATAAGTTGAGCCAGATATCCTGAATGCAATATTCTGAAATCAATTCTAGAATGTTATACTGAGAATTTTCCAAATTCTAGAACATGACTGGTACTTCTCCCTTGGACAATTGTTTCCTCATGTTTAACACATCTTCATCATCTTTCACTAGATGTTCCTCCAATTGGTCTGAACTAAGTGGATGCTCTGTATTAGAAGACAAATGACCCAAGGGAGGTTTATAGAATGAAAAATCCATTAAGATGTCTTCTAGTTGAGAAAGTGTTTCACCTGTCAATGACAAGGCATCACAAATGACTAGCCTTGTGTTTGCAAGTGCCTCAAGATTGGAGGGATTTCTCGTAGATACATTATAAATTATAGAATTTTGTTGACAATGAGAAATACTACTATGGAGAGGAATTTCATAGAAAATTCCATCATGGATAGGAACACCATGGTATATTACATCAAGGGATAAATCTTATTGCTCTTTGGTATTCTGACCATATAGAGAGTTTCTTTGGCTCTCATCCAGTGATAGGTGCTCTAGATTGACCAAATTCTCATGAAATAAAACTTCATGATGAAGTATCCAATGAGGAACTTCATAATTAATACTAAAACTCTCATAAATTGGTAATCATAGGATATGATCTTGAGCTACAAAAAATAAATTTATGAGGGCTTCAAGAACTCCAGCATTAAGAAGAGCCAATTGTTGCTTGACTCTTGATTTTCCAACAGTGCTTGGAGAGACTTATACTTAGATGTTATCTTATAAAATTTTGGGGACACTTGCAGTGAAAAGTGGTTATCATGGGAAGGTTTATGTGCCAGCCTTGGAGTGGTTACTAGAATGGATTGATTTTCTCTAATTAGAAAGGGTGTATGTCCCTGATCTTCTTTTCCATATGATATGGGGAAGTATGCCCCATGAACCTCTTAGACTGGAAAAAATGTATGTATCTATTTTGGGATGGTATGATGACGTGTCATCCCATGTGTGGGAATATATTTATGTGTTTATTCCCCTAGTAATGCTGAAGTAGTTGTTATAATATCCCGACAAGATTCTAAAATATGGGCAGGGATTTGCGTCCACCCATTCACCATTGATAAGATATGTTTGGTGACTTCAGCGGCCAGAACAAGAATATAAATCCATTCCGTATCAAGATTAGGTGTATATTCCTACTCCTTACCTCCTTTTATTTTCAATGGGTATTGTCAGTACTCATGCATGGGGGAAAAGAATTGGATCTGCCCCAAATTTTCCGTCGAATCTTTTCGAATAACTTCTCTGGGTGCTACCAAATGAGACTGTTGGAAGACTTGAGGAATATTGTTAGGTGTATGTTCTTGATAGAAATTTCCTTTCAAGTATGGTTGACAAAATTTCTTTAATACTAGCAGAGTATACTACTGGAATAATTGGTTATTGAAAACAAGTGTATGTTTCTGTTTACCAGTTTCCACCACATTAGATTGACAGACTTATTTAAATGCAGTCAGGTGAGCCAGATGAATGGATGATAACTTGTAAGTAGGTGTGTGTGCCTATTCATAGTACTCTAATGGATTTATCTAGTGGGATTGGTGGGTTGCTGCTAGATGAGTATGGTGAGTAGCAAAAATAGGACGGACTGCTGTATGTTCCTGCTCATTTTTTTCTACCAAGTTAAATCTATGGGATTTTCCAGAAGGGGTAGAGGTAAGAACCTACTCCCTATTTAATGGACATTGTCCCATGCATTTTCCTTGAATTCCTGGGTCTTAGAGACAGGGGCCGAACTTCCAGAGAAAACACCCCCATCATGTTGGGGGTTCACTATCGTGCGATTCTGCTGACAGCGATTGCTGGTGGGAGTCCTCATGAAAGACTCCTGCATTCTTGAGTTGAAGCCTTGAGTGGCCTATTTCTCCACCTCCCTATAGTATGGGAGGGATTGATTGTTGTGTTTTGGGGATAAGGACCCGAAACGGTTGAAGACGGTGGTTGGAACCATTTTCTTCATGATCATTGGTCGTTGTTGGCTAGATGATCGAGGATTATTATTGACTCTGAGGGCCTGTTGAGCAGCCTCCAAAGATGGGATTGTGCGGTGCCGACTATATTACATTAGTAGCACATTAGAGACCTAGCTTGGAAGATTCTAGTTTGGTGATGACGTCCTTCCCATGGATAGGGATCCATCTTGAGCAGTGTTCGAGAGGTTCAAAGATTTTTTGTTGAAGAAATCCATTTTAGAGTGAACTGAATTCTGAGAAAAACTGGAAACAAAAAAACTCCATTAAAGTAAAATCTTTTTAGATGGAAACATGCATGATTGATTCCATTGATTGGCCTTCATTTATCAATTGATATGGGCCTAACATGTGGGTAACATTATTAACTTGGTTAAGGATTCACCTCGGGTTAACCATTTTGGTTTCCTGGGTCCTTGAAATGTGTATTCTAGTTTTAAGAATTACTGCTTCTAGGTGGTTTCCATTGGATTTATTTATGGAACCAGAAACATCCAACAGTTCTTTATCCAAAGAGGACCTACTTACCAAAGGTAGGAGTTCGTTAAGTTTAAACTTTACGATACTTAGGAACGTACATTGGTCGAGATGATGGGTGGTCGGACTCATGACACCCTTTTGGGGGGAATTATTGTCTACTCTGAGAATCTGTTTTCAAATTTAAGATATTTTCACAAATCCTTATTAATTCACTAAGCATGAAAAAAGCTTCCCTTTGAATTTAAAATCACTTATTAACATGTGTAAAATTTATAATCATCAGTATGTAGTCAAGGTTCTTCATTATTGGAGATATCCATATGTATTCGAGGTTTTACATAAATGGTATCCTCTAATATACTGCTTAGAGATTCTTTTAATCATCATTGTGATGATATAGGTTTTTAAGCCACTCAGTGGGCACTCAGGAATTTATTTTTATCTAGGGAGATGATGGTTTGGTTTGATTTTGTGATCGTTCCCATAAGATGGGCTACCTGCGTATCCTTGTGAAAGGAATCAGAACCCTTATAGTTCGGTGCCACTGAATGGGACACATTATACCTTCTAATGTCATGTGATAAGGACCTAACCATACAATTTAATGACACGTGGTATAGAAATCAAAGAGAAAGGTGGTTATTCAAAACATAGTGTGGGACTTATGCTAAAGCAGCCCAAGGAAGTTGGAAAGAATATGGGTTTCCAAGTAGAATCAGACCCTATTGGGAATATGGACCAAGGATAGCAGAGTTGATTTAAGACATTGGGTTTGAACTTCAAGGAGGATTCCAATGTATCCAATATAAATGTGAATCAAAGCCCACGTAGTTTGATAAGCCTCATTGGAGAGTATAGTCCTTTAAGAGAAAGGAATTTGAGATTACTTCTTGAAAAGGATGTGTTGGTTACTTGAGGGTTTAATTCAGGGATTATTTCTATGAAGGATGCCCAGATTAAGGGAATTAGGGTTATATCCCTAAAGAGGATATCTAGTGAGCTTGTGCCATGAGAGGGATTCCTACATATCCCAATTATGGGTGGAATCAGAGTTCTTATAGTTTATTCAATTATTCAAATGTTTTGACCATGAAAAATCTCTAATCCCACATGAGTCATGAACGGTGTGATAAATAAGAGGATGTAAAAGATTCAATAAAAGTACTTGCACTTTCAGTTTTTTCCTCCTACACTATTGGAAGAGGGTATGTAGAAAGTGGAAGAGGGTGAGGTGACCTGGGAAGAGGGCGAGGTGACAAGCCTTCCCTCTGTTCTCTTCACATTGGAAAAGGGTACAATGGAAGGATGAAATAATGAAGGTTATAAGCTTACAATAGGATGGATTCCCATGGTGACAAAGCCCAACTAGTGAGGGAAAGAGTAATAAGAGTCCATGTTCCCATATATCCTCTGGTCTTTGGAACCGAAGAGGAGTGGAGGAGCATTGATGTTACCTCTTGCAAGAAAAGTTATGGGCTTATGCCAGGATGGTTTCCCTAAAATTGATCCTGGTTGGGGAGGGTGAATTATCCTTTTCTTTCATGGAAAATAAAGTGTGGACCATACCTTCCCTACCAGTGACCTGAGGTTCCGGGTCTTAGAGATGAAAAGGGAGGATAGAACCCAAACTTTAATCCTCCAAACTGGGAACTTCCCAACACTGTTTTTGGGAGAAAGGTCCATGTGATTGTGGATATATAAACCCACAGACACTCCATAAATCCTAACCCCATTGTAAAACAAATGTGGGAAACCTCTGACTATGGAAATACAAACCCAAATAAGAGACACGCTAATGTGCCTTTCCCAAAGGTTTGATATGTCTGGAGGTTTTGGTGGAGGCTTCAACTTAGTACCTTTTAGATAAGGAAAACAAGGAAGGAGATACCCTTCCATGAATGGATTTTAAAGAGGGTACTTGAGTTGGTATGTGGGATTTATACCAAGATCTGTTGCATAGGTACCTCCCTAAAGTATCCCGCGCCGGTACCCCGCGTTGATATACCGCGCAGGTATACTACACAGGTAGGTTGCACAGGTAGGTTGCATAGGTATGCCACGCAACTATGGAGCGCAGGTATTCCGTGCAAATGTGGTGCGTAGGTATGCCGCACAGATGCGACTGAAGAATGTGTTTTACATAGGGGAACCAGATCTATGTAAAAAATTGTAAAAGACTTTCAAAACATGCTTACCCCATTTAGTTATCTCTTCTGTTGGGTTTTAGAGAGCTACTTGAGACAGTTTGAGGGATCTAAGAGAAAGAGACACACAATGGGAGCTTCAGAGAGTCTTTTGAATTTTTTAGTCCTTGAAATGTGGAGCCCAAGGGCTCTATTTATTGGCACAGATGGTCCTGGTCGAAAGAAGTTTCATCCGCACAGGTACTCTGCATAGGGGCATATAAATTATTCTTCCATGGAGCTCTACCGCAGAGTTCTATCGTGTAGCTCTGTCGTGCAGGTCTATCGCGTATCTCTTCTACGCATGTCTTTTGGAGTATTTGACTTTCCTTGAACTCTTAGAACCTTGTCTTGGGCTTTTGAAATATCCATAGCGATCCTCATTATTTTTTGTATTCTTAAGTAGTGTTAACAAATACTAAATGATTTTCATTGGTGAGTAAAAAAATCCATAGAGGAGCATCCACAAAATGTAGTATCTCTGTCATAAATCACAAGATGTTTTCTACATAATTTTTCATTTGATTAATGGCCTCTTGATCTCCATCAGCTTCCTGTTGAAGTTTTGTTAGCCGAACGGTCTCATTCTCTTCAGCATAACGAATAACATCTTTATCATCTACAACAAATTTTGCGTTATCTTTCTAGAAATCTCCTTTTGAATCATGAAATTATTCAATCTACCTTGTAACAATATCCACCACTTGTTAAATATGTATCTACTAAATTTAAATTTATTTAATTTTATTCTTAAGATCTATCAACTTTGCATTATGATTATCTTCAACTTGGGATAATAGCACTTGGAATTCATCAATTTTGGTCACTAGTATTCCTTTTATCAGATATTGCTGATGTTTTTGTTCTTGATCCCTTTTTCAGATAATCTCTTTCACAGCAATATGAATTTCATGGTATTCAAAACTGTGAAATCCCAACGTAATGAAAAGTGATGAAATTTGTTGAATTTGTTAGGGTACTTCCTCAAGGGAATTTCAGATATTATTCCCCATATGTTTTTTCATGCCTTGCGACATGAAAGATGAAGAGAATTTTGTAGCTCAGAATCTGATTCAGAATTGCTATTGTAAAGAGGAATGTATTACAAGATTAATGCACTTAATGAAGTTCTATGTTCTGCTCTTTCCTTGATAGTGGTTGCTTCACTTCTTAATATTGTTTGAGATGATGCAAGAACTTCACCTCCATACCTAGCCACTGAAGTTGATAATCCTATATGGTGAATTAAAATTATGGTTATGGTTAGTTGTAAAAGGATAAAAAGAGTGATCATAATCAAAATATCAGTAACCCTTAACCAACAATAGGTTGGCATCTTGAGAAGAATCCTCCCCAATATTCTCAAATTCAACAGTTTTGGTTGATGTCTTTTAGTGGGGAATGATTTTTTTAACCTGCTCAGGATCCTATGAATGAATTTTTGGAAGATTTTTTGTTTCAATATTCACCTAATAAAACATATCTGCGATGATGGGATTAATAGTGATATCAACGCTTTCTTCAGGCATCATCACTGCAACATTTTCTTTAGATGGAACTATATATTTTAACTGATCATGGTTATAACATTAATAATAATAATATTTATAGGATTAACAATAAAAAAACTCACATCCATTTGGTTCTATACAAAGAAATTCAAAATCTTCTAATGTATTTGGAATATTAACGCGTTCTAATACTTATTCAAAATAAATTTCGAGATTCATCAGAGCATCCAATAATATCCCAAATCCCATGTTATTCTCACCCATGGGAGCACATAGAGTGGTTATTTCGTGACCCTCCTCTGACAAATTTTTACCCCGACCAACTTCCTCAGTAACAGTTGTGGGTTCATCATTAGTTGTCGTAGGATTTTCTGTTGCATGCAATGGACCTAAAGTATCAAAAAGTGGAAGTTATTTGTTGTTACATTTAGTTTCTCATGAATCACTTCTGATTTACCAAAGGTATCCTCTATCAAGGTAGTAGGGATAGGAGAAATGTTGAAAACAAATGTAGACTCTTTTGGCCTAAATATCTCTTCAGTAAAATGAATCACTAGGTTGGTACGAATTTGATCTTCTTTGGAAGCACCCCCACAGTGCCTTAAGGATCATCCATGATTTCTCTAATAGAATAAATAAAAGAATCTCCTGTAGTTCCATGAAGTTTAAACACTTTCTATGAATAATGATAAAATTCATGTTGTCAGGAATTCTTACCACTACTAAGAAAATGTTTAACCACGATTTTCATTCTTCAATGTTTCTATTTATTCTCCTTCTTGGGAGGACTTGCATCATCATCTCCAAAATCATGTATTGGAGACCACAAGACCCTTTCTATTTTACCCTTTATGGATATTGTCCTAGAGATATCTCCCCTACTCTATAGGGTGATCTAATAACTTCAAGTGTAGTACCAAAAGGTTTATATTGTGGTGATGGAACTTCAGTCAGTTTTCCTTTAGCCAGCTGTAAGTTAAAATGATATTTCCCCTGATTAACAATGCGTTGACTAAATTAAAATATCAAAGCAGAAAATAATGTGAGAAGAAGAAAACTTACATCTTCAAAATCAACAAAATCATGCCATTATTCATCTAATGAAAGGTCAATCCCTTCTGTGTCACCACAATCTATCATCTCTTTCACTCATTTTGTGGTGTGAATTGATTCATCAGTTGCATATATGAGTATGTCCAGTTATCATATATATGTTCTCACTTTGTCAGGGTTGTTCATAAAAAGAATATCAGAAGATGCTTGTAGATCCTCTATCCCTAGAATACGTAACCATTCACATAAATCTATCTATGTGGTTTTAGCATCACAATGAAATATTTTCCATGTTTTAACTACCCTTGGTCATTGTTGACGCTCCTTTCGTCACAGAATCTAAAGATCGGAAAAGGGAATATCTGAGCTCAAAGTGATTAATCCTTTGAAGAAACATCAAAAATCGATAAAGGGATGAAAAAGGAGAACATTGCCCATAGGTCGCGCAAGTTCCCTCTTGGTCGCACAAGTACACTTGCGCGCCGCCTCAACACTTGCGCGACTACTCATGGTCGTGCAAGGGACTTGCGCGACATATCTGGTAACCGCCCAGTAACCGCCCAAGGTCTTCTTTTTCCTATAAATAGACCCTGTGGGCCCCCCATTTGGGAGGATCTTTTTCCAGAAACTCGGATTAAAGCTCCCGACGCCCAAGTCTCTTCTTAAAGCTTCCATAACACTTCTAAGGTAATTTCTTACCTAGAATGGAAGATCTAAAGAGAAGAAGGAAGGCCTAAGTGTTGAAACTTATCAAACACTTGCGCGCCGACTTAATTCCTTCAATATAACTTGCGCGTCCCTCTTCTGGAAGAACCTCAAGAGGATTGTAAAGGGTTTTCTAAAGAGTCGCTCAAGTAATTCAACTCTGGTTGAAAATCGCGCAAGTATCCCTCATGTCGCGCAAGTATACTTGCGCGACCAGTACTTGTGCGCCGCCGCAGGACTTGCGCGACTTTTAATACTTGCGCGCCCCTATCTTTTTTGGGTGCCCATCTTGCCCATTTTACCCCTCTTAAGCCATTTCACCTTTCCTATTCAAGATTCAGTCCTCAAGATACTCTTCAAAGCCATTTTATGGCATGATTTCTTGATTTGACATCCTTATCTGAAAGGAATTCTGTGAAATATCTCTCAAAACCTAGTGATTTAAACATCTTTATGTCACCAAAGATTGAGATTTCATTCATTCAACCTCATCCTTTAAAGATGAGAGAATCCTTAACCTGAGTCTCCTTTTCAGGAATAAGACTCAGTCATAACCTTGGGATTCCTTTTTAGGAGTAAGTCCCAAGACCCCTAACCTGGGCTTCCTTTTTAGGAGTAAGTCCCAGTCATAATCTTGGGCATCCTCCTCAGGAGTAAGCCCCAATCAAGTCCTCTAATTTTGGGCATCTTTCTTAAGAATAAGCCCCAACCTCAGATATGGGCATCCTCCTCAGGAGTAAGCCCCAAACCTTAATCCTTAACCTGGGTCTCCTTTTTCAGGAATAAGACTCAGTCATAACCTTGGGCTTCCTTTTTAGGAGTAAGTCCCAAGTCCCCTAACCTGGGCTTCCTTCTCAGGAATAAGTCCCAGTCATAAACCTTGGGCATCCTCCTTAGGAGTAAGCCCCAAGCCTTAATCCTTAACCTGGGCTTCCTTCTCAGGAATAAGCCCCAGTCATAAGTACCCTCCTAACTTGGGCATCCTCCTTAGGAGTAAGCCCCAAGATTAGAGTATTCAAATCTCCATAAAGCACATATACCTTTATGGACCCTGTTCCTGGATTTTCTCCCTAAAAGTGAATCCTAAACCTTCATCTATCTGGGCAGTCATCCATACATAAGCCCCAAACAAATTCTTATGATTGCATATTTCATGGCACAATTGTCTAAATTTTACCAATACCTCTTGTTTCTCACACCGAGCATGACTCACGTGAGCTTAGAGTGTAAAAGTAATTATGACATTCATCTTTGAGCCATCAATCATAAAACATCATACCCCATTCCTCGAACTACGTGGGTTCTGATTCCTTTTCCAAAACAAAGGATACGTAGGTAGCCCATTTATGGGTTCGATCCCAACTTTGAAATAATCTATGTCCTTCTGAATGACGATAAACTTCAAGTGCCCCACTGAGTGGCTTTAAAACCAGCCTGGTCATCATAATGACCAAGAGACTTTTATATAAATGTTTTGAAGGATACCATTGACCAAGAATCTCTAAACAGATATAGATGATTCTCTATTGATGAAGAACCTCGAATACATATAAAAGATTCTCTAAATTTCTTGCATATTTAATCATTGATTGTTAAAACTAAAGGAAATCTCATTTTATACTTGGTAATATAATAAGGATTCACGAACATAACTTAAATCTATAAAGAGAGTCCCGGAGTAGACAATAATTCCCCTCAAAAAGGTGTGATGAGTCCGACCTCCCATCCTCTCGACCAATGCAAATTCCTAAGCCTCATCAGTCCACAAGCTAATGAGCGCCTGCCTTTGGAAAGTAGGTCCAAACGGATGTGGAATCATTGGATGTTTTCGGTTCTACGAACAAACCCGCTAGAAACCGATCGGAACGTTTGAATCTCCTGTCCAGGAGGTCATCCCCGTAATCCGTGTGGAAACAAAAATGGTGAACCCGACGTGAATCCTTAACCAAGTTAAAGTGATGTTCTTCTTATCTGTTAGGCCCCTTGGGCCAACAAGGCAATCATTGATATATGATCATCCAAAAGATGTAGTAGCCGGATTCATCTTGATTATGTCTGTTATATGGAATAGGCACTCTTTTCTCAAGATCTTCTGCAAAAATGGCTTTCCTTAAATTCACCCCTGTGAATACTGCTGCTGTGAACACCTCTACTGTGAGGTCTGCTGCTGTGAAAACCAATGCTGCTACTCCTGCTGGAACGTCATCCGCTCTGAGGATGACCTCACCAACTCAGTGTCTTCAACGCTGTGTTTCTAATGCACTGGTTAAGGAGTACCGTCGCAACGGTACTATCCCAACTCTGGAGGCCGCTCGTCAAGCCCTCCAAGTTAACAACTCTACCTGGTCGTCCGGACAACGGTGACCAGCAATCAAGAAGCAGGCGGTGCTGACTACCGTCTCTAACCGTTTCGGGTCGTTATCCCCGGAACGCAGTTTCCATTCACTCCCTTACTCCGAGGAAGTGAATGAGCAGGTCCCGCAGGACCTTAATTCAAAAAGACAGGAGTCCTTCTCAAGGGCTCCCATCAACAATCGACGCCATACTCGTGCGGTAGTGCGCCCTCAACATGCTGAGGGTACCGGCTCCAGGCATTCAGCTCAGGTTCCTCGAACCCGAGCAGGCAAGATGAATCACCAGAGACGGAATCCGGTTAACAATAGGCAGGTTGTCATCCCTGCCATCTCCGGAGAAGTCCACCAACCTAACTTGGTGGCAAATAACGAGCAGGCAGACACACCTGTTCGTTTTAATCCCGCTGTCCAGCAGACTCGTCTGGCAGCATCAAGCCGATCCCGCCAGGCAATTCCGGCGGAGTACCATAGGCAGGAACATACACCTGCTTATACATCAGCAGTTAGTCAGCAGGCTCGTCTGACTACATATGATGAATCTCGTCAACCGCGTTTGGCGAAGTGTAATCAGCAGGCACATACACCTGCTAATACTAATCAAGCCTACCAACAGTCTCGCTTGGTAGCGCACGGAGAAGTCAGTCGGAAAGTCCCGACGACAAACAGGAGGCAGACTAAACTCTCTACCTCCACACTTGAGTACTGTCAGGATTCACTGACAGGAAAAGGAGGACAGGAGCAGGCACATACACCTACTCCAAGCCCGGAATGGACGTATATCCCCGTTCCGGCGGCTGAAGTCACCAAACATATTTTGTCAATGGTGAAGGAGAAGAAGCAAATTCCTGCTCATATTCTGGATGCTTGCCAGGATATCATAACAACTTCAGCATCATCTCAGGGACAGACACATAAATCTATCCCTAGCAATGGAGTGACACATCAACGATTCACTCCGGAACAGACACACACATCTGTTCCAGTCCAAGAAGGGTTATGGGGCATACTCCCCCATATCATACGGACAACCAAGTCAGGCACATACACCTGATTTGAGCGATGATCGTCAGCCTAACCTGACCATCTTTCCTGATCAGGCACATACACCTGCTCAGAGCAATCACTTTCGTCATCAAGTGGTTTCTAAAGCGAGTAAGAAGGCATCTAAGAAAAAGATCCGCCCAGCACAGTCAGGAGATCAAAGGCCAATCTGCAACAAGGCCTTGCTCGATGCTGGAGTTCTTGAAGCCCTCTTGCATTTATCTGTCGGAGTTCAAGATTCTACTCCCTCAGTTCCCAATAACGGGAACATTAATCCCAAAGGTCTTCAACAGAAACTTCCTCATGAAGACTTGCTTCATGAAAATTCGGTCAATCTTGAAGTTTCTTCTTCAGATGAGAGCCACAGGAACCCTCTGTGTGGTCAGAAGACCAAGGAGCAAGAGATCTCATCTTTTTCTGTAACCCATCATGACGGTCCTCCTCATGGTGATGAACTTCGCTGCGAAAGTCCTCTCCGCAGTAGTGATTCACATTGTCTCGAAAATTCTTCAGAAGGCAATGTAGTGACGAGAAAGCCCTCCTATCTCGAGGCACTTGCAAACGTAAAACCAGTCATGTCTGATGCTTTACTATCGGCAGGTGAAACTCTTTCTCCATCAGAAGATAGCCTGGGGTTCAGGTTATTCTCCGAACCTTCCCTGGGTCATTCATCTTCCAGCATGAATAGTGATTTCTCTACCAATCTTGTTGAATCCGATGAAGCAACAAGGAAACACCAACTCTGGTCCAAACAGGTAGAAGAATCTTCATTTAATGATAAAGAGGAAATGCTGAACATGAGGAAAAAACTGGCAAAAGGTGAAGTACCAGTCATGTTTTGGCCTTTGGCTGATTCCCAGTACGACATTCCAAAGATGTTGACGGATGATGGAATCCATGATATTCGTCTCAACATATGGAAAACTCTTTGTCAATTAAAGAAGAAGGTATTATCTTACGATGAATATGAAAATCATCTTAAGATAATAGAAGGGTTACAACGCCAGATTGATTTGGCATCTCTATCAGTCTCTCGGTATCCGAAGGCTGAAAAGAAACAGAGAACCCTTCAACGTTCATGCCTTGGCGCACTAAGAAGATTGCGTCAGTTAATTTCCAATGCTCCATCTAATGTTCATATCAGAGGATGGGGTGTTCACGGAGCACTACATTTCACAGTGCTTTCCGGTCAGCAAAGCCCGCCGAAAATGGTCTCATGCAATGTTATTGCCCATGGCCGGCCACAGTCAATGGGCTTTGTTCATAATCAAAATCTTGCTCGAGATCAAGCTTCCACTAGTTCCTCTAAAAATCAAGTATATAGAGAACAGGTTGTTGAATTGCTCCTACACCAAGCAGGCGAGAATATTGCACAAGCCTCTCGTCTGGAGCAAACACGTCATCAAATGACAGAAGTTTCGGAAATCATCCAACGGTCTGTTGAACCAGGTGATAAAAGTGGATACAGGTTAATGCATCCAGCTAATTTCTGAACTAAGATTCGCAAGATCAAGAGAGATTTCAAGAAGATCTCAGACATAGCATGTCAAGAGACACCCCAGCTTGCCAGATTGGGGACTTCTCTAACCCAACCCTCAGAGTCAACGAATGGGATTCGAGGAGTTGAGCGGAAGCAACAGGAACACCCCCAGTCCACTGGACTGGGGACTTTTTCAAATCTTCAATCCCTCCCTCAGAGAAAGTCAGTATTCTCTCGATTAGGGAATAAGACTCAAGAGGAACGAAGAGCCAAGATGTCAGGAGATTCTCTCCAAGTGACGGTTCTCCAAGAAATTCCTGAGGGATCAAGTCAACGGAATGCCATGTCTCATCATGGACATAGAAGGAGACAATATCACAGAAATGCTGATAGAAAGGATTCCATGCAATATGCATCCATTAATGTCATCAATGCCGTTGCTGCTGATTCACCAGATGAGGCTCAATCAGAGGGATCAGACGAAGAGGTTCCTGCTCAAGAAGTCGCGCACACAGACCTAAATGAAGAAGGTGTGCGCACACGTAATCAAAGGCTTACCCAAAATCTGGGTATTCCTTCAAGTAACCCACTTCCCCCTCTCCGAAAAGGATCCAATAAGGGGAAAGGAAAGAATCAGGTTACTTCTCACCCTTCCTCTGAAGGAGGTCAATCGCTCTCATTAGAGCAAAGATTTGCACAACAGGAGGAAGAAATGAAAGAATTAAGAAGGTTGAATGTAGAACTACTTCAGAGTAGTCTTCTTCTTAAGAATGCTGAAGTCCGACAGCCGAAAGAATTTTTTGTAACTACTGAGATGGATCAAGAATATCCTCCTTTGTCAGTACACCCACAGAGGTCTAATCCTACGGGTCAAACACAACAACGGTTGGCAGCACTACCATCAGTTGCAGCACCAACCAACACGTCTGTCCAAGCTCCATTCATTGCACCTACCCAAAACCAAGTTCAACCTGACGTTTCTCAAAAGTTAATAACTACTATTGAGTCATTAACAGCTCGGTTAGAAACTATGGAAGGGAAACGGGCGCAAGTTCAACCTGAAAAGAAAGTTTACCCTGAATGGGTAGATTCAATTTCTCCTCCATCCAGTTTTGGAAACCCTATTTTCCCTACTTTCAATGGATCAGGCGACCCTGAACAACATTTGACGCAGTACGTATCTTGTTGTGATCCTATGATGGGAACTCCAGAGCAGCAAGAAGCAGTGAAACTCAGATGCTTCGTGCGAACCTTGCAAGGACCAGCTTTTGTCTGGTATACAAGCTTGAAATCCCGGCCAGTCATCGGATGGGAGGATCTTCGTCAAAAATTCCTTCTTCAGTTTAGCTCAACTTTGCCAAAAACGACAGTTTTCGATCTTACAAACTGCAAGCAAAGGGATAATGAAAGAGTCTCTGATTTCATTGCTCGTTGGAAGGGATTAACGTATTCCTTGAGTTTATCACTCCCTCAGGAGGAATTGTTGCCAATCTGTGTGGCAAATTTGCGTGATGAATTACGCACGCCATTGATCCCTGTGAAATACACAGGAGGGTTTCGAGACCTTACTTCAATCACTCAACAGATTGAAGATTCCCTTATACAGGCTAAGGTTAAATCTCGTGTAATTCCATCAGCTCCAGGAAGAAGAATGGGTAAAGCAGAAACTGCTACAGTTATGCTTAAACAGGCACCTGTACCTATTTCTACTTCAAAACCTTCATCTTCTCGAAGGGCTCCACCTCCTGAACGCCAACAAAAAAGGCTATTTCGTCCAAATGATCAAAAAGATCAACGACGAAAACAATTTGAGGATATGAAGAGTAAAACATACTCTTTCCGAAGTGAGCAAGTTCCTGGTTACTTCATTTCAGCTCTGGAAAATAATTTGGTTCAATTACCAGTGCCGAAGAGACCAAACAAGGAAGGAGATGAAGACCGTCCCAATTATTGTCCCTTTCATCAAATGTTGGGACATCCCATCCAGGAGTGTTTTGTCTTTAAAGACCTCCTACAAAAGATGGTCGACTTGGGACAAGTCAAATTGAAAGGTTCTTCAGCTCATGTAGCGTGTATTACCGCTACAGATCCAGAGGAAGGAGGCGAGTGGCAGGAAGTCAAAAGCAAAACCGTGAAAAAATATGATGATTGGATGGTCAGAAAGACAATCAATCGGACCCATTCCATTTTGCGAACACAATTGAAGAAGCCAATTGTGTCTCCTACAAAAGCTGCAGTAAATCCTCCATCAAAGGACAAATCCTCAAAAGGGCAGCGCAATTCAAAGAAGAAAGATGAATCAGGAGAAGATGAGTATGCATCAAAGCCTAAATTGTCTTTGACTCTGGCAGATTTCATGCCATCTACTTCAAAGCAACGGGCACCGCCCCATCAAACGGCACAACCTAAACAGGCTAATCAGGCAGAGTCTTTATCAGACGAAGAGTTAATCTTTGGTTCTGTTTGATCTCAATGGATGGAGAACACATCACGACTCCAACCAATGCCAGATTTCTGAAGAAATATTTTGTATAAACACAAAATATGGCCCCCAGAACCAAGACTTACATTTGGTTCATACAAAAATGGTCCAGTATGACCTTAAACTACAACTACGTCCAGCATGACGATAAACTGTACGGTCCGTGCATATGACCTTAAACTATTCGCAATACGGTCCAGTATGACCTTAAACTGCACCATGGTCCAGTATGACCTTAAACTGCAAATATGTCCTACATGACACTAAACTGTATATGTCCGAGATGACATTAAACTATATGTCGTCCTTTCTATATGACGTTAAACTATACAGCAATGGTCCAGTATGACCTTAAACTACAACTACGTCCAGCATGACGATAAACTGTACGGTCCGTGCATATGACCTTAAACTATTCGCACTACGGTCCATGCATATGACCTTAAACTATTCGCACTTATGTCCCTGCAACATGACACTAAACTGTGCAGCACCAATAGTCCTAGCTACATGACTTTAAACTGTACAGCACCAGTTCGTCCTTGCTATATGACGTTAAACTATACAGCAATGGTCCAGTATGACCTTAAACTACAACTACGTCTAGCATGAAGATAAACTGTACGGTCCGTGCATATGACCTTAAACTATTCGCACTACGGTCCATGCATATGACCTTAAACTATTCGCACTTATGTCCCTGCAACATGACACTAAACTGTGCAGCACCAATAGTCCTAACTGCAAGACTTTAAACTGCATAGTCCCTGATTTTGTCCTACATGACAATAAACTGTATAGAAGTTCCTATATTATGTCCGAGATGACATTAAACTATATTTTGTCCGAGATGACATTAAACTATATTTTGTCTGAGATGACATTAAACTATATTGTGTCCTAGCAACATGACATTAAACTGTGTGACACTTCTATCGTCCAGCATGACGTTAAACTGTGTTAAGTCCCTTATTGTCCTACATGACACTAAACTGTATTTTGTCCGAGATGACATTAAACTATATTGTGTCCTAGCAACATGACATTAAACTGTGTGGCACTTTCATCGTCCAGCATGACGTTAAACTGTGTCAGTTCCCTTATCGTCCAACATGACGTTAAACTGTCACATTGGTTACTAATTCGTCCAGCATGACATTAAACTATAAAAAAGTCCCCAGAACTGATATCCTCATATTTGTTCACCTTAGTCCTAGTTACATGACTTTAAACTGTACAGCACCAGTTAGTCCTAGCTACATGACTTTAAACTGTACAGTAATGGTCCAGTATGACCTTAAACTGCAACTTCGTCCCACATGACATTAAACTGTGAAAAAGTTCTCTAAACCGTCCAGCATGACCTTAAACTGCATCATCCCTGGTCCATGTATATGACCATAAACTATTTGAAAATCCCTTATGTCCAGCAAGACGTTAAACTGTGACATCCTAACTACATGACGCTAAACTGTATAAAAGTCCCTCACGTCCGGAAAGACGTTAAACTATATAATCATCAAAAGTCCAGCATGACATTAAAACTGCACAATCCCCCTTTCGTCCAATATGACGTTAAACTGTATTGTCCCCATCGTCCTAACTACATGACGCTAAACTGTACAGAAAGTCCTTGATATGTCCTACATGACATTAAACTGTGCATCGTTAAGGTTTTTATTACCTCTTGTTTCTCACACCGAGTATGACTCACGTGAGCTTAGAGTGAACATCAACCATAACACTCCCTTTGGGCCACTAACCATGTGTAAGTCCCAACAACATTTTTTATTAGATCATTGTCCCAAAAACAATCTCTTCACATCGGTTCACCACCATCTCATATGATGTTGATTCGTGAAACCGCCCCTTGGAATCAATATCATTACATTGATTCACTTTCGTCCTTGTTATATGACGTTAAACTATACAACACTTTTGTCCGGTACGACAATAAACTACAATATTCTTTGATCTCCTCACTTGAGAGAGAACTATTATTGACATTGATTTTTCAATCATGTTTCATTTCAAAAAGACTACGTGCATACATGGTAATGCCTAAATTTTTTATCTCAGGTTAAAACATCATTGCACTAAAGTCCCCTTTCACCCTTCACATGTACGAACCAAATTTGTACAAAGGGTAATTATAGAACTACGTGGACTTGATTCCCATCCTTATGGGATACGTAGGAACATTCGAGTGTCCCTCGAATCCAGTCCCAAGTCTTTTGGGCCTAACCCCAAATTTCACTTTCAGTCCCTTGGCTGAAAAGTCCTCATGAAAACACACACTGTGTATTCATTATTATGGTCCGAATTCTATGACCCTAAACTAAGATCACTCATCCTTTCGTCCTGCACGACGTTAAACTACATTTCAAGAACTACGTATGGATTGATTCTCATTCTTATGAGATACGTAGTGAAGTCCAAAATTTCAATTTAGGACCCAGCCACAACATGATTATGGTTTTCATTGACCAATGTATCTCTATATACATTGGACAATACCCATCTTTATGTATTATAATCCTAACCTTAAATATTTTCAGATCTTCATAACCCTTTTCATGACTTCTAGTCACAAAAATGTCAAACTTCTGAGAATTTTTTTTCCTGACTATGCAGCACGTGCCCATAGGTGGCCTTGCATAAACAGTCCACATAAAAGACTTGTCAGCCAAGAGATGCTATTTATTTGACCATGCAGCCAATGCCCATAGGTGGCCCTGCATGTTTTCAACCCCCTAACGGGTTTGTTAAATAATAGTAACTTCATTCTTGGGAAGAATTCCTCTTTTTTCCTTATTTGTCTTAAATGACAGTATGTAGGGATCCGCAAAAAATAGCCATCCTTAACGTATTTTTCCCATATCCTTTTTCATGATCTAAAAGTATTCAAGTCTATGGTTTATTCTTCTTCCCTACGTTTGGGTCAGACCTTCGTAGGAGTGATATTCATCCAGTTCTTCGATATTCTTGTTTGGAAATATCTTCTCCATATTCAAGTACCTCTTTCCATACAACAAACTCTATGCTTTAGAAAATTTGAATCTTCATAAACTTTCACTGGCTTTTAGCACTAGGAAAGTAAATTTCTGGGAGTTCTTTTGCCTGACCATGCAGCACGTGCCCATAGGTGGCCTTGCATAAACAGTCCACATAACAGACTTGTCATCCAAAAGATGCTATTTTATTTGACTATGCAGCCAATGCCCATAGGTGGCCCTGCATATTTCAACCCCCTAACGGGTTTTGTTAAATAATAGTAACTTCATTCTTGGAAACTACTTCTTCTAATGCCTTTTAGCTCTTTTTTCATATCATTCCTCAAATTCAAATATTCTTAAGCCATAGTTTACATTTTTTCCCTCATACTTGAGTATGGTAAATATGTTTTCAGATAAATTGTCAAGGAATTGAATCCATTTTAATCCATTTTCGGTCAAAGCTATTTCAACCTTAAACATTAGCCCCTTTATGTCCGGCATGCATGACTTTAAACTGCCCACACAAAAGACAAAGGAACTCTGAATAAAAGTCAAGTTCCAGCTCACTAAATATACATTTTTTGTATGATTTAGATAATATTGAGCAGTTAAAAGATTAAAAGTTTGTAGGGTTATTTGTAATAACCCTAGTAAAAATCAAACTATGATTACTAAGCCCATTGGCTTAAGTAAATTTGAAGCAAGTAATGGAAGAATGCAAGTACAAATGATTGGAGACGAAAGTGTTTTTCATTGATACACAAGAGTTAGAAGGACATCCACAGATTGGAGTCTCTTCTCTTTTTCAAGAATTACAAGAGGCTTTCAACATAACACTTCATTTGATTTACGGCATCCCGAGCTTCATCAGCAACCACCTGGAATTCATTCATTCAACTGGAAACAAAAAAGAGTTGCAGTGATACCAGCTCTTCTTGGAACAATTGTAAAAGGATGTTCTTGAGTGCGGTTTGAGAAAATTTTCTGCTGATCAAACAGTGACTCTGTTTCTGTCCAAGAGACTTGGAAGATGGATACATGGATTTGAGAATAGAGCATTGGAAGTAAAGAGCCATTTGGAGATAGTACTCTTTTCAGATATTGCTCTAATACCATGTTTGTCTTCTCTCCACCAACCGGTAGTGGAAAACATTTCAGCCCATGGGTTTGCCATTTTCATACCTGCAAGGAAATGGCATGCAAGGAGAATTCGAAAGTTCACACCATTGTTGTTGCTCTTAATGCACAGCATAACCGAAATGAATGAGTAGCAGCGCAGCTGCATTTCAGGTGTATAGTTGTTTGCATTTGGAACATTGACTCCTTGCAAGTGACCATGACCACATAGAGACAGGTAGATGCTCTGTGGGAAATTAAGATGATATTTATTCAAGTACTTAGCCAAATCTGGAAGAGTGCTGTCGCAGATATCATAGTAATCATGGCCAATGATGTTCATCATGTCATCAATCCGCTTGCTAGCCAGTTCATAAGTCGTTCCAATTCCCTTGGGAACCACTGAATCTGCACAAAAGATGAATAAACTAACTCTTAAATGGGTTTATTTTTCATAAATTTTGTAAAGAAATTTGAAAAAATGGCTAAGGCATTAAGGCGCGCAAGTCTACAAAATGGCGCGCAAGTATTCACGTGCCGCGCTAGTTTTCGCCGCGCAAGTATAAACCGCGCAAGTACGAATACCTTTACAGGAGCGCGACATCAAGGAAAACAGAGCAGACTTGCGCGGCTTAGGTGACCTGCGCGGCGAGAGCTCGAGAAGGTATGAAGTCCGGAAATCCGGATACTTGTACGGAGGTGAGGCCGTATATTTATAGGCCAGGAAGCCTACCTGCGCGCCGTACCCAGAGGGTTTAAGGCCTGCGCGACGCAGACTTGTGCGCACTGCCCTCTGTGCACTGAAGACTTGCGCGCCCCCCTTTTCCTTTGGATGGATTCGATTTCATCAGAGTCAAATCCTCATTTCTTTCCGGATCCAACTCTGAGGGGGGACTTTTGTTGACGCTCCTTTCGTCACAGAATCTAAAGATCGGAAAAGGGAATATCTGAGCTCAAAGTGATTAATCCTTTGAAGAAACATCAAAAATCGACAAAGGGATGAAAAAGGATAACATTGCCCATAGGTCGCGCAAGTACACTTGCGCGCCGCCTCAACACTTGCGCGACTACTCATGGTCGTGCAAGGGACTTGCGCGACATATCTGGTAACCGCCCAGTAACCGCCCAGGGTCTTCTTTTGCCTATAAATAGACCCTGTGGGCCCCCCATTTGGGAGGATCTTTTTCCAGAAACTCGGATTAAAGCTCCCGACGCCCAAGTCTCTTCTTAAAGCTTCCATAACACTTCTAAGGTAATTTCTTACCTAGAATGGAAGATCTAAAGAGAAGAAGGAAGGCCTAAGTGTTGAAACTTATCAAACACTTGCGCGCCGACTTAATTCCTTCAATATAACTTGCGCGTCCCTCTTCTGGAAGAACCTCAAGAGGATTGTAAAGGGTTTTCTAAAGAGTCGCTCAAGTAATTCAACTCTGGTTGAAAATCGCGCAAGTATCCCTCATGTCGCGCAAGTATACTTGCGCGACCAGTACTTGCGCGCCGCCGCAGGACTTGCGCGACTTTTAATACTTGCGTGCCCCTATCTTTTTTGGGTGCCCATCTTGCCCATTTTACCCCTCTTAAGCCATTTCACCTTTCCTATTCAAGATTCAGTCCTCAAGATACTCTTCAAAGCCATTTTATGGCATGATTTCTTGATTTGACATCCTTATCTGAAAGGAATTCTGTGAAATATCTCTCAAAACCTAGTGATTTAAACATCTTTATGTCACCAAAGATTGAGAGTTCATTCATTCAACTGTTGGATCTGAATCTACGGATTACACACAAGAGGGGGGGTGAATTGTGTCTTTTCAAAATTATTACAATCTCTTCAATTTAGACAAATTCTGTCCACGATGCTTTTGCTCAGTTAAATATGCAGCGGAAAAAGTAAAAGCATGAACACACGGATGTATAGTGGTTCGGGGAACAGAAGGCCCCTAGTCCACTCCACCAACGCTCAAATCCACGAGCTTGGCGATTTTCACTATCTGGTCCTCGTTTCCACAGACCTGTCCACAACTGAGTACAGGCAGTTGACACCTTTACAAGATTCAGGCACACACAGCCTTCCTGGTTCAAACACGAACCCACACAGCTTAGAACGAGAAGATGATCACTCAAAAATAAAAAGAGTTTCGATAAAGAAAACACTTCTCCAGTTGTTCTTCACAATTGCAACAGAATGAAATTGACAGTAGATAGATCGTTGTCTTCAGAAAATAAAGATCTGTAATCAAAACAGTTCTGAGTCGATCCAGTTGCAATAGATATTACCAGAAACTTCACAACTTCAGCAGCAATAGATTCACAACAGATAGTCGATGTAGAACACGTGAATCTGTTATCAAGATCTTCTTTCGGTAAAAAGGATTTTACACTTCTTCTCGATCACAGAAAAGAACGCCTTCACACAGTCTCTGTTTCTTGCTCGTTAAAAGATCAATCTCTTTATTTCACACACTTTCCTGTGTATATATATATCTCCGAAGTTTCCAAGATAGAACATATATTCAAATCTAAGAGATTCTTCCGCATAAATAGATCCATGAAAATCTCCTTTAGATTCGCGATATTAAATGAAATAACAGAGCCGTTGTAACTCCCCTGAGGAATCGGCATAAAAAGCTCCATTTAAATCAATCAGTAATCCGTTGTAAATCGTCTTTGATTCAGTCAAAGTCGTACTTAAGAATCGGCTCGAAATCCGCCTAATAATCCGCTTGTTTGACCAATGAAAACGGTAATATCGTCTGTCAAAAATATCCCGATGCCAAACGTAGGGTTGATGACGTGGCTCCAAACGTAGGGTTCACAAACGTAAGGTTGAACATACATACTTTCTCTTCAGCATTCAAACGTAGGGTTGATCATCCATACTTTGTCTCGCTTCAACTCTTCAAAGAACGTACGGTTGATTATAAAAGTAAGATTGATGATCCATACTTTTGAGAAACAAACTCAACACTGAAAACTAACGTACGGTTTCTCTTCCATACTTGTCCAACAACGAAAACGTAAGGTTCCTTCCAAATGTAATGTTCTTCTTCAATACTTTTCAACAACGTAAGGTTCATTAACCATACGTTTCAAAATAACGTAAGGTTCCTTAACCATACGTTTCTTTTAACATAAAAAGTAAACTTTTCATCCATACGTTACGTTCATTAACGTAGGGTATGAACAGTGATTCCAGTACGCGCTAAAATTGATCTCGCGCTACAGTGATTCCAGAACGCGCTAAAATTGATCTCGGAATAAATGAAGTATGAAATCTCGTTATATGAAATAAATAAATAAAATAAATTCCTGCAAAATACTCAACGAAATAATTAGTAAATAATTAAGGGTATTTGTGAGCATCAAAATCATCATAAAGAGACAGAGTATTATTTAAAATAATCTCCCCCTTTTAAAAACATTATTTTGAATTGTTTGAAAACAATACATTGCTCAACAATCTCCCCCTTTTTGATGATCACAAAACCCATAAAATAATAGAACTAATTTAATTGCAATCTTTATTGAAAAATTAGTTTTATAAAATTTTAGAATTCTGAAAGGATTAAAACAATATTTAACTTATAATAAAATTTCTCCCCCATAAAAATAAATTTTCAGCTAAAAAAAAATAAAAGATAAATGTCTTCTCCCATATATCCAAATTTCTTCATAGGAAACAAATGAATTTAAATGTTGTGTTTATCCAAATTCTCCCCCTTTTTGTGATATCAAAAAGAATGAAAAATTACGGATTTGAACACATTCAATATTGCACTGAACTATAAGTAAATGCTATAATTAACTGTGTATGAATAAGTGAATTTGTTATACTGGCTAACTTAATCATAAATCAATAAACAACAAAAAAAAAAAATTCTCATTCACAAGCTGTTAGATATATAAACGATTGTGATATACAGAGGAATCAAGGTTCATGGATAAGACAGGGAAAAAAAAGGTGTCTATCTCCTTTGAATCACGGTCTTGATCTCTGTAAACTGTTCTCTGTGTTGAAATAGTGGGTGCCCTAGACCCAACTATTATGTGCTTTTGATTACCATATCGTGTATACAGTATGGTATGCATGATGTCATCTTACCATTATAGTGTAGACTTTTCTGCATCCACTATTGAAATGGTAATGTCCAAAGATTAATTGTCGTATCGAAAGGTTATAGCAGTTCCCAGGCTATAATGAGAACCTCTAGATATTATGACATTAATCTTAAATATATGTTCTATGGTCTAGATACATCTTACTAATTGGACATAGTAGATGTCTGACCATCAGGTGCTGGGGGCTCATAAGCATTGAGACTTCTTCTCATGAAGTTCGCACTTGGTGATCTCTAGTAGTGAGATCATGAGGACTGACCCGCCAATAGGAACACCACATGTTTCAGGTGTCATTGGATGTTCCTATCTACGATCATGTGTAATGGTCTCCTGACTTGAGATCATTACTAATGTATGTCATTTGATCGCGTACATTGATGCAAGACGAAAACCATGGCAATGAAGTCGTGGCGAGGTAGTTTGCGTCGGGTGCGTCATTGGTGGCATGTCATTGGTTGAATGGTCAAGAAAGGATTTGTCGCTTCCAGGTTATGGAAGTAATATATCTCTGGCCATGTTGATATGGATGGCAGTACCTTTATAAGACCATGGCCATGGCAGTCAAGGGTAAATCCATCCAGTTACATCAACAAACAATAAAGCAAGAAAAAGGGCGATGACATGAGAATGCGTCCTGCTTTATGAGATATTATAGACAAAGAGATTATATTACACAGTGCATGTTCGTAGGATGGTTGTCGCTGCTGTGACAATCCTTATTTCTTCAGGGGCCATGATGGGTTGCTAGATCCCGCTCTTGGTCTGTGAATATTATTCACGGCTGTCGAAATAAGGGCCTAGAGGGTCACACACAATAGCGTATTCAAGAATCTGCCCTATTCAGTTGAATAGGAGTATTGGACATAGTGGGCCCCGCCCTAGGGGTCCGGGAATTGTCCAAAGTTAAACAATCACCAATGCGATAAATAAATTCATATTATTCGAGTTTTGAATAATGAGTATTGAATTTATTTATTAAATGTATTTACGAGTTTTAAGTAAATACATGAAAAATATTAATTGACGAATATTAAATTATTCAAGGTTCAATTAATATTTATGGGAGCGACGAGTCGGGTTAATGACTTAATTATTATCATGTAATATATTTTAATATATTACAAGTAAATGATAATAATATTTATGGCTCAGTTTAGAAGTCATAAAAACGTCGTTAATAGTGCATTAAGTATTCGGGACTGGCGAGGCGATACCGGGTATTTTAATTATGCACTATAAATAGAAGAGGAGGGGCATTTGCCAAATACTATTCATGGAGTTTATCTCTCCTCTCCTCTCTCCCACATTCTAGAGAGAGATGCTCTGGATCCAAGGAGCTCGGATGGAGCTCTCTCTCGGGCATCGCTAGCGAAGCGATGCGGTGGTCGTTGGAGCATCGAAGGCATCGTCGCAGATCCGCGCTAGCACCCGGATTACGACGAACGGCGCTCCCGCAGATTCCTTGAAGCGCGTGTGGACGATCTAGAGGAATTCCGTTTTGGATTCTTCGAGCAGCAATCGCCAACGACGAGCAGATGTCGTGCGCGGCTTTGGATTCAAACCAGGTATTTACGGTTTAATTTTGTGCTTAAAATCCTCCACGCGTGGTCCTCGGCTTTGACCGGGCTGCTCTTCACCGACGTCGTCAAGTTTACGGCGAACGGCGGTGGAAAAATTTTAAAAACCCACTTATTTGGGGCTTCCGCTGCACGCCCGGTTCCAACAAGTGGTATCAAAAATTAAATTAATTAATTTAATTAACCTTTGATTTATAATTAAAGCGGCGTAATTAATTTATTTTATAATTAATTAAATTAATTAATTAATTTAATTTTAGTTTTAAAATTAAATTAATTAAATGGGACCGAACGACATAAATATTGGATTAAAAATTAGAGTGAAATTTTTAATTCAATTAAAACGCCCTCAAGTTTAATTTTAATGCAAGTTTAATTTTTATTCTGCACTTATTTAATATACGCAAGTTTAATGCGTATATAACTGATCATGAGCTGAGACCGACCAATGCATGTTTGGTGTGTTTTATTTATTTATTTATTTATTACATGTGGTTTTGTAATAATTATTATTTTTAAATAAAAAAAGGCGATCTGCGTGTCGTCTCAGAGTCATTATATGTATAAGGGCCTGCGCGCCCATTCTCATAGTTGTATATTTATACCCCGAGACCCCCTCGCCTGCGTGCGAGTACAATTGTATAATGACGAGACGACCGGTGACGCATTTCGTGCCAAGTGACGGCGACACACCAGACATGAGTTGGATGCATTGGATGAGCATACATTGTTATTCAAGTTGCAAGCCACGTGACTAAAGGTATTTACCCCTAGGGTTTCGGTTGGTCCGTTATTCACTCAACGGATCAACCAATAGTACCGGCTCATGATCAGGTGTTCATTTTATTTCTGCATGGTTTATTATTTTGTGCATGTGTAATTTATTGCGCGATCACATAGTATAATAATAAACAAACATGCAAGATAAAATGAACATGTGACGCGATGAGATTTCTATTTCTTGCACGGCCAGTTGTGAGTGCGATCACATAGTTCGTGCTTATAAAATTAGAAAAATGATTTCTTTAGTCATACTAAAAATATTAAAACCCTCAATGATATATTAAGTCTAAACAGCCTTCCGTCTTTCAAATTTGGACAAAACCAGCTGTTTGAGGTGCCGGTTCATGCCTTAGCTGAGGGTGCCTCTTACTACTGGGGAGTCCTTATAAGAATGATGGGTCGACTTAACTAAAGTGCTAGTAAGGATTAGCCCTAGCTAACTTGCTATCATTTTAGAGGCAAGCGTTGAGTAAATCAAATTTTGATTTTAAGAAGCTGGGACTTCACTCAACAGATCAAGGAACCGCAAGTTAAAGCGGTCGGTCAGCCAAAAGCCTACCTAGAACCCTCCAAGTAGTGGCGTAGCCTTAGCTTGTAGACTATGAGGGGTGGTTCCGGGATCCTTGCCACTAGAATACTCAAGCGACAGAGTATTCCGATTCTAGCACAGAGGGTTCCTAGAATCCGATAAAATAGTGGGAGACATAAAATGATCAAAATGTCTAAACCGGTAATCCAGATAAAAGGCACTTATCTGCTAAAATTTATTTTTTGTTGAAAAATGGCAAGTTATACCACAAGATTAAAACTGCAATATTATAATGGACAAAGTAAATGTCCATAGTGACACGAGTATCCATGAATAGTACAGGCGCGTGCGCATAGTACTATGATATAGGAAACTCAAGGTGTTAGTGTCCCCAACACTGTTAAACTACCTCAAGAAGCGAGGGTGAAAATTGCTTACAGGAGACTAATATACAAAGCATATGATAGTTATATCATTATGCTTTCATCAACGTCCGGTGTCAGTTGCGGTCGCTACACCAGGACATAGATGATATAACATAAAGTCTCATCTCCGAGATGTTTGTAAGGAGAAAGTGAAGCAATGACATGAATAAGGTGAAGTTTACACCGACATGTGAAAATTTAAAGATTGATCATGATCTTTAAATATCATTTTCACCACATTACTCAAGTCTCGTTTTAAGATACAAAACGAACAAGTATTGAGTAAACGCTTCATTACCTATCTAGGTAAGGTACTCCAAGTGAATAAGAATCAAAGACAATTAAGCTTTAATTCTTATGGAGGATAAATTGAAAGACAATGTGAAAAGGCCAAAGGCATTTAATGCCAAAGACAAATTCGCAATGTCCTTCAATTAATGAGGTAGTAACAATGGTTATAGGCATTGCATATTATAAAATAATGCTTTGGAAGTTTAAAAGCAATAAACTGATTTAAAGAAGCAAGTTTCCGCTTCCACATCAGGCATATTCATCATTATAATGTTTCTCTTTTACTACTTGGGTATTAAATACAATATGTTGGCAACATATGTGTATTTTAATACGATAAACAAGTTAGTATAGAAAACTTACTAGAAGTCAGGTGTATTCTCCAAGTGGCTGTGAAAGGGTGATACCTAGGCCAGTGGTGAGAAGTACACGACTTCTTTAATTGCCAAGTGAAAGATTCGTGTTGAACTATTGTTGAGTATAACCACAAACATTAATCTCATGTGTCCTTGGACGCAAGGAGGCATTCTTTTAGTTTCTGAAATGAATGTTGTTTTTGGTAAACTCAATCACTAGTTCAGTGATACATGGATCATAGGCAATTAGTGACGAATATAAATGTAAGACTTATACCCAGTTGTGACAGGATAATTCTTTGTCATGTAATACTAAAAATGGACTTCATGAATATACCAAGTATGGTATTTAGGCTCGGCACAACTAAATACTTTTGGTATTATCGATGTCTTTAGTTTAGACAAAGGAGCCTTTAGAAATAAAGGTACGTCACAAAGCTTTTGGAAATAGTTCAACATGATAGTATGAACTATTCCAAGTATAAGCTAGAGGTATATATACTTCATAAGATTCTTTTAAGTAATTAAAGAATATCAAAGTGAAGTATTGGCATGGTTAGGAGATATGAGTTGCTTCGGGTTGGTATACCGAATAATATCTCGACCAAGTATTCATCAATCATGATAATGTAGCGTGGAGCAATTCCTAAACGCACATTAACTTATCAACATCACGACATTGATGTTAATGGGGAGGATTGATGATGAAGTCTTACATATCAACATTGATCAACAAAATGTAGCGTGGAGTAATTCCTAAACGCACATTTTATACATCAAAGTATTGATGTAAGTAATATCAATGTTGGAACTAGCAGAAACTTCCACTATATTTCATGAAATGCTTTGCAAATAACAGCAATATCCCACAACCATATGCCAACTATAATGACAAATGGATATCATACGAGCCATAGTATGATGTAAACCCATTATGTCATAAGAACATGTGTTTGGATGCAAAGAGTTTGTTAGGACATAAACAAACTAGCGTCAAGACAAACACATTGTGCATTTAGTGTAATAATCCTAACAATTGTTTAGGATGTTACAAGATAGAAGAATAGGTAGTCAAGCAATAGACTACACTTCTATACAAGGGTGCACATCTCTATTAGAGATAGTGGGAGCTATATTGACTTGTGTTTAGTCAATGCTCAAGATGCACAAAATAGCTGGCATAGGAACTAGTTCCACAAGCACATGTGGAACAAAGTATTTTCCAGAGACACATACTGCGTAGGAAGGATAAAATCATGGTGATGATTTTTATATTCACCACGGTCGGTGATCTATTACTCAAAGTGAATAATATTTCCTACAAGTAAGCAGTATATGGAAATTAGCTAAAATTGATAAGATCAACTAAAATTCAATTAATGGATTCCATGTATCAAAGTATGAAAGGGGCTATTATTTTGAATACTGCGGTGGGTATTCAAGTGAGTTGATACATGGATGGTACAAGCTTAGTACCAATAAGGCTCAATTGGTTTCACCAATTTGTCATGCCTAAATCCGTTAGAATTTTACTTATCATAGCTAATATCTATGATCAACTTATTTGGCATTAGATGTCGTGACCACCAATCTTGGATGGTGTCTATATGACACAACCAGAAAGGGATGGTCACGTCACAAAATGCTAATAAAGGTTTCAAGTTACTAAAATCCGGTTTAGGATTAAAGTAAGCAAAATGATCATAGTATATACATTTAAAACAAATGTTTTCCATGTGTCTACCAGAGGTTAGTGGGAGTGCTAAGGTTTTCCAATAATAAATATGTTTGGTAACATATGGAAAACACACATTGGTCTGACAGTTAGTTAAGACCAAAATGGAATTTACTCTCCAATGATTGACTTAAAGTAGCAACCTATGTTCTAGGGAAAAAGATCTATTAAGGTAGATCTATAGGTTGCTTGGTTCTAGTCAATCGTACATATTGTGACATGAGAAGAGATAAATGTGGTGAGTTTAAATCCATACGTCGGAGCGATGGATCAATCACATATGCCATTATATGTACAAGAACCGATATTGCCAAGGTATATTTTACAATAGGCAAATATTAGTTATATCCAGGAGCACTGCAAGGGATGCAGTCAGAACAATCTAATTGTACTTCGGCAAGTACAAAAGATATGTACCTGGTAAGTAGAGAATAAAGGATACTAGTTTTTGGGGATAAAAACTAGTCTTCCAAAGATCAAGAGATCTAGTATTGCAGTTAGGCTAAAGGCGATGAGCGAGTCAAGCTCATATCAGCCTGTGGTGGCCATATCTATAAGACCGAGTACATTGCAGCTTCTAAGATTTCTAAGAAGCAGTTAAATGCAATGATTTGTTCCAGTTCTTGGAATCGCACCTGGTGAGAAAAGTATTATCATAATGTAGATTATGATATTATTTCTAGCCAAGATGTCAAGTTATGACAGTGGACAAAAAGGGTATATACTCGGGATACCATCTCTTGAGAAGTTTTAATCAAAGAGATGAGGTCGCTATAGCAGAATAGCCACGCAACAGAACCGTGGCAGACCCAGTATCTAAGGCCTTTACTCAGCAGAAACATGATGCTTATCATGTGAGTAGCTAACAAGTTTGGTTAGCAAGTTGGCTCTAGTGCAAGTGGGAGTGTTGAAATAGTGGGTGCCCTAGACCCAACTATTATGTGCTTTTGATTACCATATCGTGTATACAGTATGGTATGCATGATGTCATCTTACCATTATAGTGTAGACTTTTCTGCATCCACTATTGAAATGGTAATGTCCAAAGATTAATTGTCGTATCGAAAGGTTATAGCAGTTCCCAGGCTATAATGAGAACCTCTAGATATTATGACATTAATCTTAAATATATGTTCTATGGTCTAGATACATCTTACTAATTGGACATAGTAGATGTCTGACCATCAGGTGCTGGGGGCTCATAAGCATTGAGACTTCTTCTCATGAAGTTCGCACTTGGTGATCTCTAGTAGTGAGATCATGAGGACTGACCCGCCAATAGGAACACCACATGTTTCAGGTGTCATTGGATGTTCCTATCTACGATCATGTGTAATGGTCTCCTGACTTGAGATCATTACTAATGTATGTCATTTGATCGCGTACATTGATGCAAGATGAAAACCATGGCAATGAAGTCGTGGCGAGGTAGTTTGCGTCGGGTGCGTCATTGGTGGCATGTCATTGGTTGAATGGTCAAGAAAGGATTTGTCGCTTCCAGGTTATGGAAGTAATATATCTCTGGCCATGTTGATATGGATGGCAGTACCTTTATAAGACCATGGCCATGGCAGTCAAGGGTAAATCCATCCAGTTACATCAACAAACAATAAAGCAAGAAAAAGGGCGATGACATGAGAATGCGTCCTGCTTTATGAGATATTATAGACAAAGAGATTATATTACACAGTGCATGTTCGTAGGATGGTTGTCGCTGCTGTGACAATCCTTATTTCTTCAGGGGCCATGATGGGTTGCTAGATCCCGCTCTTGGTCTGTGAATATTATTCACGGCTGTCGAAATAAGGGCCTAGAGGGTCACACACAATAGCGTATTCAAGAATCTGCCCTATTCAGTTGAATAGGAGTATTGGACATAGTGGGCCCCGCCCTAGGGGTCCGGGAATTGTCCAAAGTTAAACAATCACCAATGCGATAAATAAATTCATATTATTCGAGTTTTGAATAATGAGTATTGAATTTATTTATTAAATGTATTTACGAGTTTTAAGTAAATACATGAAAAATATTAATTGACGAATATTAAATTATTCAAGGTTCAATTAATATTTATGGGAGCGACGAGTCGGGTTAATGACTTAATTATTATCATGTAATATATTTTAATATATTACAAGTAAATGATAATAATATTTATGGCTCAGTTTAGAAGTCATAAAAACGTCGTTAATAGTGCATTAAGTATTCGGGACTGGCGAGGCGATACCGGGTATTTTAATTATGCACTATAAATAGAAGAGGAGGGGCATTTGCCAAATACTATTCATGGAGTTTATCTCTCCTCTCCTCTCTCCCACATTCTAGAGAGAGATGCTCTGGATCCAAGGAGCTCGGATGGAGCTCTCTCTCGGGCATCGCTAGCGAAGCGATGCGGTGGTCGTTGGAGCATCGAAGGCATCGTCGCAGATCCGCGCTAGCACCCGGATTACGACGAACGGCGCTCCCGCAGATTCCTTGAAGCGCGTGTGGACGATCTAGAGGAATTCCGTTTTGGATTCTTCGAGCAGCAATCGCCAACGACGAGCAGATGTCGTGCGCGGCTTTGGATTCAAACCAGGTATTTACGGTTTAATTTTGTGCTTAAAATCCTCCACGCGTGGTCCTCGGCTTTGACCGGGCTGCTCTTCACCGACGTCGTCAAGTTTACGGCGAACGGCGGTGGAAAAATTTTAAAAACCCACTTATTTGGGGCTTCCGCTGCACGCCCGGTTCCAACACTCTGAGCCTCTTCATCATCCCATCTCCTAACTTGATGATAAGATCTCTGTTCTCTTGAGTCATATGAATATCTTCAATCAAATTAACTCTGAAAAACTCATGCATTCTTTCTTCTTTTTCAACAAAAAGAGTCAGCTTCTCTGATAACTGATTCAAAAGAATCCTAATCGGTTGCTCTCCAGATGTCAACTGATCCACTAAAAATTTCTGATTATCCAGCAAAACTGACAAAGGGGCACTATTACACTGAAGATCGTGTAATCTGTCACTCATATTGCTTAGTGCTCCTGTAATTGCTTGAAATCTCCGAATCAAATCAGGTGAAGAACCTGATCCATTCACAGCATTGTTTGCAACAGACTCAAATTTATTCTCCATGTAAATCTTCATCTCAGCCAAATCATCTTTCTTTACCATCTCTGATTTTAACTGATCAACAGCATGCAACATATCCGTCTTAAACAAATCTACTTCCTGTCTTGAAACAGTACATTCTTTTAGCTTCTGAAACTTCAACTGCTCTAAGTTCAGAGAATTTCTGAGACTATCATTCTCAGATTCTAATTGAGAGATACGCTTGTACAACTCAACAACTTCTTCTTTTCTCAAATCAGGGGCACCCTGTGCTCTATTCTCATGTCCAGAAATAGGTTGATGAGGCAAGGCAAGTGGTAAAGAATCTGCATCTGATTGTTCTTTGTCCTTGTCCTGACAAGGTTGATCCACTGAACTAGCTTTTGAAGCCTGAAATTCTTCCACTGAAAATTCTTCCTGAAGTACTTCTGTATTAGCTTCAGAAGTATGTTCATCACGAACAGTAGTCTCTCTGACTTCTACTGATTGATCAAGAACAATATCTTCATGTAAATCTTGAGGTCGGGCCACTTCTTCACCAGGCACTGCCTCCATAGGTTGTTCTTGTTGTATTACATTTTCAACAGCCACAACAGCAGATTGAGGTTCTTTTTGGATTTCCGGTTGAGCTGCTGGTTCCTCTATAGGTGCAGTCTGCTCCACAACAGCTTCTCTCACAAATGAATAAGAAATTACCGGTTCAGAAGATTTCAAGGCAGGAGAGATAATTTCTTCATCAATTGATCTCTTCCTTCTAGATTGAATTCCTTCTTGACTTCTCTCTTCCTCAACTTCCTCCATCTCAAAGCGAATTCTCCTTGACACTGTACTAACCCTTGATTCTGCTTGTCCCTCCTTGGACTTAGCCGGTTGAGCCTGAGCACTCTCCGAGTCTTCCTCAGCTCCAACAGGTAAGAGTTTTCCTTTAATAGTGCTCCAGAATTATCCGACTTTCCTCAAAGTCCCAGCATTAAAAACATTACTGTGGTGACATTTCACCCCAGCATCGACCAATCTGATCATTCCTCTTTTAAACAAAAACAAAGAAATGAACCTTCCATAAGGGAAAAAGGTCATTCTTGCTTCACTCTGACAGCAGTATCTCAGATATCTTATCATAAACCGAGGAAAATTAAACTTAATATCACACATCAGAAGATACATTATGTACATGTCAGGGTATAGAATTTTCTCCATCTCAGCCATCCTTGGTGCTAAACCAGTCTGAACAAACTTTACCAAAATTTTCTGATCAGGTTCCAAATCCTTGATAAACATCTTTTTTATCACTCTGGTTCCAAACAGAAAAGACATAATGTCTTCAGACTTATGTACAGAATCTCCAATATTCCGTAAATCGAAATGAAAAACTCCTTCATGAGGGCAGTTAAGAATTTGACTTATATCTACAGATGATATGGAAAAGTCCTTATCCTCTATTTGATCCAACAAACTGTCCTCCGTATCTCCAAGGCTAAACTGAACAGTTCTAAAGAAATGTCTCATTTCTGCCTCATATAGAAACTCAGAATTTTCACTATTAAAAGCTTGCTCAAGGCTTTGAAACGATAACGCTTGCTTCAACAGTAAATTAGTTTCAAACAGCCACTCTAAATCGATGACTTTACCTTGCAGTATTTTCCGACCAACTACTTTAGATTTCTTTGCAGCACTGCTCTCGGCTTCATCGGGACGCTTAGTTTTTGCCATTCCAACAACGATTTCTGAAGGTTCGTAAGTTTAGGGTTTGAAGATTCAGAAAAGGGTTTTGGAGCAGATGTGCGAGTTTAGGTTTTTCGAAAGGGTTTCCGAAAAAGGTGAAACAATTTAGAAGGTGAAACGGTTCTGACAGCCTTGATTCCCGTGTAATCACTAATCATTACTTTTATTTAAAACAAAATAAAATTACTTATAACGGGAAACAAAAATTAAACAGAATTCGAAAACAGAATAAGATAAAAAAAACTATTTAAAATTAAATAAACCTAACTCCCCCTTAATAAATTCAAACCTTGCCGTGGGAAGTGGTTTAGTAAAAATATCTGCTAATTGATTTTCTGTATTTACAAATTCTAAAAATATATCCTTTTTAAACACATGATCTCTTAAAAAATGATGTCTTATATCAATGTGCTTAGTTCTAGAATGACTAATAGGATTTTTTGAAATATTAATTGCACTAGTATTATCACATAAAATAGGCGTATTATTGAAATTTAATCCAAAGTCCATAAGAGTGTTTTTCATCCACAACACCTGTGCACAACAACTACCTGCAGACACATATTCTGCCTCGGCTGTTGACAGGGCAACTGAGTGTTGTTTCTTACTAGACCATGATACTAAAGACTTTCCTAAAAAGTGACATGTTCCTGAAGTACTCTTCCTATCTAATCTACAGCTTCCAAAGTCAGCATCTGAATATGAAATTAAATTAAAATCAGAGGTTTTTGGATAAAGCAGAGATTGATAAATAGTACCTTTTAAATATCTAAAAATTCTTTTAACAGCAGTTAAGTGGGATTCTTTGGGATTTGATTGAAATCGAGCACAAAGACATACTGAATACATTATATCTGGTCTACTAGCAGTAAGATATAACAAACTACCAATCATACCTCTATATAACTTGTTGTCCACTGATTTTCCAGTTTCATCCAAATCAAGTTTTATATTAGTACACATAGAAGTTGTAAATGTCTTGCTGTTTTCAAGTCCAAATTTCTTAAGTAAATCAGTAATGTATTTGCATTGATTTAAAACATTTCCAAAATCTTTTTGAAATATTTGAAGACCCAAAAAGAAATTTAATTCTCCCATCATACTCATTTAAAATTCTTTTTGCATTAATTCTGAAAATTCATGACAAAGAATTTTATTGGTCGATCCAAAAATTACATCATCAACATAAATTTGAACCAACAAAACATTATTTTTCACAGTTTTCTTAAAGAGTGTTGGATCTGCTAGTCCAACAGTAAAATCATTTTTCAAAAGAAAAGAACTTAGTCTTTCATACCAAGCTCTAGGTGCTTGTTTAAGGCCATAAAGAGCTTTAGTAAGTTTGAAAACAGAATCTGGTTTTTGAGAATTTTCAAAACCAGGAGGTTGCTCAACATAAACTTCCTCCATTAAATATCCATTTAAAAAGGCAGATTTAACATCCATCTGAAATAATTTAAAATTCATATAAGATGCATAGGCTAAAAGGATTCTAATGGCTTCTAACCTGGCTACAGGTGCAAAGGTCTCATCATAATCTATTCCTTCTTCTTGATTATATCCTTTAGCTACTAATCTTGCTTTATTTCTAGTTATTATCCCTTGATCATCCTGTTTATTCCTAAAGACCCATTTAGTTCCTATTACTGGATAATCATGTGGTCTTTCAACTAATTCCCAAAACTTATTTCTCTTGAACTGGTTCAATTCATCCTGCATTGCTATTACCCAGCTCTCATCATCTAAGGCTTCTTCTATGGTCTTAGGTTCTTGTTGGGATAGGAAAGCAGAGAATTCAACTATGTTTCCAAAGTTTCTTCTAGTTTGAATACCAGTCTCTAAGTCACCTATCACAGATTCTAAAGGGTGATTCTTTAAGGTTCTAGACTGTCTAGGCATTACATTCAAAGGTTCTTCAGTATCATGTTCTTCTGAACTGGACTGAATTTCTTTTATATCATTTTCAAAATCATTTTTTAAATTCTCAGGTCTCATGTTTTCATTAGAATCAGGTTCATCTATTTGTTCTATCCTTTTCTCAAAAGGATCAGATTCATCAAATTTCACATGAACTGATTCTTCAACAATCCTTGACTTTTTATTATAGACTCTATAAGCTTTGGAGGTTGCAGAATATCCTAAGAAAATACCTTTATCAGATTTTGGATCAAATTTACCAAGATTATCTTTGGTATTCAAGATGTAAACCTTGCATCCAAAAACTTTAAAGTAATTTACTTTAGGTTTTCTGTTATTCCATAGTTCATAGGGTGTCTTTTTCAAAATAGGTCTTATTAAAATTCTATTCATTATATAACAAGCTGTATTAACAGCTTCTGCCCAGAAATATATAGGTAGGCTATATTCATTTAACATAGTTCTAGCCATTTCTTGAATAGTTCTATTTCTTCTTTCTACAATCCCATTCTGTTGAGGTGTTCTTGGAGCAGAGAAGGTGTGTTTAATACCCATGTTTGAGCAAAAGGAATTAAATTCCTGGTTCTCAAATTCTCCACCATGATCACTTCTCAATGAGATTATATTAAAACCTTTTTCATTTTGAATAGATTTACAAAAACCTTCAAATAAACTAAAAGCTTCACTTTTAAATTTCAAAAAGAAAATCCAAGTAAATCTAGAATAATCATCAACTAATACATAAACATATAATTTACCAGCTAAACTTGCTACTCTTGAAGGTCCAAACAAATCCATATGGATAAGTTCTAGAGGTTTAGTTGTAGCAACTTTATTAACAGATTTGAATGATGATTTGTGTTGCTTGCCAAGCTGACATGCATCACAGAATCTGTCATTTTCAAATTTGAGACTAGGCAAATCAGAAACTAGATGTTTCTTAGATAATTTATGTAAAGCATATATATTGCAATGACCAAGTCTTCTATGCCAGATCCAGGATTCACTTATATTAGCAGTTAAGCAGTTTACTTGTTGTTTACACAAGGAATACAAATCCAAAGTATAAACATTATCAGTTCTGGGTGCTCTAAACTTAAACAGTTTATCTTTAGAAACAGTACAACTATTGTTAGTAAAATCAACAGTGTATCCATCATCACAGAGTTGAGAGATACTTATCAGATTGTGTTTTAACCCTTGTACATAAAGTACTTTGTTGATTGAGACTGTCTCTGGATCTCCAACTGTTCCAATACCAATAATCTTTCCTTTGGCATTGTCACCAAAGGTGACAAGTCCTCCTTCCTTTCGAGTAAGAGAAGAGAAATTAGCTGAAGTTCCACTCATGTGTCTTGAGCAGCCACTGTCCATATACCATATTTCTTTCTTTCTTTGGTGACCTGCTACCTGCAAAGACATTTAAACAAATTGCTTTGGTACCCATATTTTGTTGGGTCCAGGAGTGTTAGCAAGCAGTGATCTGGGTATCCAGATTTGCTTTGTTTTCTTAAAATTGATTGAATCATATAGATCATTGGAAATATAAGCTTTCTTAATTCCACATATTTGAGGTTGTCTTAGAAAACAGTTTTTAGCTATATGACCTTTTGTTCCACAGAAGTTACAAATAACCTGTTTAGTGCTAGGAACAAAATAATTTTTGTATAACTTAGGTTTTTCTCCTTTACTTCCAATTACAAACCTTTCCCTTTTAATTACAGTTTTTCCAAGTATCTCATTTAAGGTGTTTTCTCCTTTTGTAAAAACTAATGCATCCTCTTTATAAGATTCTACTTCATCCTGTAGAGTTTTTATTTTTGATTCAAAATTAATTTTATTTGAGTCAGCAGAGTTGTATTTGTCAATTAATTCCTTATGTTGTTTTAGCAAAGTATTTCTTTCATCTGAAATAGCTTTATGCAAGTTTTTTATAGATTTATATTTTTTAAATAATGAGTCATACCTTTCTTCAAGCATATTGTAGTAAGCTGCAAGTTTTTTATTTGAGAAGCTTGTTTCAGAGTTTGATTCATTATTTGAGTCAGAGGAGTAGTATGAGTGTACCTCATCCGTTTCAGCCATGAAACACATATTTGCTTTTAAATTAGCTTCCTCCTTCTCTGAGCTTGATTCAGAAGAATTACTTGAGTCTTCAGAAACACTCCAAGTAGCATTCATAGCTTTCTTGTCTTTCTGCTCATAATCATCTCTTTTGAAGAATTTCTTCTTCTTTGCATCATTCAATTTAGGGCAATCCGGTCTGATATGTCCCATCTTTTTGCATTCATAACATCTCACTTCATTTCTATCCTTCTTAAAAGATTTCTTGAAGTCTTTCTTCTTACTGTAGAACTTTCTGAATTTTCTGGCTAGCTGAGCCAGTTCTTCGTCTGAATTTGAAGCATCAGAGCTTTCTGATTTAGCATTTACTTCTCTGTTCTTCATCTTTCTATCCTTTTGTTGAGAAGTCGCTTTCAACGCAGTATTTTCCCTTTTTATATATACTTTATGCTCATTTACCTCATCTTGCATTTCAGCCTCGTACATCATCAATGTACCAATCAGTTCTCTCATAGTTAGATCTTTAACAGAAGTTGATTGTCTGATTGCTGCAGAGATTCCATTCCATCGAGTAGGAAGTAATCTTAGTACCTTCAACGCTTGATCAGCCTGCTTGATTGGTTCTCCTAGAGCTGTTATATTATTTAAAATTTATGTCAATCTTCCATTCATCTGAGTGATGCTTTCTCCTTCAATCATTCTGAAAGTATCGAATTTTAACTTAGCAGTTGCATATCTCATCTGTCTTACATTATCTGTTCCTTCATAAGCAACAGCTATTGTTTGCCACATTTCATATGCAGTCGGGCATTGAGATACTCTGTTAAATTCATCTGGTCCTAGACCACAGATGATTGCATTCATAGCTTTTGAATTTATGTCATACTCAGCCTCTGTAGCAGCACTCCATGTATCGGGATTTTTAGGAATTTCATAGGGAGTCAGAATCTTTGAATAGACTTTGTAACCAAGATTTTTCAGATAAATAATCATACGTGATTTCCAGCATCCATAATTATCTCCATTAAAGTAAGGTGCTCTGACCATTGACATTCCCTCTCTCATATCAGCCATGATACACTATGTATAATCTTTAAATGCTTCTAGCTTGATAAGTCTTTAAAAATAAGAAGCTCCTCCTCTGATACCAATTGTTGGATCTGAATCTACGGATTACACACAAGAGGGGGGGTGAATTGTGTCTTTTCAAAATTATTACAATCTCTTCAATTTAGACAAATTCTGTCCACGATGCTTTTGCTCAGTTAAATATGCAGCGGAAAAAGTAAAAGCATGAACACACGGATGTATAGTGGTTCGGGGAACAGAAGGCCCCTAGTCCACTCCACCAACGCTCAAATCCACGAGCTTGGCGATTTTCACTATCTGGTCCTCGTTTCCACAGACCTGTCCACAACTGAGTACAGGAAGTTGACACCTTTACAAGATTCAGGCACACACAGCCTTCCTGGTTCAAACACGAACCCACACATCTTAGAACGAGAAGCTGATCACTCAAAAATAAAAAGAGTTTCGATAAAGAAAACACTTCTCCAGTTGTTCTTCACAATTGCAACAGAATGCAATTGACAGTAGATAGATCGTTGTCTTCAGAAAATAAAGATCTGTAATCAAAACAGTTCTGAGTCGATCCAGTTGCAATAGATATTACCAGAAACTTCACAACTTCAGCAGCAATAGATTCACAACAGATAGTCGATGTAGAACACGTGAATCTGTTATCAAGATCTTCTTTCGGTAAAAAGGATTTTACACTTCTTCTCGATCACAGAAAAGAACGCCTTCACACAGTCTCTGTTTCTTGCTCGTTAAAAGATCAATCTCTTTATTTCACACACTTTCCTGTGTATATATATATCTCCGAAGTTTCCAATATAGAACATATATTTAAATCTGAGAGATTCTTCCGCATAAATAGATCCATGAAAATCTCCTTTAGATTCGCGATATTAAATGAAATAACAGAGCCGTTGTAACTCCCCTGAGGAATCGGCATAAAAAGCTCCGTTTAAATCAATCAGTAATCCGTTGTAAATCGTCTTTGATTCAGTCAAAGTCGTACTTAAGAATCGGCTCGAAATCCGCCTAATAATCCGCTTGTTTGACCAATGCAAACGGTAATATCGTCTGTCAAAAATATCCCAATGCCAAACGTAGGGTTGATGACGTGGCTCCAAACGTAGGGTTCACAAACGTAAGGTTGAACATACATACTTTCTCTTCAGCATTCAAACGTAGGGTTGATCATCCATACTTTGTCTCGCTTCAACTCTTCAAAGAACGTACGGTTGATTATAAAAGTAAGATTGATGATCCATACTTTTGAGAAACAAACTCAACACTGAAAACTAACGTACGGTTTCTCTTCCATACTTGTCCAACAACGAAAACGTAAGGTTCCTTCCAAACGTAATGTTCTTCTTCAATACTTTTCAACAACGTAAGGTTCATTAAGCATACGTTTCAAAATAACGTAAGGTTCCTTAACCATACGTTTCTTTTAACATAAAAAGTAAACTTTTCATCCATACGTTACGTTCATTAACGTAGGGTATGAACAGTGATTCCAGTACGCGCTACAGTGATTCCAGAACGCGCTAAAATTGATCTCGGAATAAATGAAGTATGAAATCTCATTATATGAAATAAATAAATAAAATAAATTCCTGCAAAATACTCAACGAAATAATTAGTAAATAATTAAGGGTATTTGTGAGCATCAAAATCATCATAAAGAGACAGAGTATTATTTAAAATAATCTCCCCCTTTTAAAAACATTATTTTGAATTGTTTGAAAACAATACATTGCTCAACATCAACCTCATCCTTTAAAGATGAGAGAATCCTTAACCTGAGTCTCCTTTTCAGGAATAAGACTCAGTCATAACCTTGGGCTTCCTTTTTAGGAGTAAGTCCCAAGTCCCCTAACCTGGGCTTCCTTTTTAGGAGTAAGTCCCAGTCATAATCTTGGGCATCCTCCTCAGGAGTAAGCCCCAATCAAGTCCTCTAATTTTGGGCATCTTTCTTAAGAATAAGCCCCAACCTCAGATATGGGCATCCTCCTCAGGAGTAAGCCCCAAACCTTAATCCTTAACCTGGGTCTCCTTTTTCAGGAATAAGACTCAGTCATAACCTTGGGCTTCCTTTTTAGGAGTAAGTCCCAAGTCCCCTAACCTGGGCTTCCTTCTCAGGAATAAGTCCCAGTCATAAACCTTGGGCATCCTCCTTAGGAGTAAGCCCCAAGCCTTAATCCTTAAACTGGGCTTCCTTCTCAGGAATAAGCCCCAGTCATAAGTACCCTCCTAACTTGGGCATCCTCCTTAGGAGTAAGCCCCAAGATTAGAGTATTCAAATCTCCATAAAGCACATATACCTTTATGGACCCTGTTCCTGGATTTTCTCCCTAAAAGTGAATCCTAAACCTTCATCTATCTGGGCAGTCATCCATACATAAGCCCCAAAAAAATTCTTATGATTGCATCTTTCATGGCACAATTGTCTAAATTTTACCAATACCTCTTGTTTCTCACACCGAGCATGACTCACGTGAGCTTAGAGTGTAAAAGTAATTATGACATTCATCTTTGAGCCATCAATCATAAAACATCATACCCCATTCCTCGAACTACGTGGGTTCTGATTCCTTTTCCAAAACAAAGGATACGTAGGTAGCCCATTTATGGGTTCGATCCCAACTTTGAAATAATCTATGTCCTTCTGAATGACGATAAACTTCAAGTGCCCCACTGAGTGGCTTTAAAACCAGCCTGGTCATCATAATGACCAAGAGACTTTTATATAAATGTTTTGAAGGATACCATTAACCAAGAATCTATAAACAGATATAGATGATTCTCTATTGATGAAGAACCTCGAATACATATAAAAGATTCTCTAAATTTCTTGCATATTTAATCATTGATTGTTAAAACTAAAGGAAAGCTCATTTTATACTTGGTAATATAATAAGGATTCACGAACATAACTTAAATCTATAAAGAGAGTCCCAGAGTAGACAATAATTCCCCTCAAAAAGGTGTGATGAGTCCGACCTCCCATCCTCTCGACCAATGCAAATTCCTAAGCCTCATCAGTCCACAAGCTAATGAGCGCCTGCCTTTGGAAAGTAGGTCCAAACGGATGTGGAATCATTGGATGTTTCCGGTTCTACGAACAAACCCGCTAGAAACCGATCGTAACGTTTGAATCTCCTGTCCAGGAGGTCATCCCCGTAATCCATGTGGAAACAGTCATATATATTCATAGTACATTCCAGAGGGTTGTGAATATAATAATACAGTTTTAGATTTGGGTTTCTTCCCAATTCCTGTAGTCAAAAATGGTGGATGAAAAAATGGGACCCGTTTCTCTTCTGAATGATGAAGACTAGACCTCCTCGGTACAAAATTTGTTGAGACAGATGGTGTGGATCTCTTGATTCCACTAGGTTGATTATATCTTGCATGATGTCACTTCCGTGAGCTTGGAGCCTCGTCACCCCCAACAAATGACTCCAATGAATCAACCCTTAATGATGATGATTTGACTTCAAAATGAGAGGGTTACTTATTAAAACCTCTATTTATCCATACTTGAGGAATAATATGGTTTAACACGTCTTCAGTGTATGATGAAACCTAGTTCTCAGTATACCAGATAGTCAATCTTCTTGTTGCATCGACGACAGGTAAGTTGAATATTGCCCCAGTTTTCTCTACAGTCATCAGCAAACATAGTTGTCAGGATACCATCAAATGTTTCTATAATCTAACATGCGTTGTATGAGATGAATTAATTTTTTGTAGACATTTTAATTGAAATGTAAATATATAAAGAACATTGGAATCATATATTATTTCCCCGTCAATCTCAGTTTCCAATACACCATCCATGCAAGCTAACATATTGCTCATAGCTCTAAGTTGACCATCCCATCATCAAAAAATCACCCTGTAGGCAGATTCCCATAAGGGAAAATATGAAATTACTTGTACATAATTAACCCAAACTTATTATCATAAGCATTCAATGACATAGTTGAAATAACAGAGAAATCTTGAACATATGGTTGTAACGACCTTCCAAAGACATGTACCCCACTTTTCACATCATAAGTTCTGAAACAAGTGGTGATCCACCCCCTTAATACCTGGAATGGTCTCACTATTCTGAAAAGAGACTTCCCTTTGTAGATATGAAATAATATTCTATAATGCCTTTGCAAAATAGTGCTATCCAATCCTACCATCCTCTTCTCAATCAGGTTGGACACAATAACAAAATTTCATGGCCTTATGACACCCCTGTAATCTCAAACAGGAAATAGATACATGCTATGCCACATGGCTAGGAAACCTGCAAGACTTGCCTTTGTAGGAATTTTGGAATTGACATCATACCCCAACTTTTAAAATTATCCTTTCTCTAATTTTGGCCTTTAAAGTGTCTGTTGTACCTCTCTTTTATTCCTTTGGACAACTTGTTGGACGAGTGAAAGTGGGATCCTTATCCTTCTTCTTCACTAGGAATATTTCCATCCACTACTCTAGGTGAATATCCCATTTTGTGTGGTACTTTTTTGTGTTCATATTCTTGTGTTTATAAAATATATTCATTAACTTTCAAACAAAGGATGATTCCTTTTTTGAGTCATTCCATGTCACATTTAGAGGAATAAACTCATCATGCATATCTCTGATGATCAAAGATTCAGATATCTTGTAAACACCCCCCAAACTGATGCCTACTTCTCCATGTGTTAAATGGAAGGAATTAGTCTCTAAACACCATTGGCTTAGAAACTCTGGCACAAAATTTTCATTCCTATATACATAGGATTTCCTGACCCATATAGCCTCATAAATCTCAACACCTTTTAAGTCATCCATAAACTCCACACATGTCTTGTGCACCCAATAAACCCACAAACATGCTGGTTTAACACCCCCTCCTAGGTGAAAATCGCAAGTTTTCTTCTAGCCCTTTGATTAATCTGTCTGAGAATCTCAAAAAATGGATGAATGAAATTTTGTTTTTATCTTGGGTGTATGTGATTGAAAATCTTGATCACAAGGGATATGATGCATGAAATGGGCCTTAGATGCTATCTTATCATTGATATATGTTCCTGCAGTAGAAATATTGGCAGACAAGAAATTGGTATGGTCTAGAAACAAAGAAAGTGGAATATAATTAATTGGGTCGGGTATGTTGACATCCTGCAAATGGCCATAACCATACTTAGGAAAATAAACACTCCTTGGAAAATTGAATTGATATTTCCTCAGATTATTTTCCATGTATGGGAGATTAGCTTCACATATTTCAATGTAATCATGCCAGAAAATCTTTATCATATCATCAATTATTTTACTAGCCAATTTGTCAGCAGTTTTGATTCTCTTGGGAGCCATTGAACCTGTAAAAGAGATCAAAATTAACGTTTTAAATTAATCTCATTTTGGATGTTTTTTATAAAGTAATTAAGAAAATGTGACAAAGGTATTTTTGTACACAAGTATGGATTTAGAATGAAAGAATAAATATGGCGCACAAGTACGACACACCATTTTTGGCGTGCAAATCAAAAACGTACAGAAGAAGCTTGAACGAAAGGAGTGTCTAATCGAAAACACTTGCATACTGAGAGATGGATTTATGGAATTATTTGTAATATTCACTAAAGTGAAGCCACTATATATAAGCGATGAATATTACCCTATGTTCCATCAACATGTGCGCCCATATCTCACACACTATCATGTGCGCACCACATCAAACACTTTTTTCCATTTTTATAACTTTACCTCAGTATAGGATACTCTTTTAATTTCAGATCCAATTCTAAAGGGGGGATTTGGTTGACACACCATTCTAGCACAGAAATAAAAAGTGACATAGGGAGGTGCCTTAGAAAAAATAGAAGAAATCATATGAAGAAATTAAAAATTTGAAAAGGCTTGAAACCTAAATTGCCCCAGTCAAGATGAGGCTCTGCTATCACGCAAGGTACTTTCATGCCACATTTTGGCATGAAAGACACTAGATTACCTGATCACTATTCTTTCCATGGTCACTTATTTTCCTATAAATAGACCCTTGTTGCCTTCATTAGTATGGATAAATTTCCCTAAAGCACAATTTATGCAATGGTCAGCCAAGTTCTTCGCTAAAGTCTTATAAAAATTTCAATGTAGTTTTTTAACACATAGAGCAGAGGAATAAATGGAGGATTATAGGACATAACTACTTTTTGTGTTTGAAATCCATAACACTTGTGGATCTAAATCTCCCATCCTCCCTAAATTAAAAACACTTGTGAATCATCCATTCCTCTCAAAGGAACTTGTGCGCCATACTTCCATGAATACCTGTGAATAATATTGAAGGCTTGAGTCATGTCTCACCCATGTATTAACATCTAGGTTGTTCGTCACTTAAGTTAACATCTGGTTTCCCGAGCCTACTTGTGCACCCATACCAATGCGCTAGATACTTACTTGGGCTCCCTTCATTGATTCACCTTATCCCTTCAGTCTATAAAATACTTTCATCAAGCCATCTTTAAATCCATTCGTGGAAAGACATCCTCTTCATTAGATCCATTTTCTGGAAGGGATTATGTTGAAACCTCCACCAAAACCTCCTGACTTATCAAACCTTTAGGAAGGGCACATCAAAGTGTCTCCTATTTTGGGTTTTTATATCTACATTCATAGGTTTCCCACATTTTATTTTAATGGGGTAAGGATTCATGAAGTGTCTATGGGTTTTTATATTCAAATTCACATGGAGCTTTCTCCCAGGAACAGTGTTGGGAAGTTCTTAGTATGGAGGATTAGGATTTGGGTCATGACCTTCCCTTCTCATCTCTCAAACCTGAGACCTCATGTCTATAATAAAGAAGGTATGGTTCACACATAATTTTCTTTTTGAACAAATGAGAAGTCTCCTTCCCCTACCAGGACCAATTTTAGGGAAACCATCATGGTGTAAGCCCATATCCATTCATGTAAGAGGTTGTAGTCTTGCTCCTCTCTACTTCCTTCACCTTCACCCCTTCCTTACAATGGACCCTTGTCTAATGTAAGGTGAATAGAGGGAAGGTTCGTTTCCCTGGCCTCTTCCACTATCACCGCCATAGGCCCATCCTCTTCCTCTAATAGAGGATGAAATGTGTGTGTGACTTTGTTGAATATTTTACATCCTCTTATTTCTCACACCGAGCATGAATCTTGTGGGATTATAGATTTGTAATGATCACAACATTTTCCCAAAAATTCTCCATACTAAATGAACTACGAGAAATCTAATTCCCACCATAATTGGGATACGTAGGAAGCCTTCCTAAGTCCTGATATTCATATTATTTCATCCATAAATCCATCCTTTTTATGATTTAATCCCAAACTCATTTCTCTTATAGGACTAAAATCTTCTGTGAGACTCATCATACAAGGTGGGCTTTGATTCCCATCCAAATAGGGTATATAGGGAGCCTCTCTGAGGTTCAAACCCAACACTGCAAGTCAACCTTGTTCATCCTGGTCCATATTCCCAATATATTTTAATTCAACTTGGAAACCCATATCTTTTCCAAGTTCCTTGGGATGCTTAGGCATAAATCTCACACCATGCTTTGACTAAGAATCTTCTTCTTAGATATCCTTACCACATGATATTAAACTGTATGGATATGTCCTTATCACATTACCTTAAAAGGTATGATGTGTCCCATTAAGAGGAAATGAACTATGAGGGTTATGATTCCTTTTAAAAGGATATATAGGTAGCTCATTTATGGGTATGATCCTAAAATCAAAAAAACTTTCATCTCCCTAGATGAAAATAAATTCTAGATTTCCCCACTGAGTGGCTTAAAAAATAGTAGTATCATAACAATGGATAAAAAAAATCTATAAATAGTGTATGAGAGGATACCATTGATGGAGAACCTAGAATACATACAAATGTATCCATTAATGAATAACCTCAAATACATATAGATGATTATAAATTTCACACATGCTAATTATTATTTTGAAATTTCAAGGTAAACCTATGTTATACTTGGTAGATTAAAAAATCTTAATAAAAAAATCTTAAATATATAGAAGGGTCCTAGAGTAGGCAATAATTCCCCCAAAAAGGGTTTGATGAGTCTGACCTCCCATCTTCTTGACCAATGGATGTTCTTATGTATCTTAGGCCCAAAACTAACAAACACCAGCCTTTAGAATTAAGGTAAATTTGGATAAAGAACCATTAGTTATTTTTGGTTCCATAAATAAATCCAATCAAAACTACACAGAAGTAGTGATTATTAACTAGAACACACGTACTGAGGGAGGAGAAATAATACCTATATAGAGATGATTGTTTTTATTTTGTTATATGTTTTTGTTGTTTCGGGGTGTCCTATGGGTTATTGTTATAATCAACCCTACATGGGATTTTGTTTCACATGTCTTGTCGTTTACAAATGAGTCACCTTTTGAAATTGTCTTTGAGGGACCATGACCAGGTGGTTCTTAGTGAGACCTAATAAACCAAGGTGTGTTCTTGTGGTACCTTGACATCAGTCTCCATATTTATTTTCAGGTTGGAATTTATTTTTAAAATCTTTATGGTGGGATTGTATTTTTACTATTTTACCATATTTTACCTCCTTCCATACTCTTATTGTGGGATTAGTTTTTTTCATTCACGTTTTATTTCATTTCTTTTACATTTCATCATTTTATGGTCTTGGAGATGTGACCCTATGTACCGGTACTTGGGATAAGGCCTCCCATGTTTGAGATATTCTTGCTCAAAACTAGTCTATAGACCCTGGACTATTCGATATGGGGTTGGGTAATCATGACAGGGGGCCCATTAGGACAGTTTTTGACATAGTGGTATTGGAGGAATTCAGTTCTACCTTAGGACTGAAGTCTATGAGATTAGTTTTTAAAAAAACATTAATTTATTCGAGTTTGGATTTCATGCTTGGGACTCTAGTGTTGGTGAAGAAATTGACATATCCATACACCATGAATCTGATCATCTTCTTTTTGACTCAGTACACGGGGAAACTGGGGGTAGGGGAAAATGGTACACACATCATATAAAAATTGGTTGTGGTTTCCATGTACTTTTTAAGTAAAATATTTAGATATACTCATTGGTCATGATACATCTTGAATACTTTATAGAAGCCTTGAAAATGTATTCCATATATGATTAAGTGTCAGGATCATGGGGATGATCCTATATATTAGGAGGCATCGATACAGGGTCAAGTTCTAGAGGATTTACTACTCTGTCATGCACCTGCTATACCACCACCTCTAGAGCAGTAGATAGTACTCATAGTACGAGTGGATAAGGTATGTAGTATAATAAAAAATCATGATTTTTAATGAGATAGACCCCTCAGGTTACAATTCAAGCCTGACCCATAAGCGAATTAGGATTGGCTTGAGATAGTGACATGGGTTTTCCATCTAGTCAGGACACCAACAAACCAGATGGTGGACCCGACGATGAGCCATATTCAAGGATCAATAGGGAGATGGTGGGGTTTGGTGACACGATATTGTGATTAGGTGACTCTAGTATAGTAAGAGTTTGAGAAATATTTTATAGAGGATTTATCTCCAGCTAGGCTAAGGGATGTATTTAACCAGGTTCTTCTGATGCTACAACAAGGCGTCATAACAGTATCTAAGCATTCATTGATGCTCACCAACCTATCCAAGTACACGATGGATATGGTTTAAGATCACTTATTTAAGGATAAAACCTTCAATATAGGAATGATTAGGAAAATCTAATTTAGCATTATACCTCTCTGAATTCCTACCTATATTTGGGTGATTTAAAGACCTGTTGTGGTTAAGATTTTCCTTGCGAGAAGATGGAATACATGGTTGTTGGTAATGGGAATGCAAGAGTAGATACTTCACTAGTAGGGACCAGGCATTTGTCCTAGTGACCTGGATGTGTGATAAATTTTATGAGGAGATCACAAGATTGAGGTTCTTCAATTTAGGGATCATAGGATGGGTCTATTCATCCCATGGAGAGGTGCTCCTACTCATGTGATAGCATGAAACATCATACACTAGATTTTAAAACCCGTCGTATAGATGATAAGGAGATAGTGGATGGAACACTGAGGTAAAGGTAGTGGTTGGAGAAGATAGGTCTATAGAGTGGAATATGTGGCATATGAGCTGGGATAGTAACTGAATGTGGTAGATGCATCGACTTGTTACCACCACCACCCCCATGTGGTTCACACGAGGCTCTGGGAGCTAGAGGAAAATGGAACAAATAGCTGTAGGTGGTCCAGTCTTATGATATAGAAACTCCATGAATGATTTGATGTATGATCTGTTTTTTCTCTACCTTAGTTTTGGTACTGATAGACACTAGTGTTATCCATTTCTATATTTCCACCTATCATGTTTGAGACTTAGAGAATGTGGTTAAGCCCTTGGATTGAACCTTCGACTTAGAGATTGCTACTAAAGATGAATCAGTGATAACACAATTGTGAAAATAGTGGGAATTGACTCTTGGATATGAGATTTTCTATTGGTATCTATTTTAGTAGAGATGAGGCCTTATGGCATAATCTTTCATATGGAATATTTATCTATGGTTAATGATCAGATCGACTATTTCAGGTAGAGAATGTGGTATTTCCATAGTGATGGGATTGGGTTTTCCTTTGTGGATGAAAAGGAAACATAGGTAATATAGGATAGACTCATGAACAGGAGAGTGTAGCTGATTACTCATCTGTCAGCTAGCATGAACCATGGTGTAGTGGATGTTATCATTTTTTAGTTTCCTACAGTGGTAGAGTATGATAACGTCTTTCTTGAGGATGTTCCAAGATTACCTTCCCATCGAGAGATATACTTATACATTGATATACACCTCAGGACGACCCTGATATCTATGAAATGTTAACATATGGATCCCTCATAGCATTATGAGATGAGGGTGAAATTTAAGGACTTGAAATGAAATGGATTTGTTAGAACCAATTTTTTACCATGGGAAGCCCCAATTTTGTTAACCAAGAAGGAGGATGAGAGAATTAAATTATGTGTGGACTACCAACACTTGAATCATGTGACTATGGAGAACAAGCATCCACTACTGTGGATCTATGACCTCTTTAATCAATTTAGTGGGTAAAATGGTTCTAAAAGCTTGGCCTTAGGTTAGGCTATCTCTAGTTTAAATTATGGGATGAGGATATACCAAAGACAACATTTAGATGTCACTACGAACACTATGAGTACTTATTGAAGCAACATTGTGGGAATAAATCTACACCAGTGTTCATGGGACTCAAGAGCTAGATCTTTTATACCTTTCTGGATAGGTTAGTGGTAGTCGTTATTGATGACATCCTTTTGTAATCATCATATAAGGAGGATCATGTGAGACACTTGAGTGTGGTTTTGGATATACATCTAGAGAACCAAATTTACATGAAGATCTCAAAGTGCTAATTCATGATTTAGGAGGTCCACTTTCTGGGACACATTATATCAGTGGATGGTGTGGCAGTGGACCAGATAAATATCAAGGTAGTGTTAGATTTGGATACACTGAAGATTATGATTGAGCTGTAGATATTCCTTGGGTTAGAAGGCTATTATTATATATTGATGCCTAATTTCTCCAGGATATCATCTCTCATGACCACCTTGACCAGAAAGGGGTAGCCATTTGTTCGGATAGAGGGGTGTGGGAATTCTCTTCAGGAGTTGAGGAAGATATTGACAAGTGGTCCCATATTGATATTTCCAGAGGAGTGTATCGAGTACATAGTGTTTTTTTGATGCATCTGGAATTGGGATTGATTGTGTTCTAAAGTAGAGGTAAGAAGTGATTTTCTATGTTTCACGCCAGGTAACACCACATGAGAAGAACTATGTGTAATAGTATGTGTTCCCCCAATCCATTACTTTGTGAATTTTGGAGTCTGGAGATGTTCGGAGGAATTGTGTAGAGGTTCAGATGCTAATGGATATAGATGGGAGGATTACATGCCGTGTAATGACGTTACATGATGTGAATCATTGGTTCATGGTTTTTCTAGAAGGTTTCATGGTGTGAGGGGATTCAGGGTTTGATAAATAAAATAAATATTATAGGTGATGGTTTTTTTTGACATAAGTGGACCTCAAAGGGTTACAGAATGTGAAAGGGTATTACATGTTGTGTTATACCTAGATCTGGATTTATTTTAATGTTTTTTTGGACAAACATGTCATTTCATTGGGTAATTTCTTCATTTCTTCTAACTGTAGATAAACCCTTGGATCCTTGAGGAGATCTTTATGCCCCACTTCTCCCTCCTTGGTTTGTCTAATTCGGTGGTTTTTCATGGGTGATCTATTATCGACTTGTGGTATGTTTTAAAATCATTTTGTCTATTTTATCTTGTTACTCCCATGGAATTTACTAATATAATTCAGGTTAGATTTGGATGAACTTTTGGGTATCATTTTTATTACACTTTGGTGTGGAATAGGTTGATCTGCATTTCTAGCAGTGTGATCATCACTTGTGGGATTTCTTCTTCACCCTATAGTGCACAGATGAATTGAAAAGATTCTCTGAGGTAGGGTTTCTCATTATTTTCACTTTGATTATGCATCAAGTTGAAGGGATCAACTTTAATTACATGTAGATCATAGTTATCCCACCCTAATAAAATATAACTAATTTGATGTTTAATTTGGAAGGGGTAATGGGGTTTCTTTGCATACTCTTACATCCTTGAACTTATTGTTATATTGTGGAATTGTAAGGGTTAAACACCCCATTGAAAATCATGACCATTGGAGGTCATTTCTTGTGAACTAAAGAAGTTTCATGTTATTTGACTCTTTTTAAACACTTGAAAATTGAAATTGGTTAAATACATACACTTGGATAATGAACGAATTCTCCAGGATTTTCTTTCCTTGTTTCTGTGATAACCTATAAATTATGAAGTGAAATTAATCAAGGGGTGATTGTTAAATCTAGAAATTCTGTTGTTATTTGATATATGGGGTAATTTTCTATGTGTGATGGTTTGGTATATGTGTGTGGGGTTGATGGTATATGAAGTGGTCATGTTGTGACACATTGGTTTTCCTGGTTATGTGGTTGTATGTTTATAGAGAACCAGTTTGTGATATGCGTTGATTATGGAATGGATGAACTTGTTTCACGCAGTGAGGATGTGGTATTTTTGTGTGGTGCAGCAAGGCTGTGAGACTATTGGGAAGTGATATGTGACCTGATGGGGTTGTGTGTTATGGTTTGGTTGGGTTGGGACATGACTTGAACATAAATGAATTTGGAACTTCTTAGTTTCTTGTCTTTTTCCCTACATACTAGACCTTGGCTAGGTTTATTGTTATGATTGTGTTTAGTAGTTTCCCAGTAGTTATTGTTTTGATAAATGAATAGTTTGATAATGAATGGAAATGGTTAAATAGAAAATTGGTTAGAAAATATGAAATGGGCTTGTGTCTTGTTATGTGGTGTGTGCATTTTAGAGGTAGAATAAAAGGTAGTTTTTTGGACTAGTTGTTGTTTGGAAACCCATAGGCTTGGATTAGTGTTTTATACCTATATATATACATGTGGTTCCTTGTGATTTCTATACGCACCCCACCCTAGTTGAGTACTATGTGCCGAACACCCTCATCGTTATGGGGGAGGGTGTTTTTTCAAAACATCTCGGTGGGAGGATGTATGGATGGCCACCTGCTATTCCTTTCTCCCTCTTCCTGGAATTGATATCTCAAGATTCTTAGGGTAGGTTGTGGTTTGTGAGGCCTAGTTGTGTGCATATGATTTTTACATCCCATGAGTTTTCGGGATGAGATGTGAAGTGGTTCCAAGGTTTATTTTGGATGTGGTGTGGTTTGTGGCCTTGGTGTTTGTGGGTGGAATGAGACATGGTTTTTGTACTAGGTGTCTAAGGGTGAGATGAGATCTGATTTTGAGGCCCAGGTGTCTACGAGAGGGATGTGGTTTGGTATGTTCGAAGAAGTGGGAGCACCAATACATTTTCCATTAGGGTGTGAGAGCAGCTAATCAGTGGGAAAGTGGTGTAGGGTAACCAATCATCGATGTGCTCTATATTAGTTTAATTTACTTATATTATTTGGGGAGCATACCATTGGTCAATTTGGGGTGGCTGGTATAACTTGTTAGGTGATTTTTTGGTTTTTCTGTTTTCTCACCGGGGAATTAGTATGTCTCTCCCCCCCACTTGTGCACGAGAGATTTTGGATTTCCTACTGAGTATACTTGTATGCTCACCCTGAGTATATAAAACTACTCTTTGGTTTCTATGAGGACTATGAGGATCATGATGGGCATTACTATCTTAGACATTGGGGATAGTTGTTGTGTCACTGCTTAGATTTATTTTGGTATTTACCATGGAGACACTTTCTTTGTATGAGTTACATTTTGGAACATACATGTGGGAAGGATTTTTGGATTCTTTTATATATATTTTGTTGAGTTTATTTTAGGTTTATACATATTATCACCCAACCTTGGTTATTATAAAAATGTTAATGCCTCCGATTTTGTGATATTTGAATACCCTTAGTGTTGGTCACCACCCCAGGTCTTACTAGATGCAGGACTCGGGGGGTTATTATCTCTCTTTCTCCATTTCCAGCTCAGGAGGGGAATCTTTGGAGGGAGAGGGATGTGAAAGAATTGTATAAGAAGTGATGGCTGAGAGATATGATAGAGTTTGGAGTTAGGGATAGTGAGAATTTCATGGGTTGTTAGGGAAATAGTGTCAGGTGATCTTGGTGAGTGACATAGGCCAGGAAAGACCAGCTAGGACATGGGATTTTAGGGGCCTTTGTGATTCAATGCTAGGACTCTGAGTCTACCAAATGGCCAAGTGAGGCTACACCGTTTTCAGGGTAGAGACTCTAGGAAAGGTACATGCATCATAATTAATTTTTTTCTTTTTTGAATTGGTGCCTTGGAAAAAAATTGATGGTATAAAAACAAAATGAGTTAAAATGAACATTAAATAAGATTCCATACTACTCAGGCTTAGTAGTTCCTTGTTTACCTTAGAGATATGGCACCCGATCATTGTCCATGAATGGATCAGGCAGTGGAGGATCAGTAGACCAATCCAACTGATTGGTGGAGGTTTGTTCCAAAGGTGGTGGGCATCCAGTGGTAGAGAACATTACATGATTTACAATGCTTAACCTTGGTAAAGTACGAGTGTAGAATTTCAGACATGGAGATGGAGAGATGTCTCAAGGATATTGAGATCATATTTATCCTAATTAGGAATCTGATGGAGTACTGGGTTCTATTTGATGTTTTTCTGATGAGGGGAGCTACACATCTGTGGTGTTTGTTGTTCTTGGGGGAGAAAAATAAGGCTGATGTTTGGTTGGTCAATTTTGAGAAGGAGTTTCGAGGGAAATTCCTTTCATCCACCATGAAGGATAAGAATAGGAAAGAGTTAATATCACTCCATTAGGTGAGTATGTTGGTATGGGAGTTGGGATAAAGTTCAAGGATCTTCTTCTATGTTCTCTAGATTTCTTTATGGACGAGGAGTCTAGGGAATGATGCTTAGAAGAGGCACTTCATCCTTCTCTCAAGTATGCAGTCACTCCCTTTACCCTGCCAACATACATAGAGGTCCAGAAGAAGGCGGAAATAGTTGAGAGGATTCACTCAAGAGGAGGTCTAACATGAGACTGGATTCAGTACAGTTATTCTAAGGGAAAGTCTACCAACAGAAGGTCTCACGCACTAGGGACTTTGAGGTTTCAGTTGTCAGGGTGTCGAACTCAGTTTTTTCCATTCCAACCTTATGGTCTTTGTGCCTATCATGTATTCTTGGGTATGGTGTGTTTTATCTATGAAGTTTGTGGGAACCATTAGAGTTAGTACCTAATGGCCGTTCAAGATCAGTATAGTAGAGGTGTGCATGTTCAACACTCGCCTCAGTAGTAGTTTTAGGCCAGGCCATTTTAGCAGAAGGGACATCAGACTTCTGCTCTACTGAGGGGAGACAGAGTAGGTGGAGGAAAACCTCAGGGTGTTCTTTAGGAACCTCGACCTATTCATGGTCGAGTTGGAGGTCATAAGTATAGAGGAATATTGTAGGGGTGTGGTCAAATACACACTGCAGAGGCAGCCGTTATGGTAGTACCAGAGATCGTTTGAGGTATGATCAGTTTGTTTAGTACTCTTGCTCGAGATTTTTTTATTCGAGAAAACTCACTCCTTTGTTACACCCACTCTATCTCATGCATTGGGAATATAAATAGAAATTATTTCTATTACCCTTGTGTTGAGTACCTGAATCAGAGGCCAGACCAGCTTGTTTGAAGTTTTTTGGGGATGTACACTGATGTTGGGGGCACATCAGTTCAGCAAGACCTCTTTCTAATACAGATGCAGGAAAAAGATTTTATCATTGGTATTGACTAGTTGTTTTCGATGAATTATGTTATCGACTGCTTTTGGATAATCATGTTTTCAAACGTGGATGGTTAGTGTGTGGCTTTCATTGGTGAGTAGAGATATCAGGTGGGCAGTCGGCGTGTGGAACCTCTTCATTCATTATTGGCCGAGCTAACATTGGAATCAGTGGATGTTGAGATAGTGGAGGCTCCCAGAGTAGTTTGGGGGGTATTGAATGTATTTCATGAGGATTTTGTGACTCCACCCCCTATGCTGATGTCGAGTTTGGGATAGACCTACAATATGGTGCCTCTACGATTTTGATGGATCCTTATCAAATGTCACCTTCTATGTTGGGTGAGTTGAAGATTCAGATTAATGACTTGTTGAAGAAGGGATTTATCTTATCTAGTGTGTCACCATGGGGTGATCCATTCTTGTTTACAATGAATAAATATGGTGGTTTGAGGCTATGAATAGACTACTATAGGTTGAATCAGTTGATGGTCAAGAACCGTTACACTCTCCTGAGGATATACGATCATTTCAACCAATTGAGGGGAGAAAGTTGGTTTTCTAAGATCGATTTGAAATCTGGGTATCACCTGTTGAGGGTGAAAGAGGGTGACATCCTAAAGACTGTTTTAGGTGCAGGTATAGGCACTTCGTGTTTGTGGTTTTGTTGTTCGGTGTTACAAACACACCAGCCATGTTTATGGGACTTATGAACTCCATGCCTCAGGAGTTCCTATACCAGTTCAGCATCTTATTCATTGATGACATTTTGATCTACTCAAAGTTAGGGGAGGAGCATATCAAGTATCTCAGAATTGTCTTGGAGGTTCTTCGACGCCACCAGCTCTATGGGATGTTGTCCAAGTGTATGTTCTGAATGAGAGAGGTTCACTTCCTTGGGCATGCGGTGTCTCATCAGGGCATAGTAGTGGACCCATCAAAGATCAAGGTGGTTTTTTCTTGGGTGGTACCCAAGAATGTGGTGGAGGTTTGAAGTATCATTGGTCTTTTAAGACAATATCAGAGATTTTTACCCGATTTATCTTGATTTGTATCTTCATTGATGGATCTAATAAGAAAGGACGGGGCCTTTATGTAGATTGAGTAGTGTCGGGCATCTTTCAACTACCATAAGGGGATGTTGGTCAGTGCTCCAGTGCTTTAGCTACTAGAGGAAGGGGTGATGTTTGAGGTTTTTTGCAATGGTTCCCATCTAGGATCAGGGTATATGATGATGTAGTAAGAGGGTGTGATCTATTATGGGTCTAGGACGTTATTCCTCCATGAATGTAACTATGCCACCAATGACCTGGAGCTAGCATTGTTCTTGTTTGTGACAAAGTTGTTGTAGAATTACCTCATTGGAGAGAGATTTGTGGTCTTCAAGGACCACAATAGCTTAAGGTATATCTTTTCCCAACAATATCTAAACTTGAAATAGTGAATTTGGATAGTGTTTCTGCAGGATTAGAACTTCGATATATATTACGCCTCCAGAAAAGTGAACATTATGGCCGATTCTTTGAACAACATTTCACAAAGAGAGGTATTTTGGGTGTTTACATATGATTGGAAGGCGATGGTGGAGTTGTCCACCTTTCACTTTCATGCAATAGTGGATGGTGGTAGAGGTTGTCTATTTCAGAGGAAAGATCAGTTGTCTCTGATGCAGTAGGTGGAGGTGTCTCATTGGGGAAACTCAAAGGCAGAGGTGATGCATGACCATGTTGACCATGGTGAAACTCTGGAGGAATGGTTAGAGGATGGTTGGAATCAGATGTTGTTTCATGGGATGTTTTTTTTTCAGTGGTGATGCGTGATGGATTCCTCCTTGATTTCCACAGATTTCCTTTAGCAGTATAACCAGGAGTTTCTAAGATGTATTGTGGCTTGAGAGAACATTTTTTTGGCTTGGGATAAAAATTGCAGTAGCGAAGTTTTTGGCGAAATGGTTAGTGTGCCAGATGGTGAACACTGAGAACCATGTTTCCAATGATTTATTTCATCCCTTATATAACCTCAAGTAGAAGTTGGATGACATCTCGATGGATTCCGGTGGTTAGTAGTGGATCAACTGATGTAATCGGCACACTTCTTGGAAATCTAAGAGTTGGGCATAGTGGATGCCTTGGATAGAAGGTATATTGGTGAGTTATTACGACTGCAAGGAGTTCAAAGATCCATTATCTTAGATTGGGATACATGCTTTACCTCACGATTCTAGAGGGGATTGCAGCATGGTTTTGGCACTCAGTTATGACTTAGCACATTCTTCCACCCTCATATAGATGAGCAGAGAGATCAGACCATATAGACATTGGAGGACATGCTTCATTCATGCATCTTGGACTTTTGTGGGTCTTGGGTGGTAAACTATACCTTGGTAGACTTATCTTAAAATAATAGCTATAACTCTTCCATTTGAATGTCTCCATTTAAAGCCTTATACATAAGGCTATGCCATTCAACTTTATACTGCACATAGGTTGGGAATACAACTATTCTTAGTACTAAGATATTACAGACCACGAAAGAGAATGTTTAGCTTGTCCATGAGTGGATTAATGTAGAAAAATGTTGGAAGAAGTCGTATTCTACTCATAGGAGGAGGCCCTTGTAGTTCTAGGTTGGGGACCATGAGTTCTTGAATGTTTCCCATAGAAATGGGTAGTGGAAGTTTGGTAGAGGGAGAAATATTTCTCACAGGTTCATCAGACACTTTGAGGTGTTGAGACGAGTTAGATAGGTGGCATATCAGTTGGAACTGCCACCATAAGAGGAGAGGATCCACGACGTCTTTCACATATCCCAACTTCATCGGTATCTACATGATGAGACCCACGTCATCAACTGGGGAGAGTTGGATATCACGGATTACGTAATGTTTATGGAGTGTCCTAGAAGAGGGTAATTGGAAGTGAGAAGCGTAGATTCATGACTAGTACTCATAGTTTTTATGATCTTTCCCATGTTATTTTTTACTTTTTAATAATGTGTTTGGACCTTGTTTGTTTTGAAATGATTTTTTCATTTTTCTATAATGTGTGATGATGTCCTAACATATGAATAGGGGAGGACCTGATTATTAATCAAGATGCATTAATGAGGATGCGATTAAACCCATGAAGGAATGTTAGTGATGCCCAAAGCAGATAATATCTTCACGTGGAGGAAGAGATTCCCCAATTCGTGTGTCAAAGACACCATGGTTTCTATGCTTATGTGGTGGATGTGTGGTTTTTTGGGGTTGTAAATTTCAAATAATGTGTTCTTGGATATTGAGGTTTCACTCTATCTTTCGAACAAAGTAGGGTGGTTTACAGTTCGACTCTGATGTTTTGGGGGTTTTGAGGTGTTTTAAGTGTAGTAGGATTCTTGAGAGGTATCTCGTGGGGTGTTTATTCATACCACACTTTATTTTGGGTTATTTTTGGATTATTGAGGATGAGAATCATTTTAGAGGTATCTGATTTAATGGTCTATGTTCCACTGGTCCGTTACTTTGTGGGTTTTGAAGGTTGGAGATGTTTAGAGGAAGTTTAGAGAGGTTCAGATGCTAATGGCTGTAAGTGGGAGGATTAAATGCCATGTAATGAGGTTACACGACAAGAATCATGGGTTCATGGTTTTTCTGGAAGGGTTAATGGTGTGAGTGGATAGGGGGTCTGAAAAATAAAATAAATCCAAGAGGTGATGGGTTTTTTTGGTGAAATTAGACATCAAAGGGTTACATGATGTGAAAAGGTATTACACGTCATGTAATACCCCCACTCTAGTTTTATTTTAAAGTTAGGTCCGGTCAAACATTTAAATTAATTTAGTAATTTATTATTTTCCTCTCACTCCAGATAAACCCTAGGTATCCCTAGGAGATATTAGAGCCCCACTCCTCCCTCCTTGGTAAATTGAATCTTGTGGTTGTTTGTGGGAGATCTTTTATCGACCTGTGTATGTTTCCACTCATTTTCATTCATTTTCTGTTTTCCCTCCCCAATAATTGGATTTTGTAATTAGATTTGGATTTGGATGAACATTTGGGAAGCGTTTTGATAACCCTTCAGTGCCCAATAGGCTTATCTTCATTTCTAGTGGTGTGATCATCGCTTGGGGCTTTCTTCTTCTCCATATGGTGCACAGATGAATTGAAAAGCTTCTCTAAGGTAGGGTTTCTATTTCATTTCTTTTTTATTGTTCATTAAGTGTGAGGGATCTAATTTTTTTCCTAAAAATCATAGTTGTGATAATAAAATCAAAGATAAATAATGGGATGTTTAATTTTTAATGGGTAATGTGGTATGTTCACATGCTTTTATATCCTATAACTTCTTGTGATATTGTGGTATTGTACAGTATAAACACCCCACTAAAAATCATGGCCATTGGTGGTACTTTATTTTTCACTAAAATAGTTTCATGTTAGTTGGATCTTATTAAACACTTGAAAATGAAAATTGGTTAAATACGTAAACTTGGATAATGAACGGATTCCCTGAGATTTACATTCCTTGTTTCTGTGATAACCCTTGAATTATGAAGTAAAATTAATCAAGCGGTGATTGTTAAATATGGAAATTGTGTTGTGATTTGATATGTGGGGTAATGTATTATGTGAAATGAATGTTGTTATGGGTGTGGGGTGGATTGATATGAAGTGGTTTCATTGTGGCGTATTGGTTTTCGTGGTTATGTGGTGGTATGTTTGTGGAACACAAGTGTGTGTTCTGGTTTGATTATGGAATAGATGATATTGTGTGGTGCAACGAGCCTGTGTGATTGTTGTGTGATGCAGTGAGGTTGCGGGACCCTTAGGAAGTGAATTGTGACCAGATGGGGTAGTGTATTGGGGTTTGGTTTGGTTGGTACATGACTTCAACGTAGATGAATGTGGAGATAATTTAGTTTCTTGTCTTGTTGCCTTCAGAGATGACATTGGTTCAGTTTATTGTTATGTCTTGTGTTAATTAGTTGGCCGGTAGGGATGGTTTTAATAAATGAACTATTTAATAATTAACAGAAATGGTTAAATGGAAAATTGGCTAGAAACATGAAATGTTCCTGTGTCTTGTTATGTGGTGTGTGCATTTTAGTTGTTGCAGCAAAGGTAGTTTTGTGGTCTGGTTATTATTTTGAACTCCATATGTTGGGATGAGTGTTTGATACCTATATATATACATGTGGTTACTTATGATTTCTATACACATCCCACCCTAGTTGATCACTATGTGATGAACAACCCCTTCATTTTGGGGGACGGTTTTTTTTTCAAACATCCTGGTGAGAGGATGGATGGCTAGCCACCTGCTCCTCCCTGCTCCCTCTTCTAGGTGGTGCTAGTGAAAGATTCTTCTAGCAGGTTGTGGTTTGTGAGGCCCAGGTGCGTGAAGGTGAGTTGTACATCCTAAGTGTCTTCAGGATGAGATGTTTTGGGGTTGCAAGGTGTCTTTAGGATGTGGTATGATTTGGGGCCCAGGTTTCTACGGGTAGGATGATATGTGGTTTGTGGGCTAGTTTTTTGTGGGCGGGATGTCATTTGGTAAGTTTGGAAGTAGTGGGAGCATCAAGAAATTTACTTTTAGGGTTTGAGAGCGGATAATTAGTGGGATTTTTGTGCAATGTACCCTATCTTTGATTTTATCTACAATGCTTTACTTGACCTGTATTATTTGGTGAGCATGCCTTTGGTGAGGTTGGTGATTTCGATTTCAAGGTTAATTAATAGTAAAGGGAAGACCCTAGGTTGTCTCTCAAATAGTGTTGAAAGGTTAAGATTATGAGTTTTTAATAAAAATTACTCAATGGGGGGGATGATTTTTTAACCAATTTTAAGAAAATAACTTAACTGCAAGAGTTTAATAGTAGACAAACCAAGTGTATTTTGAAAAATATGAGATGAATGGGTCATTGTGATCCCACTACACATATTTCAAGATCATTCTTATTAGAGATTCATTTAGTTTTGTATTAATTATTTGGTTGAAATTAATTGGAATCCTAATGAATTCCTAAGACTTTATTTCATTGCTTGAATAACCAAACCTTGAAATAACAATCATATTTACAAGGTCTAGAACTTATTCATATAATAAGATCTTCCAAAAGAGATTTAAATCCCAAGACAGTGGGTAATAAAATGATTCTATTTTTTTCCAATCGGAACAACACAAGTCACGCACTCCAAACCTCACACTGACCGATTATAAATTAATAGTATAACACTCACATGCATAAAAAAGCATTCAAAAAAATCATGTAAGATATATGGAATAAAATGTTTTAAAACCCAAATTACTCCAAACCAGTAGCTAATATATGCAATATAACTCCCTTGACATGTGTGAAACTCCCTCACAATGAACACATGCTGTCTATCCCAGCATCCAGAGGAGGAGGAAGCTCGGGTGGAACTCCTTCATTATCGATCCTCATATGTGGATATGGGCATCCATAACATCTAGGATGATGAGGGGGCTCTTCTAGAACTCCAAAATGGTATATATTTTATTCTCATTTGAATGTTTTAATTAGGTTCCCATAGAATCATTTTATAGGAAAAGTGGAAGGTGGTTTTGGGAACTTATATTGTGTAAAACCACTTAGCCCAAGGGTTTCAACCACAAGAAAGTCTTATATCGCTTTGAAGAAAACTAGAAAGTTGTATCCCCACCTATTTAAAATATACTATAAAAACTTTTCACTAGTTGCAGAACTATTTATCATTATGTATACATAATACAGAACAAAATTTTGACCTTGTACATATTTGATTCCCTAGACAGATTAGTTAAGATGGTCCTTTTAGTGGAAGAATGGGGATTGGGTGTATTCATATGAAATGTATCCCATTAAATTTCGGATCATCCAACAAAATTGATTCCCATTTTATGCACAACTTAGTCAATGTGTGCATTTTTTTCCACTGGTGAGTTTGGATCCTACGCAGTTTGACCCATCTTTCTCGAGCTTTATCATGGTCCCTCGAAATCACCTCCACCTACATTGTAATTATAAAAACAAGTAACGTTGAAATATTTAACAGTGATAAAAAAATAACTGAATCAAACATTAAGTGGAATTTGTTATTAATTTTATAACTTTAAATATAAAACTAGATTAGCATAGAGGTGTAAGAGTGAAAATGAAACAGTGAATCGTGGTGTGATCACACCCCCACACCAAAACATTTTCACTCTAGAGAAAAGTCATAATTCCAAAAAATTATTCATTTAGATATTTAAAACATCATAATGATTTAACATTAATTGAAAATTTAATTCCAGATAGAAATATGATCCAAGTAGAAATCACACCGAGGAGTTATTCTCAGTGATCATAGAAAAGGATGTCTCCAAAATTGTATCCGAATGAAATTAAAAGAGATGCATGATTCTAATTGAAGAAAATAATTCAAAGGTTAATCATGTTAATAATTCTCCATGTTTTTGTGTGACAACCATTTCATTATATTCTTTCCACTTTATATTGGGTAAATCTAATTTATTTTAAAAATTGTCTACATACATGATCCTTTTCCACCGAAACCAACCTACATCCTTTGCAATCAAATTTCATGACACACTCACTTAATAATTCTCATCAGTCAACCCATAAGATTGAAACCAATATATCCAATTATTTTTTACATTTCATCACTCTCCTAATTTATTATTTTTTTTCAAAATTTTTACTTGGAACAAATCTCACACTCTTCTCCCAACCCTCATTTGATCTCCTCATAACACTAATTGTAATAGTTATAACAAGATCAAAAGGTGAGGAATGGTGGTTTTTGACCCACCCAATATACAAAACTTTTTATAGGGCATACAATAATCTAATAACCTGTACACACTCATAGGTCAATCTAGTATAGTAATAAAATAGATCAGATTAGAAACAAACGTATGGAAAAAACATTTTGGAAAGTATAGAAAAATTAACCTAACTTATATTTACCTTCTATTAAGTAATATATTTTTAAACTTCATGGTTGGGTGAAAATATGTGTGGAAGAATTATGTGACATAATTTTTCCTTAAACTACTCACACAAAGGATACCATTCTTCTGAAAGGTTTGAAAATGATACAACTATTTATATCTTTGACAAAGAAAAAAATCAAAAGAAATTCACACAACAATATTGAATTCTTACTAAAATTCACATTTCATAAAAAAAAATTAATGTTAAAATAATATGAAATACATATTTTACCCATGCATCTTAAATAACTTACATTATTAAGAGGGAATAATTTTCAATGATAAAGTGGGCATAAAAAATTAACATTTTAGCTAAAAAGTGAGGGGTAAATGAGGGGGGGGGGGGGTGGGAGGGAAAAAACTATATAGAAAGTGAAAATTAGAAGAAGAAAAAGAGGTGATGGAAATTACTAACTAACCCAAGAATATACCCGCACCCCACACGTAAAGTGTGAAGTACCCCTACTATAATAAAATAGAATGTGGAAAGGAAAGATAAAAATTGGTGGGTTTTATTCGTAGACTACTTCTTGAACTTTGATTTCCCCCATCGAGGACTCTAGAATGGATTCATGGAATTCCTTCAGCTGTGGACCATTGGTAGTGAAGGTTTTCTTGGTTTCCTCATTTTGTACCTAAACAACAGTAAATTGAGTGACATTAGTAATAGTGTATGGTCTAAACTTGTGGGAAAAAAGATCACTTTGATGAAACTTTAGCCTTTCATTGTAGAGGAGGACCTTCTTCCCAATGGGTAACTGACGATGAAGGATGAGATGATCCTGGGAAGCCTTGGTCAGCTTCTTATAAATATGGGAGTTCTCATATGAATATCTTCTCATTTCTTCCATCTCTGGAATCTATAACTTCCTTTGAGCACCTGCACTAGAAATATTCAAATTGTATTGTTTGATGGCCCAGTAGGATCGATGCTCAATCTCAATAGGGAGGTGACAACTCTTTCCAAACACAAGATAATAGGGTGACATTTCAATGGGAGTTTTAAAGGTAGTACGATAATCCCATACCGACACAAAAGATATTGCATTGGTCGGTTGTAGAAATGAGAACCATGGTCACTAATGATGAACCTAGGTAATCCAAACCTACATAATATTTAGGTTCCAAAAAATTCCAAAACTTCTTTAGAATAAATAGTCCTTATAACTCATTCCTATACTGATTTTGAGACATAATCCACTTCTAGAATAATGTAAAGGTTTCCATATGAATTAGGGAATGGTATCATAATGTCAATTCCCCAAACATTGAAATTTTCATGGAAGAGGAAGGGTTGTTGTGGAATTTCATTTCTTTTGGAGACATTCCCCAGTATTTTACAGTGAGGACAATATTTACAAAAATCATGGGAATCCTAATAATGTGTTGGACAAAAGTTACTAGAATCAAGGACCTTGTGAGAAGTCCATTGGGGACCAAAGTGGTCCCCACAAACAAGACTGTGAAAGAACCTAAGGATGGACTGAAACTCCATATTGGGAACAAAATTCCTAAGGAATTTATCACTACATGTCCGCAAAAGTTAGGGGAAATCCCAAATTTTCCAACGAGACACATGTTTATGACGATTAACTTGGTTTTTTTTAAATCAGTATGAATTCAATACGCTGCCAAATAATTTACAAATTCAACATACCAAAGAATAACATCTTGCACTCTTTATAGTTTCTCATTAACAAACATGTCTTTTATTGTAATACATGGGGATGATTCATTGACTAATGATGGGAGGATCCTACTGATAAGGTCACCCACTACATTCTCTTCACATTTTTATCCCTAATTTCTAAATTGAATTTCTGAAGGAGGATCATCCAGTTAATGAGACGCGGTTTGGATTCTGGTTTCTCAAGTGTATACTGGAGGGCTGTATGGTCTGAGAACACAATGACTTTGGACCCTAAAATATATGACCTAAATTTATACAAGGGAAAAATGGAAATAAATTCATTTTTATTTGTGGTTTATTTTTCTTGGGAAGGGTCCATTGTACATGAGGAATAGGAAATGATATATAGAGCTTGAATGACCCTTTATGATAAGACTTCCCCAATTTCATAGTTATATGTGTCACACATGATCTCAAATGGTATATTCCACTGAGGTGGTTGGATTATCGGGGGTGACGTGAGGCTCAATTTAAACTTATTAAAAGTTTCCTCACATTATTTATAAATAAAATCCTTTTCTTTTTGGAGAAATGGGGAGAGGGGAGTGAAATTCTACTAAATTCACAAATGAAGAAATGGTAAAATTTAGCATGACCTAGGAAAGACCACACATCCCATAATTTTTAGGGGAATTTTGGAGAAGAAATGGAATCCACTTTAGTTTTATCTACTTGGATACCATCCCAATAAATGACATATCCAAAAAATATACTTTTTCACACAATGAAATGGAATTTATCATAATTTAATATGAGATTCTTTTTGATATAGTGATGTAGGACTGAACCAAGACCACTCAAACATTCATCCAATGAGGATCCATTAACAGTGAAATAATCATTGAATACTTCCATGAAATTCTCTAGGTAATATGTAAAAATATTAACTATGCATCACTACAATGTACCCGGAGCATTGCACAAACCAAATGGCTTCCTTCTATATGAAAATGTGCCAAAGGGGAAATTAAAGGTTGTATTTTCCTGATCCTTGGGGGAAATATGGATTTAAAAGTATCTAGAATACCCTTCAAGGAAACCTTAATGGGACTTCCCGACTAGCCTCTCTAGAATTTGGTCAATGAATGGAAATGGGAAATGGTCCTTCCTAGTGTGTTAGTTTAATCAGTGATAGTATATACAGATAAACCAACTTTTATACACATAAGTTGGAACCAATTTATTGTTTTAGTTTTTTATTACTGTAAGACTAATTATTTTAGGTACCACTTGTACTAGACTAAACCATTGGATTTCAGAGATGCGGTAAATGATTATAGCATCCAATAATTCTATTACCATCTTTTTGAAAACATCTAAGAGGTTTGGGTTCAATCAACTTTGTGAGTGCCTCACTGGTTTAGTGTCATAATTTAATAATTTATGATGTGTGAAACATTATGGGATAATACTATGAACATTCACAAGTGTACACCCAAAAGCTTGTTTATAATCCCTCAAAATTTCAATCAGTCGCAATTTATGCTTAGGAGGGAGTGAACTTGCAATGATGACATCCAACTTGTTTCTATTCTCAAGATATGAATATTTTAAATCTTGAGGCAGTTGTTTTAGTTCCAATTAAAGAGGATCTTGGATTTATGGGAGTGTGTGTGAATGTGAGAGGTCACTAATATCATCTAACTACTCAATGGTATCATCCTACGATGAGGAATGACCCTTTATAAGCTTAGTAGTATCCATGATGGTTAGGTGATCCTCAGTGTTCAAGAAATCATCAATTAACAGATATGCCTAAAATTTTCCTAGACTATTATAATAATTAATGCATGATTCATTACCTATAATTTCAATCATGAATGAAAACTTAGAAAGGGAATCATTTAAATGAAAATATGTTTTTTAGGGGAAGGGAGTACATCAATTGAATTAACAGACAGAGGAATATTCTTCTGAGGGGTGCTTCATGGAATCTTGGAGGTTGAAGTGGAAAATTTCACCACCAAACTCCATAGATAATTTTACATTGTGGACAATAATTATGGTTTTGGTGGGTTTCAAGAAAGGTCTCCCCAATTTAATTGGGGCATGTCCATTCATCCTATCATCTTTAATTTTAATCACATAAAAATTGGCTGGCAAAATTAAAATTTTCAACCTCACAAGAATATCCTCTAACACACTAGAATGGTGTGTCGTACTCTGATTTTCTAATTGAAAAATAATTCTAGTATACTTATATATCTTTACCCACTATTTAGAGTAAATAGATTGAGGCGTCACATTTGTAGTGGCACTAAAATCAATCATTTCATTTGAAAAGTAATACTACCCTTTGGTGTATAGAATTGATAATGTTTCAAGATCATTTCATTTGGTGGGAAGTGATGGTTCTATCAATACTGAGACAGTCCTTCCTAATATCACCTTCTTATCACCATGAAGTTACCTTAGGTGTGTACACATATCTTTTAGAAACTTGGAATATCTTGTAATTTTCTTCATGATATCAATCAAGGGGATTTCAACCTACACTTTTTTGAATGTTTCCAATATTTCCTTATCAAGTTCAATTTCCTTTTTTTCCTGGTTGGGTGTCCCTTTAGGGAAATAGAAGAGGGATGGTTTTGATAAGTGATTCATCAATAGACACACTATTTCCTTTATAAGGGATTCTCTTAGGAAAAGGATTTTCTTCTATCGGACCATTTTAAACTGTTGGGATGAAGGTTTATTTCAGAGGGAATGACTATAATACAGGATTATTTTGGTTTTTAAGTTGTTTACCACTCCTAAGGGTGATGGAACTAACATTTTCCTTATCCGTAGGGTTAACTACTAGTTTAGAGGGTAGTTTACCCAACCCATGACTTGGAGTTTTCCCCCACAGAGTTAGCGAGTTAGCCTAATTTGGTTTTGAGGTCATGTATGAATTCTTGGATGGTTTGTAGTAATTTGATATTATTGGAAGCCATTTTTCATCATATCTTCCGGACTAGGATCGGGTTTTGGAGGGGTGGTTAGAAGGGCCTTTATGGTGGTTCGATATTTCTGGGTGGTGGTGGTGGATAACAATTATACCCCGGTTGGTTCCATTTCTATATTATTAATTTTACTTACACCTAGGGTTGGATGGATAGTAAGGTTATTGCATAAAGGGTTGGTTATAGGGGTAGTTTGGAATGATTTTCTCACAACTCTTAAATTTTCTCTTAGTTGGGGGGGATTGGTCAGAATAATGGGTGTTAGAAGAAAATATTACACAGTATATGGGAGGAGTAGATTGGGATTTCCCCTAGGAAAGACAAAGTTTTTGAAGAAGGGTACTTACCTCTTCAAACTTCATGTCCACCTTCTTCTCAAATTCAGTACTTTTCACCTCAGGGAAACCTTGAATGGGTACATTGGATCTTGAACCAAATTATTGAGTATTATATTCAATGTTCTGAATGAGGGTTCTTGTAGCAATTGGAGTCTTATCAACAAGAGCACCACCTGCAACAACATTAACCATATTTCGATCAATTGGAAATAAAATTTCATAAAAATATTAAATTGAATGTTTATCACTTATTTTGTGGTGTGGGAAACTTGAAAAAATTATTTTAAATCTTCTTAGTATTCATGAAGTGTTACCCCTTTATATTGTATTATCCCATATATTTAATTCCTTATTTTTGTGGTTCTAGAGGTTGGGATGTATTTTTCAAGAAAAATGGGTTTCATGTCTGCCCAACCTCCAATCAGTGAATTAACATAATATAACCAATCATTCATGGTGTCTTATAATGAAAATGGAAATTACCTAATATTAACTTTTTCTTCATACACATTAGAATGTTTTAATGTTGAACACACATTATGAAATTATTTTAAATCCTTGTGCGTATCTTCCCTCATGAGTACATGAAATCTTGGAAATAAGTGAATTAGACCTGATTTTAGTTATGAATTCGGTGCCCCACCTTGTAATTGAATTTATGTGGGTTGGATATCAACATCAGGAGATGTTAGTTCTTTTAGTGTTCGATTGTTTTCAACTATGTTATACACGTTAATTTCAGTTTCTAATTTGGTTCTAGAACAAGAAGGGTTTAGAAAAGTCTCAAGTTGTGGTGTGTCCTCATTCAAAGGGTTGTCATGTGCATCTCTGTGTCATTGACGTAGGATTATCTCCAATTTGGGTTCAAAGGGGGTTAATATCCTAGATTAGAATGAATCATGCACAAAATGAACACAATAAATTAATGAGGACATAAAAATAAATTAAACTCTAAAAGATAAAACAATAAAATATTCAAAAAATTTACAAATATCCTAAAAACACACACTAAAACCAAAGCGCTTCCCAAAAAAAGTCCAAAATTTGAATGCAATTTCATGAAACATAAAATTGATTATTATTTTAAGATTGATTTATAGTATAGGGTTTACCCATAGGTTATCTCTCAAAGAGAATTGATAGGTTTAGAGTATATGTTTTTAATAAAATGTTCTAAAAATGGGGTGATTTTTAAAATAGGTTTTAGAAAATAACTTAACATAAAGAGATTAATAGTTGAAAAAACAAGTCGATTTTGAGAAATATGAGATGAAGGGGTTGTTGTGATTTCAATACACACATTTCAAGTTCACTGTTCTTAGAGAATCATTTAGTTTTGGAGTAATTATTTGGTTGAAATTAATTGGAATCCCAATTAATTCCTAAGCCTTTATTTCATTGCTTGAAGAAACAAACTCTGACATTACAATTGTATTTCCAAGGTCCAGACCTTATTAATGGAATAAGAGCTTCCAAATTAGACTGAAATCCCAATAAAGTGGGTAAGAAAATGATTATTGTTTTTTCCAATAGTAACAACACAAGTCACGCACTCAGAACCTCACATTGATCGGTTACAAATTAAGAGCAAAACATTCACATGCATAAAAACCAGAATTCAAAAATGAAATCATGTAAGAAAAATGGAATGAAATGGTTTAAAACCCAAATTACTCCAACCCAATATCTATTAGTTTCACTGAAACTCCCTTGAAATGTGTTTATCTCCCTCATAATGAACACCCACAATTTAGACTGATATTGGGAGGAGGAGGAAGCTTGGGTGGAACTCATTCTTCACTCTTGGCCACCCAATGAGGATAAGGGCCTCCTTAACTTCTAGGATGATGAGGGTAATCCTCTAGGACTCAAAAATTGTAGATATGTTCTTCTGTTTTGAACTTGAAAATGAGGTTCCTAGGGTGTCATATTTAGGAAAAGTGGAAGGTGGTTATGGGAACACATATTGTGTAAAACTACTTGGACCATGGTTTTATACCTACATAAAGTATTATAATGCTTGGTAAAAAACTATAAATATTTATACCCACCTCTTTATGATATCAAAAAAATATGGCAATTGTAGGACAATTACATCTTGAGACATTGACAGAATACAAAATGACTCTTTTAACTTTGTGGAGATTAGATTCCCTGGACAGATTGGTTCGATGGTCATATTAGTGGATGGATGAGGATTGGGTGTATTCATATTAAATGTATCCCCTTAAATTATATACCATACCACAAAATTTCATCCCATTTTTATGCACGGTTCAGTAAAAGTGTACATTTTAGTCAATTGGTATGCTTGGATCCTGTGTAGTTTGGGCCATGTTTCATGGACATCATCATGGGACCTACAAATCACCGCAAACTATATTTTAATTATAAAAATAAGTATCATTTTTCTTTTTAGCAGTGATAAAAACAAAATAATTAAATAAAAAATTAAGTTATTTTTTTATAATTTTCTATACAACACTATTTTAGCATAGTGGTGTTAGAGTGAAAATGAAACAGTGACTCGTGGTGTGATCAGTTGGTGTGGCTAGTATACCTTGTTAGGTTCTTTGGATTTTACAGTTTTCTCATAGGGGAATTATTATGTATCCCCCCCCACCTGTGCATGAGAGAATTTCATTTTCCTATTGAGTATGATTGTATGCTCACCATATGTATATAAAACTGCTTTCAGGTTTCCATGAGGTTTATGAGGACCGTGCAAGTCATTACTAGCTCAGATGTTGGGGTGGCTAGTATACCTTGTTAGGTTCTTTGGTAAGGGGTGAATGGTAGTATATTCTCTCAACATGAGATCTTTTTCATAGTTTATAAGAGCAACATTGGAGTTGTTGGCCTCATTGTAGTAATCCTTTGTGGATGGTGATGGAGAAGATTACCTCCAATCAATGGTTGTTACCCCACCACTTTTTTAGGGAGTCAGTGAAAAACAACATGAGGATGTTGAATTTGAGACCTGATGTACTCAGATATCCACTCGACTTTCTCTTGATGTATTTTATGAAGGTGAGGAGCATGCCCTTCTTTTCAGAGGATGCACGATGGTACCAGTGATGTTGCTGGATATGTTTTAGAGAGAGTTTCATACATCTCATTTGGTGGTACATATAGATGTGTAGAATATGTACCAGGACCTCTGATATCAGTTATGATGTCTAGGAATGAGGAGGGGAGATGAAGAGTTTGTATCTTGATGCCTTACTTGTAAGAAATTGAATGATGAGCACCTAGTTCCATCGGATTTACCAAAACCCCTTAATGCTCCAGAGTGGAGGTGGGATGGGATATTGATGGACTTCGTGATAGGATTTCCATATACTTCCAGTTGGAATTATTCCATTTGGGTGATCACAGATCAACTCACCACATCGTCCCACTTCCAATCTATTCAGAGAAGCATTCAAAAGAGAGATTGGAATGCCTCTATGTATAAGAGATATTATGACTCCATGGAGTTCCATCGAAAATCATTTTTGAACATTATGTTCACTAAATATATATGTTATGGAAGGGTTGTAGGAGTTGTTTAGGACCCAGTTATTCTTGGGAACAGTGTTTCACCACAAGACTAACTAAGCAGACCATTCAGGTTCTGGGGGAAATATTGTGAGCATGCATGTTGGACTTTGGTCATAGTTAGGGGGATCACCTACCTTAGGTAGAGTTTGTTTATAAAAACAACTATCATTCCTCCATTGGTATAACACCATTTGAGGCCTTGTATGGGCGACACAGTAGGTCAACACTTTCCTAGACTGACCTAGGATATTAAGTAAGCTTGGGCCTATAGTTGGTATGAGCCACTACAGAGAAGGTACAGATCATCCATGAGATAATGAGGACTATACATAGTTGTCAGAATTCATATGTGAAAATACAACAAAGGCCTTTGGAGTTCATGTAGGTAGATCATGTCTTCCTATAGTCTTCAACTCAACAGGGATTAAAAGGATTTGGTTTGGGTGACAAGCTATCTATGAGGTTCATTGGCCCTTTATAGATTCTGTGTAGATTTTGAGAGGTGAAATATTGATTAGATATACCATTGTAGTTAGACTGGGTACACAACATCTTCCATGTGTCGCAACTAAGGAGTTACATGCATGACCCATCGAACGATATCGATTTGGGAAAGATTGGCAATGAGGATGGAGATACCTTTGTTGAGTACCCAATAGATATCTAGGAATTTAAATAGAGAATCATTCCTGGGATGGTGATCCTTTTAGTCTGTTTCAGATGGAAGTAAGGGAATCTCCAAGAGAACACATGGGAGTGGGAGGCTCAGATTCGTTCTCAGTACCCACATCTATTTGTGTAGCCCCTATTTTGGATTTTCTAGATATAAATCTCCAAGGTGGGGAGATTTTAAAAACTCAGATTTTATATGTATTATTTTTTGAAATTGTATGGATTATTTTTGAGACCAGATGCTGATTCAGTGTGTGATTTTGAGGCCTAGTTTGCCTAGAATAACTGTTTCAAATATACTAAATATATTAAACATCACACGTTTGTGGTATTATTGAAATAAAAATTGAATATATTCTAAACGGGGGCCTAGATTAGAAATATGAGGGAATATTTGAGTTCAGAATGCTGGTTTCACCTGGAAATTGGAAAAAATCTTGTCGGTGTGGGGAAAGTTTTGAAAAATTCATTGAGGGAATAAAATAAATACAATAATTATATAATTTTTTTATTTATCTGTTGATGTGGAAACCTGAATTATTATATAAGAATATAGTTAAAAAGGAATTACACAATAATAAGTATAACCCTAGAGCCATTAGAGAACCCTTGGAGTGAGTGTTGGAGAATCTCTCTCAGGATAACATCAACTGAATCAAAGATTGGTGATCAGTGGGAAACGAGATTCAGTATCTCACCAATGACAAGGAAACAGACTCATTCTTCATCATTGATTGACCCATATCAAGGTAGGTGATTTATTTATTTTTATTTATTTTTGTTTAATTACTCATACAACAAATGTAAATATATAAACTAATGAATTGATTCCTGGATCATGTGTATTCCAAGTGTGGTTTAGATTACTACGGAATTTGGAGAATTAATTTGTGATTATATATTACCTATTCATTTATCATTCTATCTGAAACCAATCAAGGTCGATAAGAACATTTTCCATGTTTGGTTCCTTATAGATTTTATTTGTACATTTCTACCCTTATTTTTTCATTCATCGCTGGGGGTTTCATTTGCTCAGTGGTTTGAACCATATACTAAGTAATCAATCATTGCACACCCATTTCTTGCTACAATGATCTGATATCATATATCTTGAATTCGAATGGAGTGAGGAATTTTCAATGACACAAGAGTTGTGGGGATCAAAACAGATTGGAGTTCACTGATTCATGTTGGGTGTGAGAATGATGATGGGGACCTATGATAAGAATTTTAAGAGCAGTTTTGAATGTTGAATTCCAGTGAGTGGAAACGAAATGACTCTAACATAGAAAATCCTCATTTACCAACTAGATTGAGGTTGAAATATGAGGTGGTGTTGGTGAGAGCGTACATAGAAGGAAGACCTTGTATTATATAAAATGAAGATCATCAAAGCTTGTACTTTGGAGCTACATGCAGTTTGGGGCCCTTTTAGAGGTGGATAGAGTTTTGAGATGGAGTTAAGAATCACTAGGAATGTGACCCTGTCACACAACGTGTGACCCATAATAGATGGATTGGCATGTACCTCATATGGTACATGGACAAGGCCTAAGATTACATAGCCTGGGGCACACTATGTACTCCCACATAGACATGGTCAATCCAAGACTATGTGGACATAGCCGTGTACTAGTATACAGGAAGAATTAAATTGGAAGTAGCATGTTGTGTACTTCTACACTGACATGAGAACGAGCTATTTTACACATGTAGGAATTGAGGCGAAAAGAGAAAACCATGTAATCTTAGTACATCTCGTGTTCTCCATAAATGTTGGAATGGAGCCTCGATCCACTACATCATTGAAAATATGCATTCAGGGAATGTTCCTTATATCCTTTTCCCAGAGGGATAGTATGGAATCATATCATACAAATATCATGGTGATACCTTCTATAGGACTTATTGGATAGATCTATTGAAAACATTTAGTGGGACCCAAAGTGAGATCCTCTATCATCCCTATACCCTTGGTGGAGTTCTTGGTATCTTTGTGATCAACACTATGTGAGCATTTATCATATACTTAGTGGGTTAATTTAGATTTAGTTGTTGGTATACCCCATGGCCTTGGGAGTGACCCTCATTTGTGTACCGTATCTCTTCAGAATTATAGTGTATACTACTAATGGAGATACCTAATGATAAATACTTAGTGGATGGACATCATTAGTTTTATCTGACACGTGGAGTGTGCTCTCCTAGATGAGTTTATGTGGAAGCTTTGAGCTAGAATCCTAGGATAGAATTTTGGTTGTGACCATAACTTTAGACCCTGTATATTTGTCGATTATATAAGGATATTATTATTATATGAGTTGTAGACATATACTAATGTAGATCTGACTATTATTAGTTTGTTATATGCTTTGTGGTTTTGGGGTGTCCTACTAGGTACTGTTGTACTCACACCTACACGGTCTTTTCCCGCACGTGTCATGTCTTATGAAAACGATTATTATTTTGATAGATTACTAGATGGAACAGATGTTTCTTATTGAGTCTAGATAGACCGAGGTGTGTCTAAGTGTTACTTTGATACCAGTCCCCATCATTACTTTTAGTTTTGACTTTTTTTCAGACTCTCTGTGGTGGGCTTGAATTTGGCCCTATTTGATTTTGTTTAAATCATGAAATACTTTGGTTTTGGGGTTATGTTTATGAATGATTTGTTTCTTTAGGTTTCTTTAAATTTCAAAATTTTATAGACTTAGAAATGTGTGTGTGTGTGTACATGTACATAGGCTAAGGCATGCTAGGATAGTGATATGGCTACTCGGTGCTAGTTTCCCACCCCTGGCTAATTGGAGGTGATCTTGGGGAGTAAATAAATGAGACCCATTGGGATGGTTCATGATAATTGACTCCTAAAATAAAATAAAGGCAATTATTTTAATTAATTTTAATTTATAACAAATTAGTTTTAACCTTAATTATGGAATTTTATCTTTACAATGGTAAAAAAATTACTATGGTTGTAATTCATAATGACCAAATATAAAAGGGAACTGTTTACCAAATTTGGATGCCCTAATTCAAAATATGGAATCAATTTTTCAAGATTAAATTTCTAAAAGTGGAATAAATTAATTTAAGATAAATACAAAAAATTCAATGAAAAATAATTTTTTAGAAAAATAATTTTTTATGGATGAAAAATTATGTATCCCAAATTATACGAAAAGATTATTTAAAATGAACTTAATTAGATTATTAATAATATAATTGATCTAATTTTTCTTTTCAAATTTTTTTAAAAAATGGTACTTTATAAATTTCTTAAAACAAAAATATAGTTTTCATTAAAAAAACAGTAGTTTTCAATAATCATTGGAAAACCAATATTTTTGAAAAAATACCAAAAAACTAAACTTAAGATAGTATTGATATTATAATTTCAAAAATGATATTATGTTTTTAAAATAAGTTTTTAAAAATTCCAAAAAAATAATTAGAATATTCAATTCAAAAAAAGAAATAAAATTCATTTTTGATGTTAAAATTAAACGACTTTACTAGAAATTGAGTGATTATCTCCTAAAAATTTATAAAAACATTTTTTTTATTTTGAACTTTATAGATATTTCTTAATTTTTCTACTTTTATTTGAATCTACTAAATCAATTACTATTATAATGGTTATAATAATATTGTGTGGTTTGTTAAATCTTGGTGTTGGGTGTTACAAATACTATCGAACATATTGTTCTATTAAAATCTCTGAGTGTTTCATTATCCCCTTTATTAAATTGTGTCCTTATAATTTGAACTTGTACTTAGAAATAAAGTGTTTTATATTTGAAAATTCATTTTATGAAAAGCCATATCTTAAAAAGGATAGATAAAACTTTCTCTTGAAAAGAGAGAGAGGGAAATATGAAGATTATCTAGAATAACACATAAATAGGTTTTAAAATAGCAGAACATTAGTTGGAATTGAAACTATGGACTAGGAGGGAAATTTTAATTTCTAAATATTTATTGAGATTGACAGAGAATACCGATCACAAGAAATTGAATGATCATGATAAAGTTAATAGACACAAAACCATAATCAATGAGGTTTTAAAAGTCTATAGATTCATCCTAAATGAATGTAATAGGATATTTTTTTACAGGATCCTTTTCCTAGAGTTATGGAATTATTTTACCATCTAGACTAAAAACATAATTAAATGTACTTAATAAAAAATTATAATTTCATCCTTTAATCAATTTTCACCACAATATCATAATTTTCTCTAAATGATTAGTATTAAAGATGAATAATTTCCTTCCTGAATCACTAAAATCAACTTATAATGGATCACATAATCCAAAAATTGATAGCATGATATTATTCCTACCTTTAAAGATTAAATAAACAAAAAGATTATCCTGGGAAAGATAATACTCAAAATACATAAACCGTCATGTGAAGAAATAAAAATTTTATTCCAATATTTCCATAATAACACAAGTGTTTCATCTTAGATCATTCCATAAATAAATAATGTTCCAACTCAAATTACCTTAATAAAATAAATATTAAATAATGTTTTAACCTTAAAGGTGTTCTCATATATTTCATCTTACATCCCCAAAAAATTAATTTTATTCTTCCCAAATAATCTTTCTTGTTAAATCACATGTTAAACCTAATTGTTACATATTCCTAAACTAAATGAAAAATATCCCAAAATATCCTTAATCAACATGATAAATCACTAAATAATATTAAAATATAGTGAACTTCCCCAAAATATCATGAATAGTATTTAGATACTAAACTGAAAGGTAGTCCTTAGTTTGACCATAAATATCTATAAAAATATACTTCTTTAACAAATCACTTTTCAAACATTGAGATTTTCTATATCCCACTATCCAATAGATAATAATTAACTTAACATAAAATCATATATTTACCCATAGGATTATTTAAACCTCAATATAGAATTATTCTTTAAACCTAGTAAATGTTCCAATTCACCTCACAATCCCATCACATGAAACCTCATAGAAAACAAAAATTCTTATAAACCTTCCAATATACTCTATAAATTAAAAAATGTGGTAATTTCCACCAAATTTCACACAAATAACTTTTCAATCAAATAAAAAGTAGATTCCTTGGATAAAATATATAATATTTATTTCTTTATCTCTTTATCCTAACTAATCATTATTATCTCAACATTATGCATGTATTTAGGGTTATCTTCCCCTCAGTCATGTGTCTCCAAAACAATCCCTTATCATAAAATACTTTTTCAAATACTTAAAGAAAAACTATTTTGGAACAATCCTTAGATGTGTAAAGATTCTTATATCCAAAATAAGATTAATGTAAAAATTATTCAATATACTTATTTAATCCTAATATTTAAACCCTTTAATCATTTCACTTTAAAAATTGGAAGATCATAGGTTGTTCATTGGTTTAGGAGTTAACGCTTGTATTTGGGCATTAGATTAGATAATTACCATACTCTCCTCACATAATAAATTGAACTAAAATTGGTACCATATGATGAAATACATATACCTCCATCAAACTAATCATTATTTCCCAATAATTATGTTCTATATGACCTTATTTTCAACACATAAAACGTCTTCTGGTTCCTTTGAAACAATACCTTAAGTGATTATTCCAACATTCTAAACATGTAGGAAGTTGATTCTTCTTTCATCCATGGTCTTCATGGAATTAAATATTTCTCTTGTTAGGTGTGAGATGAAACTGACCCATGTTAATATTGTAAATAATATAAATAGATAAATTATTAGGAGTAATCATAATGTTTTTCCTTATATCTCCCATTTCATTTCATTACTCATGTTTACAATTATTCCATCATCTGTCACAATAAGTATTAAAACAAATATTCTCGGTTCCATCTATTGAATAAAATAAAAAAATTATTGTTTGAGAAATAATATTCATAATTATAAATTATATTATATTGAAAATAATTCATAGGATTTATAAATCATTACACCAACTAATCTATTACACCTTTGGTTTAACCTAGGCAATCCTCAGTTATCATCTATTAAAATTATTCATAATGATTCATAAAGAAAATGTGAGTTGACCCAAGCATATCCTCTGGGAGTTTTGAACAAGGTGCATAGTAAGGTAACACTCACCATGCACCAAAATGATGGTTAAAATTTAATCGACCAAAAAATTTCATGTTTTTTACCCATAGGGTCATATATGATAAAAAAAATACCCACTTATATTATCCAGAGAGGTGATTATTTCTAATAAAACCTCTAAATTTTAGCTTACTAAAAAATTAGGGTGTCATCTTATAAATAGAAATATCCCTAGGGGTTTCCCAAATTTTTCAATTCATAACCTATAAAGATTGCCTAAACCATGGTATGATGCCAAATATTGTAACCCAAGTGTTTTATAAAAAAGATAGCATCATTTTATAAGAATATTCAGTCATAAAATTGAAATCCATATCAAAATATTTAAGTTTATTGTATTTGGAAACTTGGATACAAAAAAAATCACAAGAGATCTGCATCATATCCCACTAAGTTCTTCATAACTATAACACTTCTTAGAAATATCATACTTAAAATCTTTCTTCATAACTTGAGGAAATGAATCCTAAGAATGGGTGAACTTAGATTCTCATTAAGGGTAAACAATGAAGATATCAATTATCACTCAAACATAACATGATTATAAGGGTTTTATAACATGAGAATAAAATTTAAAAACCAAAACAAGCATATTATAGGTCATATTATTGGGTCATGGAATAATGATTGATAGTTCATAACATATGAATCATAAAGTAATCAAATAACATGAGGTCTGAGAGTATAACATTGGCATGAAACATAATTTTTTTGGCATACATATAAGAATATAAAAACATTTATTTAGCTATGTATCACTTCTAAGACTATAACAGTTGATTGGGTTCAATCCTCATAACTCAAATACTTAGTCAAGGTTTACTCCCAAGAATATCATAGTGGAAAAAGTCCCATAATAAACATGATTTACCCTACATTCCATTCCATATTATCTCATGAGATTTCCATTTGTAACCAATGATGTAACATCCCAGATAAATGAAGAATATGAAAATTTAATATTTATTAATATTTATGAATTAAATATTAATTTTAATTTAAATGGGTTGCTATGTTCGATAGTGTACCTGATACACAACAACGTGTTTCTTTGAAATCTTACGTTGCACACAAATAATATAATATTATTATTTGTATTGGAAAGAATGAATAAAACTAACTACAACATGATTATACATGTTTGTTAAATGTGTTTAAATTTATCCAATAAAAGTTAGAGGCTTAAAATGTGAATGAATCTAATTTTAAGCAAAATTTACATTAAAAGGTCGATTTACCACCTTTTAATGGAGCACCCTCATTAAATCTAATTTTGGTCACTTTAATACATTCTATTTGACCAAATAAAATCTTTATTTATAATGGGGATGTCAATATTTACTTTGTGTAAATTTTTGGAATTTTTCTGATAAAGTTCATTTTCAAATGAATAGTGAAAATATTGTATTTTAATTCAAAACTGTGTTTTAATCTAATTTATTTATATGGCTAGATTATATTTTTAATTGCTTTTAAAGGGTAATTAGAATATATTATTACCATTTAATCCAATTTTGGTCATTGGAATTAATTTCACTTTGAAATTGGATATAAACAAGTATCAATCTTTTCATAGTTATTGTTTCTTAAAAACACGCTATTTGTTTTGATAAGGGGAATTAATTTTAAAATTAATTAATGCCACTTATATGTTTTGAATTTGGGAAAATAGACATCATTATTGAATTCAGAATATCAAATATAGCTTAGGCTTCAAAAATCCGACATACATGGTTGTTATCAGGAAGTAAAATGTGGTTCTGTTGGGAAAAAATCCCTTAAGGCATCATTGAAGCATTTTTGAGGTGATTGTGTTTGTTGAAAAAGTGGACATCTAAGTGGTGCTTGTTGATAAAGCAAAATAATGGAATACAAATTTGTTGAAAAATAGGATTTCATGATGGAATGTCGAGTTCAAGAACTGAGGTCAACGATCCATATTTGATTCAAGAACGTTGAAAAAAGGAATGGATGATCTGGAGGTGGTACAAAAGGAACAGATACAAGGGGGCGCCGTTTTGCAGTGTTTGCCAATTTTTTGGGCCTGGAAATTGAAAAATGAAGAAAAGTGTTTTTCGAAAAAGTACTTGCGTGATGAGGACTTGGAGTATAGGAAACTTGCGCGCCATATGTTTTTTGAGATCAGAAGATCAAAATATGGCTAAGGAAACAGGTTCGCGCAAGTTTGGGAGTTGGTCGCGCAAGTGTCTAAGAGGACAGAAGACTTGCACGCGGAGACTGGGTCGCGTAGGTGACTTGCGTGCTGTCGCGCAGGGTGGTCAATTTGCCTATAAATACTAGACCACCCCTCTTCATTCTTAACCGGAGTTCAACACTTTGAGAAATCAGAGCTCCCGTCGCGCAGGTGTGGTGGTCGCGCAAGTGGTGTGTGTGGTCGCGCAGGTGGGACTTGCACGCTAGGGGTGATTGTTGCGCACCAGTGTTTGAAGTTGCGCGCCAGTGTGGAGTTGCGCGCCAATATTGGTTTGGGCATAAAAGGAAGAGAGTCGCGCAAGTTTGGAGTTTGGGAAGCTTGTGTCGCGCAAGTGTCTGAGGAAGACTTGTGCGCCCGTTGTGACTTGTGCGCCAATACTTGCGCGCCGAGATTGACTTGTGCACCAAGTATGGTTTAGTTCCAGTAGTGATTTTTGGGCTGTGTGGAAGCTGGAAGTTTGCCCGATTCCTTCGGTGCAAAGAGATATTCATCTACGGGTGATAATTGGTCTTCAACAGAGCATCTACTTATAGAGGAAGATGCATTCCTTCATGAAAATGAATAGACCTACACGTCTATAAACTGTGAGTGGATTCCTTCTAAGAGTAGTGAGAAAAGGAAGAGAAAGAAGGTGATCCTCTCCACCGGCAGTGAGCCAGAGAGAGAGAAATGGGGAGTGCCCCTTGGGGAAGCAGTGAGCTGACCCTAAACATTGTAAAGGCAGTGAGCCTAGGCATAGAAGTGATCTAGCTCGAACATTGTAATCCACAACTAGTGAAGTTTAGTGGAATTGGTACGACCGGAAACTTTTCGGCGTATGCTCCTTGGACGTAGCCCTTTGCAGTGAACCAAGTAAAATTGATGTGTCATGTGCATGCATTACATTATCTTTACTTTGTGCAACAGGAAAGAGAGAGAAGATTGTTTTTCTTAATAGCGAAAAAAGATCAGAATGGGCATTAATTTTAAATTAGTCATACCCTGATTCACCCCCCCTCTCAGGGTATTCAGCCTTATGGACCTAACAATTGGTATCAGAGGAAAATGTTGATATTAGGTCTTCTCTCAATGGAGGTCACTAATCATAAAGGGATTCTGATCTTCGACGGGAACAACTTTCATCTATGGAAGAATCAGATGCAACACTACTTTTGATCTTTGGGAATGGATGTATTCACAGCAGCAATGCATGGCATAACAGCTGATATTAATAGTGGCGCATTATCAGAAGCTGAACGTAGAGAGTTGGATGCAAATTCCAAATCAATTAATGCCTTAGGGGGAGCTCTATCCAATCCTATATATACAAAGGTGATCTCATGAAAAACGTCACGAGCCATGTGGGAAAAGCTATTGAATATATATGAAGGGGATATAGAGGTCAGAGAGGCAAAGCTGCAGGTGTTGTGGTACAAATTTGAAGATCTGAAAATGATCCCGAATGAGTCTGTTGACGCATTCTTTGACAGGGTAAATATTTTTGTGGAAGATATGCGAGGTCTTGGCGAAGTCATTGAAGACATAAAGATTGTAAAGTGCATCTTGAGGAAACTTCCACCTCGGTTCAATCCAAAAGTTTCAGTTCTAGAAGATAAAGATCCAAAAGAGATGACACTGGACAATTTGCACAGGTTGCATATGAAATGAGGAACGATGATAATGAGGCTTTGGAAAAGGGTAAGTCCAAAGAGGTGGCATTTAAGGCCATGAAGAAACTCACCATTGAAGATTCTAATGAAGAAGAAGAGACAGATGAGGTGATGTCATTCCTTTCTTCAAATCTGCAAAGAGGAAGAGGAAAGTTTAATGGTAAACTTCCACTAGCATGATTTCGATGTGGAAAGGTTGGTCATCTTGCGGCAAGATGCCCTAAGAAATTTCAAGATAACGATGATGATGATGATGAAGTTGAAATTACCAAGAAGAAGACTTCAACGTTTGTGAAAGGGAAGAAGAAATTCAAGAGAAATTTCTTCAAGAAAAATAATCTCCTTTCACAAGAATTTGAAAGTTCATAGGAGTCTGAGGATGGAGAGGTTGAGGAAATAGAAAATTGCAGAGATTGTGGGGTAAATGACTTAGTGGCAATTGTTGGTAATTCTCAAAGAAAGAAAGAAGCTGACGCTGAAGAAGAAGAAGAAATTGAAGGGAGAGTTGATATGGAAGCCTAATTGTAAGCAGCTCTTGAGGAGATAGACGTCTGGAGAGCCAAAACGAAGAAAGACAATATAGTGGTTCGTGATTCCAAACTCTATATGCAACAATAGGATGAATAAAAGTCTGAGATATTAGAAGAAATTGAAAGACTAAAATCCTCAACACCAGAGAGCTTAGAAAATATTGTTGAGTATAAGCTTAAAATTGAGGAACAAAAGAAGGAAATTGATTGTTTGACTAACACAGGAAAGGGGCAGGCCAGACATATTAAAGAGCTTGAAGAAGAAGTGGTCAGTTTATGACAAAAAATTAAGGATCAAGAAAAAATCTTGACCCCCAATGTGATATCAGATAAGCAGGCCATTCAGAAGACAGAGAAGATGAAAGACGAGCCTAGTAGTTTAGCAGGGAAGAAGCAGAAATTGAGCTCAGATGTTAAGGTCGTTTCAGGGCTTAATCAGGAACAAAAATCCGTGACAATTGCAGTCAGACCGTAGGTAACCGTCCCGAAATTGAAGGTTGATTTGGGCACAAAACAAAATCAGAATATTCAGAGATCCCAAAGGGAAAATCATAGTGCTGAAGTATCACGAAGGAATGTATCCGATATCAGGTGTTATTGTTGTGGGAAAATGGGGCATTCACAGTATGTATGTTCCATAGAAAAGAGATATAGAAGGGAATAGAAACAGAGATGGCAGCCAAACAGAGAACGGTTTTCCAGAACATATTTTGAAGGACACTGTTTTTGGTGTGGAGGATTTGGGAACATGGCTAGGTACTGTACTTCGACCATTTAGATAAATGTGCCAAAGAAGAATCAAAACGTTCGCAAACAGCAGGTCAATAAACTGACAGGTGAGTTAAAAATACAGAATAGATTTTCGGCTTTTCAAGATGAGTTTGGTCCATCATACTCTGAGAAAGAACAGAAGTCTCAATCCATGATGAGTGTGAAAGAAAAAGTATGGACCAAGAAGAAGAAAAATGAGAAGGCCGTGGTGGCGGAGATTTCCCTTAAAGCATCAGATCGATCTGGTGTGTGGATCCTTGATAGTGGTTGCACATCTCACATGACGGGTAATAAGGATCTTGTTACAGGCATCAAATATGACAAAGAAGAAGTTTTCAAATTTGGAAATGATGAAGGCCTGAAGATTGTTGGCTCAGGGAAAGCCTAGTTTGGGAGCAAAGAGATGAGATGTGCTGATGTCTTGGTAGTAGAGGGTCTTAGTCATAACTTACTCAGTGTCAGTAAACTATGTGACTTTGGGAACTCTATCCGATTTACCAAGAAGATGTGTGCTGTGAAAGGAAAAGATGGAGCAGTTGTTCTACAGGGAAAAAGGTCAAAGGGAAATCTCTACCTTGTAGGTGGGGAAGAAGATACATGTTTTTTATCCAGAGAGGAAGAAAACTAGCTGTGGCATAAGCGACTTGGTCATCTATGCCAACCATATATGGAGGATCTCGTAAAGTGTGATGCTGCTAGAGACCTTCCCAAACTATCACGTGATCGCACTCATACGTGTGATTCTTTCCAAAAAGGGAAGATCATCAGAAAGACATACAGGCCAAAGGAACAGAAATCAACTAGAGTGCTCGAACTGGTTCATGTTGATGTATGTGGACCTATCTCACCACGAGCAATAAATGGGCAAAGGTACTATGTTGTTTTCATTAATGATTACAGCAGAATGGCCTGGGTATTTGTCATTACCCATAAGACAGAGGTGTTTAGTTGCATAAAACAGTACAGGAGGGAATCAGAAAGGATGCTTGGGCAGAAAATTTTGAAGTCCCGTACAGATAACGGTACAGAATTCAAAAACAGTCAAGTAGAAGAATATCTCGAGAAACACGGGATAAGGCATCAAGTTTCATTAGTGAGAACTCCCCAACATAATGGTGTGGTTGAAATGATAAATCGGATCATCAACAACATGACCAGAATGATGCTTATTGACAAAGACCTACCAGAGAAATTTTGGAAGGAAGCAGTTTTGACATCGGTCTATGTTTCAAATAGGTCTTTGTTGTGTCCGAAGCAAGGGAAGACTCTGTATGAACTGTGGTATGGAAAGAAGCCAACGTTGAAATACTTTCGAATCTTTGGAAGTAAGTGTTTCATTCTCAACAAAGAAAATCATAGGAAGTTTGAGGCACGAGGAGATGAGGGGATATTCCTTGGATACTCAGGGAAAAGTAAAGCGTATAAATGATTCAACAAAAGGCTAGGAAAAATTGTTGAGAGCAATGATGTCACTATAGTTGAAAATGAACAGAACACTCAACTACCCAGTGAACAATTCCTGGACGAAAGTGATGATGAGGTAAGCAACATAGGGGGAGCAGAAGTGGCAGAGGCTGACTCAGAAGAAGATACTGATGATGAACAAGAAAGTGTCAAGTCCGTGTCTGCAAGGAATCCAAAGAGTCGAGCTGAAATTGATAGGTAGAATATCATTGGTGATCAGAAAACTCCAGTTCAGACTCGAAGAATGAAATCATTATAGAAAACATCATTTTTTTCTCAGGTAGAGCCAAAATGTTTTTCCGATGCAACTGAAGATGAAAACTGTGTTCAGGCTATGAATGAAGAGCTTGATCAAATTGAGAAGAACCAAACATGGGAGATTGTTTTGAGGCCAGCAGACAAGAATGTCATCGGGAATAAATGGGTCTATCGCAACAAGATTAATGAGGATGGCATGATGATTCGGAACAAATCACGACTAGTGTGCAAGGGGTACTCCTAGATCGAGGTAATAGATGTATATGAGACATTTTCACTGGTTGCAAGGCTGGAGACAATCAGATTATTTTTGGCCATAGCAGTGCAAAGAAAGTTCAAAGTGTTCCAGATGGCTATCAAATCCACATTCTTTAATGGGGTTCTAGAAGAAGAGGTGTACATTGAGAAGCCATATGGTTTTCTCATTCATGAGGATGAGAACAAAGTTTGCAGGCTGAAGAAGGCATTGTATGGGCTGAAACAAGCACTAAGAGCATGGTACTCAAGGCTTGATTAGTACTTGAAGAAGCTTGGTTTTCAGCGTGGAGGAGTTGATTACAATCTCTATTTCAACAACAATAGTAATCAAAGGATGATGGTGCTGGTCTGTGTCGATGACATAATATTTGGTGGATCAGATGAAGCTCAGTGCAGAAATTTTTCATAATTCATGAAAAATGAGTTTGAAATGTCAATTATTGGAGAGCTAACATTTTTCCTTGGTCTATAGGTGACACAAGGAAAGAATGGAACATTAATTTCTCAATCCAAATATGCCAAGGAGGTGTTAAGAAGGTTTGGCATGGAAAATTCCAAGGAGATGAAAACTCTGGTTGCTATCCGGATGAAATTATCAAAAGATGAGGATGGGAAGGCAATTAATATCACAGAATACAGGCAAATTATTGGAAGTTTGTTGTACTTGAACGCGACAAGGCCTGATATTGTTTTCGCCACATGCCAAGCAGCGAGATATCAGAGTAATCCCAAGGAAAGCCACATGATTGCAGTGAAAAGAATACTTCGGTATATCTAGGGCACAGTGGATTTCGGCTTGACATATACTAACAAATATCAGACAGAGTTATTGGGATATACTGATGCAGACTGGGCCAGTTCAGCAGATGATAGAAAATCAACTTCAGGTGGTGCATTCTATCTTGGTGGATTGTGTATTTTTTGGCTAAGCAAGAATAAAGATTGCATTTCATTGAGCACCGCAGAAGATAAGTATATTGCGGCCACTCAAGCATGCACACAGTTATTGTGGATGAAGCAGTAGCTTGAAGATATGAGAGTTGAAGTGAAGTCTCCGATCGGAATCCAGTGCTACAAATCAAGTGCTATAAATATTAGAAAAAATCTCGTCCATCATTCAAGGACAAAGCACATTGAGATTAAGTATCATTTTATCAAGGAGAAGGTTGAGCAGGGAATCATGAAGTTAGAGTATGTGCCTATAGAGCTACAGGTTGCAGAAATTCTGACAAAGGCCTTACCCAAGGAAGATTTTGAGAGGCATCAACTGGCTCTAGGAGTTCAGTTGATTCCCCCACACTTGAAATAGTGTGGATGTGGAACCCACTCCCCCTCTCCCTGAGGTATGATGTGTTTTTCCCAAATGTGCTGATATGTGTTCTCTACTATGTTACAGACTACTAAGGAGTGTCCTTTGGGTTCGTTGACAAAGGGGGAGAAAATAGTGATTGTTTAAGGGGGCGACAATGTGGAGATTTAATAAACCATGAATGATATGGGGAGAAGCTAACAAGTGGAGCAACCAGATAGGGGGAGTTGAAGCTAGTTGAACGTGCTTAGCCAGAGCTTAGCTTGGACAACACAGGAAATAGGGCTAAAGAGGTTTTGAAGCTGACAAGGGATGAAGCTGTGAACAGAAAGGGGGAGCGTATTAAATCTGACTATGCTAGAAGTGATCGATCAAAGAATAGATATCACGACAGCTGAGGATCGTGATAAAAGCAGAAGAGTAGTGTTGGAATGTGGTAAACATATTTCCAACCAAAATTGGTCTTCCAACAAGTCCTTCAACAATTGGTATCAGTTTAGTACAAATTGGTATCAGTTTGGTGTCAACAGTGGATGTCAGAGATGAAGTGATCCATTGATGAACTTTTCATTTACTCTTGTTTCTCACGCCGAGAATTGCTCATGTGGGCTTAGAGTATGTGTTGAGTAAATCCTTGATCGCTATCAGAATCGCAAAAGGCGAATGGTGGCTGAATAATTAAATATGTATCTTTCCATAAAAGAGTTGTCAAAAAACCCAAAGGGGGAGATTGTTGGGAAAAAATCCCTCAAGGCATCATTGAAGCATTTTTGAGGTGATTGTGTTTGTTGACAAAGTGGACATCTGAGTGGTTCCTGTTGACAAATCAAAACAATGGCATACAAATTTGTTGACAAATAAGATATCATGATGGAACGTCGAGTTCAAGAGCTGAGGTCAACGATCCATATTTGATTCAAGAACGTTGACAAAAGGAATGGATGATCTGGAGGCGGTACAAAAAGAACAGATAAAAGGTGGTTCCATTTTGCAGTGTTTGCCAATTTTTTGGGCCTGAAAATCAACAAATGAAGAAAAGTGTTTTTGGAAAAAGTACTTGCGCGCCGAGGACTTGGAGTATAGGAAACTTGCGAGCCATATGTTTTTAGGGATCAGAAGATCAAAATATGGCTAAGGAAACAGGTTCGCGCAAGTTTGGGAGTTGGTCGCACAAGTGTCTAAGAGGACAGAATACTTGCGCGCTGAGACTGGGTCGCGTAGGTGACTTGCGCGCCATCGCGCAGGGTGGTCAATTTGCCTATAAATACTGGACCACCCCTCTTCATTATTAACCAGAGTTCAACACTTTGAGAAATCAGAGCTCCCGTTGCGCAGGTGTGGTGGTCGCGCAAGTGCTGTGTGTGGTCGCGCAGGTGGGACTTGCATGCCAGGGGTGATTGTTGTGTGCCAGTGTTTGAAGCTGCACACCAGTGTGGAGTTTCACGCCAATATTGGTTTGGGCGTAGAAGCAAGAGAGTCGCGCAAGTTTGGAGTTGGGGAATCTTGTGTCGCGCAAGTGTCTGAGGAAGTCTTGCACGCCCGTTGTGACTTGCGCGCCGATACTTGCACACCGAGATTGACTTGTGCGCCAAGTACGGTTTAGTTCCAGCAGTGATTTTCGGGCTGCATGGAAGATGGAAGTTTGACCGATTCCTTCGGTGCAAAGAGATATTCATCTACGAGTGAAAATTGGGCTTCAACAGAGCATCTACTTACAGAGGAAGATGCATTCCTTCATGAAAATGAAGATACCTATAGGTCTATAAACTGTGAGTGGATTCCTTCCAAGAGCAGTGAGCAAAGGAAGAGAAAGAAGGTGATCCTCTCCACCGGCAGTGAGCTAGAGATAGAGAAATAGGGAGTGACCCTTGGGGAAGCAGTGAGCCGACCCTTAACATTGTAAAGACAGTGAGCCTGGGCATAGAAGTGATCTAGCTCGAACATTGTAATCCCCATCTAGTGAAGTTTAGTGGAATTGGTACGACCGACAACTTGTCGGCGTATGCTCCTTGGACGTAGCCCTTTGCGGTGAACTAAGTAAAATTGCTGTGTCCTGTGCATGCTTTACATTCTGTTTACTTTGTGCAACAGGAAAGAGAGAGAAGAGTGTTTTTCTTAACAGCAAAACAAGATCAGAACGGGCGTTAATTTTAAATTAGTCATACCCTGATTCACCCCCCCTCTCAGGGTATTCAGCCTTGTGGACCTAACAGGTTCATTAAGATGAAAATAATTTTTGGGGAATAGTAACTTTTGACTTTTATTTACCGTAGTTAAAGGTAAATGGGTTAATTCAAGGTAAAAAGAATATTATAATAATTCAAAATTACCTTAACACTTGTCCAAACGTTATTGGTTGAGTCCTTAATGACCATGGGCATCTTTGGGTCAATTTTGGGACCCCATTGAGCCACTTGGGCGTGATCATGACAATTTAGATTAATTAATTTAATGTAAAGACAAAATTGACATTAATAAATAGCTTTTAGTAATTAAATTTTATATGGTGTTATATAAGTCATATTTTTGTCTATAAATAGTCAGTGGAAAGATAAAAATATTTCCTACATCATGGTATTTTTTTGATAATTTTTAGACAACAAATAAATTAAATATTTTATGACATAATAATGATGCAGTATTTACATCATTAATAAATCATTTAAATAAATAAGATTATAATGATTAAAATAATATCCAAAACATGTCAAATTATGATTGGATGATTTTATTTCGACAATGAGTCATATTATCTTCATCTTTAATGATTTTTGGTCCATTAGAAACTGAATATAATTATATAATAAAATAATAGTTTCACACTTTCCTAAAGAGATCCTCCTACCCCTTATAAAAAGAGACCACTTATAACCAATTCATCATACCTCTCAAGCCATTTGGCTCATCCAAACTCTGACCGATTAATCTACCTACATCCCTCTCCTCCTCCTAGAATCCTTACCTTATAAATAAGGCACTTCAAGAAGTCCTTAGGTTCAAACCAAAGGGAGTTACCCAAATTAAAGGTAACAGTTTCTCTTAAATTGTTTTCTTTTATTTTACTTATCCAACCTCTAAACTCTTTTTATTACTTTATTTTGTAAAAACACAATTATCCTAAATATACTAGGATGTTTTTATGAGAATTATTCTAACTACACTTACACACACCTCCATCTAATGGATGAAGAACATAATGTTTCTGTGGATGACAAACTAACGCCTCATGAAACGATGATTGTTCGATTTTCTCCTACCACCTCTCATGGTGACCATTATGATAGAACTATATTTATATATGATGTATGTTATTTTTATGATTTCCTTATTCTTATGTACTTCCAAATTATATCAAGCCTTTATGGTTTCCATAGTGGGTAAATACGATAATCTAATTTGAGGAAGTGCGGACTACCGCCCCCTCAAAGTGATGTGATTCGTTAATGCCTTATGAAGGATGTATAAAGGATGGATTTAATGATATTATATATGATATTATACTTGAATTATAATATAACTATGATTAATTATGTTTTATTTTCATTAAAATAAGAAATAGAAATGAAAGTAGCGTTCATGCGTACGTACGGCTTACCGTCTCCATGAACAGTGCATTTCATTTCTTACCTCTAAATGTTATGTACTATTATAAAATACATGTATATAATGGATATATATGATATATATGATATAAAAATCATGTATATAATTCTATATATAATGAACCATTGACCACATGAACAACATGTGATTATAAGAAGTCCATTTTTGACTCTAGTACCAAATATCGACAAAATGGAAGTTATTAACTTAAATGATTACATAATGTTTATAACATAATGATAAGTGATATAAAAGGAATAATAAACTTGAAAAAGGTTCTTAATCAAGTAAAAATTAACTTTAGTTTATTATTCAGGAGATTAAATAATGATCGAGTCAAGTCGAACACGAGGTAAGGGATCCGACCTCTCTCTTTCTTTTCAAGTACTCTCTTTTATGTCATTTCATTTATGATCCATGTTCTTATGTTAGAGGATGTTCTTTTATATTCAACATACTGTAATTTTTATTTTCATATGATTATATACCCCCTCTTACTCTAATCAATTCCTTTTAAGAATTTTTAAGAGGCGTCGTTAGGCTGCCGAAATTTTGTAAGGTATTTTCTTATCTCACTTTTAATTCCGTGAGATTTCCATTGTTCGCCACTTATTCATTGCATGTGGTGTATTGTGTACTGACATTTGATATATATTATCATTATTATCATTATATTCATGGTATTCTGTGATTCATTTTGTGGTTTTTAACTTTTGTTCATACGACTCAGTTGATTACAACGTGGTAAAGGGTTTCGTCTCACTTTTGTTCCCGTGAGATTCATGCTATATTTGCCACTATTTCCTTTTGTGTAGTGTATGTACTGCCCATTATTGTAATATTTATGTAATATACCTTCCTTTATGAGTATTTACATCTTCATTGTATGATCCTTATTTCATGTGGTGTATGTTTTGTAAGTTACCAAATCGGTAAGGGAACTATTCACCCCCTCTTTATAAAGACTTCTTTTTGTTATGTCTTTTAATTTACATATTATTATGTTGGGATATGTTCTTCTATAACATTATTTATGTAAACTTTATATCCAAGTTATTAGAATCCTTTTTATCTCATCAAATCATTTTCTGAATTTTAAAGTGATGTCGTTATGCTGTCGATTTTTTACAAGGGAACCTCTTAACCCAATTTCAATTCTTTGGGTTCAACTTGTACTCATTGAATATGTCATACGATGAATATGTGTGAATGACCTATGATTTTTTTACAATTAATATCCACTTATATTGGGTTTATTTATATTTTTCACACATAATTATGTGATTGATTTATCCTTAATTTAAGGATACCATCTTTATAAGGGATTTCATCTCAATTTACATTTCCATTGAGACTTCATTGTTGTTATGCACCAATTCACTCTTATATAGTTTATATACTGTCCTTTGAAATATTATATCATGAATACATTTATTCTCATGATATTATAAAGTTTTGATAAAATGCTATTCCACAATTATTTGTATTCAAGAGTCTCTCATTTTGTTTAGAACTCTTTAACATAAATATAATTTTTAAATGTTTTAAAGATTTATCATTCTAAATCTTTATATTTAATGTCCATGTTTTAAAAATGGTTTTGAGTATTTATTTATATTGACATTATTGTTTTAAAATTATAATTCCATTAAAATCTTCAAAGTGGTATGAGACACTTTGATTCAAAAATCATTTTGAATAAATGGTTTTTGAAGATGGAATGATTATTTAAATATCTTGAAATTACTTATTGTGATTGAAAATGAAATGTTATTGGTGAAATGTTTATATTTGAAATATTTTATGTGTTATGATGTTACTTGGACATTTGACGGGTGGTTATGTGATAAGCCATATGACGGGTGGTGTTCTGAATACCAGGACGGGTGGTTACGTTATAACCTCCAATGCATTGGGTATGGAAGTCGGCCATATGGATATTCTATTTAGTGATATATGTGGAAGTTGACCGTATGGCTATTCCATTTAAGTATATTTATGTCCCAAGTTACCTTTATAAGTTATGTGTTCTTTATATGGGTTTTATGGTAATATTTTGTTTACAAAAGGGTAAGTAATGATTCTTTATTTAGTGAAGAGTATTTACTACTTCATAAAGGTGAAAAGTATTACTTATGTTAAAGTATTCATGGTTCACTTGTTGTTTTGGAAAACTAATAGTTTTACTTCTTTATGTATCCCTTACTCAGCTTTTTATGCTCATCCCATGTTTTTGAAATGTTTTTCACAGGACATAATGTGGAATAGGGTCAAGGATGGGATCAAGGAAAATTCAGGTTGTCTTAAACATGGAACTAGACATGACTCTTTTTTTTTCAAGAGTTTATGTTTTGTAAAAAAAGGATACTGGGTAGAAGTGTCTACTTTGTAATATTTTAAAATGTAACAGTTATGGCCTAAATCTCTAAAACTCTAAACCTGAAAATATACTCAATGTGAATTATTCATTTAATTCCAGATTATGTAATGGTTTAAGGCCAGGTCCTTATAGTTGGTATCAGAGGTCGGTTTAGAAAACTTTATAGGTTAGGGTGTTATCTAAGCATAATTAACATAACCATAATGGTTAGCATATTAGAAAGAGTCATAGTTATTTTGCATGAGTTTAAGATATCATGAATAAGTATTTACCCTCCTCATAAGATATTATATGATGATTTTACTGATATACTCACACTAACCTTTTTGGTTTTAGTAAATGGCTGGATCTAGCAGGCACCAAAGTAACAGTGGATGTAAAGAAAACGGTGACGGTTTTCTGAACGGGAAACTGAATGAAATGAAAGATGCAATGAGAACTCTTGTGGTTATTCTCAACCAACTATCTGGAGTCATGATTGAAAACATGAAACTTGGTGATTTTTATAAGGCATCGTATATTCGAGAAACAAATCCATACGGAATTTTAGGTAATAATCATAAAGGTGAGTATGTTCAAAAACCTATGTGTCAAGGATGTGGAAAGAAACACCTAGGAAAATGCTTCAAATGGACGGGAATATGCTATAGATGTGGGAATGAAGGTCATAAAGCAAGAACCTTCCATGGAAAAAGGAATCATCTAGTTGACTCTAGGAAAGGGAAAGATGTTCTTTCTGAGGGATCAATTGAATGTTTTAAATGTGGTGTGCATGGTCATTATACAAACAGGTGTCCTACGAAGATGTTTCGGGAATGGGATCACTAGGATCGTACAAATATTTTGTTACCAATACCTAATGCCATTCTGAATGAGGATGAAGAAACTGACAATGACCAATGAAAGGTATGGATTATTTCTTTACATATGTTTTGATATTATTGAATCTTAGGATATGATTGTAACAGCCCAAGATTTTATAAAGAAATATTCTTTTTAATTTTATTAATGTCTTGTGTTGTATGCTACACCAAAAGGAGCTTGCACAACACGCATCCTTGTCTTGACTTGCATTACACGCAATCGCGACCTTCCTCGATAGCGTGTGTAATACGCAATACCGAGTTTCACTAAACAACGATGTGCTATTAAAATATTATTAAAACTAGCCGTTATGAATAGTAATAACCACTTTTTAAAATTCTGTAAATCTTATTTTTCAAAATGAACTTCATTCTTGGATTCGGAGTATCGAATTTAGCCTAAGGTGAAATTTTGGTACTTTTCGGATAACTTTCATATTCTGATGAATAGTGAAAAATTACTAAATTATAATTTAAAACAACTTTTTTAATCGAAATAATTAATAGTGATAAATTATTAATTTGAGTGGTTTTAAAGTATATTTAGAATATATTTTTACAATTTAATACAATGTTGGTCATTGGTTGTAATTTCACATTTAAACCAGACATAATCAAGTGTCAATCTTTTGATAGATATTGTTTCTTAAAAACACGCTATTTGTGTTAACAGCGGGATTTAATTATAAATTTAATTAATGCAATTTCTATGTTATGAATTTGGTAAAATAGAATTCATTTCTGAATTCGGAATATGAAATATAGCTTAGGATGAAATTTTGGCATTATTCTGAAAAACATCAATTTTTGATGAATAGTGAAACTACTAAGTGGTAGGTTAAAAACTGAATTTTGTATAAAACTTAATTTTAACGCTTCTGTGAATGGAATTTCGAAAATCCGAGAGACACGGTTAATATCAAGGACTAAAATGTGGTTCAATGAGATGAAAATAATTTTTTGGTGAATAGTAACTTTTTACCTTTTTACCACGGTTAATAGTAAATAGGGTAACTAAGGGTAAATATGATATTAATATTACCCTAACACATGTCCTAATTCTATTGGACAAGTGTAATTCGACCAAAAACAAACTTAGGAATAAAATATGACCATTTAGGCCCACTTGGATTAGATTAGGACATTTATTATTAATTTATTTAAAGAAGGGTTAAAATAGTTAAAATCAAAGTTTAATAAGTAAATCATTTTTAATATGGGGTTATACATAAGATAAATTCGATTGTAAATATTCATTAGAAAGCTAAAAAGATTTCCTACATGATGGTATTTTATTTGTAATTTTTAGACATAAAATAATTTAATTTATTTATGACACAACGATGATGCAGTAATTATCTTATTAATGAAATATTGACATAATTGATGTTATAAACACCAAAATAAATGTAATTTGAGATTTTTTATGAATTCCACTAATTTTCTAGGTTACTATGATATATTAATGTTGATTTAATCAACTTGGTTCGAACATTTAATTCTGTTATGACTTTTACAAAAATCATATATCAAATAGTGTCAAAATTGACAAAAAATGGTTTTTAAATCAAATATTATATTACTAATTGTTATTTTATTCCTAAATATCTAAGGTTCGGCCAAATGACTTAGATAAGGATATATATATTAATAATAAACAATTTGGGGTTCGTTTGGCATGTTATAGTAAGTGTATTAACCATATAGTGAAAGAAAACAAAAAGACACGGTAAAAGTTAAATTATTTAACTTAGAGTTAAATCTAATTGATAAGGTTTAAAATAATATCCAAACATGTCTAAATTTGATTGGTTGATGAGATTACAACCCTATCTCATCTAATCTTCGAATATGAGTCATTTTTGGAGGTTTTTAAGTGGGGTTAGATTTATTATAAATTAATATTTTTAAGAATTCCTAAGGTGCCCCTCTCCTCCCCTATAAAAGGACACCTCCTCCCCCTCCTCCTCACACCAATTTGAGCACTCAAGCTCGGCCAACCCCTGCCAAAATCTCTTCTCCACTTCCCTAGAAACATCCTAGAGGTTCTGGTCTTACTCAAAGACCAATTTTAGTTCCCTAAGAGGAGGTCTCCAAAAGGCGCTTCAAAGAAGAGGTAATTACCGTTACCAATTCTTTCATCTTTATTTCTTCTTCCACTTCTTCTTCTTAGGTTGTTTCATTATGAAGTAATAACATCAGTATCACTCATATACTGATATGTTATTATAAGTATGAAACAACCCTATTTCACCATCTATCCATCCTACGGAAAAAGAAATCACCGCGCGTGCGTACGTACGGAATACCGTCTCCACGCCGTGGTGTAATCTATTTTCCACCACCACCTTACATGGATGGGTATAATGGTGTAAATAATAACTATACATAGTTATTACAACATCATATTGATTCTGATATATTGTATAATCCACTCCAATTCAATTCAATATTTATAGAAATGATATCATCGCTCGTGCGTACGTACGGACTACCGTCTCCACGACGCGATGAGATTCATTCTCCATGTTAACCATTTAAGAATGATTATAATGTATATATAAGAAATAATAATGAAATATATGACATTATAAAGCTACTGGATTTATGTATATATATACATATGTATGTCATCTACTTACTTCCATTTCAAGACAATAAGGAAAGGAAAACAGCGTTCATGCGTACGTACGGACTACCGTCTCCATGAACGGTGTTTTTCATTTTATTTATCTACCTATTATATATATATATATATATACTGAATATATATGATATATAAATCATATTTTATATTCTGGAAGTAAGTAAATCATGATATAAGTAATAATGATGTCAAGAACAACAAGTCAAAACACCTACGATAAATGAAACGATTCTTTAACATGGAGTTTACAAAAGAACGGGTAATATAATGTCATAAGTGAACCATATATGATATCATAACAATGAATATGATTCTGTAATAAGTCAATAACATGATTTAAATCATTATACAGGAGGTTCGGACACTTACAAAGGAAGTCGGACCTAAGGTAAGGGAAATATCACAATCTCATTTTTATCCGAGATTGTTTATTCGTAAGTATTTACTGGGGTGTATTTTATCATCCACATCCATGTTCCCTCAATATGTAATATTGTTTCCATCCACTTGCAATAGTTTAAATCCAATTTTACCCTTAGGTGAGTTTTTAGTAAAGAATATGAAAGGAATCTTTTGTCGCTTTTTCATACGAGGTACTTTTTGACTTTTCCGACAAAAGTACGAAGAATGTTTTTTTTTAACTTATACGGCACGAACGGATTTATACTGTTTTATAAAGCCTTATTTTCATGAAGCTTCCTCTAAAAGATTTCATGGCTATTTTCAATAAAATCTCTTTCTTTTAAAATTGCATGATGTTTTGTGAAAAGAAATTGATTTTGAAGAAGAAAGGATATTTTCCTCAAGAATTCATTTCAAGTGTTTTATCAAAATTATTTTCCATCTAAGGTAATAAAGGGTTCTGTTTCTATCCATGTTTTTACGTTGATTTGGCTATGTTGTGATGGAATTATGTTTATGAATTCATTTATCTTATATGAATGGTTTTATGATGTCATGTTATTTAAGAATCCCATTTTTATTACATGGGTTATGCAATGATGTATGATTTATGATTTTGTGGCACACATAAGAATGGTATCATTATGAGATGGGTGGGACCTATATCTCCCTCCAATGCATTGGGTAAATATTTCATATCTCATGAGATAGACATGGCTGGAATGGTAGGTTATACCGGTTCAGTGAAACAGGACTGAAACGAGGATTACTCGATTCAGAAAGGGACTTTGTCCACTAAGATAGTCTTGGCAATGAGTCTTGACTAACAAGAAATGATTCTCTATGATTATGTGTGTATGCCACAATGAGTAATGTTTTATGTTATGATTTCATTTCACTACTATGATTTATCCCATGTTATGAAATTATGCTCTCTTTTGCAGGTTAAGATTTCCAAAAATGTTATGTTCTTATGAAAATTATGTGATTGATATTTCTTTTGTTTACCCTTACTGAGCATTTGAGCTCACCCTTTTATGTTTTCTTTTCCCCAGGATATAAAGAAAGGTTTTAGGTAAAAAAAAAGAAGATCTTTATGGTAGATGTTGAAGATCTTTCACCAGGATTAGAAGATTATATTCCGAGTTTCCAAAGACACTAAACTATTACGATCCTTGTGTGTGTGTTTTTGTTATGTACTAAGTATTCCGCAAAAGTAATGTAAAGTCCATGTACGATAAGCTTCGGGTCTCTACAGTTGGTATCAGAGGAAAGGTTTAGTCAACCTTTGGAAACTAGGATTCGAAAACGTTAGTGAGATCCCTAGAGATATTTCTAAGGTATGTCTAGGGATGTCCCTAAGGATACATATACGTATAGGATATAATCCTAGAACTACGATACCGATCTTAGAATTTAACCTAATATGTTAGATATTAAGGGTACTCCCCCTTTATTATGTTGTTTTCCCTAGCATGATTTTTGCCTCTCACACTATTCTTTTTGGGTTTTAGACGATGGCTGGAACCCGAAGGAACCGTGTTGATCAATGCAATGGACAATGCAATGATTGCCCTCCTGAACAAACAAATGTTATGGGAGATGGAGTGCAAAATCTTATTGCTATACTTACACAAGCTATGAATCATTCTGGACTTCCAAATGAGCAGAGAAGGGAACAATATTCTATTGAGTCCTTCATGAGGCAACGTCCACCTTCTTTCAGTGGGTCTTCTGATCCACTTGTGGCTGAACAATGGATCAGTACTACTGAAAAGATATTTTCAGTTCTTCAATGTTATGAACATGATAAAGTCATCCTATCAGTGTATCGTTTGGAAGGAGATGCTGATCAATGGTGGAATCTTATTAAGAATACAAGGCAAAGGGATGAAATTGAGTCTATGGAATGGGACGAGTTCAAGAACTTATTTTTCAATAAGTACTTCCCTCGTATTCTTCGAACAAAGATGGAGAAAGAGTTTCTTGAACTGAAGCAAAGGGACGATGAATCTGTTGGTACCTATGAAGCAAATTTTACAAGACTTGCAAGGTATGCTTCTGGAATTATCATCCAACCTGAAAGTAAAGTTGATCGATTTTTCAGTGGCTTAAAACCAAGTCTTCGAAGGGCATTAGCTATAAGAGACTTCAGTAGCTATGAAGAAATTGTGCGTTGTGCTATTAAGGTAGAAATGGAAGTTGGTGTTACATATCCATCTCATGGTTTTGGCAAGAAACGAAAGATGGAGTTCAAGGAGAAATATCAAAATAATGGTGAAAAGAAGATGAATGTTTCCTTATGTACAAAGTGTGGGAAGAAGCATGGTGGAGATTGTCTTAAAGGGACTAGAAAATGTTTTAAGTGTGGAAAATAAGGTCATCGAGCAGCTGAGTGTCGAAGTAATGGAAAAAGGGTTTCTAATGATGTGAATAAAGCAAACACTGCAGAGAACGCACCGCCAACACTTCAATGCTTCAAGTGCAAGGAAATGGGGCATTATGCTAATAATTGCCCTAATCCAAGGGTTAGTGATGATCAACATGAGCAACCACTGAAGGCAAAGGACAAAGGGAAATCACATGCGATCACTATTGGCAATGTTGAATATGACAACGATGTGGTGGAATGATTAAGTGTTTATGTAATGGGATTCCAAAATAATGTTGTATCATTGAGTGTTGCAATATTTATTGATGTGGTATTCAAAGTGATTGGGATATTTTTTGGAAATAAGATGATATGCGCATAATGAAGACGAGAAAATGAAATGTTTAATAGTATTCATGAGCTCATGATTAATATAAGGACTAAGTGATATCATGGTTTGAGTATATAGAATTTTGAGGATTTTGGTATGTGGAAAGTGTTAACTTTTAACTGCACTCATGTTTTCACTAAGGTATTCAAGAGAATACACGATTAAGGACTTTGAATGTTTGGAATGTGACCAACAAGACATATCTTATGATATGTGGGGATCAACGACAGTATTAAATCTCTGGTAATCGATGTCACTATATTATGAGAGTGGACTGCAGTATTATGTATAAGCCTAAAGATTAGACTGGATTATGTTGGACATAAGTTAGTATTGTTTAAGGATAAAAGATTTTCGATATTATTGATGGGATGTTATAGTAACGTAGTTTTAGAAAAAGGACAACCTGCAAGACGGGCGACAGCCCATCGCTTCGGACAAGGCTGTAGGAATCGAACCCACAACCAAAGTGCGACTGGCCTTTATCACCTACCACTGGCCTACAGGAAGTCCCTGTTTAGTAGAAACTAGTTTTATTATATTAAGCAGTATGATATATGAAGTATAAGTCCATTTTAGGAACCATATATGATTAATCTCACTATAGATCGACTTATGTATATAAGTTTTGCTAACCTTTTGTTTGAGACAGATGGAATGACCCGTCATTCTATCACATGATCTGCTAACACTTCACGAATAACAAATTCAACTTCATTTATTTAAGAGATGAAGTGGAAATTGTTCAAGGAACGAACAACAGTGAGATTGTACCAAAATAAAGTAAGTATTTATTCTAATTCAAATTTTCAACTTTAGGGGAAATGATCTTGAAAACCAAAAATGTTGTCCTAGTGATCTTATACCTGATGAATCAGATGGTACCTTATATCATCACAAATATATGGATTTGTGATTACTGGCTTTTCCATAGCCATGTTCTCTACCACTCTCCATCAAAACATGATGGTTAGATTTCTCTTCCATATCCATATTTTCACCTATGTGGAAACCCAATGATTAGTTTATTTGGGTAACCGTTACGTTTCATACTTTTGTTTTTAAAGATTGGTTTTGATATTCCTTTTTACGATGTGGGTTTCTTTCGAATAGTAAACCATTTATAACCCCGACGAATTTCGAGGGCGAAATTCATTTTAAGGGGGGTAGAATGTAACAACCCAAGATTTTATAAAGAAATATTCTTTTTAATTTTATTAATGTCTTGTGTTGTATGCTACACCAAAAGGAGCTTGCACAACACGCATCCTTGTCTTGACTTGCATTACACACAATCGCGACCTTCCTCGATAGCGTGTGTAATACGCAATACCGAGTTTCACTAAACAACGATGTGCTATTAAAATATTATTAAAACTAGCCGTTATGAATAGTAATAACCACTTTTTAAAATTCTGTAAATCTTATTTTTCAAAATGAACTTCATTCTTGGATTCGGAGTATCGAATTTAGCCTAAGGTGAAATTTTGGTACTTTTCGGATAACTTTCATATTCTGATGAATAGTGAAAAATTACTAAATTATAATTAAAAACAACTTTTTTAATCGAAATAATTAATAGTGATAAATTATTAATTTGAGTGGTTTTAAAGTATATTTAGAATATATTTTTACAATTTAATACAATGTTGGTCATTGGTTGTAATTTCACATTTAAACCAGACATAATCAAGTGTCAATCTTTTGATAGATATTGTTTCTTAAAAACACGCTATTTGTGTTAACAGCGGGATTTAATTATAAATTTAATTAATGCAATTTCTATGTTATGAATTTGGTAAAATAGACTTCATTTCTGAATTCGGAATATGAAATATAGCTTAGGATGAAATTTTGGCATTATTCTGAAAAACATCAATTTTTGATGAATAGTGAAACTACTAAGTGGTAGGTTAAAAACTGAATTTTGTATAAAACTTAATTTTACCGCTTCTGTGAATGGAATTTCGAAAATCCGAGAGACACGGTTAATATCAAGGACTAAAATGTGGTTCAATGAGATGAAAATAATTTTTTGGTGAATAGTAACTTTTTACCTTTTTACCACGGTTAATAGTAAATAGGGTAACTAAGGGTAAATATGATATTAATATTACCCTAACACATGTCCTAATTCTATTGGACAAGTGTAATTCGACCAAAAACAAACTTAGGAATAAAATATGACCATTTAGGCCCACTTGGATTAGATTAGGACATTTATTATTAATTTATTTAAAGAAGGGTTAAAATAGTTAAAATCAAAGTTTAATAAGTAAATCATTTTTAATATGGGGTTATACATAAGATAAATTCGATTGTAAATATTCATTAGAAAGCTAAAAAGATTTCCTACATGATGGTATTTTATTTGTAATTTTTAGACATAAAATAATTTAATTTATTTATGACACAACGATGATGCAGTAATTATCTTATTAATGAAATATTGACATAATTGATGTTATAAACACCAAAATAAATGTAATTTGAGATTTTTTATGAATTCCACTAATTTTCTAGGTTACTATGATATATTAATGTTGAGTTAATCAACTTGGTTCGAACATTTAATTCTGTTATGACTTTTACAAAAATCATATATCAAATAGTGTCAAAATTGACACAAAATAGTTTTTAAATCAAATATTATATTACTAATTGTTATTTTATTCCTAAATATCTAAGGTTCGGCCAAATGACTTAGATAAGGATATATATATTAATAATAAACAATTTGGGGTTCGTTTGGCATGTTATAGTAAGTGTATTAACCATATAGTGAAAGAAAACAAAAAGACACGGTAAAAGTTAAATTATTTAACTTAGAGTTAAATCTAATTGATAAGGTTTAAAATAATATCCAAACATGTCTAAATTTGATTGGTTGATGAGATTACAACCCTATCTCATCTAATATTCGAATATGAGTCATTTTTGGAGGTTTTTAAGTGGGGTTAGATTTATTATAAATTAATATTTTTAAGAATTCCTAAGGTGCCCCTCTCCTCCCCTATAAAAGGACACCTCCTCCCCCTCCTCCTCACACCAATTTGAGCACTCAAGCTCGGCCAACCCCTGCCAAAATCTCTTCTCCACTTCCCTAGAAACATCCTAGAGGTTCTGGTCTTACTCAAAGACCAATTTTAGTTCCCTAAGAGGAGGTCTCCAAAAGGCGCTTCAAAGAAGAGGTAATTACCGTTACCAATTCTTTCATCTTTATTTCTTCTTCCACTTCTTCTTCTTAGGTTGTTTCATTATGAAGTAATAACATCAGTATCACTCATATACTGATATGTTATTATAAGTATGAAACAACCCTATTTCACCATCTATCCATCCTACGGAAAAAGAAATCACCGCGCGTGCGTACGTACGGAATACCGTCTCCACGCCGTGGTGTAATCTATTTTCCACCACCACCTTACATGGATGGGTATAATGGTGTAAAGAATAACTATACATAGTTATTACAACATCATATTGATTCTGATATATTGTATAATCCACTCCAATTCAATTCAATATTTATAGAAATGATATCATCGCTCGTGCGTACGTACGGACTACCGTCTCCACGACGCGATGAGATTCATTCTCCATGTTAACCATTTAAGAATGATTATAATGTATATATAAGAAATAATAATGAAATATATGACATTATAAAGCTACTGGATTTATTTATATATATACATATGTATGTCATCTACTTACTTCCATTTCAAGACAATAAGGAAAGGAAAACAGCGTTCATGCGTACGTACGGACTACCGTCTCCATGAACGGTGTTTTTCATTTTATTTATCTACCTATTATATATATATATACATATACTGAATATATATGATATATAAATCATATTTTATATTCTGGAAGTAAGTAAATCATGATATAAGTAATAATGATGTCAAGAACAACAAGTCAAAACACCTACGATAAATGAAACGATTCTTTAACATGGAGTTTACAAAAGAACGGGTAATATAATGTCATAAGTGAACCATATATGATATCATAACAATGAATATGATTCTGTAATAAGTCAATAACATGATTTAAATCATTATACAGGAGGTTCGGACACTTACAAAGGAAGTCGGACCTAAGGTAAGGGAAATATCACAATCTCATTTTTATCCGAGATTGTTTATTCGTAAGTATTTACTGGGGTGTATTTTATCATCCACATCCATGTTCCCTCAATATGTAATATTGTTTCCATCCACTTGCAATAGTTTAAATCCAATTTTACCCTTAGGTGAGTTTTTAGTAAAGAATATGAAAGGAATCTTTTGTCGCTTTTTCATACGAGGTACTTTTTGACTTTTCCGACAAAAGTACGAAGAATGTTTTTTTTAACTTATACGGCACGAACGGATTTATACTGTTTTATAAAGCCTTATTTTCATGAAGCTTCCTCTAAAAGATTTCATGGCTATTTTCAATAAAATATATTTCTTTTAAAATTGCATGATGTTTTGTGAAAAGAAATTGATTTTGAAGAAGAAAGGATATTTTCCTCAAGAATTCATTTCAAGTGTTTTATCAAAATTATTTTCCATCTAAGGTAATAAAGGGTTCTGTTTCTATCCATTTTTTTACGTTGATTTGGCTATGTTGTGATGGAATTATGTTTATGAATTCATTTATCTTATATGAATGGTTTTATGATGTCATGTTATTTAAGAATCCCATTTTTATTACATGGGTTATGCAATGATGTATGATTTATGATTTTGTGGCACACATAAGAATGGTATCATTATGAGATGGGTGGGACCTATATCTCCCTCCAATGCATTGGGTAAAGATTTCATATCTCATGAGATAGACATGGCTGGAATGGTAGGTTATACCGGTTCAGTGAAACAGGACTGAAACGAGGATTACTCGATTCAGAAAGGGACTTTGTCCACTAAGATAGTCTTGGCAATGAGTCTTGACTAACAAGAAATGATTCTCTATGATTATGTGTGTATGCCACAATGAGTAATGTTTTATGTTATGATTTCATTTCACTACTATGATTTATCCCATGTTATGAAATTATGCTCTCTTTTGCAGGTTAAGATTTCCAAAAATGTTATGTTCTTATGAAAATTATGTGATTGATATTTCTTTTGTTTACCCTTACTGAGCATTTGAGCTCACCCTTTTATGTTTTCTTTTCCCCAGGATATAAAGAAAGGTTTTAGGTAAAAAAAAAGAAGATCTTTATGGGAGATGTTGAAGATCTTTCACCAGGATTAGAAGATTATATTCCGAGTTTCCAAAGACACTAAACTATTACGATCCTTGTGTGTGTGTTTTTGTTATGTACTAAGTATTCCGCAAAAGTAATGTAAAGTCCATGTACGATAAGCTTCGGGTCTCTACAATGATTCATGATTTTGTTTGTAGGAAAGAAGTATTTCAGAATAAGTTGAAAATGAATGGTTAATGGATCATGAAGAATGTTGAATGAGTAAGAAGTCAACATATAAGGGATTAAAGAGTTATGGTAGATTATAGGATGGTGAAATGCTTAAAAGTATTAATGCTCTTTTGATGATGGGAATTACATTAGAAGACTTTTTATAGTATGTGCAACCCTGAAGTTTGATATATGAAAATTTTATTCAAGGAATAATTATCTTTTTTTTTATGTTTATAGTTATAAAGAACCATTTGGGTTTATATGATCCTTGAATTTGAGGTAATTACCGGTTAATACATTTTGGGATGCAATACGATAGTTATTAGATAACCTTTGTGGTTAAAATATGTTATGGGGTTTTTGATGAATTTATCTCTTTTGGTAATGTTATAAAATTATGTAGTTTTTGAAAAGGGGCAACACGCAAACCGTGTGACAACCCGTCGCGTCAGACAAAGCTGTGGGAATCGAACCCAGAACCAAAGTGTGACTGGTATTTATCACCTACCACTAGATTACGTGATGTCCCTGGTAATTTTGACCAATTATTTTTTGTTAAATGATTTTATGAATTAAGAAAAGTTGATCTTGGGTTATCTATGGAAATTATTAACCTACCAGGGAGGAAATGTGATTAGGTTAATTACTTTTCAATATGAGATTTTAAGAGTAACTGATGTTACTTGGAGATAAATGTTAAGATTTATCTAGGAAGACTATGTGATTAAATCCTTCAGAGATTTGGGTTTCAATATTAGTTTGGATTACTTTAAAGAATTTTAATGATAACTGTTTATTTAATGGTCTTTCTTGAACCTTGGGTTCTTTATGTTGAATTTTGGAGATTAAGAGTAGTATTTCTTTTTATAAAGTATTATCCTTTTTGTGATTATCTGATCTTATACTAAATGTTTTGGTTTTAGTTAATATATAAAGACAATGGAAATATATAGTTCATATTTTTTGGATTATTTGATTCTCTTGAAGTTGATTATAGCACTTTTAATGTAAAAAAATGTCATCCTGAATACTCATTGTTTGGAGAAAATATGAGTTTGTGTTAGAAATCTAGTAAAAGATGAATGTCTACATGACAAGTAAGTATATTTACTTATGTTTTTAGTTAATCTCATAAAAAAATTCCTCAATGAAAAGTAACTTAAAACAAAAATCTTGTCTGTTATATTTTCGTACTGGGGAATCAAAGACTATTTAACCCATCATAAGTTTTTGAATTTCTAGTGGTTAACTTTCTGCTAAACATGTTTTCTATCACTCTCCATTAGAACTTGAAGGTTTTTTTCTCATCCATATCCATGTTTTCATGGAATCCTAGTATCTGTTTTCTAGGGTAACCTTTGTACTTCTCTTCCTTTATTTTAAAGTGACAGTTTTATTGACTCTTTTTCGATATGGGGCTTTCAATGAAGTTCCCGAGCCCAATTTTTTAAATTGTGAGGACTCAATTCCCAAAAGGGGGGAAGGATGTAACATCCCAGATAAATGAAGAATATGAAATTTTCATATTTATTAATATTTGTGAATTAAATATTAATTTTACTTTAAATGGGTTGTTATGTTCGATAGCGTACCTAATACGCAACAACTGGTTTCTTTGAAATCTTACATTGCACACTAATAATATAATAATATTATTTTAAATGGCAGTTAACTCCTAGATGTTGTATTGGAAGGAATGAATAAAACTAACTAAAATATGATTATATATGTTTTTTAAATGTATTTACATTTATCCAATAAAAGTTAGAGGCTTAAAATGTGAATGAATCTAATTTTAAACATAATTTACATTAAAAGGCCGATTTACCGCCTTTTAATGGCGAACCCTCATTAAATATAATTTTGGTCACTTTAATACATACTATTTGACAAAATAAAATCTTTCCTTATAATAGGGACATCAATATTTACTTTGTGTAAAATTTTGGATTTTTGTGATAAAGTTCATTTTCAAATGAATAGTGAAAAATATTGTATTTTAATTCAAAACTACGTTTTAATCTAATTTATTTATATGGTTATATTATCTTTTTAATTGGTTTTAAAGTTTAATTAGAATATATGTTTACCATTTAATCCAATTTTGGTCATTGGAATTCATTTCACTTTGAAATTGGACATAAACAAGTATCAATCTTTTGATAGTTATTGTTTCTTAAAAACACGCTATTTGTTTTGATAAGGAGAATTAATTTTAAAATTAATTAATTCCTCTTATATGTTTTGAATTTGGAAAAATAGAAATCATTATTGAATTCAGAATATCAAATATATCTTAGGCTGAATTTTCGGTATTTTTCTGAAAAACTTCAATTCTTGATGAATAGTGAAACCACTTATTGGTAGTTAAAAAAACTGACTTTTTCATTTAAATAAAATTTTACCACTTCTGTGAATTGAATTTCAGAAATCCTACATACATGGTTGTTATCAATAAGTAAAATTTGGTTCATTAAGATGAAAATAATTTTTTGTGAATAGTAACTTTTGACTTTTATTTATCGCGGTTAAAGGTAAATGGTTTAATTCAAGGTAAAAAGAATATTATAATAATTAAAAATTACCTTAACACTTGTCCAAACCTTATTGGATGAGTCATTAACGACCATGGTCATCTTTGAGTCGATTTTGGGACCCCATTGAGCCACTTGGGCGTGATAATGACAATTTAGATTAATTAATTTAATGTAAAGACAAAATTAAAATTAACAAATAGCTTTTAGTAATTAAATTTTATATGGTGTTATATAAGTCATATTTTCATCTATAAATATTTATTGGAAATATAAAAATATTTCCTACATCATGGTATTTTTTTGATAATTTTTAGACAACAAATAAATGAAATTATTTATGACATAATAATGATGCAGTATTTACATCATTAATAAATCATTTAAATAAATAAGATTATAATGATTAACATAATATCAAAAACATGTAAAATTATGATTGGATGATTTTATTTCGACCATGAGTCATCTTATATTCATCTTTAATGATTTTTGGACAATTAGAAACTGAATATAATTTTATAATAAAACAATAGTTTCACACTTTCCTAAAGAACCCCTCCTCCCCCTTAAAAAAAGATACCACTTCTAACCAATTTCTCACACCTCTAAAGTCATTTGGATCATCCAAAATATTCCCAATTAATCTCCCTACATCCCTCTCCTACTCCTAGAAGCCTTACCTTAGGCAGAAGGCACTTCAAGAAGTCATTAGGTTCAAACCAAAGGGAGTTACCCAAATTAAAGGTAATAGTTTCTCTTAAATTGTTTTCTTTTATTTTACTTCTCCAACCCATAAACTCTTTTTATTACTTTATTTTGTAAAAGCACCATTATTCTCAATATACTAGGATGTTTTTATGAGAAGTATTTGAACAACACTTACACAAACCTCGATCTAATAGATGAATAACATAATGTTTCTGTGGATGGAAATCTAACGCCTCACGAAACGATGATTGTTCGATTTTCTCCTACCGCCTCTCATGGTGTCCATTATGATGGAAATATATTTATATATGATATATGTTATGTTTATTATTTACTTAGGCTTCTGTACTTCCAAATTATATCAATCCTTTATGGTTTCCATAGTGGGTAAATACGATAATCTCATTTGAGGAAGTGTGGACTACCGCCCTCTCAAAGTGATGTGATTCGTTAATGTCTTATGTGGGATGTATAAAGGATGGAGTTAATGGTAGTATATATGATATTATACTTGAATTATAATATACCTATGTGTAATTATGTTTTATTTTCATTAAAATAAGAAATAGAATTTAAAGTAGCATTCATGCTTACGTACGGCTTACCGTCTCCATGAACGGTGCATTTCATTTCTTACCTCAAAATGTTATGTACTATTATAAAATACATGTATATACTGGATATATATGATATATATGATATCCCAATCATGAATATAATTCTGGATATAATGAACCATTGACCACATGAACAACATGTGATTATAAGAAGTCCATTTTTGACTCCAGTACCAAATATTGACAAAATGGACGTTATTAACTTAAATGATTACATAATGTTTATAACATGGTGATAAGTGATATAAAAGTAATAATAAACTTAAAAAAGGTTCTTAATAAATTAAAAATTAACTTTATTTTATTATTCAGGTGATTAAAGAACGATCGAGTCAAGTCAAACACGAGGTAAGGGATCCGACCTCTCTCTTTCTTTTCAAGTACTCTCTTTTATGTCATTTCATTTATGCTCCATGTTCTTATGTTGGAGGATGTTATTTAATATTCACCATAATTTAATTTGTATTTTAATATGATGAGATACCCCCTATTACTATCATAAATTCATTTTAAGAATTTTTAAGAGGCGCCGTTTGGCTGCCGAATTTTTGTAAGGGATTTTCTTATCTCACTTTTAATTCCGTGAGATTTCCATTGTTTGCCACTTATTCATTGAATGTGGTGTATTGTGTACTGATATTTGATATATATTATCATGATTCTGATTATATTCATGGTATTTTGTGATTCATTTTGTGGTTATTAACTTTTGTTCATACGACTCAGTTGATTACAACATGGTAAAGGGTTTCGTCTCACTTTTATTCCTGTGAGATTCATGCTATATTTGACACTATTTCCTTTTGTGTGGTGTATTTACTTCCCATGATTGTAATCTTTATTTAATATACTTTCATTTATGATTATTTACATCTTCATTGTTTTATCCTTCTTTCATGTGGCGTATGTTTTGTAGGTTACCAAATCGGTAAGGGAACTATTCACCCTCTTCTTTATAAAGACTTCTTTTGTTATGTCTTTTAATTTACATATTATTATGTTGGGATATGTTATTATATATCCTTATTTATGTAAAATTTATATCTAAGTGATGAGATTCCTTTTTTTATCTCATCAACTCATTTTCTGAATTTTAATGTGACGCCGTTAGGCTGTCGAATGTTTACAAGGGAACCTCTTAACCCAATTTCAATTCTTTGGGTTCAACTTGTACTCATTGAATATGTCATCCGATGAATATTTGTGAATGACATGGGATTGTTTTAAACTTAAATATCCACTTATTTTGGGTGTATTATAATTGTGACACATAATTATGTGATTGATTTATCCTTAATTTAAGGATACCATCATTATAAGGGATTTCATCCCAATTTACATTTCCATTGAGACTTCATTGTTGTTATGCACCAATTCACTCTTATATGGTGTATATACTATCCTTTGAAATATTATATCATGAATAACTTTATTCTCATGATATTATAAAGTTCTGATTAAATGTTATTCCGCAATTATTTGTATTCAAGAGTCTCTCATTTTGCTAAGAACTCTTTACCAAAAATATAATTTTTAAATGTTTTAAAGATTTATCATTCTAAATATTTATATTTAATGTCCTTGTTTTAGAAATGGTTTTGAGTATTTATTTATATTGACATTAATGTTTTAAAATTATAATTCCATTAAAATCTTCAAAGTGGTATGGGACACTTTGATTCAAAAATCTTTTTGAATAAATGGTTTTTTAAGATGGATTGATTATTTCAATATCTTGAAATTACTGCTTTTGATTGAAAATGAAATGTTATTGGTGAAATGTTTATATTTGAAATATTTTATGTTTTATAATGGTACTTGGACATTTGACGGGTGGTTACGTGATAAACCATATGACGGGTGGTGCCGTGAATACTAGGACGGGCGGTTATGTTATAACCTCCAATGCGTTGGGTATGGAAGTCGGCTGTATGGCTATTCCATTTGTTAATATATATGGAAGTCAACTATATGGTTATTAAATTTAAGTATGTTTATGTACCAAGTAACTTTTATAAGTTATGTGTTCTTTATATGGGTTTTTTGGTTATCTTTTGGTTACAAAAGGGTAAGTAATGATATTTTATTCAGTGAAGAGTATTTACTACTTCATAAAGGTGAAAAGTATTACTTATGTTAAAGTATTCATGGTTTACTTGTTGTTTTAAAAAACTAACAGTTTTACTTCTTTATGTATCGTTTACTGAGCTTTTTATGCTCATCCCATGTTTTTAAAATGTTTTTCACAGGACATAATGTGGAATAGGTTCATGGATGGGATAAAGGAAAATTCATGCAGTCTTAAACATGAAACTAGACATGACTCTTTTTTTCAAGAGTTCATGTTTTGTAAAAAAAATGAATACTGGGTAGAAGTGTCTACTTTGTAATATTTTGAAATTTAATATTTATGGCCTAACTCTCTAAAACTCTAAACCTGAAAAGATCCTCATGGTGAATTATTCATTTAATTCAAGATTATGTAATGTTTTAAGGTCGGGTCCTTATAAATGAACTAGAAGGATATATAATTTCGTGCCCACCTATCAAAAAAATCATACATATATATTCCATAATATCATATAACATTTATCATAGAATAACCTGGGTAAATTAAATAGGTTTCATAAACATTTCATAATTTCATCATAGCATAACCTAAAAAAAATAAATAGGTTTCATAATGGTTTCATCATAACTTAAATAAATTGTGAAAAAGAAAAGGATTTCAAAGAAACATCCTTAAATCAACTTCATCATAAAGAATCTATATAATTAAAGTGGATGGTAGTATTAGATTATATCCCTATTAAATAATAAGTAACATCAAATTTTGATATCATATATGATAGGTGCCTTTAAAAGATCACTCAGACATTTCATCAGGAAAATACCATTTCCACTTCAAAATCACCTCTTTAAAATATAAAAATTTCCAAAATATTGATGAGAAAATATTTATTTGAAAATAACCTAACAAAAATGTTAATGAATTATCAAAGTATTGAGAATTCATAAAATTGGTAAATTCCATTCTTCTCATGTATATTAAAACAAATATTTCCTTCACACTTTCAGTAAAAAATCAAAAATACCTCATTCTGAGAACATAAATAAGATTACTTTCATACCATTTTTTATAAATTTAATATTGTATAAAAATTAAACTAAAAAATAATATAATAATAATAAAAATATTCTTGAAAACTTTTTTTGAAAACATGGTTATGGAAGAGAAATCATTTTCCACCGAAAAGATAAATAAAGCCAGTTTTCATTAAAAACATTCATTCAGTATCGTAAGTTATTAAAGAGAGAAAAAAATAATTAAAACATGTATCATCCCAAAATAACCAGAGTGGGATAAAATCATGGGATTATTGAGAGATATTATATAAAATTTCATCATTGAAAACTCGATCCTAATCAATCATTATAAACAATGAGATTTTAAAATAAATCCCTTACCTCAAGTTTAGGTTACATAAAAATTACACTAAAATGCTATATAATAAATATAATTTTAGTATAATTTTATTTTATAATTATTTACATACTTATAATACCATACATGATTCACTTATAACATTTTAAGACTCATTTATTAATAATTGTTTATTAAGATCATCATTTTGGGAGTTAACTGTTTCATTTTGAAGATAATTTTAGTTAAATGGTTCACGTACAGGTACATTGATCATGGTTCCATAAAATAAAGAATGTTAAGTATGATATAAATATCATATATATTCATTATATATATATTTATAGTTTTCCATAAATATAATAGATATAAATATGAATTACACCATTTATGGTGATAGTAGGTCATACAAATACATGAACATTGCTGTCAATTTTTGATGAATGGAATTAATGTGAGGTTAATAATAATAATAATTTAAATAATAAGTATTATATAATATATAGGATTTATATTTTTTTAACATTTCTTTATTACCATCCATGTTAAGAAGAATCTAAAAATAAATCACACCGCTTTATGGAGGTGGTAGTCCATACGTACGCATGAATGATATTTTAATTAACTAGAAGATTAGAGGGTAAGAAGGTAGATATGATATTATAATTATAGAATAATAATTATGTCATAAATAAACTTTAAACCCATTATAATAACCATCCATGTAATATTGGGATGAAAAAATAAATTACACCACTACTTAGAGATGGTAAGTCGTACATATGCACGAGCAATTTTTTCACTTTCTATAGGATGGAAAGAAATTAAATAATGATTTTTCAATAATAATTATAATAATTAAGTATATTTAATATAATTAATTCATTATTTTATAATTTATAAAATTTAATTATAGAAGTTATAAGAAGAAATAAAATTTAAAAAGCTCAGTTATGAGTTATACAACTTCGTTGAGAAACCTATTTTGGATTACTCCTTATGCCTCGAAAGAATAGTATTTTGGTTGGAAAAGAAGCTGTATGATTTGTTTAAGGAAGTTATGATAATATCAGGAAAGGTTTTTTTTTGAGATTTTATTCTCAAGAATTGTGAATAATGAAGCAGAGGAGGTTCTGTTTTATAAGTGAGGGGACATTCACTCTTCGAATTACTTAAAGTATTAAATTAATATAAATTAATTTTCACAGAAAAATAGATCCAAAAATATATAATTAGGAGATAAGATGAGGATGATATGAAATAATATCACCTAATAAAAATTGTATATGTTTTGGTTATTTTTACCCTTATCTATTAGTTTTAACCCCCCCCATTAACCCTTTTGACAATTACCAGAATGTCAAAGTTTTGTTCTCTTTATGGTTCAAGAATGTTACCATAAAAGGAAAATTAACCCATAAATGGAATATGGTTGATATTATAAACCATATACCATTAAATTATATTAATATAAGTGTTTTATAAATTTTGAAACATTTAATTTTTTTTAAAAAAAATTCATCAATATCACTTTTGTAAATACAAGAAATATTAAAAAATAATACGTGTCTAACTCATGAAAAATGGTTCCAAAATGATATGTATTAAAATATAAGTAATAAATGTCCTTAATATAATTATACAATCAAATTTTTATAAGTTTATATATCATTTTAATTCTTAACTTTTCGTTTACGCTCTTAGTTAACAAATTTTAACCTTAATTGTGGTATTTACTTTTTATATATTAAAGGCTTGTAATTTTACATATAAAGAAACAATTGGTTAATAAATGGGAAATTGATTAAATATTAGACCATTTCTCATCCCACTTATCATTTTTCAATATTTTTATGACTTTAAAATAATTCAATAAAATATATTTAATATAAAATACTATTAATGTCATTTTATGAACTATTCAAATAATTTCACATTAAAGAAACATAAAATCAATATATTTAAAAAATAAACCTTTGAAACATATATAATATGTAATAGTTATATTAAAAATTCATGATGAATATTAGATAATCCAAACAATGTTACTTTTTAGTACTTAAAATCAATTAATTTATTTTTTAATGCATGCACAAGTGTAGTCTCAGTGCTGTATAAGCATTTAAGGTAATTATTTCAACACTATAAATTAAAAATAAATTACCATGAAAAAAATAGTTCATACTTTAAATAAAAATTTATAACCAACTATAATTTGTTTTTTCTCTTTCACAAAATATTATATATATTAAAAGCAAGAGACTGACTTTTTTTACTTTATATTTTACTTAAAAATGATAAAGGTCAAAATTAATGTTAAATTGAAAAAATTTCATATTTCTGAATTTTAGATGATTATTGGTGAAATAAAATCATCAAATGAAATAAATGAAACCATTTTCATGAATTTGATTCCTGATCACATTAGTGTTAACCCCAATTAACAAAATTTACCATTACTGTGGTAATAAAAATTTACGATATTTACTATTCATATTAAGAAAAAATAAAAGGGATTTTTTTTCCAAATTTGGACATATGGATTAGAAATTTGGAATCCATATTTCATAATTTTTATAAGTGGTATAAGTTAATTTAATGTAAAAACACAAATTATAACTAGAAACATTTTTTCAAAAAAATGTATTTTTTGAATAAAAATGTTTTATAAAAAATTAAAACATAAAATTTATTCCAATAAAATTAATTGAATTATTCATATTATAATATAAAAAATGTTACTTTGAATCCATTTTAAAATATGGTACTTTCTAAATGCTTGGAAAAATTACAATTTTCAAAAAAAATATTATTTTCCATTATTAACTGGAAAACCATTCTTTTTAGAAAAATCATAAAAAATCAACCTATGTTAATTTTGAGATGATAATTTTAAAAAATAATATTTTTTTATAAAATATAGTTTTTAAAATTTTTATTAATTAATTATAATAGTATCTCATAAAAATTAACAAAATTGTTTTTTAAGAAAACATATTTTGAATAATAAAAGGACTTCACTAAAAATTGAGTGATTATTTCATATGAATTTATCAATAAAATTTTTTATTATGAAATTTATATATATTTCATAATTTGGTTACTTATATCCATGCATTTCAATACAAAAACTATGTTATAACAGTCAAAATAATATTTCATTGTTTATTAAAGATTGGTGTTTCATGGTTTATACACTATCGAATATAGTGTACTTTTAAAATATCAGGGTGTTATAGTTGCCTCTATATTGAGGATAATAGTTGGGTTCTATAATTTAGATTTCCTATTAAAAGGCATTATATATGTATATTAAAGTCATGCATCCCATGTTAATGTCATTCAATTTAATAACTTGTGGAAATGATAATTGGAACATAGTTTAACATCATGTGGTAAGGACGATATGTTGTTTAGTTTAATAACATGTGACCAGGATATGGATTTATGTAGTTTAAGGTATTTTAGATTACAACTATGAACATATTTGAAGGTTATACATAGTATATATTAAGGAACTATATATTAGTGGTAGGCGTGACGTGTCTCAATCATCTTAGTGAAACGATCAACCCAATATCTTAAGACCAAAAGATTCAATATTTGAATGAGAAATAAGGGGCCCCATAAGAATTTTCAAATTCAATGAAATATCATGATGAAAATTTATGGGATTTCATCATAATCCTATATCGGTCAGAAATTAACATGTGTGGAATTGTAGAACAGGTTGGGTGTGATACATGAGATCAAACCACCATGCCAACATGTATGGATGAATGAAATGGTTACACCAAGGGTGTTAAATTCCACTTAAAAGAAAGTAATTATAAGGATTCTAAATTGGGTCATGGAGTCTAATCAAGGTAATTATGTGACCTATGGATTTAGGAAGGTCATTGACCAGGTTTGAAATATTTATCCTTCTTTTATACTTTTATCGATTTCCCTTATAATATATGCAACCTGGATGGGATAAAATCCAATTTAGGGTATATTTCCTCACCATAGGGGAGTCTATTGAGAGTAGAGAATGGTTCCATGGGGGATTTCACCTTGAATGGGAGGTGACACAATTTAGGCCATGTTCCATCAGTATATGGGTGCCTATTTGGATATTGAATATGGAGAATAAAATATTAAATACAATTTGTATCAATGAATGTGGGGAATATGATCAACATGGAGGGTTTAAAAACCATGGATCTACCCCATGATGCATTAGGAAAATTAATGGGTTGTACCATGCCAGATTGGATTTTCATACTCACAAAAGGTATAAGAAAGAGTCAACCATTCATTCAAGGTAACTCAAGTCAATACCAGATGAATTATATTTTACGTTCACTTAGAGAGGACTATATATGTATGATCATTGTTTAAAAATAATGGTAATAAGATACATTTGTTTCTGAATTTTAATTTCATATAACTTATACATCTCTATTTCTGTGGGGAATCACTTTTTTGTGTAGGGGGGAAGGAAACATGAAAATGGGAAGTCGATTACTTAGATGAGTTACTGATGATGGGATATATCAAATTGGGAATGGTATAAGTTATTTGGGAATCACTACATATCCCAAGATATGAGAATTATTCCTTATGTAGTTCAGAAAGGTAGTATTGCAGATAAATGATAGAAAAGAGGGGCTCCTCTTAGTTGAGTTCCAGATAAACATGTAGTTTTATATCATCTAATGGGGATGTGTCCATAGAATTTAACTTTATTAATATAAGACATTGGAAACATAGTTTAACATATGATGGAGAGGATGTTGGATAAATAGTTTAACATTATAAGATATGGATGATGCACCATTAATTTTAAAATTGTGTGACCAAGAAAAGGGAATATGCAGTTTAGATTCTTATAGCTCAGACCTATGAAAATCCTAAAACTATGTGAAGTACCGTTTGAGGAACCTTTCATTAGTGGAAGGTGTGATGTACTCCCTGTTATGGTTATTAATATGTATGATCCATTACAATAGACTATATGGATGATGAAAGGACCCTCCTAATGAGGCTCTAGTTTTTTTGGTTTCCTTCCCTTTTTCATTATCATCATCAATTCCTGTACCAATTCTCTCTAAAGTAAAGGGTGGAGGAAACCCATTTTATTTAATAATAAATATTCTCAGTTCTAATAGACCTCAAGTTTGTGCTCCACTTAGCTTACACTCTCATCCAGGGCTTCCAATTCATGTAAATAGACAATCAACTCTTTTTTATGGTGTCATTCGATCATAAACAGTCATTCAAAGTGATGGTAGCTAACATTGGATGGGTTACACTACCTATTCCCATATAATAGGGATTATGGTGTCTTTTAGGTGTAATTTTTTTTCATTATCAAATATGACCATAAGGAATTATATGTATTTCGGGATAGATAATACATTTTAGATCCACCATTATTTTCAGAATATTAGATAGGTTTTTTTAAATTTCTAAACCTATCAATTTGCTCATTTATGATAGTAAGAAGTATGATTGGAATGATTAGTATACTTGTAATATAGATTCTTCATCTTAGTGGCCTAGAATTTAGTTTCGTTATCTATAAGAATGGAGATAAGAATCCGGAATCAATGGATGATGTGGGGTTTCATAGGCTCGATTAAATACTGGTTCTTTAACTCTTAGAAGGGAATAAATTCTTCCCACATTGAGAATATTTTAGTGGTTGTAAGGATTAACTTGAACTATTGGGATATCACTGAAGAATAGGTGCCTATGGCATATAATTCACATATGAAAAAGGTTCATAAGTACATAGTTTCATAAAGATGATATATTGGGTGATACATAACATCAGAATGAATCTGGAAGGCACAAATCTTTATTTCAAATTTTATGTATTCATGAACTATGGTGGGACATAAATAGCCCATTAATCATAACTATTGAGAAATATTAAATCTTGATTGATGATTCTTACATGATCTAACATGTAACTTGTAGTGACCTAAAATTAGAAGCCCTGTGTTTGTGTCTACTACCATTACATTGGAAAGATTACTAGGAATCAAATCCTGAAGGATCCAAGAGTTTAGTAGTCCTATAAAATGAGATACATAAATGAGTCTAAGTATTACAAATAAATACAATAATTATAAAATTTTGTATATTTGAGGACAATAATTTTATTCCATCTAGTGTATCCTTGTAATAACTTTATTAGAATACTTAAGGGAATCCTGGGGAAATGAAATAAAATAAGGGTGATCTCAAATTATAAATTAGGGTAATGTACAATGGAAGAAATAATGAATCAATGAGAATAGTCAATATGGAAATGTAATAACTAAAGACACAATCCATGTAATCAATAAATTAATTAGAAAGTGTATAAAAAAATGGAAAGTTAAATAACTAAAAACACATTCCATTTAAAATAATTGGATAAGGCATAATCAATATGGCATGGTTAGAAACTAAAAAATCATGAAATTTAATCAATAAACTATAAATGAAATGCATCGACAAATATTTCGATGAAAAATACCATGAATAAATAATAACTAAATCAAAATGAAGGTAATTCTTAATTATTGTATGTCATGTACAAGGTAGATGAAAAACTATACCATCAAGACCCTTCACAAGATGATTTAAAACTACTGGTAGAAACCTATTTAATTTTCACAACTAATTTGCCTCATAAGAACCGATTGATGCATCGAGGGGCTATATAATGTCCAGGCCCCACAAGTCACTACCAGTCCAAATAAATCATTATATATAATAATCAATTTAATTAATAAATAATATTCCTTATCAAATATCCATATAGAATAAAGAATATAGATTTATCAATATTTCATCTATATAGGATAACTAGAAATAAGGGTTTTGGACATTGATGAATGGAGATACCATTAAAATATCATTAAATCATTGTTGAGAAAAATAATCATTTTACAATCCAATGTATCTCATAACAATTTAAACAATCGAATAATAATTCCACATGAATTAATTAAAACATAGAATATCATGATAATAAGGAGATTTGTGATATAACATGTCAAAGAAAACATTGTTTATAAGTATGACACAAGGTTTTGACAATAAAAATATCCATGAAAATTGATATAGATAATTTTGTGAAATTAAACTTCAAAAGATCATAGGATATTGAATTTTTCAAAGGGGGCTAACAAAGGAACACATAAAGGTAATGCTAATATTTTACAAGTACAAATCAATGATAAACCATCCAGATTTATAATAAGGATGGTATCAATACTAATATCCAATGTGGAGTAACATAATGTGTTGTTGTTGTTGAAGAAATAAATGAATACTATTAAAAACATTATTGAGGAAAATAACCTTTTGCTTTAAAAAAAATTAAAAAAAATTGAATTTTTTTTTTTAAAAATTAACCTTTGAAGTTTTCAATGGAATCTTTGAATAAATTATGGTGGATAAATATGTATATGTCATACTGAGTAAACAGAACATTCCCTTTACATTGTAAAAGGTTATAAAAATGCCTTAATTGGAAATAAACAAGAATATTCCATTGAAATTTTATGTAAAATACAAAATGGGGTAAAATTATATATACTAAATAATTTTGGAAAGGTTAAAAACATTTTTTAATTATTTTTATTAAATATGGGTTTTAGAAGGAAATAGTTTATCCTTCTAAAGAGAGTAATGAAGTCAGGTTTTCTTGAAAAAATATTTTCTAAAAGATTTTTAAGTACAAAAGAGTGGGAAACTTGTACTATTACTTGATAATTGTGAATAATAACTAGAAAAAAATGTTTTATTGAAAAATTATCTAATAATTTTCTCTAATGTAAATTCAAGTATAAAAAATCCCAAACAAAATGAGATTTTGAATTAAACCCTTAAAAAGTCCATAACATTGATGTGAGAATAAATCAATAAATATATTACATGTTTCAAATTTAAATCAAAATAAATTTTTTTAAATAAAATAATATATATTAAATATTTATTACACACTTAATCTTATAAAATTAATGACAACACGGATGTAATATAACCTAATGAAAAGGAATCATGTTTTTAAATTCATTACCACTTGGTAAATTTTAGAGTAAATCCCCTTAGAAAAAATAATTAAAATTAAAACTCAACATAAAATGAAGATAAAATAATTACTGATATAATATATCAAAATGGGAAGTATATACACCACATAAAATAAATAATTAGTGAAAATTAAATTTATCTCACAATTTTAAAAGGTCAGATGAGAATCCCTTACCTTGCATTTTGTTTCAGGTGAAAGTTATTTAAATTACTGTATAATGGTTTTAGACAAAATTACTAACTTATTCCAAAACCATATTAATATTTATGATATCATATATGATTTTCTTATAATTTATTAGTACTTGTTTGTTAGTATTCAGTCATTATTTTCTCTATTTTGGGTGTTAATTACATTGTTTTTTATTATGTTTTGACTTGTTACTTTCTGTTATTATTACATAGATCATGATTTAATCATATAAATAATGTAAACAAAGAAATAATTATCATATATATTTATTATATATTTATTTTTAATAATCAATAACATTTGGAGATAGAAAACGAAATGCATAGTTCATGCAGATGGTTGGTCATACGTACACATGAATGATACTTTCATTTATTTTCTATATTAAAAGATTGAAAAGTAAATGATATATGTAATTCCCCAACCCCAGAAGCCCAGAGTCAGTACATTATTACCTATCATTGGAAAGATCACAAAAGATCAAGTCTCGAAGGAACGATTAGTTTAGTAGCCTTGGAAGTACTAGATACATTCATAAGGTTTAAATTAAATCATAAAATGGAAAAATAGAACAACATTTTTTCTATAGACAACACTGAGATCTCATAGACTATCCCTTCAGGTCAGCCATAATATACTTCTTCACATCTTGGAAAAATAAAACATCAAAAGGGGTGATCTCAGATGCTCAGTAAGGATAACAATATAGTAGAAACATTCATAAATAAGCATAAACATTTAAGGAAATGTATAAAACTAAAACAAAATCCTTTTAAAATTGAACTTCAGCATAATATGGAAAATATAAATCAAAATAATTCCATTTAATTACTCACATGGATATTCTACTAGTCGAATAATCACATGAAATATCAATATCCACTTTCAAAATGATGAATTACATAATGCTAGACATCATAACCACATAGTGAAGGCCTTGTTCCAAGAATACAAATAATATTTTGTCAAGGCCTTATACCAAGACACTAGTTTGTCTCATGAGACCTACCGATGCATCAAGGAGCTATAGCGGGCTCTACCCATCACTTACTATGTCCAATGCATTCCTCATATGAAAAGGTTTAAACATAACATAAACATTCGTATTAATACTAGTATATAGCGGGCTCTACCCATCACTTCCATTTTATATGAAATGTCAATACTTTACAATATGGAAGTTTTGTATCATAAAAATCAACTTCAAATAAGCTTAAAATCCATCAAAAGATGTTGACATAGATGAAATCAAAAACTTTTTTAAAGAAATATATATTTCTATTTTGAAATCATTTAAGAGTCACATAATTATAAATAAAACATTTATTTTTGAAAATATTCTTATAATCTTGTAAGGGAAGATTTGACGTAGTTATAATGGCAGAAAATATCTGCACCCTTCGTATAGTTAAAAAAACCTTCTTACCTTAATTTTGTCGAAAAGGTCCTAAATTACATTGTTTGGAAAATGATATAAAGATTCCTTTCAAAGCATTTTATAAAAATTAAAACAAGGGTATAAATTAATTTAACCCATAGTCTAGTAAATAGTAAAAATGTTTTGGAATACATTTTTAAAAACATGGATGTGGATGATAAAGACGTCCCAGTAGATAATTACATATAAACAACATTGGATAATGAAGAGATTGTAGAATTAACCCTTACCTTGTACTTTTCCTTGGTCGAGGGTAGGTTGAACTCCTTTATAATGGTTAAATAATTTTTATTAAATTATACAAGAATCATATACATTAATATGATATCATATATGATCTTTTAACATTTATTTGTTAATAATATTTTAGTATTATCGTTGTTTCGGGTGTTAACTAATTCATTTTCCTTTATAGGGTTTGTTACATAAGTAATGTTTGTTATGGATAGGATGTATCTTATTCATATTCAAAATGATATTAAGTCTTTAAAAATTATTTTTAATCATCTAATGAAAATTATTCTTGAATGGATACGATGGGGAATGAATCTCATCGCGTTCGTGGAGACAGTAATCCATATGTACGCACGAGTGAAAATATCATTCTTTTGATATAAAAATAATATATAAATGGATGGTATATCATATATAAAGAATTATTATCATGTTATATTTATTATTCACATCAATTACACATCATTATTATACCAATCCAAATAACAATGTATTGAATAATAATTACACCACGACGTGGAGATGGTAAGTCGTGCGTACGCACGTATGGTGAAATGTAATTCAAAGGATGGATAGAATAATGAATATGGTTATACCATATTTATAATAACATAAAATTATATAAAATATACTAGATTTATTATTTTATAATGGAAACAACAAATAAAGAGGAAGTGTAAGAAGAAAAGAACTTGAAAGAGGTGATGAAATATTTACATCTTCTTCGGGTTCGTCCTTTTGATTTGATCAAAACGGATCCTTAGGCTGGCTTTCTGACTAAAGTAAGGTCTATATGATGAAGGGAGGATAGTTTATAGGGTATTTGGGTGGGGTTTGGATGATCCAAAAGGCTTAGAGGGTGTGAATTTGAGGAAAGGGGGATTTCCCTTTTATAAGAGGGGTGAGGGGAACCTTAGGAAAAGTTAGAAATATTATTTTATAATAAAATAATTTTTCATTTTTAATGGCTCCAAAATTAAATATTTAAATTCTATGGTGGGGATATTCCAAAAGAAACTCAACCAATAGGTTTTACACAGGTTTGGGTCACCATATTAACTTTATCTTTTAGATTTAACTCTTAGTTAAATAGTTTGACATTTACCATGCCTCTTTGTATTTTTATATTATATGGTTAATAAACATACTATAAACTTCCAAGAGAACCACAAGTGGTTAATTAATGATAAAAATATCTTCATATAAGTTATTTGTCCTAACTTTAGATTTTTAGAAATTTTATATAAATTAATAATATAATATTTGTTTTAAAAATTCCTTTATGTCAATTTTGACAATATTTAATAATAGATTTTTTTAAAGTCCTAACAACTTTATTAATTCGAAATAAATTCATTTAATCAATCCTAAAATGTAATATTAAATTATAAAATTCGTGGATGGCATCAAAACTTTAAATTATATTTATTGTAACATTTATAATACCATTTATTTGATTCTTTCATTAATAAGAAAAATACTGTATCATTATTGTGTCATAAATAAATTTAATTATTCAATGTCCAAAAATTATAAATAAAATACCATTATGTATAAAATATTTGTATCTTTCTAATGAATTTTTATAGTCGAAATGATAACATATATAACCCAATGTAAAATTTGTTTTACTAAAAGATATATGTTTATGGGATTTTTGTATTTACATTAACTTCATTAATATAAAGTGTCATTATAACTTACAAGTGGCTCCATGGGGTCCCAAAATTGACCCAAAGATTCCCATGGTCAGACATGTATCATCCATTAGGGTTATGACACATGTTAGGGTAATTTAATATTATTATAATATTATTATTTTTACATTTATTTACCAGATTTACCCTTTAACCATGATAAATAAAATATTACCGAAGTAATTACTCAAAATGTCTAAAAATAAAAGTTACCTATTTACAAAATTTGGACCTCCTAATTCTAAATATGGAATCCATTTTTCTAAATTCAAAACACAGAAGTGGAAAAAATTAATTTAAAATTAATTCCCGTTGTCAAAACAAAAAGCGTGTTTTAAAAAAATAATAACTATCAAAAGATTGACACTTACTTATGTGAAGTTTAAATGTGAAATTATGTCCAATGACCAAAATTGGATTAAATGGTAAAAATATAATCTAATTATACTTAAAAACAACTCAATAGTATATTTTAGCACTATAAATTATTTTTATTAAAAAAGTTGTTTTTAATTATAATTTAGTATTTTTCACTATTCATCAAAAATTGAATGTTTTCAGAAAAATACCAAAAATTCACCCTAAGCTAATTTTGATACTCCAAATCAAAAAATTAAGTCTATTTTTAAAGATAAAATTTATAACATTTCAAAAAATGGGTATTACTATTCATAACGGCAAGTTTGATTGGTTGTGGTGTGTTAGAACTCGAAGTTACGTAAAAAACATGCTATTATATTATTCAAAGAGAAGCATACCATGGAAGATTGGGGTGTTACATTCTCCCCTCCATCAAATAGTTTCATCCTTGAAATTTATAGAATATTACTGCATAAAAAGACTCGGGTGGTTCTTCATCATAAGTTCCACAGGTTCCCACATTGCCTCTTCCATCTTATGGTTTCTCCATAGCACATTTACCAGACGAGTCGTCCGGTTTCTCAGCACTTGTTCTCTTGCATCAAGAACCTTAACATGCTCTTCACAATAAGACAGATCGGGTTCCAGTTCTAATTCCTCATAGGTGAGTATATGCATTGGGTCAAGCATTTATTTTCTCAACAGTGATACGTGGAACACATCGTGAACTTTAGAGAGACTTGGAGGCATTGTCAAATGGTAAGCTAAAACACCAATTCGTTCTAGAATTTCAAAAGGTCCGATGTACCTGATGTACCTGGGACTTAATTTACCCTTATTACCGAAATGTATAACACCCTTCCATGGAGATACCTTAAAGAAAATATGATCTCCTACCTGAAATTCGGAATCCTTCCTTTGGTTGTCATCATAGCTCTTCTGCATACTTTGAGATGCCTTGATGTGGTTTTTGATTACATTCACCTTTTCCATCGCTTCCTCCACAAGTTCTGGGCCTACGAGTTTTCTTTCACTAACATCATCCCAACAGGTTGGTGTGCGACATCTCTTTCCGTATAACGCTTCATATGGTGCCATCTGAATACTTGAATGGAAGATATTTTTATAGAAAAATTCTACCAGAGGTAAATATTGATCCCACATACCTTGAAAGTCATGAGAGAAAGATCTCAACATGTCTTATAAGGTTTGGATAGTCCGTTCTAATTTTCCATCAGTTTAAGGGTGGTAGGCAGTGTTCAAACGAAGTTCAGAATCCAGGGCTTTCTGAAGAATTTTACAGAATATTGTTGTAAAACGGGGATCAAGATCAGAAAAAATCGATAGTGGTACTCCATGAAGTATCAAAACTTCATTAATATATAGTCTTACTAGATGTTCAAGTGGTAAATCTTCTCTTATAGCAAGAAAATGTGCTGAATTTGTAAGACGATCAACAATGACCCATATTGCATCGTTCATTCTAGGAGTATTTGGTAGTCCCATGACAAATTCCATCGTAATATTATCCCATTTCCCCTTAGGTATGGGAAGAGGTTGCATGATTCCTCCAGGTTGTTGCCTTCCAGTTTTCACTTACTGACAAACCATACATCTTGACACAAAATCAGCAATCTCCCTCTTCATGTTGTCCCACCAAAATTGTTCCTTAAAATCTCTATACATCTTAGTTCTACTAGGGTGTATAGAGAAATTAGAACTATGAGAATCATCCAACAATTCCCTTTTTAGATCAGTTATATCGAGAACACAATGTCTCTTCCCAAATTTCAAATTTCCGTATTCATACACAAAGTCACACAATCTCCCATAATTCACATCTTTAATCTTCTTTTGAAACTCTCCATCATCGGTCTGAGAACTCATTATCCTTTCTTGTAAAGATGGTTTGGAAACCATTTGAAAAATTATTGATGTTTCACCTTCCATGGTTATTCTCATATCCATCTTTACTAGATCTATGTATATAAGATCTTTTTTAACTCTTATCCTATTCAAAACACCATGATCCTTTCTACTCAAAGCATATGCCACCTTATTTTCCTTCCCTAGGTGGTAGTGTATAGTGCAATCATAATCCTTGAGTAGTTCAAGCCATCACTTTTTCCTCATGTTGAGTTCTTTTTCTGAGAAAATATACTTCAAACTCTTGCGATCAGTATAAATCTCACATTTTTCACCATATAGATAGTGTCTTCATATCTTCAAAGAAAATATTGTATCTGTTAACTCAAGATCATGAGTAGAATAGTTTTTTTCATTAATTTTTAACTGTCGTGATGCATAGGCAATAACCTTATCATTCTGTATAAGGACACAACCATGTCTTTTCTTTAAAGCATCACTATAAATAACAAACCCATCATTCCCCGATGGCAGAGTCAATATAAGAGCATTGACTAATATTCTCTTCAATTCTTCAAAACATTTTTCACACTCTTTTTTACAAACAAATTTAACCCCTTTTCATGTGATCTTTGTTAATGGGTTAGACAACTGGGAAAAATTCTGGACGAAACATCGATAATAACCTGATAAACCAAAAAAACTGTGTACCTCAGTTATACTCGTCGGTGCTGGTCATTCTTGGATTGCCTTGGTCTTAGAAGGATCAATAGAGATTTCATCCTTAGAGATAATATGGCCAAGAAAAGAAATCTCCTAAATCCATAATTCACACTTTCTAAACTTCCCATATAATTCATTTCTTCTAAGAGTATTTGGGATAATACGTAAGTTATTTTCTTGATCATCATATATTTTTGGAGTATACCAAGATATCATCAATAAATAACACTAAAAATTCATAAAGATATTCATTGAAAACTCTATTCATTAGATCCATGAAGACATAGGGTGCATTAGTCAATCCAAAAGGCATTACTGTAAAATAATAATGCCTGTACCTAGTTCAAAATGTTGTTTTCCGAATGTCTTCCTTCATCACACACTACTGATGATATCCAGATCGAAGGTCAATCTTTGAAAAGTATTGATATCCATGAGGTTGGTCGAATAAATCATCAATGTGAGGTAGGGGATACTTGTTCTTTATTGTTATAGCATTGATCTCCTTGTAGTCAATGCACAACATCATAGATCTATCTTTCTTCTTAACAAAAAGGATAGGGGCTTCCCATTGAGAAACACTAGGGAGAATAAATCCCTTATTACTCAATTACTCTAGTTGTTTCTTTAGTTCCACTAATTCCACAGTAGCCATTCTATAATGGGTCTTTGATATGGTCCTTGAACCCCAAATTAAATCAATGGAAAACTCAATTTCTTGTTCTGGAGGATGTCCAGGTAAATCTTATGGAAACACATAAACATATTCTTTCACAATAGGTACATCCTCTATTTGAACATTCCATTACTCACCCACAATTATTTCATTCCCTTCCCCCCAGATAATTGAATTTAGTTGAGCTATTGAGGGTGGATCTAGATAAGAATTAGGTGGTGACATTTCTACTCTAAAGATAATGTACTCCTTATCATCATGAAAAATTGTAACCTCCTTCTTCTTACAATAAATTTTTGCATCATGGTCCAGAATCCTATCGATACCGAGGATTATATCAAATTCAATCATGGGTATGACAATGCGATCATCAGATAAATAACGTCTATATTCCTTAATGGAAACTGATTCACAAAACATTGTTGCAATGATACTTCCCTTAGAAGTTTTGACTGAAAAATCCCTTTTTAAACCAAATTGTAAATATCAGATTTTCTTATCAAACTGGGAAGATATGAAACAATGCGATGATACAAAATCAAATAAAGCATTTTCTAAACTAGAGGAAACCATTAAATTACCGGCTACCACGTCTTTCAGAGCTTCAACCTCAGTAGTAGTGATAACATAAGCATGGCCTTGATCCCTTGTCCTTTTTTAAGGTAAGTTCCCCTTACGCTTAGGAAATTCATTCGCATAATTCCCCCTTTCTCTACAATTGTAGCATTCAACATCAATATCCACTTTATTCCCCTTGCAATCACGAGTTTGGTGGCCTTTTTCACCACACTTGTAATGAAATCTCATTCCCTTTAGGCAAGTACCAGAGTGTTTATTCCCACATTTACTGTAGTATGGATATTTAACTTTTCCCTTCTCCCCCTTATTTCCATTTCTATAGTTTTTAGCAGATCTCTTCTTCTCTTACTTTACTTTAAAGTCGTAAGAGTTAGAGAATTCCTTTTTTTTCTTGATAGCGCATGAGACAATGTATTCGTATGACGAGAAGGATTTTGAGACTAATGATCGACAAAGAAATGGTTTTAACCCATCAAAGAAATGATCAATCTTACTTTTTCAGTTACTTATATAATCTGTTTCATGCCTCGATAGCCTTGTAAATTTAGCTTCATACATTGCGAAATTCTCATCCTCCTTTTGCCTCAGACTCAGAAATTGTCTTTCCATATCTGCTTGATGGTCATGAGGAAAGTATTTTTATTGGAAAAGACATTTAAAATCCCTCCATTCCATATTTTATACTTCATCATCTTAGTTTGTGTTTTGAATCAATGACCACCATTGATCAGCATCTCCAGTGAGGCGGTAAACAGCCATGACAACTTTTTCCCTTTCGATACTCCCCAAAGCATGAAATATTTTCTCTAAGGAACTTATCCTTTGCTCAGCTACCAATGGATTTATACTCCCATTGAATGTTGGTGGTTTTTAACTCATGAAAAAATATAACATTGATCCTCCATGCTGTGGATCAGGGTTATCCATAAGGGTAATGTTATTATTCATAATCTGAGTGAGTTGTATTAGTATGGTGAAAAGTTGATCAACATCAGTTGCTTCACCAACTCCACTATAATTATCTTGAGTAGGAGGGAAATCCCTACATGGATTATGTGCATTGATATGGTTTCAATTCCTTCAACTAGGCTCCATTTCTAAAGAATGGCATAAACTAGATTAGTTTATGAATCAAAATACATAATTCCGTACTTGTAAACCACTTAACATAAATTGAACTGTTTTTGGATATAATCCATAATCATTAAAATGTTTTCTTTGAGTAATTATATACTCATAAACCCTTCATAATGGTTTGTAAATAAAATTAGAATTATCCTAAGCATATCCCCCAGGAGTTTCATAACCAAGAGTGCAGCAAGGCCCATTATCATACACCAGTTCCCGTTTGAGTCTAGCTCAAAGCGGTGTTTTCAGGTTTTAAACCTAGGTACATTTGTGTCAGAGATGCCTCTACCTGCTTGTATCTAGATAGGGATGTATTTCTTAAAAACTCACAAAATCTCTATAGTACCAAAATTCTATTAAGTTCTTCTATACTAATCCTAAAAGTCTATCTTAGGGCTATGAACTCTAATCAGAGTTTATCTAAATCTAGTTTCCAAGGTTTTTACTAAAAATACTCTAATACCAACTGTAATGCCCTTACCCCAAAAGCCTAGAGTCAGTGCATAATTATATATCATTTAAAAGATCACAAAAAATCAAGTCTCGAAAGACCGATTAGTTTAGTAGCCTTGGAAGTACTAGATACATTCATAAGGTTTACATTACATCATAAAATGGAAAACGACAACAACATTGTTTCCATATACAACACTGAGATCCCATAGACTATCCCTGTAGATAAGTCATAATATACTTCTTCGCATCCTGGGAAATTAAAACATAAAAAGGGGTGAGCTCAGATGCTCAATAAGGATAACAATATAGCGGAAACATTCATAAATAAGCACAAACATTTAAGGCAATGTATAAAACTAAAACTAAAGCCTTTAAAACTTGAATTTCAACAGAATATGGAAAATATAAGTCAAAATAATTCTATTTACTTACCCACATGGATATTATTATAGTTTAATAATCATATTCAATATCAATAGGCACTTTCGAAATGATGGAATGCATAATGCCGGACTTCATAACCACATAGTCAAGGCATTGGTCCAAGACTACAAATAAGATTTTGTCAAGACCTTGTGCCAAGACACTATTTTGTCTCATGAGACCTACCAATGCATCGAGGAGCTATAGCAGGCTCCACCCATCACTTACTAAGTCCAATGCATTCCTCATAACAAAAGGTTTAACCATAACATAAACATTCGTATTAAAACTAGCATACGAAATGTCAATACTTTATCCATAAGCCATGAATGGTGTAAAAATAACACATCCATAGTCAAACATATCACAAAACCTTCAATACAATATGGATGTTTTGTATCATAATAAATCAACTTCAAATAATCATAAAATTCATCAAAGGATGTTGACATAGATGAAGTCAAAACCTTTTTAGAGAAATATATCTTTCTATTTTGAAATCATTTAAGAGTCACATAATTATAATGAAAACATTTATTTTTGAAAATATTCTTATAAGATTTCAAGGGAAGCTTCGATGTAGTTATAATGGAAGAAAATAACTGCACCCGCCATATAAGTTTAAAAAACATTCTTAACTTAATTTTTTTCGAAAAGGTCATAAAATACCTTATTTTGAAAAAGACAGAAAGATTCCTTTCAAACTATTTTATAAAAATTCAAAAGGGTATAAATTAATTTAATATATATTCTAGTAAATGGTAAAAAAATTATAATACAATTTTAATAAACATGGATGTGGATGATAAAGAGGTCCCAGTAGATAATTACATATAAACAACCTCAGATAATGAAGAGATTGTAGAATTAAACCTTACCTTGTACTTTTCCTTGGTCGAGGGTAGGTTAACCTCCTGTATAATGGTGAAATAATTGTTATTAAATTATAAAATAATAAAATACATTAATATGATATCATATATTATCTTTTAACATTGCTTTGTTAATAATATTTTAGTATTATCGTCGTTTCGGGTGTTAACTGATTCATTTTCCTTTATATGATTTGTTGCGCAAGTAATGTTTGTTATGGAAAGGATTTATCTTATTCATATTGATAATTATATTAAGTCTTTAAACATTATTTTTAATCATCTAATGAAAATTATTCTTGAATGGATACGATGGGGAATGAATCTCATCGTGTTAGTGGAGACTGTAGTCCGTACGTACGCATGAGCGACAATATCATTATTTTGATATTAAAATAATATATAATTTGATGGTATATTATATATACAGATTCATTATCATGTTATATTTATTATTTACATCAATTACCCATAATTATTATACCTATCCAAATAATAATGTATTGAATAACAATTACACCACGACGTGGAGACGGTAAGCCGTACGTACGCACATATGGTGGCATGTCATTCAAAGGATGGATATAATAATGAATATGGTTGTACCATATTTATAATAACATCACAGTATAAAGAATATACTGGAGTTATTATTTTATAATCGAAACAACAAAGAAATAGGAAGTGGAAGAAGAAAAGAACTTGAAAGAGGTGATGAAATATTTACCAGTTCTTCAGGTTCTTCCTTTTTATTTGATCAAAATGGCTCCTTAGGATGGCTTTATGACTAAAGGAAGTCCTCTAGGATAAAGGGAGTAAATTTTAGAGGGTATTTGGGTAGTTTTTGGCTGATTCAAAAGGCTTATAAGGTGTGAATTTTAGGGAAGGGGGAGTGCCATTTTATAAGAGGGGTGAAGGGCACCTTAGGAAAAGCTAGAAATAATATTTTATAATAAAGTCATTTTCTATTTCTAATGGATCCAAAATGAATTATATAAAGGATAAGGTGGGGATAGGTCAAAAACTACTCAACCAATTGGTTTTAGACAGGTTTGTGTCACCATATTAACTTTATCTTTTAGATTTAACTCTTTGTTAAATAGTTTGACATTAACCATGTCTCTTTGTATTTTTATATTATATGGTTAATAAACTTACTATAAAATTTCATGAGAACCCCAAGTTGTTCATTAATGATATAGATATCATTATATAAGTAATTTTTCCTATCCTTATATATTTAGGAATATTATATAAATTAATAATATAATATTTGTTCTAAAAATTCCTTTATGTCAATTTTGACACTATTTAATAATTGATTTTTTGTTAAAGTCCTAACAACTTTAATAATTAGAAATAAATTCATTTAATCGATACTAACATGACATATTAACCTAAATTTTTTTTGGATGGAATCAAAATTTTCAAATTATATTTATTGTTACATTTATAATACCATTTATTTGATTCTTTAATTAATAAGGAAAATACTGCATCATTATTGTGTCATAAAAAAAATTTAATTATTAAATGTATAACAAATAAAAATAAAATACCATTATATAGGAAATATTTTTATATTTGTAATTAATGTTTATAATCTAAAATATAACATATATAACCCTATGTAATTTTTTTTTACTAAATGATATATGCTTATGTGATTTTTGTATTTACTTTAACTTAATTAATATAAAGTGTCATTATCACTTAGAAGTGGCTCCATGGGGTCCCAAAATTGACCCAAGGATGAACATGGTCGGACATGTATCTTCCAAATGGGTTAGGACATGTTTTACTGTAATTATTATTATTATAATATTATTTTTTACCCGTATTTACCGAATTTACCCTTTAACCATGGTAAATAAAATATTTACCGAAGTAATTATTCAAAATGTCTAAAAATAAAATTTACCTATTTACACAATCTGGACCTCATGATTCCAAATATGGAATCAATTTTTCTAAATTCAAAACACAGAAGTGGAAGAAATTAATTTAAAATTAATCCCCGTTATCAAAACAAAAAGCGTGTTTTTAAGAAATAATAACTATCAAAAGATTGACACTTACTTATGTCCAATATAAATGTGAAATTACATCCAATGACAAACATTGGTTTAAATGGTGAAAATATAATAAAATTATACTTAAAAACCACTCAATATTATATTTTAGCACAATAAATTTTTTTGATTAAAAAAGTTGTTTTTAATTAAAATTTAGTATTTTTCACTATTCATCAAAAATTGAATGTTTTCAGATAAATACCAAAAATTGACCATAAGCTAATTTCAATACTCTAAATCCAAAAATGAAGTCCATTTTGAAAGATAAAATTTATAAAATTTCAAAAAGTGGGTATTACTATTCATAACGGCTAGTTTGATTGGTTGTGGTGTGTTAGAACTCGAAGTTGTGTACAACACACGCTATTGTATTATTCAAAGAGAAGCGTACCGTGGAAGCTTGGGGTGTTACAATATATATTTATATTATAATTAAAATATCATATATATTTAATATATGTCACATAGGTTTAATAAAACCATCCTTTATACATTTCATGTATAGTGTGAACAAATCACATCGCTTTGAGGAGGTGGTAGTCCACACTTCCACAAATGATGTTTTCTATTAGAAAAAAATGGAAAGAATAATGGAATATATTATATAAAAATATAGAATAATAAATAAATTATAAATATCATATATATCAAATAAATATAGTTTTTCCATCATATATTCCAACAATGAGAGGTGGTAAAGGAAAACAAACGACATAGATTTGTGAGGTGGTAGTTCATCGTACACATAAATGGTATGTTCCTTACACATTAGAAAGAAGTGTGTGTAATTTGTGGTAAAACATAGAATAAAAACATCTCAGTATATTAAGGATAATGTTTTTATTATATAATCATGGAATAGTGTTATTTTAGGGGTGGTGAATTAAAATAGTATAAAAGACTTGGAGGAAAGATGATACCTCTTTTTTCGAGTAACTCCTTTTAGTTTTAACCAAAGGGATTCCTTGGATATCTTTCTACACAAAGTGAGGGTTCTTGTTTTAGGAGAGGTATGGTTAAGATATATTTTTATAGATATCATTCGATCCAAAGACTATTGAGAGGTGTTAAAAAGTGGGAGGGGTGAGTGCCCTTTTATAGTGGAGCAACATTCATGTAAATTTTTGGAATGGGAATTAAACCCACGCTTTTACTATGTACAGTGGCTCTACAAAGGAAAAAAATTCGAGACAAAGAATAAAAAGTTTGAAATATGGCCATAAATGGTATTTTAGACAAAATTCCAAGTCATTTTGGCTCATATTTTTAAGCTCCAATCCCTTATTATGCTAATTTTCCTTTTAATCATTGTAATTAATTTCAATCACATTCACTAATTTTTTTGGTAAATGACTATGTTTAAATTATTTGAAATTATAAATTTTTCTGATTCCAAATATGGAATCCAATTTTCCAAATTTCAATCATATATGTTTCATAAATTAACTTAATTTTAATCCCATAAACGGGAAGACAAAGCGGTTTTTTAAAGTAAAAACTTTTAAAATTTTGAGATGTGATTATTTCAAATTTCATTGTGAAATTTATTATAATGGCCTAAATTGTATTAAATTTTCTATAATTGATATAATTTGACTTTAATATTAATTTAAAATACAATTTAACCATATAAATAAATAATATAGAAAAATGTTTTGAAGTAAATTTTAGTATTTTCACTATTCAAAAAATAATAAAACTTCACAAAAAATACCAAAAGTATTTCCTATCCTAATTTGTTGTTATGATTTAAAAAATTAACTTTATTTTAAAATATAAAATTTATAAATGTTCCAAAAAATTTATTTAAAATAGGTTCTCCATTAAAAGGCGAAAAAATTTCATTTTTAGGAAAATGTTTTTTAAGCATTAAACATGATTTATTCTTATCTTATGTCTATAAAATCTATTTGATTATATAAAAATTATTTCATTGAATATATAACATATACATTTCATTAATATCATTCAATAATTGTAATTAATTTAATATATTTGGACAAAATACATTTGGGAGCATAAAAACATTTCATTTATATTGAATTGGATTTTATATTCATTTTCAATTAATTGGATACCTATGAATTCATTTTATATTTTTTAAAAACATATATTTTCATAATATTTTTAATAATATTCAAAAAAATTAATTCAATATCTATATTATATCTTATTATATTAAATAATAATATTTTATTAATATATTGTTGTTTGGTAAAATTGAGTCTTGCTTGTAATGAAAGTCGTCGAAGAAACATTTTATTGTATGCAATTCCCACTAGCTTGGTATCATGTGCAATTAAAGATATATTATGGGTTAATTTTTGGAAAATATTAAATATATTATAGAGTTTCAGGATATTATATTCCATTACGCACTTGGTGTTGCATCTCATACATGATATTTAATGCAATGTTTTTACTTTTGAATTTTGGGGCATCACATTCTCATCACTTTAAATAAATTTCATCCTCACAATTTAAACTCAAACATGGAAATAAATTGTTTTATAATTACTATTTTTAAATCCTACATCATGATAAGGGTTCATAAAATATCATCTAAAAATGTGAGAATTGTTAGTAAAAGGGTCACATGGACTAACATGTAACTAGGTATCTGAGTAGGAGAACATTAGTGGTGCTTAGAGATATGTACAAAGAGGAAAAGAGTAAATATTTATAGGGTGTGATTAAGGTTATAAATCACAAAAAAATTAATTATCAATGAAAATTTGAGGTCCTCAGATTCATAAATATGTGATGATTGAAAAGACCATCAATTCAACAGAAATTATGGTATTATGAGAATTTTTTTATTAATTTTCCTAATGTTGAGTAACAATTTTAATGCCTAAGAATATAAGGGAATTTACTTACTTGACATATTTTTATAAAAAAACATTTTCAACCATTGTTCTTTGATAAGTATATAATTCATCCATTACTTCAAGAAATGTATATCCAAAAATTAATTTTTATTATTAAAGCACTAAAATAATATTTTAACTTATCATAAGGCCTATAAAAGAGTAAAACGTACAATTATTTTTCTCTAAATATTATCTAAATCCAAAATGGTTATTACATTAATCTTTAAAATTAAAAAGTGATAATACATGTTCATAATTAATATGTATACATCAAAGTGTTTAAATAAAAACAATTACCTATTAACCAGGACGTTATGTAGTTCAGTGGTGGGTATTAAACCCTTATCGTCCTTCGGTCATGGGTTCATGTCCCAAAGACTTGCTGGATTTGATGGATTTTCACCCAGTATATAGTTTTTCTTATTCTAAAATAATATTAATATAATTACTATAATGTTTCAAAAATTATGATGGACATCCTTGAAATATGTTTAATCACTAAATAGTCTTTTAACAAAGGTTTTTAATAAAAACCTCAATAAAAAAATATTGCACCTATTTTATTTATACATATGTCCTTCTATGGTCTAATGTTTAACCTTTAGAATAGTGAATTTCCTAAATCTAAAAACCATAGTGTGATCAACAATTATCATATTTGAAAAACTATATAATCATTTTTGGATGTCTTAATATTGGAACATTATTTTCAATCTAAGAAACCTTAGGTTTAACCTCGGTCATTCATTATCATTATCTATTGAAATTCTACATTTTGGTTTCTATAGAAAATTCAAATAATCCTAATCATATCCCATTGGAGTGTCAAACTAGGTGTACAGTAAGACATGTTTTTTGAACCAGGTTACGATTGAGTCAGACCCGACGCACCTTGTGGGAGTTGCTACCCATAGGTACATCTATTCCATAACATTTCCACTTCTAGTATCCAAACAAGGATGTATTTCTATGAATAACCACATAATATATATTTTACAAAAATTATACGATGTTCTTCTATACTTATCCTCAATGTATTCCTTAGGTCTATGTTCTCTAATCTATGATTTCCTAAATCTAGTTTCCAAGGTTTCTACTAAAATTTATCTAATACCAACTGTAGGGACTGGACCCTTGAAGCCTGGAGCTAGTGCCTACAACCTTTACATTGGATTGATTACAAGGAATAAAATCCTAAAGAATGAAGAGTTTAGTTGTCTTAGTAAACCAAATACATAGTTGAGTATTTTTATAAAAAAATAAATACACTAATTCAACAAATTTTTTTCTTTCGAGGATAATAATTTTATACCATCAAGTGTATCCTTTAATAACATTCTTATCATACTTCAAGGAATCCTAGGAATTTAAATAAAATAATGGTGAGATCAAATTACTAGAAAGGGTAAAGTACAGAGGAAGTAATAAGGAATCAAATAGAATAGTCAATATGGAAAGTTAATAAATAAAGGCACATGCTATGTAATCAATAAACTAAGAAGGAAGTGTGTGGACAATATTTCAAGGTAAATAACTAAAAAAATTCCATTTAAAATAACTATATAAGCCATAATTAATTTTAAAATGTAAGAAACTAAAAATAACTCCATTTATTCAATAAACTAAAAAATGAAATGAATCCATAGATTTGTTGATAAAAAGTCTCGTGGATAAATAATAACTGAATCAAAATGAAGGGAATTCTTAATTATTGGATGTCATGTTTGAGTCCCATGAAATCCGATACTATCAAGACCTTTCACAATTTGGTTTAAAACTAAATATAGAAACCTATTTAATTTATGTAACTATGTCTCATGAGAACTTATAGATGCATCAAGAGGATATATAAATTATGGTCCCTTCCCATCACTTCCTTTCCAAGGCATTCCTCATATCAAATAATTGGTTTAATTAATAAACAATATTCTTTATCAAATATCTATATGGAATAAGAAATTCAGATTTATCAATATATCCTTAGTGGGGGATAAATAATAATAAAGTTCATTGACATTGATGAATGGGGATACCATTGAAATATCATTAAAACATTCTTGAGGAACATAATCTTTAAACATTCCAAAGTGTCTCATACCACTTTGAAAAATTTGAGCCATAATTAACCATGAATTAAATGAAAATTATAATATCATGAGAATAAGGATATTCATGATATAAAATTTCAAATTAAATAACATATGTAAAAATGATATATGGTTTAGGCAATTAACATATCCACAAAAAATGATATGGAGGAAAAATTCAATGTCAAATGATCATTGTAAATTTAATATTTCAAAGGGAACTAAAAAATAAATCAAGTAAGTGAATTTCATTTCATAATTATCCTTCTATAAATATAATATATTATTTTACTTATTACCCTTTTACACAAACTTAAAAAGTGATATCATCGTTCATGGACGTGTAGACTATTGACTCCTCAACAATATGTGATTCCTTTTACACCAGATGACTTATATATATAAGTATATATGATTAAGTAAAATTATATTTATTATATAATGATATTTATGAAATTACATAGTGTTATTTACCTTCTTTTTATAAATATCATTGAAAAATGAGAACATTACTCATGCGTGTGTACGACTTACCATCTCCATGATTGTAGTGTTGATTCATTTTTTATAACCATATTCAATGATAATTTTTAAAATTATAATTGATGTATATATATAATAATTATTTCATTATTATTATTTTTTAGATGTTATATAGTGACCCCTTTTACCATAGTTAACATACAAAGTTTTTTTCGACACATAAACTGAATTTTTTCTAAACACCCGAAATAAATAGAGTTTTTAAAGTAGTTTTATACGACACGGTAAGAAGTAAAATAATAGTTATGATAAACATGAATAAGGTCTAAAAAAGTATATAATTAAATTTTTTCATTATAGAAGAATATAAAGGTCATTTACCAGAAAGTAAATTCAAGGTAAGGAGTTTTCATCTCACTTATTTACTTTTGTGAGATAAATGTCATGGCCACCACTTACTTATTTTTTTTGGTGTATCTATTTCCAATTTTTATATATTATATAATTAATTAATTTATATTTATTTTATTTAAAACTTTCATTTAATATTATTCTTTCATGACATTTATGATTTTTAAGGTTTCAAAGTGGTATGGGACACTTTGGAATGTTCAAATATTATTTTAATCAAAAATAAATTTAATGATCTTTCAATGGTATTTCTACTTGTGGAAATTTTATAATCATTTTTCAATAAAACCATTAATTTTACTATCCTTATATAATTTAGGATCTCTTTCAAGTATTATTACCATTTTTCTACTCTTTCGTACTCAATGTGTTTTAACAAAAATTAAGAAAACTTGACTTCATTTTTCTCTTTATTCATAGAACCTATTTTCTTATAAAAACCATGTTTTAAAAAAATGTTATCAAAAATGTTTTTAAAATGATTTGGTAAATAAATTCTTACCCATTTTTATTTTACCAATATTTCCAATGTAATCTTCTTGTCAATTTTTAAACAACTAATTTTTCTAATCTTTTTTTCATGCAAAAGGAATGTTCTTTTATGATATATATGGATTTACTCACAATTGTTCCTTTGAAGTATCATTTTCACGATTAAAATGATAATTTATAAACAAAATGTTTAAAAAATTTATTTTTAATGAAAAGGTTTTTCATAAAAAAATCATAACAAAATGATATTTTCCTCCAGAATGTTTTTAAAAGTTATTTTTATAATATTTCCATTCATCAAGGACAACAACCCTTTATTTTACTCCACTTGGGATATATTGTATATATACCATCCATATTATTTTTCTGGATGATTTATGATTTATTTTTCTGATTATAGTATTAAAATTCACTTCATTGATTTATTTTTTTCTCACCTTTAAATATTCAATCTCCTATGATCATTAAACAAAGAATTTCCCCTATATTAACCATTTCATTTATCATAGATATGAATATTTCCTAAACCGTATAGCATTTTACATATGGCTTCTACTTTGATGGTTATTTGATTATTTAGGAAAATATTGATAATTCTTTATTATTTATTAAATACAAATATTAGATAAGGCACATTATTTGGGGATCATTGATTGGGTTACAGATTTATCATTAATTTTCAATTATGATTTCATAATTCTCTAATCCAAATTTTGATATATGCTATTATTATTATTTTTCATTCTAAAAAATATAATAATTATTTTAATTTTAGGAATGCAATACATTTGAAGAACTCATTTGAAGGTTCTGTAAATTTTGGTTAGATAGTATAAAATTACACATCGTATAGCTAGTTGCAACATTTCATGTACCCATGTTCAATGCACCATGAATTAATTCATAATTAATTCAATCCATGTGAATTTATTATTAATTATGACTATTTAAATACACTATGTGTTGATAGGTCTAGCCTGGCACACGTGAATCCAGACTAAATGCTATGTAACATTCACACATGATGTCTAGTCAATTATTCAAAGATGAGTCATGTATTTCCATACATGTCCTACGTGACTGGTAATCATGTAACTTGGAAATCACACACTGTGTATCCCAAATACACACTGTGTGATACATTATTTTTCATGGAATGATTACCTGCCAAGTACCTAGGGATGTGCCACTGATAGGCGGTGAGAAAAAATACACACCGTGTTGCTAGATTATACATGTCATGTATAATACCAAATTACATAGAATTAAAATTAATTTGTTGTACTACTTAAACATTATCATTTTGTGTTCCATGTAGTCATTAAGTTTATAATACATTCCATGTAACATGTTATATATATATATATATATATTAAATATCTAATTATTTTTTGTGTAATGTTCAAAACTATATATTGTGTATAAGTCATAATGTATCCATTACACTATGTGAATGGAAAAATAACATGTAAATACAATGTGTTCATTAATTTGAAATTACATTAATTTAAATTAAGTGTTGAGATGTGTATTCCACATATCGCATGAGTAATTACAAAAAAATATAATATATGTTGGGTAGTTTGGATGGTTACTCACTATGTTACCTACAAGGTGCATTTTTATATGCAGTTAATTTTGAATAAATTTTTTAAATTGTATAAAATTATGATGAAAGGGAATATCAAGAAAATTTTGGATGAGAATTAATATAAAATAATATGTTAATTTAAGAAGATAATTAACTGATTTAGGCACAATTTATCTTAAATAAGAACAATTATAATTGAATGTCATTTTTATTAAATGTGTGATTTGTTGCATGTATGTGGATGATCATTAGAATAAACCATAATTTTTTATTTGTTATTTTCCTTTTAATTTATTATTAAATTAAATTTATGGTATGTTTTTCATCCCTACTCTCATTGTGAAAGATAATGTGAGATCATGGTTTGTTTTATGTAATCCCCTTAACTAATATTTTGGTTCCCCTCACCTACGTGTGAGTAAAAGCTTAATAATATATGGAGCTCCCAAGCTAGTAGAGATGGTACAAGTATGGGGTTGAGGAGAAACTAATCCAAGAGGTACATGGGTGGATAGGGATAAAGATGCAACACAAACCATAAAATTGTTCAATGTGTTTTTACCACAGGTTGAGGGTTATTTTATTATCTAGTAGATAAATTGACCATTAGTAAAATCTTAGGACCATACCACTTTATTATTTTATTTCTATCAAGTTTCATGGTTATTTAATTATGAAAATTTTTTATGACCACAATAATTAAGGAATTAATGATCAAGAAAGATAGAACTAAAATAAATTGTATTATGCATAAATTTAATCTAAGACATAGATAATCAATTAAGTAAATCCACTTAATATAAACAATGTTGTAATAAATATAAAATGGGTAATTAATTCATCAAGATAAAATCCCTCAATTATATATAGTAATTCGGTATTTCCTTCAACTTCATAATCTAAAATAGAACCATAGTTCAAAATTATTGATGGACCAAATTCGGGGTACATTCAATTATCAAGGAATTCTAACATGAGTATTTGGGTTGACTTAACTTAGTTCACATCAACAGTTGACTAAAAAAGTATGAAATGTTATAAATAAGAGGAAAATGTTTAGGAGATACAATTTAAGGATTTTATGACTAGGGGGTCCACTCAAATGATTATGAATCTATGAGTTATTATAGTTGGCATTTGGAATTCCTACCTAAAACCCTTCAAATTTCATGACAGACAAAAGTATGGGTGATGAGAAGGGGAATATGGGTCCTTTATAATATAATTTTCAAGAAACATGGTATTCTAAATCCAATGGTGAAGGATATTTCATTTCAATAAAATAGCGGGATATTAGTAAATATAATATTTATTTATTATCTACTTTTATCATATAAAGTACTAAAATTATGCTTGTCTTAACTGTAGAAAAAATAATAAACATGACATTAAAAATATCAATATGATTAATAATTTATAAGGATAGCCTTGTCACCAAAAAAACATTACAAGAGGGGAGAAGGTTCTTATGCATTATCTTATGACATAAAGAAATTTTTATGTACTAGAAGAAAATATTCCTAAATCTCTTGGTTAAGAGGCTTGTGAGAAAAAGTTTTCTATTGATGAGAACCATTTTAACTGTGCAATAAATGTTTAGAAATGTGATTCTAAAGAAATGTTTAAAAATAATATTCTAAAGAAATGTGATTATGTGGATATATATAACATGATGTATCACCATCAGGATCTCTATCAAGAGAATACGAGACAAGAGAGATATGAGATCTCCAATTATCTTTTTAAAACTAATCTTAGAGATTTGGTGCCACCTATACCTCATGTAATCAAGCATATTGGCTACATTTAATTCTTATACATATTAGGGATTAAATTCCTAGATGAGTTGTGCACAAATAAAATACTTTCCTCACTACCAAATAAATTTTACAGTATTATTATTAATTATAACATGATAAATAATGATAATATTCTTTAAGAACTTTTTACTTCGATTTTTTAGGAGACTTGGACTTAGTGCATTATAAACTCATGGTCCTTAATGTTAATAATAACAGGAAGAAAAATTTAATGGGGTATAATACTCATAATAATTCTAATGTTCCTGATTACTATCCTTTTGAGAAGAGGAATATCTAAAGGCAAGGAAATGATCATAAAGAAGTATGTTTTTCATTTGGAAATAAAGGGTACTGGGAGAGGAAATACACCCAAAAACAAGGGGAAGATATATGTCTATTTGTTATCATGTTTTATATTTTAATATCTACACATTTGGTATTAGATATAGCCTATTGTGACCACATATGTATCCAAATAGAGGAACCAATTTGATTACAAAATATTTCTTGAGGAACGGTGGATTCGAGGGTTATCAATGGTTCAAGTCTGGATGCTTAACCCATTGGAGACTATCGTGTTTTGTTTCCAATAATAAATATATTGTTTTTAAATCATATTTATTATTTACCAAATATTAAAAAGAACATTAATTATATTTCCTTCTAAAATACAAGGTTTTATTTCCAAATTTGGAAATAAAAGTTGTTTATTTTATTAAGAAAACATATTTAATGGTATGTAACATTTAAATAAAGGTATTTATATATTAAATTATTAAAAATAAATATTGGGAGTTGATAATATATCATGTTCACATGTCACATATAACACCTAACTGTGGCATCACTATCTTGTACTTGTAATGGAGAAGAGTTTGATAAATCTCTATAAAGATGATTATTTAGACTCTTTTGAGTTAAAACCACTTGAAAGAGGGAATTCTTGTTTATAAGAAAAATGACCAAACCACCATTCAGTGGACAAGGTGAAAGGGCCACAGATCTTATAGGATTGGTACACATTAATGTACGTGGACCATTTCAAATAAAATCTATATTTGGGTATTATTACTTCATGAATTTTACGAATGACTTGAGTATATATGTCTATGTATACTTGATGAATTATAAGTTCAAGTCCTTTTAGAAATTCAAATAAAAAATGAATTAGATATTCAGCATGAAAAGAATATTATGATGCATGAATCGAATTGAGGTGGTGGATATATTAACCAAGAGTTTATTGAATATTTATGGGAGTTTGGGATTTTATATCAACTCACTCCACCATACACACCACAGTGGAATGGTGTTAATGAAAGTTGGAACTATACATTTCTAGATATGGTAAGGTAGATGATGAGTCATGAAGATCTTCCATTAAACGTTTTGGGATATGCATTAAAAAATCTGGAATAAACACAAAACCAAGTACCAAGAGAAGTGGAAAACAGAATTCCCTTCGAGTTATGGAGTTGAAAGAAACTTTTTCTATCACATACATGTGTGTAGGTTTCTAAGGCACTCATTAAGGTCTTCTCATGTAAAAACCTAGAACCCAAGGGAATAAAGTGTATCTTTATATGGTATCCTAATGAAACAAATGGATACTACCTATATAAGTCCACTTAAAATAAAGTGAATGATGTCATACAAACTATCTTTCTTATGAGGTGGAACATCCTTAAGAAGGATAGTGGGGTTAATATTTATTTTGATGAAGTTGATTCTCAAGATACACAATATTTGGTATATGAATATATCCCATAGGTCCCCATAGAATAAGTTGTTCCTAAAACACAAGTACCGCATAGAAGAACCAAAGCGTTAATAAAACCAGAGATATATGGTTTTATAATAATCAAATATGGTAAATCATTATTTATTGACAATAGTGAACATCTATCCTATAAAGATTATGTAGGGAGATCATAAGCCTGAAATATTCCATGAATTATAAAATTAAATCCATGTATCAGAACCAATTTTTGGTTTTGGTTGATTAGCCAATTGATGCATTGATTTATCAGTGAAAATGGGCATTTAGATGAAAAATGGACATGGAAAGTAGTGTAATTACCTATAAATTGGTCCAATGTATAAAGGGTTTAAACGAAGTCATGTAATTAATTATGATGAAACCTTTTCCCCAGTTTCAATTTTTAAACTCATCAGAACTCTACTTGGTATATTAGCTTACCATTACTATAAAATTTGGAATATGGATTTCAATTTAGCTTTCCATAATAGTAACTTTTAGGAATATTTATACATTACACAAACATAAGGTTCTGTGACTCCAGGTGATGCCAAAAAGATATAAAAGTCACTGATATCCATTTTTTGATTGAGGAAAGCATCCAAATCATGGAATATTAGATTCTTTGATGATATAAAACAAATTGGTTTCATTAATACTAAATAAAATACATGTATTTAAAATAGTCTTATTTGGAAGATATTTGTTATCCTATTTGTATATGTTGATGAAATATTACTTGTTGGAAATGACATACCAATCTTACAGTATATTAAAGAATAGTTAAACAAGTGCTTCTCTATGAAGGACTTTGGTGAAAAATAATACTTTCCTGGGATCAATATAATTTGTGATAAATCAAATATGTTGGTTAGACTAGGTCAAGTTACATATAATGACCAGATACTAAATAGATTTTGTATAGAACAATCTAAGAAAGAATTGTTTCCAATGTCACATAGTATATATATTTCTATGAAATTATGTCCTCAAGGAAAACATTAGAAATATATAATGAGTATGATCTCATACACTTCAGTGATAAGATCAATCATGTATTCCATGTTATGTACTATACTTGATATATCCTATGAATTGAGCATGGTAGGAAGATATCAAGATGGCCTAGAAGAACAATATTGGTCTTTTTTAAGGATATAATAAGTAAATGAGAATAAATAATTATATGTTCTTAGTGTATGGAGGATATGAGAATGTAGTCATCCGGGTTTATACTGATGCCAGTTTTGAAACAGATCAGAATGATCTAGAGTTGTATTTTGGAGATGTTTTATGTCTAAATGGGGAAGATTTGAGCTAGAAGAGTTAAAAATCCATTTATTGCTGATTCTATTGTTTAGTATGAATATAAATCATCTTTTTATACAATCAACAAATCCATTTGGATATGAAACTTTTTCCATGATCTTGATGTGCCGACTAGTAGTAAAGACCCTATCACATTGTATTCTGATAACACTATAGGGATGAATCTTGTGAAATAGAAAAGGTCATGCCAAAAGTCGAATCATATACCCTGTAATTATCACCCCTTGATAGATTTTAATCATAAGGGTGAATTTCAATAATAATATTTACCACAAAATAAAATGTGGTCGAACCCTTGACCAAAGTGCTATCTCAAAAAAAAATCATGAGTATCATGTGAGAATTAGTGAACTGAAGATTGTTAGCAGTTGGGTCTGGTACAAGTTTGTGTCTGTTATATTTGTTAACCTAAAACCAACCCATATGAACTTTATGGTAACCTCTATGTATTGTTTTGAATATTAACAAACTAGTTATCATATCATTATTTTTCTTATACATGAAATAATATGTGATAATGTCCTCAGAGTAATTGTCACACTAAAAGATACTAGGAGTTCCCCACTGAGATGAGAACCTAAATGTTCCAAAATAGTATACATAAATATATATTCTATAGATAAATTAAATAACTTTAGGGAAAATGATAAAGGTTATCAGGGTGGATACTAATAGGCCTTTGAGGAACCTACTCATGGTATATTCCCTTGGAAATTTCCAGTGTATGAAATTATAAGAGTAGGAACCACCATTAAGAAATCGATATTTATATGAATAATTGGATGTTCCAACAGTATAATGATTTTATTGGACCTTATACTTTATAATCACTATTAATGGATGTTATGAGTCATGTACTCTGATGTATTGATGAAATATGTGATGTCATATGTTTGTGATGAAGTATGATATTTTTTTTGCATTACAAGTAGTATTGCATTAATGAATAACAGAGAAAGTTATTTTTTCTCTTATTTTCTTTCACAAAATATTATATCTTATTCCCTTTTATGGAAATGATATAGTCTAAATAAATCCATCACTAGGGTGTTATGTAGGTAATTTCAATTTTGGGAATGTCAAAGAAAGATAAATTGAACACATGGTTTGATGTCACCTGCATGTAACCTGATTTATTAGAGATAACAAGATAATGGGATTATATTATACAAAAATAAAATGTATTTGGTTTTCTATTATTGTGAACTTAACTTCTTTCTCTATGGTTTCCTTGGTGTGTTATTAGATTTCAACCTTTGACTTTATGCAACTTCACCTAATGGTAAAGAGAAAGACTCCTGGAGGGTCACACACTAAGTGTGTCAAGAACCTCAGTCAAATAATTTTATTATTTATAATTTAACAAGTTGAATAAATATTATTATCTCATGCGGTTTAATAATTATTCAAGTTTTTTTAATCGCATATATTCCATCAGTAGTTATTCGAGAAAATATTTTGTGAGTGGTATAATTAATAAAGAGTAATTTTTTATTTAGTGAACATAATATTTATTTATTTATTTGAAAATAATGTAGTGATATTTATTAATAAATAAATATTCATTGTTCAAGATCTAATAAATATTTTGGGGGAATAGAATAAATAAATTAATGGTTTGGTGATAAATAATATATATTAAATATTTTTGGAATAAATAATATTTAATTTATTCCACCATTTTAGTGAATATAAAGAAATAGTAATAATATTATTATTATTGAAATGGGATTTTTTAATGAATTAAGAAAAATAATAATGTTACATGCATAATTTTTATTTTCTAACCCTAGACTTATATAAACCCAGCTATACTATTTTCTCTACGAGTTTCTAGTTTTCTTCTGTTTTCCACAATGACATCTGGAGAGAATTATCTCGATGTCCTCAATAGATCCCTCCCCAAGAACACTCTAAATAATGGATAGAAATAGTCCTTCACCACCACTTTTATTCTATTGATATTAAATAGAATCCTTCTTTAATCGATTCTTAGGGAGATCAATGGAAAACAAAATAAGCATCGGGATATACCACTCTAGCACTGTGAGATTCCTGCGATGATGTTTTTCGGTTCATGGAACACGTGTGGATCACCGCTAAAGGTAATATAATCTTTATTATAATAGCACAATGATGGAATGAAATAGAGATGTTTTCATATCCATTAATGAAGAAAGAAATAATTATATGGAAATTCTTTAATTGTTTAAATTAATTATAAATAATATGTGATGATCATGTATCTTGGTTCTAGAATTAAATCTTTAGTTATTATTTGATTATTTTTTTTATCATTGAATGATTGAGCGATTATCTCATATCGATCGTTCAATGTTCTGGTTCTTTACTAATGTGTATAGCCGCACTCGGGTCGAATCCTTGTCAATGATACTTTTTAATAGTCGATTATTTTTAATTGGTTATCTTTTGATTGGGGGGTTTGTTTTTATAGATTATGAAATAATCTATATATGATGTTTGATTTAATTATTTTATAAAGATTGAGGTGAGTTAATTATTGGGGATTTAATCTTATGATATCCTCGAGCTTTTCTTTATATGGAATTAAATTAAAACCCACTTCATAAGATGACTTTGATTGGAATTCCCAACTATTAAAGATTTAATCCAAGCCATAACACAACGTAGGGTTCTAATGATCACCATTACTTGTTTATGGTACTGTATTTTTTGTTCCAATAATCCATGGAATCTACATGCTAAACTAAACATGTTATTAATCCATGACATATTAAGTTCACCGTACACAATATTAATTTAAGGAATATTTATTTAGAGAAGGCCCTCAATCACTTAATATCCCAAAATTATGAATCACCCCAATGAAAGATTTACTTAGCCATTTGGGTGGTTAATAATCAGGTTATAATTTTATGATGATTAATTAATAAGTTAATAAAAAGAAAGGGATATGAAAAGAGTTGTGCACTGAACCCACACACACAAACAGTGAAGGGAATTAAATACAGATTTAGATTAAATGAGAAATAAAAATAAGGTAAGGGGATTCAACTATATTTAAACTATTTTAAGACCATTAATATTATTTAACATAAGGTGGATTATATTAATATATGAATAAGAATAAACATTTATTAAAATATAATTACAAAAACAAACACATACATGATTAAAAATGAAGAACAACACAAAAGTAAATGAAAGGAAGAAAAGAGAAATGGTTTCTCAAGTAAAAACTTGAGTATGAAATATCCTCCAAAGTCTTTGGAAGAGCCTTGGTCTTGCCAACCTATCCTTTTTTTCTTTGAAATTCCAACCTCTTGCAAGGAGAGGAGGGGAATGTATATATAGCCCATGGAAGTGGACAGTTTGCATTCCAAATTTATTCCTCCCCTTTCATTGCCAATTTGATATTTAAAAAATCCAAATCTGAATAATTCTTCTTCTTCAATGTTTTATATATTAAGTTTTTTAGTTGTCTCTCAAAATTTGGAGACATTTGGACTTATGAAGCCAAAGTTAGGATGGTTTTCATAAACAATGTTATATTGTCCATTTCTTATTAATACTTTCTCGATGGCCAAAATGTTAATGGATTCTTGAATAGGAAGATTCCCTCAAATCCATATTATTTCTTCCAAAAAGTAGGCCACCTATATCTCCTCTTTCACAATCCAAAATTGAAACTCAAATTTATGTTTCTATCAAAAGAAATATCAATTTTTTGTGCAGATCTTAATTCCGAGATAGAAATGTGGGCTGGAATTCAAAGATTTATTTAGACCCCTTGATTTTAGATTTGGGCCTTGAAAATTTTATACATGACTCCTTTAATTGTTCACCGAACGTTGGAGGAGAATAAATGAGTTTGGTATTAAAACATTAAACAGTATTGAATCTGGATGAATTCAAATAGTGCTCTAAAATTATATTTAATATTTAACCATTAATATTTCATTGAAATTATGCACATTTCATATAAAATTAGTAAAGGAATTAAATAATAAGTTATTAAAATATTAATAACATCAACTCCCCCACACTTAGGTTTGTGCATGTCCTCATGTGCAAAAAATTTAAAAAACATTACAAAATCATTCTCACTCGCCAAAAAATATTAAAATTTTGGTTTCCCCAATTAGGGGAGGTTTAAATCATTTCACTCTTCCATATTGAATTCCACCACAAAATGTTAGAAAAAAATGTTCAAAAAACAATTCATTTTTCATGATCAAATTTAGAAATAGAAAACGTGGACACTCAAAACTCACACTACTCTAGATAATAAAATTCATTAATGGAGGTTCACTCTTTCACCAACCAAAAGTCAAAATCTTAGAGTTTGAAATAGATCTCAGCTTTCATTCACTATTCTAATGTTCACAAGAATCAAGATGTATTGTGAATGGGTTTTTTCCGTGGCTATGGTATGGTAGGAATTAAGTATTCAAAAGAGTAGAAAGGGGTAAAAAACCTACATGGAAAAATCAATGCACAATATTTTTGAAATAAAACATGGAAAGAAATGGAAACAAATATTTAAAAGGGAACAATTGTGTGAATCAAGACAGAAAAGTTGAATAAAATTTAAAGGGAAGGAGAAGATGTAATATTTAAAAAACATAAAACCTCTTCTAATGACATAAAAATATTTAATGCAAGAATTATTTTTTCTTTCAATTTTTTTCATTTTTTTCGAAAGTTGAACTTGAAAAAGATCTCACACTCATATCCCAACCAATGATTGATCTCCTCATGAAAATAATTTTAATATTTATAACAAGATAAAAGGGCGAGGAAGAGTGATTTTGACCCACCCAAGATAAAACCCATTATGTTTTTATTTTGTTTTTTGTTTTTTGTTTTTTTGATTTTTTGAACACTTGTCAATAAGATTTGAACAATATGTCATAAGAATATATAAATTCCCAAAACTCATTGAATGACAATCTCTAACACACACTAAAATGGATTATTTCCCTCAACCACATGATAACATGTTGAAAATAAATAAAAGGGCACCAAAAAGGAAATCCATTCTCCCCACACTTAAATTTCAATAAATAATGCACTGAAAATTCATGTAGATATTGGGGGGATACAGTATTTTGCTTGTAATGTGGGTATCAAGGAAACCATTTTCATAGGCTCAGAGGGGCTTTCAAAAGTAGGATTAATGTAAAGTTAATGGGGGTCTATTTGGATATTGTGATTCTCATGAGGTTTAGAAAATTCCTCTATCATTTGAATGCACACCAAAGTAGGAAATTCAGCTCGAAGGTCTACTAACTCAAGACACACAAATTGTGGTAAAAACACACATTTTGAAAATATTTCCATAGGTGGCCTTTTCATGAAATATAATGTTATTACTCATGGTTGTGGAAAACAATTTTCCAAATAAAAAATAGAGCATTCATTTTTTTTGGTTTTGACACAATATTCTTTATCCAAATATATGATGAAAACAAAATATTTTTGAGATGAAATCATTTCTTTTGACAACCCAAAATGGTTAGAAAAAATTTCAAAAGTTGAAGTTGAGTAATCATGACTCTTTCTTTTCCATTTTTAAGTTATTTTATTATTGTTTTTTATTTTTTAGGTTTTTTTAGTTTTTTTTCAAAGACACACCCACAAAAAAGAGTAAATAAAAACCGTGATGAGGAAAGTGGTAAAAAATAAAAGAGTAAGGAAGAATAATATAGAGGGATAGGGGGAATAGATAGAGATATATTTAAATGGAAATAGGTTCTCCTAGTTTGGATTTGGTGGGTCTTTATCCACATCAGGTGGTGGGTAGGGGGAAGTTGTGGATCTGATGGAAGTGGATTTGGTTCCTGAGATGTGTGTCCTCTCATGGTTATTCTTTAACTGATGTCCATTAACTGTGAATGTACTTTTGGAATAGGGGTTTTGGACTTCCACTACACCAAATGGATAAATATGATAAATAATAAAAGGACCTTCCCAAAGAGAATTAAGCATACATGGGTGAAGCCGAAATCAAGAGTTGAAGAGAAATACTTTTTCACATTCATTGAATACCTTTATTAGGATGTGTTTGTCATGGAGTACCTTAGCAATTTCTTTGTACAGATTGGAATTCTCATTGGAATCAAGTCAAAGCTCCTCTAATTTAGTCAACTACAACAATATTTATTTATCTTATTTTTCACGATCAAAATTACAAGTTTTCACAGCCCAAAATGACTTATGTTGGATTTCAAATGGTAAGTGACACACTTTACCAAAAACTTTCCTAAAATGAGACATCCTAATGGTTGTTTTATAGGTAGTTCAATAATCCCAAAGTGCTTAACCAAGCCTTTCAGGAAAATATTTTCTGGTGGGCTTAACAATTCTCTCAAGCACTCTTTTGACTTCTCTATTATAAAGTTCAGCCATGCCATTTATTTGGGGGGGATATGTAGTTGAAGTTTTATGTACAACCCCATTCTTTTTCAAAAAAGATTCCATGGTTCTATTACAAAAAATGGGTTCCTAAGTCACTTATCAAGGCACGTGGTGTGCCAAATCTGTGGAAGATGTGTGTCTTTTGGAACTCACTAACAGTATGTGAATCATCTTTTCTAGTGGGTTTGGACTCAACCCACCTAGAAACATAATCAACTACAAGAAGAATGTATGAGAATCCATTATAAGGGGGGAATGGTCCCATGAAATTGATGCCCCAAACATCTAAGAATTCACATAAAATTAAAGGATTTTGGGGCATTTCATTTCTCATTGAAATTGTGCCAAACTTTTGGCAAGTGCTACATGATTGAAAAAACTCATGTGAGTCTTTGAAGAGTGAAGGCCAGAAGAATCCAGAGTCTAGGAAATTTTAGTAGGTCCTTTGTGGTCCAAAGTGGCCACCACCAGGCATTGAGTGACATAATTATAAGATAGAAGAATTTTTTTTCCTCAACACATCTCATAAATACAATGTCTGCCCCAATTTTCCAAAGTTTATTTTCTTCCCAAAAATAGTATTTTGAATCACTCTTCAACTTCATTTTTATTTATTTTGAAAAAAAATCAGGAAAAACCCTAGAAACCAAGTAATTGACAATTGGGGCATACCATGGTATTTTTGGAGTGGGAGATGAAAAGTCCTCAGTGGGGAATTCAAGATCAAAGATTTCTGAATGAGAAGAATTAGAAATTATACTCAAGTGATCAGACATAGGGTGTTATTTTCTGGTTTTATCATTTATTTCAAGTTCAATCTCTTAGAGCATTAGGATCCATCTTATTAGCCTCATTTTGGAATAACTTTTCCTAAGTAATAAATTTATAGGATAATGGTCTCTGAAGATGATGATTTTGGCACCTAAAAGATATGTCCAGAATTTATCTAAGGAAAAACAACTACACAAAGTTTCTTTTTCAGGGATAATGTAGTGATATTGAGTTTCATCTAATGTTTTTAACACATAATATATGATATGAGGAATTTTTTCTCTTATTTGACCAAGAACATCCCCAAAAACTCTATCAGAAGCATCACACATCAACTAAAAGGGTAAGGACCAATATGGGGGTCAGATTATTGGGGAATATATAAGAGAAGTTTTGATTTCAATGAATTATCTCTTTCAAACCCCATAGAAATGGAAGGTGACATCATTTTGGAGAAACTAAGTGAGTTGGAGGGAAATACTACTAATGTTATGGACGAATCATCGATAGAAAACCGCATGAATGAGGAATGAATGGATTTTTTGAACAGATGTGGGTTCAGGAAGTGATTGGATCACTTCAATTTTGGAAGGATCAACTTCAATACCCTATTTTTAAACTATGTGCCCTAGAAAAATCCCATTTGAAACCATGAAGTTACATTTTTTAAAATTTAACACAAGGTTACACTTTTAAAGGACTAGAGAGAGTTAATGAAAGCATGATTAAAATGACTCACCATAAATGGTAAATTCATCCATGAATACTTCCATGAAGTGTTCAATTAATTCAAAAACAATACTCATCATACACCTTTAGAATGTTGTAGGATAATTTAAAAGGCCAAAAGGCATTCTAATATATGCATATGTTCTAAAGGATCATGTGAAAATAGTCTTTTATTGGTTTTGTGGTGTGATTGGGATTTGTAAGTAGCTGTTGTATCGATCATGAAAGCAATAGTGTGACTTTCCAGCTAATCATTCTAGAATTTGATCATGTAATGGAAGAGGGTAGTGATATTTTCTTATTTCGACATTCAATTTCCTATAGTCAATGCACACATGCCATTTGTTCTTCACTCAAGTAGTGACTACCTCCCCATGTTCATTTGTGATGACATTTATCCCACCCTTCATAGGTACAACTTGAATTCGACTAACCCATCACCATCATAAATTGGGTAGATAATACCAGCTTGAAGAATCTTGGTTATATCTTCTCTAAGTACCCCAAGTGTTAGTGGATTAATTCTTCTTTGTGGTTGTATAATTGGTTTGGATGATTCCTCAAGATGGATGTGATGCATTCAAAGAGTAGGGTTGAATCCTAGTATGTCATCTAGGGTTCATCCTAAGGCCTTTTGGTTTTCCTCTAACACATGAAAAAGTTTGGACTCCTAGATTTCAGTAAGTGAAGCCAAGATAATAACAGGATAAGAATGATCATGGAAAAGCAATGCATATTTAAATTGTTCAAGAAGTGGTTTTAGATCAGTCTCATATTTCATTTGTGGTCTAGAAAAATCAGGAATGGAGGAAGGGACTTCAGTTTCTTCAGATTCATTTTCCTTAATACTGTCCAAGGTGGTGCAGTAGAGATCATAGTTGATGTATGATTCAAGAGAGTTTTCAAGTTCCTCTATATTGATGGAGTCTATTAATTAATGGTCCACATCAACTGCACCATTTATGACTTGGTTAATCATGGGACAAATTTCCCAAGATCCTATCTCATTAAAACATGATGAACATGATGAAATGGGGCTTAATTGACTCTTAGAAGTGTGCTCAGAAGCGTGGATTGAGAATGTAGAGTGATCCTCATATGGGTATCACATGTCTTGGAAAATTTTGAACTTGAATAGTTGGTCCCCAAATTCCATGGATAAGATGCCTGAATGGACATCAATCTTGGTTCACACGGTCATTAGAAATGGTCTTCCAAGAATTATGAGAGATCATCAAGAGTTCGTCGCACCTTCTGTGTCAAGGACATAGAAATCAGCAGGGAAGATAATATCATTCACACAAACAAGGAAATACTTGATTGTACCCTTAGTACTAGAAGTGCTTTGATTGACCAATTTAATAACAACACCCGTTCGATATAAGGGACCAAGACCAAGGTTAGTGAAGATGGATTTGGGAATGAAATTAATTGAGGATCCTAGGTCTCTGAGTGCATCATCAAAATTGTAACTTCCAATTTGGAATAGAACCGTAAAGGTCCCTGGATATTTTCACTTTATGGGAATAGATTTTTGGGTGGAAACATTTTAGAAGTTCTTAAGTTTCCTCTTATGGGTGTACAATTATTTAAGAAACTTGGAAAACTTATGGATTTGTTTTATGGAATCTAAGAGGGGTATATTGAATTCAACACATCTAAACATGTCAATAATTTCAGTATCTGGTTCAAAGTAGTTATTTGGAAGAGAAATGGCTTAAGGAAAAGCAATTGGGTTCCTAAGTGGAATAGAAGGAGGTGAGGGAATGGAATGAGATTCCTTTTCAATTTTCTTTTTCATTACATTTTCTATGTCAACATTTAAATGAGAGTTGGAGGACCCATTATGAGGAATAAGGATTTTATTTCTCAAACTAAGTGAAATTTCACTTACATTACCCTTGGGGTTGGGTAATGGTTGAGATGTGAGTTTGGAAGAATTTGATTGTTGTTGCTAGATCAAGTGGGATGCAAGTTGACCAATTTGGGATTCAATGTTTTTGATGCTAGAATGGATGAAGGAGTCAACATATTCCACATCACATTCCCATGATTGTTTGGAAGAAGAGGATTGCCTAAATTGGGGTTTCCTTGATTTTAGTTCTTGAGAAAGTGATTGTACTGGTTTTGGGATTGGGAAGGCTCACTAGGATAGTAGAATCTAGGAGGAGGATTGTTCCTTCGAGGTTGAGGAACAAAAGTATAAGGTTGATGGAAGTTACCACCACCTTGACCAAATTATAATTGGTTTATTTTCTAATGAGGGTATTGAGTGGGATGAGAAATGGGATTCCCATATATTAAGTTAGGTTTACATGTTGAATGGAAGGGATTAGAATGGGATTGGTTGAAGTTTCTAACAAACTAACCTCATTTTTGAGGGTTGGGGTTCTGCTGAGCATATTCTGCATTGAGATCTATTGGTCTAGATGAATCTAACTGATCCTCTTGAAGTTATTGACATGTGTCAGTTGGATGAGATGGGGAGCTGCAGATTCCATAGTTCTTGATAGGTCCCAAGAATAGAGATTGTGGAGAATATCAGGCTGGGGCTTTGGATGCCAGAACTAATTGTCCCATAAGACCTGTAAGTTCACTCATTCACTCTGTCATCTTGTTTGGATCTATCGACAGACTATCTTTGGTTTGTTTGACTTTATCATGTGCTTGAGTATGGAATTTTTGTGTGTTTTCATCCATGTTGCTTATGATATATCTTCAATCTGTAGGAGTTTTATCAACAAGATCACAACCACTTCTAGCATCAATGAGTGTTCTCTCCATACCCAATAACCCCTAATAGAAGTATTGGATCAAGAGTTGGTTATCGATTTGATGATGTGGAAAGGTTTCCATAAGAATTTTGAACCTCTCCCAATACTCATGGAGTGATTCATTTGGGAATTGACAGATACCACTTTTTTATTTTCAGATAGAAGCAGTACGAGAAGCATAAAAGAATTTCTCTAAGAAGATTCACTTCATGTCATTCCATGTGGATATGGAACCAGGAGGGAGGTAGTAAATCCATGACCAGGCAGAGTCATCTAAGGAAAAAGTGAATGTTCTAAGTATGATTTGTTCCTCAGAAACCCCTTGAGGCTTCATGGTAGAGCACACCACTTGGAACTCTTTAAGATGAATATGTGGATCCTCACTGGCTAGCCCGTGGAAATGAGGAAGAACATGAATCTAACCCAATTTGAGTTAGAAGTCAGCCACTATGTTTGGATATTGAATACCAAGGGTTTGGTAATTCATACCAGAGGAAGAAAGTTATTTAAGTGTTTGTTCCCTAGGATTAGCCTTATCTAATTCAATTGGTTGGACAAGGACTCGTTCTTGACTTATTTGATTATCCCTAATGTTCCTCCTATGTTGGAAAAGTGTTTGCTCAATTTTAGGGTCAAACAAATCCAATGGATTGTTTGTGATGCTATGGGAAATTCAAATAGATTTTGGAAGAAATAGAAAGATGGGGTTGTCTTTGTTTTTTTCATTTATTATTTTTATGAGAAGGTGGGTTTTTCATTGTGTTTTTTTTCAATTTTTTAAAATTATATTTTTGTTGTTTTCTTTAAAATAACTAGAAACTAACAACTAATTAATGGAACCATCCCAAGAAATGGTACTATTTTAAATCATAACCAATTTTCACCTATCGACCATTCAAGGTTCTGGTGCTCTGATAATGTGTATAGCATCACTCAGGTCGAATCCTTGATGATTATACTTTTTAATAGTCGATTGTTTTTAGTTGATTGTATTTTGATTTGGGGGTTTGTTTGTAGAGCTTATGAAATAATTTATGGATGATGTTTGACTTATAAAATTGATAATGATTAGGGTGAGTTCATTACTAGGGATTTAAGCTTATGATATCCTTGAGCATTGCTTTATTTTTCATTAAATTAATACTCACTTCACAAGATGAATTTGATAGGAATTCCCAAATGTTAAAGCATTAATCCAAGCTATAACTTAATATAGGGTTCTAATCATTTCCATTACTTGTTTATGGTTGTGTGTTTTTAGTTCCAATAGTCCATGAAATCCACATGCTAAACAAAACATGTCATTAATCCATGACATATTAAGTTCACCATACACAATATTAATTTAAAGAATATTCATTTAGTGAAGGACCTCAATCACTTAATATCCCCAAATTATGAATCACCCTAATAAAATATTTACTCATCCATTTGGCTGGTTAATAATCTTATTGTAATTTTATTATTATGAATTAATAAGTGAAGAAAAAAGGGATAAAAAAGAGTTTTGTGTCGAACACACACAGACAAACAGTGAAGGGAATTAAATACTGACTTTAGATTGAATGAGAAAGAAAAATAAGGGAAGAGGATTCAACTATATTTAAACTATTTTAAGACCTTTAATATTATTTAATAGATTTCGGATGATAATAATACATGAATAAGAAGAAACATGCATTAAAAATGAATTTCAAAAACAAACACTTACACGATTAAAAACGAAGAACAACACAAAAGTAAATGAAAGGAAGAAAGGTGGAATGGTTTCTCAAGTAGAAACATGATTATGGAAGATCCTCCATATCCTTTTGCAGTTCCTTGGTTGTGAAAAACTGTCTTCTTTTTCTCTGAAATTCAAACCTCTTGCAAGGAGAGGAGGGAGAAGTATTTATAGCCCATGGAAGTGGGCTGTTTGCATTCCAAAACTATCCCTTCACTTTCATGGCCAATTTTATATTTCTAACATTGGAATTTGGGGAAATATTATTCTTAACAGTTTTAGATATCAATGTTTTCAGTTTTCTCTCAAAATTTGTAGGTATTTGGACTTATGGGGTCAATGTTATGGCGGTTTTCATAAACAATGTTAAATTGTCAATTTCTATCCATACTTTTTCGATGGACAAAAATGTGAATGAGTTTTTTAATAGTATGATGCCCTCAAATACAAATTATTTATTCAAAAAAGTCATCCTCATATATCTCCTCTTTAACAATGAAAAATATCAATTCAAATGGATGAATATATTAGGTGAAATATCAAATTTTGTGTATTGATCTCAATTCCCAGATAGAAATGTGGGCTAGACTTCAAAGCTTCATCTGGCCCCCTTTTTTTGGATTTGGGCCTTGAAATTTTTATACACGACTCCTTTAATTGTTCCCCGAATGTGGGAGGAGAATAAATGAATTTGGACTTCTGGATTGAACCTAGTAATTCAATCTTTATGGATGATCTAGTTTCTTCACAGATTCTTTGGGTCTTTCTGTATGGACTATATGACCCTCCAAATAGATGATTTAGCCAAAGGTTCTTTATAATGGAATGTATTAAATTGAAAAATTAATTCTAAAAAACAATAATCTTAAAATTTGGATAATTAGGGTGATAGTTATTATTAAAACATTAACCAGAATTGAATTTGGACAAATTCAAATAGTGCTCTAAAATTATATTTAATATTTAAACATTAATATTTCACACAAATTATGCACATTTCTTATAAAAGCAGTAAAGTAATAAGTTATGAAAATATTAATAACTTTAATCATGTCCATTAGTGTCATGTAAATCTAGGATTAATCTTATATTATGAAACCAAATCCGAGTTGGGAATGCCCTTTCTAGTGCTTCTGAAGCACCTAGAAGCTTCAAAATATTCTTTCCATTATTCATTGTCTATAGGTTATTCCTTCTCTTTGTCACCCTAATAACTCATTTGTGATGGTTGAGAAGATGGGGTATGAAGTGATGTAGATCTATTCTTCTGTTAACCCTTATGAAGAAGAGGCATCACATAGTCTAACCTTTCCTAAAATGAAAGAGTATCCTATGGATGTGATGCAATCTTTATGAACATATCTATGTTGGATGGGGTATCGATGACCTCCTAGCATAGGGAAGTCCATCGATATTCTAAGAATACATGGTATTTTATTACTCATCATAGGACATGATTTGCTACTATTTCTAGAGTGTATGTAAAGAAGGGAAAGACTGATGTTGGAAGGGGTGGATATAGAGAGAGAACCTAAAAGAAATCCAATACATTCTCCAATTACATATACATGTGGAGGGATTTGGTGACCATATGGACATTTATATTGAGGATGTAATTCATCATATAAGGTGAACCTACCCCAACTCTAGGGATCAAGGGTGATGCATTTTTCCTGAATCATTAGTTTAATTGGATTCTAAGAGGTCAAGGGTTACCCTGTATTGATGCCCCCAACCCTGCCTTTAGAGATGATACATGAGTTCCCCTAGTTTTAGATCTTACTGGTGATGAGGGATTATTCCAAATAAAATATGGTTGGGGTCGTGGGTAGGGAATCCATGGATACTATCCTCCCTTCTTCCTCAAGAAAATCCTTCAGGTCATTGGAGGTTTTCAACAAATAGAGGACCAAAATTTTAGTCAAAAACATCATAGGGGGGCCTTCATGATGGTGATCATTGTAATCGGGAGCAATACCATAATAGGTTTTGATTATTCTAATGGATATGGGATTCATCCCAACCATATTTATGGGTTGTTGCGGTCTTTATACCATCCTAGTAAATACATCCCCACATATTATGTTGAGGATGGTCCAAGATACATTAATTGTGGTATGATCCACAAGATTCGTCAAATAAGAGATTTACTAAGTAGGATTGATGGCCTACCCACTCTATGGAAATCATGTTCTCTGGATAAAGGTAGGTGGAGAAAGGATGGAATCAATATATTTATCTACCTTTAGTTTTTTCCTTTATTTTTGGTGATGTCGGGTGGGTGAATCCCTCCTAGTAAACTCTTAAGTGGTGGATACCACCAAAGTAACATGAACATAGACTACCTACTAAGTATAGGGGAGATATTTTTTGAAGATATACTAATTAAATGGTGTTCCATGGAAATGAGGGTGATTTTCCTCTATGTTTTGTTTTTATATGGAAGTGGTGGTGTTGTGTTGCATCCTACAACAATTGACGAACCATATCTTGAGTGGGGATGAATCCTTCCACATTATTCTGGTGGATGAGGGTAGTGATAAACCTATTATAAATGATAATTGAGGGAGTGATATGGTGAGGATGTGACACCCCAAGCTTCCATAGTACGCTTCTTTTTGAATAATACAATAGCGTGTGTTGTACGCAACTTCGAGTTCTAACACACACCACAACCAATCAAACTAGACGTTATGAATAGTAATACCCAATTTTTGAAATTTTATAAATTTTATCTTTTGAAATGGACTTCATTTTTCGATTCGGAATATAAAAATTATCTTAGGGTGAATTTTTGGTATTTTTCTGAAAACTTTCAATTTTTGATGAATAGTGAGAATCACTATATTTTAATTAAAAACAATTTTTTAATTGAAATAATTAATAGTGATAAATTATGAATTTGAGTGGTTTTAAATTATATTTATAATATATTTTTACCATTTAATAAAATTTTGGTCATTGTATGTAATTTCACATTTAAACCAGACATAAACAAGTGTCAATCTTTTAATAGTTATTATTTCTTAAAAACACGCTTTTTGTTTTGACAGTGGGAATTAATTTTAAATTAATTTCTGCCACTTCTGTGTTTTGAATTTAGAAAAATGGATTCCATATTTAGAATCAGAAGGTTTAAATTTTGTAAATAGTTATCTTTTATTTTTATACATTTTGAATAATTACTTCGGTAAATATTTTATTTACCATGGTTAAAGGGTAAATCTGGTAAATAAGGGTAAAAAATAATATTATAATAATAATAAATTACTCTAAAACGTGTCCTAACGATATTGGTTGATACATGTCCGACCATGTTCATCTTTGGGTCGATTTTGGGACCCCATGGATCCACTTGTAAGTGATAATGACACTTTATATTAATTAAGTTAAAGTTAATACAAAAATGACTTAAGCATATATCTTTTAGAAAACAAATTTTTACATAGGGTTATATATGTTATATTTTTGACTATAAATAATAATTAGAAATATAAAATGATTTCCTACATAATTGTATTTTATTTTTAATTTTTATACATTTAATAATTAAATTTATTTATGACACAATAATGATGCAATATTTTCATTATTAATGAAAGAATCACATAACTAGTACTATAAATGTTAAAATAAATATAATTTGAAAGTTTTGATGCCATCCACGAATTTTATTGGTTAATATGATAGGTTATTATTGATTAAATGAATTTGGTTTGAATTAATAACGTTTTTATGACTTTAACAAAAATCAATTATTAAATATTTTCAAAAATTGACATAAATGAGTTTTTAAAACAAATATTATATTATTAATTGATAATATATTACTAAAAATCTATGGTTCAGAAAAAGGACTTATATAATGATATGTGAATTATTAATGGACCACTTGGTGGTCTCTTGGAAGTTTATAGAAAGTTTATTGACTATATAATATAAAAATACAAAGAGACATGGTAAATGTTAAACTATTTAACTTAGAGTTAAATAAAAATAATGAGGTTAATATAGTGATCCAAACCTGTATAAAGTATATTGGTTGAAAGGATTTCGACCCATCCCCACCTTATCCTAGAAATAAGACACTTTGTAGCCATTATGAACCGAATATTAATTTATTATAAAATAATATTTTAAGTTTTTTCTACGGTGCCACTCACCCCTCTTATAAAAGGGCACTCCCCCTTCCCTCTAATTAAAACCTTCAAAGCCTTTTGGCTCGGCCAAACCCTGCTCAAATATTCTATCAAATTCCATCAATTCAACTTATAGACCTTAGTTTTATCATAAATCCTACCTAATGAGCCCTTTTGATCAAATCAAAAGGAAGAACCCGAAGAAGAGGCAATGTTTTCACCACCCTCTTTCAAGTTCGTTTCTTCATCAAATTATTATTTCTTTGTTATTTCCATTATAAAATAATAAATAAAATATATTCTATATACTTTTATGTTATTATAAATATGGTAAAACCATATTCAGTATTCTATCCATCCTTTGAATGACATGTCACCATACGTGTCTACGTACGGCTTACCGTCTCCACGTCGTGGTGTAATTGTTATTCAAAACATTATTATTTGGATGGGTATGATAATGATGTGTAATTGATGTAAATAATAAATATAACATGATATTTATTCTTTATATATGATATAATATGCAATTATATATTATTTTAATATCAAAAGAATGATATTGTCACTCGTGCGTACGTACGGACTACCGTCTCCACGAACGCAATGAGATTCATTCCCCATCGTATCCATTCAAGTATAATTGTCATTTGATGATTAAAAATAATGTTTAAGTACTTTATATAATTATGTATATGAATAATATACAACCTATCCATAACAAACATGACTTATATAACAAAACATATAAAAGAAAACGAGTAAGTTAACACACGAAATTATAATAATACTAAGATATTATTAACAAAGCAATGTTAAAAGACCATATATGATATCATATTAATGTATATGATTATTTTATAATTTAATAACAACTATTTCACCATTATATAGGAGGTTAAACTAAACTTGACCAAAGAAAAGTACAAGGTAAGGGTTTGTTTTACAATCTCTTCATTATCCGAGGTTGTTTATACATAATTATCTACTGGGATCTCTTTATCAATAAAATACATGTTTCTTAAAAATGTATTTAAAATCAATCTTACTATTTTATAGAACATGGGTTATATTAATTTATACCATTATTGTCTTTTTATAAGATGTTTATAAAGGAATCACTCTATTTTTTTCCAAACAAGGTCCTTTTTAACCTTTTCGACAAAATTAAGGTAAGAATGTATTTTTTAACTTATATAGTGGGTGCGGCTATTTTATATAGTTATAAACTCATCAAAGCTTCCCTTACAAGATTATAATAATATTTTCAAATTAAATGTATTATTTTATAATTGTGTGACTCTTAAATTATTTCAAAATAGAAATATATATTTCTCTAAAAAGGGTTTTGATTTCATCTATGTCAACATCCTTTGATGGATTTTAAGTATATTTGAAGTTGATTTATTATGATACAAAACTTCCATCTTGTATTGAAATTTTTGTGGTATGTTTGACTGTGGATGTGCTATTTTTATACCATTCATGGTTTATGGTTAAAGTATTGACATTTCGTATGCTAGTTTTAATACGAATGTTTATGATATGTTTAAACATTTTCATATGTGGAATGTATTGGACATAGTAAGTGATGGGTGGAGCCCGCTATAGCTCCTCGATGCATCGGTAGGTCTCATGAGACAACTAGATGTGGAATTGGTTGAGGCCCTTTCCCAATTTGATTTATGGTTTTGGCTGTGGCCTTAATCATTTTTAGACGTCTTGGCCGAGGCCTTGACAAAATGTTTCAGAATATCTGGCATTATACGTTCCCTCATTATGGAAATAATATTGATGGTTTATGTGGTCATTAGACTACTAGAATACCCATGATCATCATTTATTATGGCATTATTTACTCAGCTCATATTCTTGACATAAAAGTATTCATGTTTGTTATTGGTAAAGGCATGTGGTTTCAATTATTTACCATGATTAATATTTATGTAATTTTACACTGTATTAATTACCCTTACTAAGCATTTGAGCTCACCCATTTATTATGTTTCATTTTCCCAGGATATGAATAAGTTAGTTATGAGTGACCTGCAGGCATAATCTAGGAGGCTTGGATGTTTCTAATAAAATATATTTGTGTTGTATTTATCTTCAAGTTGTAAAGTTGAACTTATGTATGAATCTTGTTTCCAATAATACTAAACTGATCGGTCTTTCGAGACATGATTTCCTTGTGATCATTCCAATGTTATGTAATAATACACCGAATCTAGGTAACTAGGGTTGGGGCGTTATAGTTGGTATCAGAGGAAGTTTAGTACAAACCATGGAAACTAGATTTAGATAAACTCTGATTAGAGCACATAGCCCTAAGATAGACTTTGAGGATTAGTATGGAAGAAATTCCTAGAATTTTGGTATTGTAGAGATTTTGTGAGTTTTATAAGCAATACATCCCTGTCTAGATACAAGCAGGTAGAGGTGGATTTGGCACAAATATACCTAGGGGTAAAACCCAAAAACACCTATTTGAGCTAGACTCGAATGAGAACTGGTGCACAACAATGGGCCTTGCTGCACTCTTGGTTACGACACTCCTAGGGGATATGCTTTGGATAATTCTCATTTTATTTACAAAACATTATGAAAGGTTTATGAGTTTATACTTCCTCAATGAAAACATTTTTTTTATGATTATGGATTATATCCATAAACTGTTGAATTTATGTTAAGTGTTTTAGAAGTTTGGAATTATATATTTCGATTCATAAACTAATCTAGTTTATGCCATTGTTTAGAAATGGCTCCTAGTGTAAGGAATGGAAACCATATCAATGCACGCACTCCATGTAAGGATTTCCCTTCACCTCAAGATAATTATAGTGGATCTAGTGATGCAACTGGTGCTGATCAGCTAATCACCATACTGGGACAACTCACTCAGGTTATGAATAATAACCTTACCCGTATGAAACACCCAGATCCAAAACATGGAGGATCAATGTTAGATCGCTTCATGAGGCAACAACCACCGACATTCAATGGGAGTAAAAATCCATTAGCAGCTGAGAAATGGATAAATTCCTTAGAGAAAATATTCCATACCTTGGGGAGTAGTGAAAGAGAAAAATTTATCATGACAGTTTATCGCCTCACTGGAGATGTTGATCAATGGTGGTCATTGATTCAAAATACAATAGAAGATGATGAAGTATAAAATATGGAATGGAGGGAGTTTAAAGATATTTACTTTCCTCGTGACCATCAAGCAGATATGGAATGACAATTTCTGAGTCTGAGGAAAAAGGAGGATAAGAATGTCGCAAAGTATGAGGCTAACTTTACAAGGTTAGAAAGGCATGATGCAGATTATATACATAACCCAAGAAGTAATACTGTTAATTTCTTTGATGGGTTAAAACCATTTCTCCATTGAGCATTAGTATCACAATCCATCTCATCATATGAAGATATTGTCTTGTGTGCTATCAAGACAGAAGAAGAATTCTCTAAGTCTTATGACTTTAAATCAAAGTAAGAGAAGAAGAGATCTACTGAACACTCTGGGAAAGGAAAAAAGGAATCAGGGAAGAAGGGAAGAATTGAATTTCCACCCTGTGATAATTGTGGAAGAAAGCACCCTGGTGCCTGTCTAAAAGGGAAAGGAGTATGCTACAAATGTGGACAGAGAATTTATCTAACTGGTGATTGTAAAGGAAATAAAGACGCTACCAATGTTCAATGCTACAATTGCAGAGAGATAGGAAATTATGAAAATGAATATCCTAATCTTCAAGGAAACTTACCTCAGAAAAGGCCAAGGGATCGAGGCCAAGCTTATATAATCACTACTACTAAGGTTGAAGCCCCAAAAGACGTGGAGGCAGGTAATTTAATGGTTTCCTCAAGTTTAGAAAATGCTTTATTTGATTCGGGATCATCACATTGTTTCATATCTTCCTAGTTTGCTAAGAAAATTAGATATTTCCAATTTGATTTAACTAGGTATTTGTCAGTTAAAACTCCTAAGGGAAGTATCATTGCTACAAAGTTTTGTGGATATATTCCCATTAGGGAATATAAATGTTCTTTATCTTTTGATCTCATTATCATACCCATCACTGAATTTGATATAATCCTCTGTATGGATTGGATTTTGGACCATGATGCAAAAATTTATTGTAAGAAGAAGGAGGTTACGATTTTTGATGATGATGATAAAGAACACCTTATATATAGAGAAGAATCATCACCACCTGATTCTTATCTAGATCCACCCCCAGTAGCTCAACTAAATTCAATAATCGGGGAGGAAGAGAATGGAATAACTGTGGGTGAGGAAAGGAATGTTCAAATAGAGTATGTACCTATTGTGAGAGAATATGTTGATGTGTTTCCGGAAGATTTTCCTGGACATGCTCCAAAATGGGAAATTGAGTTTTCCATTGATTTAATTCCTAGTTCAAGGCCTACATCGAAGACCCCTTATAGAATGTCCACTGTGGAATTAGTTGAACTAAAGAAACAAATAGAGGAATTGAGTAATAAAGGATTTATTTTCCCTAGTGTTTCTCCATGGGGAGCCCCTATCCTTTTTGTTAAGAAGAAAGATGGATCTATGAGGTTATGTATCGACTACAGGGAAATCAATGTTATAAAAATAAAGAACAAGTATCCCCTACCTCGCATTGATGATTTATTTGACCAACTGCATGGAGATAAATACTTTTCAAAGATTGACCTTTGATCTGGATACCATCAGTTGTGTGTGAAGAAGGAAGACATTCCGAAGACAGTATTTCAAACTAGGTACGGGCATTACGAGTTTACAGTAATGCCTTTGGGCTGACTAATGCACCCTCTGTTTTCATGGATCTAATGAATACTATTTTTAAGGAATATCTTGATGATTTGGTAGTGGTATTTATTGACGATATCTTGGTATATTCCAAAATCTATGAAGACTATGAAAATAACTTGCGCATTATCCTGAAGACTCTTAGAAGACATGAATTATATGGGAAGTTTAGAAAGTGTGAATTCTGGCTTCAGGAGATCTCTTTTCTTGGCCATATTGTCTCTAAGGATGTAATCTCTATTGATCCTTCTAATACCAAGGAAATCCAATAATATCTATCCCTGAAGAGTATAAATGAGGTACACAGTTTTATTGGTTTAGTAGGTTATTATCGGCGTTTCATCTAGAATTTTTCCTGATTGGCTAACCCATTAACGAAGATAACACGTAAAGGGGTTAAATTTGTTTGGAAAAAAGAGTGTGAAGAATGTTTTTAAGAATTTAAGATAAGATTAGTCAACGCCCCTATATTGACTCTACCATTGGGGAATGATGGGTTCGTTATTTATAATGATGCATCGAAGAAAGGACTTGATTTTTTCCTTATGCGGAATGATAGAGTTAATGCATATGCATCACGAAAACTGAAAATTCATGAGAAAAACTATCCTACTCATGATCTTGAGTTAGCTACTGTAATATTTGTTTTGAAGATATAGAGACATTATCTCTATGGTGAAAAATGTGAGATTTATACTGATCACAAGAGTTTGAAGTATATTTTCTCACAGAAATAACTCAACATGAGGCAAAGGAGATGGTTTGAACTACTCAAGGATTATGATTACATGATACACTACCACCCAGGGAAGGAAAATAAGGTGGAAGATGCTTTGAGTAGAAAGAATCGTGGAGTTTTGAACAAGACGACAGTTGAAAAGGGCCCTATATACATGGATCTAGTAAAGATGGATATGGTAATCACCATGGAAGGTGAAACATCAATACTTTTTGAAATGGTTGCCAAACCATTTTTACTAGAAAGGATAAAGAGTTATTATACCGATGATGAAGAGTTTCAAAATAAGATTAATGTTGTGAATGATGGGAGATTGAGTGACTTTTTGTATGAAGATGGAATTTTTATATTTGGGAAGAGACTTTGTGTTCTTGATATACCTGGTCTAAAAAGAGAATTGTTGGATGATTCTCATAGTTCCAATTTCTCTATACACCCTGGGAGAACCAAAATGTATTAAGATTTGAAGGAACATTTTTGGTGGGACAACATAAAGAGAGAGATTACTGATTTTGTGTCAAGATGTATGGTTTGTCAACAAGTGAAAGCTGGAAGGAAACAGCCTGGAGGAGTCATGAAACCTCTTCCCATACCTGAGTGGAAATGGGATAATATCACAGTGGACTTTATCAGGGGACTACCAAGGACACCTAGAAGAAATAATTCAATATGGGTCATTATTGATCATCTTACCAAGTCAACACATTTTCATGCTATAAAGATTTACCACTTGAACTTCTAGGAAGACTATATATTAATGAATTTGTGAGGCTTCATGGAGTAACCCTATCAATTTTTTCAGATCATGATCCCCGTTTTACGTCAAGATTCTGGAAAAGTCTTCAGAAATCCCTTGATACTGAACTTCATTTGAGCAATGATTACCACCCCCAAACTGATGGACAATCAGAATGGACTACTCAAACCTTAAAAGACATGTTGAGATCATGATCACTTGACTTTCAAGGTATGTGGGATCAATATTTACCTCTGGTGGAATTTTCCTATAACAATATCCTCCATTCAAGTATTCAGATGGCACCATATGAAGCGTTATACGGAAAGAGATGTTGCACACCAACCTGTTGGGATGATGTTGGTGAAAGAAAACTTGTAGGCACAGAACTTGTTAAGGAAACGATGGAAAAGGGAAAGGTACTCCAAACCCACATCAAAGTAGCTCAATGTAGGCAGAAGAGCTATGCTGACAACTGAAGAAAGGATTTAGAATTTCAGGTAGGAGATCACGTTTTCCTGAAGGTATCCCCATGGAAGAGTGTTATACGTTTCAGTAAGAAGGGAAAATTGAGTCCCAGGTACATCGGACAATTTGAAATTCTTGAATGAATTGGGGCTGTAGCTTACCGTATGGAAATGTTGCCAAGTCTCTCCAAAGTTCACAATGTGTTCCACATATCACTGTTGAGAAAATATATGCCTGACCCAACGCATGTACTCACCTATGAGGAATTAGAACTGGAACCCGATCTGTCTTATTGCGAAGAGCCTGTTAAGATTCTTGATACTAGAGAACAATTGTTGAGAAACCGGACGACTCGTCTGGTAAAAGTTCTATGGAGAAACCATAAGATGTAAGAGGCAACATGGGAACCCGAGGAACTTATGATGAAGAACCACCCAAGAATATTCATCAGTAGTATTCTAGAAATTTCTAGGATGAAATTATCTGAAGGAGGGGATAATTTAACACCGCAAGCTTCCACGATATGCTTCTCTTTGAATAATAAAGTAGCATGTGTTGTACGCAACTTCGAGTTCTAACACACCCCATAACCTGTCAAACTAGCCGTTATGAATAGTAATACCCACTTTTTGAAATTTTTTACATTTTATATTTCAAAATGGACTTCACTTTTGGATTAGGATTATCGAAATTAGATTAGGGTTAATTTTTGGTATTTTTCTGAAAACTTTCAATTTTTGATGAATAGTGAGAATCACTAAATTTTAATTAAAAATAAATTTTTTAATTGATATAATTAATAGTGATAAATTATGAATTTTAGTTTTTTTAAATTATATTTAGAATATATTTCTACTATTTAATACAATGTTGGTCATTAGACGTAATTTCAAATTTAAACCGGACATAAACAAGTGTCAATCTTTTGATAGTTATTATTTCTTAAAAACATGCTTTTTGTTTTGACAGCAGAAATTAATTTTAAATTAATTTATACCACTTCTCTGTTTTGAATTTAGAAAAATGGGTTCCATATTTATAATCAGGAGGTCCAAATTTTATAAATAGGTAACTTTTATTTTTAGACATTTTGAATAATTACTTCGGTAAATATTTTATTTACCATGTTTAAAGGGTAAATCTAGTAAATAAGGGTAAAAATAATATTATAATAATAATAAATTACCCTAAAATGTGTCCTAACACTATTGGGTGATACATTTCAAACCATGTTCATCTTTGGGTCGATTTTGGGACCTCATGGATCCACTTGTAAGTGATAATGACACTTTATATTAATTAAGTTAAAGTAAATACAAAAATGACTTAAGCATATATCTTTTAGAAAAACAATTTTTACACACGGTTATATATGTTATATTTTTTACTATAAATATTCATTAGAAAGATAAAAATATTTCCTAAATTATTTTATTTCATTTATAATTTTTAGAAATTTAATAATTAAATTTATTTATGACACAATAATGATGCAATATTTTCCATATTAATGAAAGAATCAAATAACTAGTACTATAAATGTTAAAATAAATTTAATTTGAATGTTTTGATGCCATCCATGAATTTTATTGGTTAATATTACATGTTAGTATTTCTTAAATGAATTTTTTTCTAATTAATAAAGTTGTTAAGATTTTAACAAAAATCAATTATTAAATATTGTCAAAATTTACATAAATGAGTTTTTAAAACAAATATTATATTATTAATTGATAATATATTCATAAAAATATAAGGATCAGAAAAATGACTTATATAATTATATTTTTATTATTAATTGACCACTTGGGGGTCTCTTGGAAGTTTATTGTAAGTTTATTGACTATATAATATAAAGATACAAAGAGACATGGTAAATGTTAAACTATTTAACTAAGAGTTAAATATAAATGATAAGGTTAATATAGTGACCCAAACCTATTTAAAATATATTGGTTGAAAGGATTTCGACCCATCCCCACCTTATCCTCTAAATTAGTCACTTTGGAGCCATTATTAACTGAATATGAATTTATTTTAAAATAATATTTTAAGTTTTTCCTAAGGTGCCCCTCACCCCTCTAATAAAAGGGCACTCCCCCTTACCTATAATTCACACCTTCAAAGCCTTTTGGCTCAGCCAAAACCTACCAAAATATTATATAAACTTCCCTCAATTCAACATAGAGGCCTTAGTTTGATCAGAAATCCAACCTAGGGAGCCCTGTTGATCAAATCAAAAGGAAGAACCCGAAGAAGAGGTAATGTTTTCACCACCCTCTTTCAAGTTCCTTTCTTCTTCAACTTCTTATTTCTTTGTTATTTCCATTATAAAATAATAACTCCGGTATCTTCTATATAATGTGATGTTATTATAAATATGGTACAACCATATTCAGTATTATATCCATCCTTTGAATGACATGTCACCATACGTGCGTACGTACGGCTTACCGCCTCCACGTCGTGGTGTAATTGTTATTCAAAACATTATTATTTGGATGGGTATGATAATGATGTTTAATTTATGAAAATAATAAATATAACATGATAATTATTCTGTATATATGATATACCTTCCAATTATATATTATTTTAATATCCAAAGAATGATATTGTCGCTTGTACGTCTAATTGTCATTTGATGATTAAAAATACTGTTTAAGGACTTGATATAATTCTGTATATGAATAAGATACAACCTATCCATAACAAAAATGGCTTATATAACAAAAAATATAAAAGAAAATGAGTAATTTAACACCTGAAACGACGATAATACTAAGATATTATTAAAAAAGCAATGTCAAAAGATCATATATGATATTATATTAATTTATATGATTCTTGTATAATTTAATAAAATTTATTTAACCATTATACAGGAGGTTAACTTATCCTTGACCAAGGAAAAGTACAAGGTAAGGGTTTATTTCACAATCTCTTCATTATCCAAGGTTGTTTATACGTAATTATCTACTAGGATCACTTTATCACCCACATCCATGTTTCTAAAAAATGTATTTCAAATAATTATTAATATTTTATAGACTATTTTTTAAAGACATTTATACCCTTGTTGACTTTTTATAAGATGTTTATAAAGTAATCTTTCCGTAATTTTCCAAACAGGTCCTTTTTATCCTTTTTGACAAAATTAAGGTAAGAATGTCTTTTTTAACTTATACAATGGGTGCGGCTATTTTCTACCGTTATAAACTCATCAAAGCTTCCCTTACAAGCTTATAAGAATATTTTAAAAGTAAAAGTCTTATTTTATAATTATGTGACTCTTAAATTATTTCAAAATAGAAAGAGATATTTATCTAAAAAGTGTTTTGATTTTATCTATGTTAACATCCTTTGATAGAATTTTATGTTTATTTGAAGTTGATTTATTATGATACTAAACTTCCATATTGTATTGAAGGTTTTGTGGTATGTTTGACTATAGATGTGCTATTTTTATACCATTCATGGTTTATGGTTAAAGTATTAACATTTCATATGCTAGTTTTAATACGAATGTTTATGATATGCTTAAACCTTTTCATATGAGGAATGTATTGGACTTAGTAAGTGATGGGTGGAGCCCGCTATAGCTCTTAGATGCATCAGTAGGTCTCATGAGACAACTAGACATGGAATTGACCGAGGCCCTTTCCCAATTTGATTTATGGTTTTGGCCGAGGCCTTAATCATTTTTAGATGTCTTGGCCGAGGCCTTGACAAAATGATTCAGAATGTCTGGCATTATACATTCCCTCATTATGGAAATAATATTGATGGTTCATTTGGTCATTCGACTAGTAGAATACTCATGATTATGTTTTATTATGGAATTATTTACTCAGCTCATATTCTTGCCATAAAAGTATTCACCTTTATTATTGGTAAAAGAATGTGGTTTCAATTATTTACCATGCTTAATATTTATGTCATTTTCCGCTGTATTACTTACCCTTACTGAGCGTTTGAGCTCACCCCTTTCTTATGATTCATTTTCCCAGGATATGAAGAAGTTGGTTATGAGTGACCTGCAGGCATAATCTAGTAGGCTTAGATGTTTCTAATGAAATATATTTGTGTTGTATTTATCTTCAAGCTGTAAAGTTGAACTTATGTATGAATCTTGTTTCCAATAATACTAAACTGATCGGTATTTTGAGACATGATTTCCTTGTGATCATGTCAATGTTATGTAAAAATGCACCAACCCTGGGGAACTAGGGTTGGGGAATTCAGAGGAAACATGAGATCCATGGGAGCGGTGGTAGTAATAGAATAAGCAAAATTATGCATGATTTTCACACGATTAGACCCCCTTCCCACATATATAATGGTTGTAGTTTGTTGAGCATAGATAATAACTGGAGTCCTTTATAACATATGAATCCAACCATTAGTACATATCTAGTAAAGGAAATTCCCAACACGCCCAATGTTGATCATCATCTCTCATGTGAAGGATAATGGATTAACAACATTCCTCTTTTTCAAAAAGTTTTAAAATAAGAGTTTTACATCAAGATCACCATTCATTTTTCTAACACTTCCATTAGAGTACTTCTTTCACTTGGGATTTATACATCCTTGTATTAGTCATGATCCCTTATAGCCCCACATTACCTCTTTACAATGGTGGATGGAATTTAACATTGTAGAATCTCTATATATTAGAATCTATTTCTCTATAAATATGTTTGATTTCATTGATATCTTGTGTCACAAATAATATTGATTTTAAACAACCTATAATATACTATTAAAATATAATTATTTAAAAATGATGGTTAAAATTAGAAATATGAATAGGAATAAAAATATAATGAAAAATATCTATAAAATTTTTATATAATCAAAATTTAGTGATTAATTCAAATTAAGTAAGTACTAAATTTTCAGTTAATCCATTTTAGGCTTCGAAAATATGTTTCCTTCAAAAATGATTCTTTTTTACTTTTTTATTTGGGGATAATATAATTAATTTATGAAACTTTTATAAATATTTTTTTATAAAAATGATATATATTTTTTAAAATAACATTAAAATTATATTAGGGTGAAAGTTTTGGATTTTTCTAAAAATATTTGTTTTTTAGTGAATAGTGAAAAATATCAATTTTTATAAAACTATCATTTATTTTTAATAAATAAATAAATTTAATAATAGATTATATTTTTGATTTATTATTAAAGTAAAATATGACCCATTTTAATTATAATAACATATTTTATTTTTTTTATTTATATATTTTCATGATTTTGGTATAAATCTATTTTTATGCTTAAAATGTATTTTTTCTAGAAATTGTTTTTAAGTGAATAATGCTTTCCCATTTTAATTAAATAAAATAAAACCTAATGACAAATTATTTAAATTGAATTTATACATTAGTTATCTATATATATTATTTGAAATTCATCTATTGAAAATTCCAAGTTAGAGAATAAACATAATTTTTTTCCCCTTGAAAAAGACATTTTTCTGAAAAATCACTTTTCATTACACTTTGGGGGGATAATTTTAAATTAAATTCTGAAATTTATGAGAATTTAATCTAAAAAAATGGATTTTATATTTTGAATCGTGAGTTCTAATTTTATTAAAAGGACCATTTTAATTTTAATCATTATGAATAGTAATTATAATAAATATTTTTCACCACGGTAAGTGTAAATCAAGAAATTAAAGTTAGAAAAATATAATAAGGACTAAGAATAGTCTGTAAAAAATTATTTTAACCTATTCTATTAGTATATTATAGATATTTTCATCCAATTATTGAACTTATCACCACTTACTACAATATTTCTTTGCTATTTACAATTATAATAATTGAGAAAATATAAAGACAAAAATGTCACTTTATTTCTTTTAATATCAATAGTATTTTGAGATTTGGATAAAAAAAACTTATTTTCAGTTATAAATATTAATTTTAAATAGAAATTTTTTTATTATGTTAATTTATCTCTAATATTCAATAATGATATAATTATCTTAAATTCAAATGGAACACTAAAATTGTATTTTTTAAATTAACAGAAAAATAAAATAAATGATTTTAAAAATATTAAAAGTAATATAAATTGAATGAATTATTGTGTTATAATTTTTTTAAGATACATATAACATTTTAGTTATGTTTTAAATTATCAAAGTTTAATTATATTATTGTTATGTTGTTTTCAAATTCAAATTAAATGAATAGTTCCATAAATGAATTTAGTGATATTTTATAATAAATAATATTTTATTAAAGGATTTAAAATTTCATAAAATACAATAATAGTCCAAGGGATCATTATATAGTTGAAAATATCAACCATGTTCCATTTATTATCCAATTTGACTTTTATAGTAACTATCATGACCAGTAAATATTAAAAACCTTATTATCATGATAATTTCCAAAAAAAATGTTAAGGCGGGTTAAAACAAAGAAATATATATAAAAACATAATCTAAGAATGTATAAGATTTATTTTATTATAGAATTCATTCCCATAATATCCTTATATTATAATTATATCAGTTTGTAACCTTTTTCCATGAAAATTAATTTATATTAATTTAATATTCTAAAAAATTCGAAAACTGCCCCTCCCCTCACAAATAAAACGGAACCTTATCTAATATTTTCTTCAAAATTAAAAATCATTTTTTCCTAGTACCTTCCCAAATAACATAACTACTTACCTTACTATGTCCTATAGGTCTTTTTTATTACAAAACCCTCCTATGAAGGATTTTAGTGCAAACCTAAAGAGGTTGTCCAAAGAAGATGTATCTTTCTTAACTGAGTGTTTTTGTTTTATTTATTTTTCCACCTCATGAAAATATTATTAAACCATGATGATATAATAATATCAGTATCTCAAAAATATTGAGATTTTATTAGTTTAATTGAATAAACTATATCCATCTCCTCTTCCATCAAATGGGAAATGAAACCATCACTCCTGTGTATAGAGAAGTACTGCCTCACAAACCAATTTAATTCGTTTTCCATCACAATATATTTTTTAAATTTTCATTCATTGAAAGACGATAATGTAATTCATGAATATGTGTGGATTACCACCTCCATGAAGATAGGTGATTCATTTTTCATTATCACATCACATGGATGGTATATATAAGTGTTCTAAAAAATATGATATTTGTGATATAAAAATTATTATTTAAAGATAAAGTTACACTTACCTTATTTCCATCATGATATTTAAAAAAATGGAAATTTTAATCATGTGTATGTACATAATATCAAATACATAATCTTAGCGTAGTTCATTTTTCATAAACATATTCCATGGTGGGTTTTAAAATTATAATTGATGTGTAAATATTATAACTATTCAATGTTTTTATTATGTAGATGATGAAATAATGTCCACATTGTTCAAACTATGAAATTCATTTTGGGAATATGAACTGAATATCATCAAAATATCTAACGTGAATGTAATTGATTAAGTAATTAAATATTACACAGTATTAAATAAAATAAAAGGAATAATATACATTAAAAAAACAACCATGTAAATAATTAATATAGTTTTATTATTGAGGAATATAAATATTGTACATGATGATTTTGGCCATAGGTAAGATATTTCATCTCAATTTCCCTTCATTGAGGAACATTTCAATTTTATGCACTTGAATTATTTTATATGGTGTATATACTACCCATTTTACATATTATATCATGAATACTTCTTATTTCATGGTATTTTAATATGATATTAATTTTAATTCATCTAGGGATGTTTGATTTGAATGTTACCAAGAGGTAAGGTGTTTCATAACTCAATATCCATTTATGGGGTTATGATTCAACTTACGCATCTTTATTATTCGATAATTATGTGTGAATGGACCAATAAATTGTTTTATTATGTATTTTTAATTTTTTTGGATTTACTTTTTTTTCGAATATTTTATTAATTATTACTTCAAATTTTTTGATCTTTTCATGTGTTTTCTTTATCTCAATCTCTTTTTTAGAAATGTTTCATATCACACACCATGATTTCCTTATATGGTGTACTTACAACCTCATTAATGAATTCTAAAATATCACCTCAAATAATTAATGAGATTTATAGATCCATATCACAATCTTGCATCCTGTGACTTCTGATTAGATAGTTACCAAAGTGGTAAAGGATTTATGTTACAATCTCTATTCTTTTCGAGATTTTTTATATACAATGTTACATTGGGGAAAATCATATACAATTACTATCATAAAACAAATGCATTTTATTATCCTCTGGTCATGAATGTGGTTTAAATGATTGGTTTCCATTTCCTCCCTTACTGAACAAATAATCATCAAGAAAGTTGTTTGTAAGTAATACCGATCTTTTATCTTATTTTAAATCTAGAATATTTCTCTTCCATGTTTTTTTTCCATAAAAATTTTATAAGAATTTTTTAATAATAGATAAGAATTTATTAATGATATTTTTACCCTTATTTTAATTTTTACAAAATGATATAAAAGGAATAATTATGACATTTTTTGAACAAGATATTTGTTTTTACAAAGATGTGAAAAGAATGTTTTATTTTTACTTATATGACATGATGAGAATTTCCCTCCATCTTGACTAATCAATTATTTGAATATTCCATTACAAGTTCCCATGGATATTTTCATAGAATCTTTTTTTTCTATAATATTTCAAAAAAATTTATAATTTAAAGAAGTGATTTAAAAGTGAAAAGTGTTGTTTTATTAGGAAATATACCATGTAGTCTTCTAAATACATTTTTATCAGTAATGACAACATTTAATGTTATGGTTTGATTCTAAATTATATAAAAATGTCTATTACATATATACCTAGATAATTTTTCATTTATTTTATGGGGTAATACAAACACTAATTTCATTTAACAAATGTGTTCTTTATGAAATATCCTTTGATTATGACATGAGATAAGATTATACAACCCATTAGTTTCCGTGGGTAATTATTATGTTAATGCCTTATGACTTGTTTTATTTTTTTGTGACACACATAATCCTGTACATGTTATGATGTGTGGACCCAAAAATCACTCCAATTAATTGGGTAAAACTTTTTCTCATGAGATGTTATGTATGGGATTAGGTATTAAACATAACCCATTATGGGACTCTTTCCACATGTGATGTTATCGTAGTAGTTATCCTCAACTTATTCTTATGACATGTTATGTGTTGCTACAACTATTCAATGATTCCATGATTTTTGGATAATGTGTTAAATATATTTTTCTCCCATGTGATTATTCATGAGTTTTATCTTTTATGATATCATGTTATGCTTCATTACCATGTTTACTCCCTTATTGGGATTTTTAGATCACTTATTTCTTTTATATATTCCCTAGGTTATCCTATATAGTTTTAGCATCTTCAAGGGATTTAGGAGACCACTAAGGATAATAAAAAAATAAAAATATTATGTTTTAGTTTATTTTTATGTTTTATGAACCTAGTTTTTAAAAGACATTAGGCCTCATGATATTTGGGTTGTAATTATGAAATGTTTATGTTAAAAAATGTAATAATATATGTACAAGGTTGGGATCACTGTAGTTCATATCAGAGTTATCTTTAGTTATTTTTGGGGATTGTAATTAGATAACATTAATAAAAACTGTATGGATATGTCCATGTATAGGATAATATCTTAATGTTTTTATAAGGAATAGATTATGTTTTTTTCATAGCAATATATACCGTTCTGGAAACTACAAGTGGATGTGGTTTTGGAATAGATAAATCTTAGGGTAATAACCCCAAAATTAGTTAGTTGAGTATATCTCAACTCTCATTATGATGAATTGAGAGTGTTCCCTTATTACCCACCAGGTATGACACTCCAAGGGGATATGATTAGGTTAATTTATATTTTTCCATATGAAACTTCATGGGAGAATAAAACATATGGAAACCTATGATATTCCATAGAGATATGGGATAAACCTAAAGTGTCTTTGGGTGGATGAGTTTAAGGTTGATTAGTTGTCTAAAGGCATATATACCCCTTTAGAGGATTAATGTTATTGAATTATATTAATATTAAGAGTATTTTGGGAGATATTTGTGGAAATACAACCCTTTTAATTTCTACATTTTTCAGTGAATAATGTATTTAGGGAATAATGATTTAATATTCTATAGAAATAAATTGAAACGTATGATAACATTTATAGTTTATATGATATTTGAGATTGATAAAATTATTGGTTATTACAATTTTGGAACATATGTTTTATATTATAGATAACCATGGGATTGAAAAGTGATTTTTTATTAAGTGATTGATGTTATTTAAGAATAAGTTTAATATTCTAGGAACCATATATGATTAAGGTAAACTGAATTTTATTAGATATGATGGATATTTTTATAGGATTAAATGTTTAATTTTTTTGGAAGAATTTATGATTTTAATGCATATTTATAGTGATTTATGTTATTTATGAAATGGAATAACATAGTTTTGATATTATATGATTATGTCATATACAATTTTGGGTATATGACTTTAAAAGTGACTAATTTAAATTGGACATAAATGTTAAATTAATCTTAAAATAAATTGTGATCTAATTATTCTAATCTTCAGGTTTCAATCTCAGTTAGGAATATTTTGAACACTTTTAAGGTTAGTTATTTATCAAATTATCCATGTTTAACTTTTGGTGTTATTATTGAGGATTTATAGATTAATATCATATTCCATAATATAAAGGTTTATTAATTTTGTGAATTATCATACCTTGTCATAACTATTCAGGGGTTGGTTAATGTCTAAAGATAGGGGGGTTATTTTATTATCATTTTTTAGATTATTTGATACATTAGAAAATGATTTCAGTTCTTCAGATATAAAAAACTCATCCTGAATACTCATCGTTGGGAGAAAAAGATGATATTATGGTGAAAAGTTATTAAATGATGTATTTATACTTGTCAAGTAAGTATTTTTTTCTCATGTTACTTGTATAGATGGTAAAGTAATATAATAAATCATGTAAAATATTCTTGAAAAAAATTATCCTATTTCATTCATTTCTGATGAATCAATGGTCTTTGCACCCATAACAGCTTTATAGTTTTGTGAGTGTTAACTTTCTCCAGACCATGTTCTATATTACAGTCTATTAGTCATTGGGTGTTAGTTTTCTCCTCCATGTAAAAGTTTTTTACTTATCACTAATGTTCTTATATTTTTAAACCTAGTTTTTTATGACTATTGTATTTCCCTTTCCCTCTTTTATGAGGGAGTTTTAATAACCCTTTTTATAATGTGGGATTTCAACAAAGGTATTTTCAGATTTTAAACCCTTCATTACCAAGATCAAGTTCAAATTGTCATGATGAAATTTATTTTATGGGGTTATAATGTTGTAGAATAATATTTTAGAATATATTTCTCTTCAAATAAATATCATTTCTTTGATAGCTTGTGTCAAACACAACACTCAGTTTAAAAGAACCACAATATACTATTCAAATATTATTTTTTATAAACATGGACATTAAAATTGGTGGTAGGAATAAGAATAACCATATTATAATATATATATATATATATATATAAAGGATTTATATATTATAAATGTATTTATTAATTAATAATAAATAAGTACTCAATTTTTAATAGTGTCATTTTATTCTTTAAAAATAATTTTTCTTCATGAATGATTTTTATTACTTTTTTTGTGCAGATAATAAAAATATTTTTTGGAAATTTTAGTAATTTTATTTTTTAAAAATAATAAAAAATTTTAAAAAATTAATACCCAAATTATCAAAACATGAAATTTTTAGATTTTTCTCAAAAGATTTTTTTTTCAGTAAATAGTGAAAAATATCGATTATTATAAAACTGTCATTTTTTCATTAAATTAAGTAATTTATAGTAAATTTGTATTATGGATTTGTTATTACAGTGAAATATGATCCATTTGATTTAGAATAATCCAATTGGTTTCTTCCAAATCATCAATTTTCAAAGTTTAGGTATAAATATATTTTTATGCTAAAAAACATATTTTTTCTGGAATTTTTTTAAGTGAATAATGTTTTTCAATTTTTAATTTTTTAAAATGAAAAATAATTAGTAATTATTTAAATTAAATTTATAGATTATATCAATTTATATATTAAAATTCTTATAAGTAATATCCCTAGTCATATAGTTAATGTAAAATTATCTTTTCTTTGAAAAATGCATTTTCCTTAAAAACCGATTTTCATCACACTTTACGAATATAATTATAAATTAAACTCCTCCACTCATGTGAATTAGATCATGAAAATTTGATTCCATATTTGGAATCTCGAATTAAACTTTTCTTAAATTGGACCCTTTTATTTTTATTAATTATGAATAGAAACTATAATAAATATTTATCACTAAGGTAAGGGTTAATTGGGTAATTAAGGTTAAAAATAGCATGATAAAGAATAAATTTTAACCCTAAATCTTACCTTTATACTATTTTATGAGTGTATATCAGCCATATTCATACAATTATTCAATATATAACCTTTGGGTGCCATATTTAATTGATTTTGACATTTATAATAATTGAGTAAATGAAATAGATAAAAATGTCACTTTCATGATTTTTATATCTAAAATATTTTGTGATGGGGATAATTTAAGAACCTGGTTCTTCCTTTGAGGTATCGATCATTCCTTTTTAGTTTTTACTTAAGAAAATGGGGGTAAAGAGTTCAGGGGGCTAGCTACATGCATGTTACATGACGTGATTGGGAACTACCCATCAGGTACTTATAGGCACACGTCGTGTATGTAAGGCTACATTCCATGTAATCCCAGTACATGGCCACGCAATGGTTGGTCTAGAAAACTATACAGACACGACATGTAATATCGAGTACACACTGCTTACTTTTTTAAATTGATTAAAAAGTCAGTCAGTACTTCATTTTTCAAATAGACAGAAAGGACTCACCTTCGACATACAGAACGCCTTGAAAATCCGAAAGAGGGGTTGGCTCCCGATTTATCGTTCGATCTTTGATTCAAACACCGTCAGATCCATTAGATTCCCATTAGTGAGATCTCAATTACTATTGGTACTTTCTTCCTAATTTCTTCTCTTAAAGAAGTTATTTAAGTTTGAATATTTATACCTGCTTTGTAGATCTACTTCAATATGGGGTGAATCAAAGCTTGATGTCGGATGAGGAGAGTCATACTATAATGAGGTAGGTGGTTTTCTTCCTTTTGATAATTTCCTTGATATTTATATATGCTATAGTGTCATGCGCCCACTTTTAGGGTGTCACATGAAAAAAATAATAAACCTTATTATTTACAATTAGTGATTAATTAATTGTTTATAATATTTGAAAGCATGTTTAGGGTTGTGAACCATGTGTTAGGACCACCCCATGGGTGTGTTTCCCTTAGATGGTTGTGCGGCCAAGAATTCCGATGAGGCTTGACTTAAATTCCAATTCTTTGGTTATTAAAAATATATTACTCATTATATGAATTTTTCAAAGGATATATTTTTTTTAAGACTTTTTAATTGTTTAAGTTGCACAATAGGTTTTTTATGTGTTTTCCCATGTGATTTATCCTTGTTTGGTCATGTAATAGTTTAATTTACATGTGTTGGTTATTATGTAAACCGTTCCCACATGAATTGTTTATGTTAAAGAAAAGTGATTGTATAATTCAAATGTGTTTCTTCTGAGATGGAATGTAAAATTGAATTATATGAAAAAAAGAGGTAATTATCAGTGGGGAGACATAGTATCAGTAAAAATACAAGGTCAAGATCATGTGACTAATTGCATCTTTTATACCTTGGGTGAACCACTGTCTCGTTTAAAATATAATTGATGAGATTAAGTGGTTAATTATGTAAAGGCTCTGAGCGAGCCAATGATAGGGTGGTCGGGATCATTGAGTCTTATTTTAAAATGATGAGAAAACCTAGGATCCATTAAGGGATACCGAGGCCAGGATCTGTTGGAAAATTATTAAATTATTATTATGTCACAAGTTGATGGTTAATTTATATAGGGGGTACTTCAGGACTAGGATGAACCTCAATACTTTATATAATTCATGGAACTTGAATAATGATATGGATTACTTGCGATGCATCTACCATGCCAAATCACAAGCTTTGATTTGATCTTCACTTATACTTGCTTACCATTGTCTTCTGAGACATATGTTGTGATTACTTTTGAGTACCTACAGTTTACTGCTTTCACTATTGTATACTATTTGTTATATATATTCACCAACAGATGGGAATAAAACTTTGGTGGTTTTCTACTAGGATTTATTCTCATACCCTATTTGGGTCATGCTTTGGGCCCAAACAGATTATATGATTATAGGTATTGATCAGGTAAAGAACCCTTCTACAAGTACTTGATGCGATTCTTAGGAGTTGGAGGGAAGGGGACCGAGCCGAGGATTGTGATGCTTCCTAGTATATTTTTTTCTCTATTACTATTGATACTTATGTTTTTTATTACTACAGTGTACTTTTTTGGATGCTTGTCTAGAACATGTGATATGTTGCATCATCTTTGGTATCTAATGATGTCTGGTTATTTATCTTATCATTATTCCACTATTTATTTCAGATATATGTGGTTTACTTCTTCTTCTATTGTTTATTATTATTCTGTTATGTTACACTATGCTAACGTGATCATAGTTTCCCCGCTATCACACCCTAGGACCTTGCTGCTAGTCGGAAGCCTCTAAAATTTGTGGAAATGTTCTGGAGGCCATGTGGATAGCTGGGAATGGGGCACCAGTTGAGTGGCATCCAGATCCAGGATGTTACAAAGTAGTAACAGAGGATTTCTTTCCTAGTTTTCTTCACTATTTAGCGATGATATAAAGGAAATGGAATTTGGTAATTAGCTGTACCCAGGAGTAGCTACCCCATGTATAGGGAAAATCCAAATTACCTGAAATGAAATTGTAATTATTGGATTTTGAGCTATTACAGTTGATTTTATTTCACCTTGGAGTGACATACTTGTTTACGCTGTTATTATTGATATCATTGTTGTTATATTTTGATTCAACATGATGATATGATGGTATGCCATCTCACACATCATACAAGCACTTGTTAGAAATCACATGCCATGCATTTTTTCCATGTCATTTTGGAGCATTACTGATTTCATGTTGTTGTGATAGATGTCATGTTAGATATGCATGTTGTTGTGATAGGTATCCTGATTGATATGCCTACTTTTGTGATAGGTGTATTGGTACTTTTTATGGTTTAATTGGATAGGTTCCAAACTTTGGTCGCTGAGTAGTATGGTCCCTCTTAGATTTGAATTTTGTGGATCACATTTAATCTATGAGATAGATATTGTGTTATTATGTGCTATATGTGTATTCCAAGCTTTGATTCGTGGGGAGTATGGGCTCCCATAGATCAGATTTTGGCACACCGTTGCTTTATTTTAAAAAACCAGGGGTTCCTAGGAAGTTTATGAGTCTTACTGTCTAGAAACCCAGACAACACAGCTTATGGTCCTATGAACACATGACATATGTTCTTCTATTCATGAAGAAAATAAAATTTCATAAGTACACGTCATGTGGTTTTTTGACCGTGTATCTAGCCATGTGAGATAGAGAGAACATGATGATGTGTTTTAATCAGAGCATTACATGTACCTTATGTACACCCCTTTTAGTTTTACATTGGAAAACCTATGTGTCTTTGGCCATGTAAATGTACATGGCTAGAAAGGAAGACTTACGTACAGGTCATGTGTCATCTTGACATGTCGTGTACCTAAGAAGTTTACACGACCAAGGTAGGAGGAGTTACATGCCCATGTGAGAGTTTAAGGGGACACACCATGTATTGTACCTACTCACTGTGTGCCTAGGGTGTTTACATGCCCAGGACAATAAAAATACACAACCATGTAACAACTTATGTGTACACGCTGTGTACAGTTCCCACACACCATGTACTCATATTTCTTTAAATTTTGAGGAATTTCTTCTCCTTTTTAGTTCTTTCACTCTTGAACTATGTACCTGGATGAATAAGATTATAATCAGGTGTATGTGCTGGACTTTACAGAGAAATTCCACCACAAAGATCTCCATTAGTACCCTAGGTGGGTGGCAATGATCATACCCTAGAGGTGGTAGGCCATGGGATACTAGTGGACCCTATAGGTGTTCCAATTGTGACAAAAACTATTATACCAGATGCAAGTATGAATACACTCTTTTGTAAAGGTTTAATGAGGTTCATGCAGACCTTTCAGGGAGCACCACAACCTGCCATGTCTATGGTAGAATTGACACAACTGTTCCAGAAGCAGCATCCACCCAAGTTTTCTAGGGAATGTAGGACACATACTACAGATTCATAGATAGAGGCCATGTTATAGATCTTAGAGAATATTGAGACACCTCCTGAGTGGAGGGTCAAGATCACAACTTATTTACTATGTGATTCCGCCAAGAGGTGGTGGGATGTTACCACATAGACAGAGTGTCAAGAAGACATGGCATGGTGAGATTTTCAGATAGTACTCTATGACTACATCTATACCAACACACTTAGGGCTAAGAAAGCCTATCAGTTCAGGTATCTGGAGAAGGGTGATCTATTACATAAGGATTACTCTGCCCCCTTTACTAATCTCCAGTGCTTTTCACCTAGTTTGATGGGTGAAGATCTTTCAAAGGCTAGGTGTTTTGAGGATGGTCTCTGGTACAACATTCGATCACAGGTGAATATCTTACAGCTTACTACTATATCTTCTATAGTGAACCAGATGCTGATTACCAAGATGAATTAGAGGGAATCTAGAGAAGTGATCTATGGAAGTTCAACATTGAGATCTGGTAATTTTTCGATTGGTAGCAGGAAAATTCATCTGGAGCTTACATGAGGCGAATCTAGTACTCATGGCATATCTTCTGGTAGCCAGGTGAGGTGCTTGTAGTGTGGAAGAAGTGGGAATACTAGACCTCAGTGCCTGATGGACCCAGTATATTGATGATCTTGCAGAAAGATGGGCCACTTACAACATTTCTACAGGATGTTTCCACCAACATTTAGTGAGATAGGGTCTGCACTAAATCCATTTTCAGGAGAAGGGTCAACAGCTTCTCACCAGTTAGGGAACCGGAAGGCATCAGGCCATTCAAGCTGAGGTAGTGGTCGTGGACGTGGTAGCTAGACCACAGGATATCAGCTACAACATGGTGGGTCAGCTCAGGGTAGCTAGGTAGTATCTTATAGCCATGGTACAGGCCAGACATATGAAGTGCAATAGACCCAACATGTGCAGGATCCAAGACCTTCCACTATCAGTGGTACTATACTAGTCACCTCTATTTTATCTTCTACACTCTTTGATATAGGGGCTTCACATTGTTTCATATCTATGCATATTTTGGAGATCCTAGGGATCCTTGTTTCTACTTCTATCGACATTATGAAATTAAACACTCCATTAGGGATTAGAATAGAATGTGTACGACAGTTCATGAAGTTCCCCCTTGAATGTGGTGGGTGTCACTGTAGTTGGGATCTATATGTCTTAGAGATGAGAGGATTTGATGTCATACTTGGAATGTATTGGTTATCCTCCTTTAAATCAATTATTGATTTCTATTGTTGTAGGATGAGTTTTATGTCACCAAGAGCCAGATCATTTCTATACAAGGGAGAGTGGGATGTCCAGGCATGCTGAGATGGACCCGATCATCATGGGTTGATAGGGCTGACAACACAAATTTTCAGTTTATATCTGGATGACGCCGGAACACATCAGGTAGATTTATCTCCAGTGGTTGATCATTTCAGGGATGTTTTCCCAGAAAACTTTTTTGGGTTACCTCTGGAGAGAAAGTTGGAGTTCATGATCAATCTTTTTCAAGGGGCTACACTGGTATCCATTCTGCCTTATAGGACTACTACGATGGATTTGCAAGTGTTCAAGAGGTAGATATGGGATTTTCATGCTAAGGGTTTCATATGACCCAATACTCCTCTATGGGGTACACTAGTTCTTTTTTCGAAGAAGTAAGATGGTACCCTCGGGCTATGTGTCAACTATTAAAAACCAAAGCAGCTGACAGTTAAAAATATATATCCCTTTCCACAGATAGATGACCCATTTGACCATCTTCGAGGAGATCGAGTGTTCTCAAAAATTGACTTAAGGTTAGGATATCACCAGGTACGTTTTCTACCATCAAACATACCTCGTACTACATTTCATAGCAGGTATGGTTTGTAAGAGTATGTGGTTATGTCATTCGATCTCATGAACGCACCAACGATCTTCATGGCAGTGATGAAATGAGTCTTCCATCCTTACATGGATTCATTTGTGTTGGTTTTTGGGGATGATATCTTGGAATATTTTCCTAAGTGACATGACCATGCCAACCATATTGAGATCATTTTAAATACACTGAGAGTGCATCATTTATATGCTAAACTCTCTTAGTTCCACTTCTAGATGGATCAAATTTACTTCCTGGGTCACGTCATCTCCGAGACATGAGTATGTGTGGAACTAGAGAAGGTGAGACATGTAGTTACCTAGGGGAAACCCAAGAACATCTTTATGGTGCATCGTTTTCTAGGGATAGATAGTTACTAGAGGTGTTTCATACAAGACTTCTCACACTTAGCAGTGCCGATGATGGGGTTTAAAAAGAAGGGTTCAAAGGACGTATGGTCGGATTATTGTGAGACAAACTTTTAGGAGCTGAAAGGAATATTAAAATCAACACCAATAATGATTTTTCTAGAGATAGGATGGAGTTACACTATGTACACGGACACATTATGTATCTAGCTGGGACCAGAGCTTATGCACGGGGAACGGGTTGTTTTGTATAAGTCTTGGAAATTGAGGCTACATCAGGGGAACTACTTGATGCATGATATTGAGTTAGACATGAGTTTTCATGCCTTATACTATTGGATACAATACTTGTTTGGAGAGAATTTTGTAGTGTACACAGACCAAACAAGTCTCAAGTACATCTTTACTCAGTGTGATCTGAATTTGAGGGAGTCAAGGTGGGTTGAATACATTTAATCTTTCAACTTCATGATTTCTTACACACTTTGAAAAAGGAAATATTGTTGTTGATGCACTGATCAGGAGACTCAGATGTAGGTAGTTCATGATCCTAGTAGCGAGTTGTAGCTTATGGCGTTGTTCTCTAAGGTGCATTTGGAGGTGCATGATAGTCAGGGACATAATTTCCTTTCTTCTTTAGCTATGAATTCTACCCTCGTGGAGAGAGTGGGGATGATACAACTATCATATTCATAGTTCCAAGTCCTGTGGGAGAGTGTAGAAGGTGAGGGTCCACCTCCTAGTTGGATGGTAGGGGATGATGAGATCTTGCAGATCCATCGACGTTTTGGGTTCTAGTGGAAATACATGTGGAGTTTATGTGGGAGTTTCTTACTTCATATTGGTTAGTGAATCCTGGAGTTAGCAAGATGTATAATGACATTCACCATCAGTATTGGTGGTCAGGTATGAAGAGAGTTGTGGATGGTTTTGATATGATATCTTCCATCTGTGAGTAGGTGAAGGAAGAACATCAATGACTAGTTGGGATTTTACAGCATTTACCTATGCTGGAGTGGAAATGGGATGATTTCATGTTGTATTTCATGGAGGGATTTTAGAGTTCTCCCTGAGGTAATGATGTTGTGTGGGTGGTGGTTGGTAGAATTACGAAGGTCACTCACTTCTTTTCGATCAAGTAGACCTTCAGTGTTGATTATCTTGGAAATATGTATATTCGTGAGGTGGTATGACTTCATGGGATCCCTCATTCTATCATTTTAGATAGGTATGTCCACTTTACATCTCGTTTTTAGTAGAGTTTTCAATGGACGTTGGGTAGATATGTGCTTCTGATCACATCATACCACCCTCAGACTAATGGCCTGTCAGAGCGTACGATACAGGTGATAGAGGACAAGCTACGAGCATGAGTCCTAGACTTTGGGGGATCTTGGGAGAAGTATATTACCCTTGTTGAAGTTTACTAAAATACCTGTTTCCAGGTGACTATAGATATGGAAACTTATGCGGTATTATAAGGTAGGCCATGCCGAGCACCCCTATGCTGGCTGGATGTGGGTGAGGCAACATTACTAGGACCACATATCATGAAAGTGACTTCTAAGTAGGTACAATTAATTTAGAAACATATGGATACTACATAATCTTGTTATAAATCTAATGTCGATCACCACAGAAAACCTATAGAGTTTAAGGTTGGGGATCTATTTTTCTTGTGTGTTGCACTGAGGTTGGTACACAAGAAAATCAGGAGACTGGGTAAGCTTTCACTGAGATACGTTTGTCTGTTTGAGATTCTGGAGAGGGTCAGGATGGTTGCCTTTCAATTATAGTTAACTCATAGGTAAAGTTCTATGCATGACATATTCCACATTTCTCATTTGGGATGTTACTTTTTAGACCCATCTCACACCTTTCAGCCCGGGGAACTAGAGTTTTAGGAAGATGAATCCATTGAGGAGCATCCCATTCGAATTATGGATTGTAGAATAAAGGTTCTTTTGGATGGTCTGGTCTTTTGGTAAGGGTGTTATGACAGCACGACCAAGTGCCGGACAAGAATTTGGAAAGGGAGGCTGACGTACGATCACAGTGATCAGAGTTATTCTCAAATTTTTCTTTACCACCCTTGGAAGGGAAATTCGGGGTCGAATTGTTTTAATGGGGGAGTTTTGTAAGAACCCAATTCTTCCTTTGAGATATGTATCATTACTTTTTAGTTTTTACTTTAGTAAATGGGGGGAAATAGGTAAAGGGGTTGGCTACATGTATGTTACACAATGTGACTGGGAACTAAACGCCATGTACTTATAGGCACATGCCATGTACTTATAGGAACACTCCATGTATGTTAGGATACATGCCATATAATCCTAGTATACAGCTAAGTAAATGTCGGGTCAGAACATTTTTTGGACACAGGATGTAATATCAAGTACATGTTTGTAGGGTTCTGAAAATTTCGCCAAGGGAATAAAATACCTCCACAATCACTTTGCAGACGGAATAAAGTACTCATAAAAGTCTTGCATGGTGAATGGACTCAAATATAGTTGAAAACATCGTAAGAAACATGAAAAAGATTCAAGTTTCCAAATAAATTCTAGTTTCTAGCATACCATCACTAGTAATGGTATGCAGAATAGCTAGATCACGAACCATCAGGTACACGGAACGATCCGCGAACTGTTGGACCGCAGAGCGATGGCCAGCGAACAAGGCATACCGCGAACCATGTTACTGAAAGTCTTGTGCATGTAAAGGACATACATGTACCATTCTTCGAACTCATCAGTTCGTAGACAAAGTGAACCATCACGGTGTCGCGAACCATTATCGCAAACCAAAGCCTCTGCAAACCACAGATTGACCGAGTATTCTATAGGTCAGGATATTACTTCATTGGCTTCTACAAATGGTGTCACGTGCCCAATAGATACAATTGTACCAATTCTATATAAAAGTATCATAGTATAAGGATAAAGGATAGATGATGAAAGATTTAATTGGACTCATAGGTTGGGAGAAAGAGTTCGAATAATAATCTAGCTTCCATCTTGATTCATCGGCGAAGCCTGAATCGCGAACTGCACTCTTCACATGTATAGCTGGTCATGAACCATAAAATGGGGGAATTGAATAATAATAATAATATAACCACTAACCTAAATGGTGAAACAAAAACCACATACTTCTCATAGTTGAATTCCCCATGAACGTTAATCCCCCGGACCTTCCTTCATTATGGTGATCTACGTAGCATACCACTATGCGAACTGAACCTGATGTTGACTACTGCATTAGTACGTGGATGGAACCTCAAGTGGCATGATGGGACGTGTACCACCATGAAATGTAGTGATCTATACCCATACCCACATACCAAATTGGTATGTGAATGACCCATCTTCCCATATACCACTACGGTATGCAGATCCTCCCCCATCCTACGTAAGAATATAGTACGTGGAATGGGGTATTTTCGGGTATTATTTTCTCTAGTTCCAAACTCACCCTTCCATTACTATCCAGTCATCCATTATCCCTCGGTGAAACAGTACTATGGCATCAGGAAAAATCCTCCTCCAATGCCACCATAACCATATGATAAGACTATCGGGTGCATCAACACACCCCTTTGATTCTACAAATCCATGGTAAGAGGAGTCACGAAGGCTCTCCCCAAAATAGTTCGGGCTTCAGGAATGCATGTGGGTCTACATTCCCATGGTAACCCAAATTCCAACCTTCGAATTTCTACATGAACCTCCCCATTGTAGGGATTATGGGTGATCACTTTCTTTTCCATTCAATGAGGAATAGTGATCAGTCTAAGGGGTTATGTTTTCTCCCTCCTTTGAAAAGGATGAAACTCCTCCCCTTACCAGAACGTGTTTTGGGGCCCTCCTACTGAGGTAAGTCCCGAATACTCTGAGGTCCGGTTTCAGGACCTTCAATGTCATTTAACATTGAAGGTTTCATTTCTTGGCACCCTCGCCCATGGTTGCCCTATCCTCTTCTACCATTGGCTCTCCCTCTACCACCAATTGTAGAGGAAGCATGTGGTTGGTTGGATCTCCTGCATCCCCGTGTTTATCACACTAATCATGACTCACATGGGCTTAGGGGTTTGTGAAGATCTCAACATCCACACAATCTGAAATATGAGAACTCTTATTCTTGATCAAACCAGGATATGTAGGATGCCCACCTCAAGGCCCGAGCTCAAAAGGGTTCCAATACAAAAGGTTTAACCCAATCATGTTTCCCTCAAATGGGTAGCTTCTATGCTCAAGCCCCACATCATATGAACTATGAGATCTCTGATTCATGCTAAAACTAGGATACATAGGATGCCTATAAGAAGGCTCGAGATCAAAAGGGTGCCCATCCAAAAGGATTCATCCAAAAATGTTTCCCTTAAATGGGCAGCTTCCATGTGTAAGCCCCATGCGATCCAAACTATGATAAAACTTATTCCCGATCAAACAAGATTACATAGGATGCCTTCTAGAAGGCCTGATCTCAAAAGGGTTCTCATCCACAAAGGGTCCACCCGATCATGTTTATCAAATGGGAAGCTTTTATGCATAAGCCCTACACAATATGAACTATGAGAACTGTGATTCTTGACCAAATAAAGATATGTAGGATGCCTACCTGAAGGCATGAGCTCAAAAGGGTTCCCTCCCATAAAGGGTCCACCCAATCAGGTCTCCACAAATGGGCTGCTTCCACGTATAATCCCCACACATTCCAAACTACATGGGCTCTAATTCTTTTATTGAGGATACATAGGAAACCCATCTTTTGGGTCTGATCCTAACATCAAATCACCTTCCATCCACCCTAGATGATGATAAACTCTAGAGTGCCTTACTATATGGCTCAAGTCAGCTTCACCTCTATAGCATCAAATATATTCATGCCTACGACGATCTTGCAAAACAATGGTATCCCATGGACACACTCGTTGGGAATGAACCATGGATTCATGAACATATGAACACGACTAAAAATATATAAAAGAGCCCTGAAACAAAGAACAATCCTCCACTGGAAGGGTGTGCTGAGCCTGACCACACATCTTCTCGACCAATGGAGTCATTAAGTGTTATTGGCTGAATCATCAATCAATGAGTGCCTGCCTTTGGAAAGTGGGTCCATGAATCATGGATACCAAGGTCGTTAGGCATTCTTGGATCCATGAATAAACTTTTTGGAGACCATATGAGAAAGTTATATATAAGGAGGACCGATTACGCAAGTATTTGACCTCACACAATCGTCCATTGGGACCAAATGACTGTGACATATCCTTCACAATACGAATGGGGGGGGGATTGTCTAGACTATACAGGGTTAATCCAACATTATTTAAAGGGTAATTATTCATAATGGGTTGTAACAAAACAAATGGTGAATTTGAAGAGAACTTTTTGTTGGAACCATGGACTTCTATGCATGATTTGGATTATAGTTTGTGTTTGTTGTCAATCATCAATGGAAGTTCAATTCATGTACCAGCAAAGAGATCATACCGTTCAAGAAGACAACAGTATTGAAGGTGGCGCCATTTCCCAGTGTTTGCCAAATTTTTGGGGTCCAAAATCGGGATGTTGCTGAGCATCGTGAAAAGTGGATTTCCATGAAGATAATAATTAAATATGGAAAAGGCATGAAATTTTTGAAGATAGGATTCATGGTTTGGAAATCGCGAAGACCAGAAGAATGGAGGCAGTGAGTCTTCGCGATTACGTCAAAGCTTCGTGAACAGCAGAGTTGAAGCGCATCGTGGCGGTGAAGGTCTTTGCGAGGGAGCTTCGCGGCGAAGGCGTGAAGGAATGATGATGGTGATACTCCACGATTACGACAAGCTCCGCGAACAGAAAATTCCTGTAGTGCTTCGCGATTTTGAGAGAATTTCAGCGGGAACTTCGGAGCTTCGCGATTTGAGCTGACGTGGCGCTGACTTCGCGCAGAAGGGTCGAGGGTCCGTGGAATCTCCTATAAATAGAGGCCAGCCACCTCAAGAGAAGCAGAGAGAATTTCAGAGAAAGTCCTTTTCTCTCGGTTCGCAAAGGTCTCTCACGAAGGCAGTGTGCTTCGTGAAAGAGGAGCTTCGCGGCGGTTATTCTAGCTCTGCGAAAGTCGTGCGCCCCGCATTGGCTCAATGAGCTTCACGAAGAGGTAGGAGCTCCGCGATAGCCAAGCATTGCAAAGGCTGGAGCATCGCGAGAGTTCTTCACGATTGAGCTTCGCGAAAGGCAGGGTCTCCATGAAGGCTTGTTTGAGCTTTGCAATATTGGGAGCCTTGCGAAGTAGGGTACTTTGTGAAGGCCATTTCCAAAGGTTGTTTGCCCAGTGGACAAGGGAAAAGGGGGTATTCATCAGTGGATGTAATTTGGACTCTAACAGAGCATCAACTCAGGACTCTGATGCAAGAAAGGTCTCATGCTGAATAGGAGACAAGGACCTTCATATCTATCTATTGAAGAGACCTACACATCTATAAACTGAGTGAGACTTCACCAACGGCAGTGAGCCAGGGGGAGTCAACGGGAGTGACCCGAGGGAAGTAGTGAGATATCCCTGAACCTTTGTAAAGGTAGTGAGCCTAGGACAGAGTGACTGTGCCCGAACAGTTGTAATCTACAGCTAGTGAAGCATAGTGGATTCAGGAATGACCGAAAACCTGTCGGCATATGCTCCATGGACGTAGCCCTTAGTGGTGAACCAAGTAAAAATAGTTGTGTCATCTCTCTGCATGTGAATGTATCATTGCTGATCATATCCTTCATATAGGTTTAAGTAGTTCCTACCAACGTGGGAACAAGATCCACAACTTTAATAAGAAAAATTTGACACCCTGATTCACCCCTCCCCTCTCAGGGTGCCCCGGGGTCCTACAAGTGGTATAAGAGGGAAATGTTAATGTATGTTGGATATTCTCCAGTAATTCTATAGAGAAGAGGATTTGAGTTTCTTTCCTAAAGTCAACAATAAAGAGCAGTCTTGATAATGACGCAGTCATTTCTGAGCAGAAGTCTACATCTTGAAAAACCATGACAAATAGGCAAACGAAAGAGAAGAAGCATCTGAAGAAGTCCCTAATATCCAAAGAAGATGCAGTGTCTTGTTCTCCATGTCATTCCAATAATGAAGAAACAGCAGGCTTGGAAAGTATCAAGCAGGTGGCTCGGGATTCTTCCAGAGGAAAGGATGACACCCCTAATTCAAGCTTTCAGGAAAAACTCAAAACATATCTGCATGATATTCTTGAATAAAGGGTTGTGATTATTTGTAGCCTATTCCAATCTATGCAGGTTGAGATCACTCGATTAGAAAGGGAAGATGACAATATGGAAAAGGGGTTGGAAAGAAATGTTCTGGAAAGTATGAAGCTCACCAAACAGGTGAAAGTCTTTGAAGAAAAAGAGGAAGTCGATAATACTCTAAAATAAAGGATCCATGCACTTGAAGATGAGCTGAAGAAGAGCAATGAAGTCAAGAGTTTTTGTTTGGAAGAAACTTCCATGAAATTCAGGGAACTTTACTCTTTGTTACAAAACAAAGTTAAGATGCATGAGGATGAGGTTGAAAGATTGAAGAAGACTTGTGAAGAGAAGATTATCATGACTGAAGATCAGAAGATCATCCTCAATAATGAAAGTCAAAAATTGGAAGCCCAATTGACAAAGATTGAGAATACACATATTGAGACTTCAAAAATGAATGAAATGAGTGATGCCTGTACTCAATGTTCATTGGGGAAGTCTAAAGCTGAAATACCTCCAACATGTGATAAGAAGATTATGACAACTCTTGATTATCCACATCAAGAATCAGTTGCTGCTGGTACTCAATGATCACTGGAGGATTCTATTGTCCAAAGACCTCCAACATGTGATAAGAAGATCATGACTTAACTCATTGATCTATCACAAGCAACTGAGAAAGTGATGGTACCATCCAAACCATCTTGTACACATGTTTCTAAATACATTCCTACAATCAGTGCAGGTTGGAAGAACAGCTCTAAACAAGTATGGATGAGGGAAGGTGAGAAGAATAAACCTTCCACCATGGATAGGGTGGATGAGAAGAAAAATGAGGAAGTTGGTTCCTCAAATAGAGCACAAAATATTAAGAATAAGGCCCAACAACCTCATACAGAAGATAAAAAGAAGGCAAGGTTTGTGGGTCAATGTTGGTGCTGCAATAGATTTGGGCATTGTGCACTGGATTGTTTTTATAATCCCTTACATGGAAAAGCACAGGGAAAGCCTATGTCAAAGATAAGGAATCCAGAGAAGAAGAAGGAACATCTGTAGGTCCAGAAGCATCTGTTTACAGCAAACAGATTTGGAATGCTTGACATCATCTGTGATGTATGCAGCGGCAGTGGTCACAAGAATAGTGCATGCCTATGTCAACAGATATCCAGAGCAGATAAGAACAGAAGACCACACAAGCCAGCTAAGAAGGAAGAATATTCCTTGGGAAGAAATCATAAGAATATGGTGAACACACATTTCCCCAAGAAGATCTCAAGTAGGGAAGCTGGGAAGACCCAGGATTTGAGATCCATGAAATTTAAGGGTCATACATCTAAAAGAAACACTGAGTGGGATGAAACTCAGATGAACCCATGTGGAAGACCCAAACCAACTGCAACAGTTCCAAATGACATATTGGTCATCTGGGCAGAAGATTTGAAAATAATGAGGAAACTTGAAGATGAAAAGGCCAAGGCTGGTGACAAAGGAAAAGGCAAACTTTCACATGATGAAGACACAGTGCATGAGAGATTTCAAACAAAGAGAAACACACGTGTCAAAGAAGTGTTGTGTGAGAGATGCAAGAAATATGGTCACATTGCAAAAGGTTGCCTATCCTTAATACCAGAGCAAGAAGAAGTCCTTAAGAGGAGTAAGAATGTATCATTCATGATGGATGTTAAGCAGAAAAATTCTTCACACAAAGCATAATAGAATGTGAACAGAGCCATGCCACACCAACAGATGTCAGAACATATGTTCAAATGTGCAGGCATGAAGACTGGAGTGAAAAGAGGAACTTGGTTGAGAAAAGAACCTCAACCATGCAGGTCTTGTTGAAGAAGCAAGGAGGAACCAACTTATTCCAATAATCATTTGTGTATTGTATTTGTGCTAATAATGCAGGGAATTGAAGGTGAAGCATGCTCTCAGGGGGAGAACCTGAGAAGTAGTGAATGCTGTCAACTCATGATAGCCAATATAAAGAAGTTTCCATCCTTAGTAGATTCTTCAATTGATATTCAAAGACAATGCTGATGAAGGAATTTTTCTTGGGTATCCAATGAACATCAAAGCTTACAAGTGTTTCAATAAATTTTTGGGGAGGATTGTGGAAAGCAATGATGTTAAGATCATTGAAGAAAAAACTCCAAATGCTTCAAATAGTACCTATGCTGATGAGATAGAATATGAGAATGAATGTGAACATGGAATAAATACAAATACAGAAATAGAGGAAGTTGTACAAAACACTCAGGGGTCACATCATGATGTTGACTCAGACGAAGAATCTGAAGTGGAAATCTTGGATGGTGAGAATGCGACAGAACCTCGTAAGAAAAATCGAAGAGCAGAAATTGATCCATCTAACATAATTGGAGACAGGAATACACCTACACAGACAAGGAGGATGAGGAATAACACACCATCTGCATTTTTGTTAGTTCTGGAGCCATCCTCACTTGAAGAAGCTGCAAAGGATGAATCATGGGTGAAAGCCATGAATGAAGAGTTAGATCAGATTGACAAGAATCAGACATGGGATCTTGTCCAGAGACCAAAAGGTCACAATGTTGTTGGAACAAAATGGATATTCAAGAACAAGTTTGATAACCATGGAAGTGTTATCGGAAACAAGGCTCGACTTGTATGTAAAGGGTATTCTCAGATAGAAGGTGTTGATGTTGAAGAGACCTTTGCTCCAGTGGCTAGACTGGAGTCAATCAGGTTGTTTCTTGCCATGGCCCTCCAAAGAGGATATAAAGTATATTAAATGGATGTCAAGACAACATTCTTAAATGGTGTACTCGAAGAAGAAGTCTAAATTGAACAACCTATGGGTTTTCTTCTTGGTACTGATGAATCAAAGGTCTGCAAGCTAAAGAAAGCAGTTTATGGCCTGAAACAGGCTCCACGGGTGTGGTACTGCAGACTGGATTCTTACCTCAAGAAGCCGGAATTCAAAAGAGATGGAGTAAATCACAATCTCTATGTGAAGAATTCTTCGAAAGATCAGTTCATGGTTCTAGTTTACGTCGATGACATTATATTTGGTGGCAGCAGGCAGAAATAAGTGGATGAATTTTCCAATCATATGAAATTAGAATTTGAAATGTCAATGATTGGGGAGCTCACATATTTCTTGGGACTTCAAGTGACTCAAAGGAAAGACTTCACTTTTATCTCTCAGGAAAAGTATGCCAGAGAGCTTCTGAAGAAGTTTAATATGAAAGACTCCAAACCAATGTCAACTCTGATTACAGTTGGAACCAAACTTGGAAAGCATGGGGAAGGGACATCTGTAGATCCCACCATGTACAAAAGAATCATTGGGAGCCTATTGTACCTGACAGCGACACGGCCAGATATTGTCTTTGCCACATGTCTTGTAGCCCGCTTTCAGAGTAGTCCAAAGGAGGAACATATGGCAGCAGTTAAAAGAATCATGTGGTACATTCAAGGTACACACAACATTGGATTACATTTTCCTGCAGGTAGGGACAGTGAATTATCAGCGTTTTATGATGCTGACTGGGCTGGTGATATAGTAGACAGAAAGTCCACCAGTGGTGGAGATTTCTATATTGGGCAGAAATGTGTTGGCCGGTTGAGTAAGAAACAAGAAAGTACTTCTCTTAGTACTGCTGAAGCTGAGTATATCTCCACCACAAAGGCATGCACTCAACTGCTATGAATGAAGCAACAATTAACTGATATTGGCGATGAGGTGAAGAAACCAATGGTGATTTACTGTGACAATAAGAGTGCAATTGATCTTACGAAGAATCCTGTTCATCATTCTCGTACAAAACACATTGAAATCAGGTATCACTTTATCAAAGAGAAAGTTGAGCAAAGCATGATTAGAATGGATCATGTGGGAACCGATGAGCAAGTGGATGATATCCTAACAAAGCCACTGTCAGCGGCTGTGTTTGAGAAGCATCAGTTGAACCTCGGTGTTCGGCCACCTCCCAGTGCATAAGGAGGTTACGGAATTCCCCTCTCCCCATTTGTTTTAACTGTTTTAATCTGTTTATGGATGTAATGCATGTTTATGGGGGAGATACTATGTAGGGGGAGTATGGTTTGAGTTGAACGTGAAAAAAATTAAATTACTGGTCTTTGGATTTATTGTCAATGGGGGAGAAAGGAGAATGGAATAAATTCAGGAAACTTCTGTGATGATAAGAATGAGAAGGAAAACAGTGGAATCCAATTCAATCCTCCTCTCTTGTTTTCTACACCGAGCATTGCTCACGTAGACTTAGAGTGTTGGCTGAGTTGATTCCTGCATTTTAGATGAAGATCTATTGAATTTATTTTCTGATTGCCAACAAACCCAAAGGGGGAGATTGTTGGAACCATGGTCTTCTATGCATGATTTGGAGTATGGTTTGTGTTTTTTTTCAATCATCAATGGAAGTTCGGATCGTGTACCAGCAAAGAGATCATACCGTTCAAGCAGACAACAATATTGAAGGTGGATTCATTTCCCAGTGTTTGCCAAATTTTTGGGGTCCAAAATCTGGAAGTTGATGAGCATCGCAAAAAGTGTATTTCCATGAAGATAATAATTAAATATGGAAAAGGAATTAATTTCACGAAATAGGATGCATGGTTTGGAAATCGCAAAGACCAGAAGAATGAAGGCGGTGAGTCTTCGCGATTACGTCAAAACTTCGCGAACGACAGAGTTGAAGCGCATCGCGGCGGTGAAGGGCTTTGCGAGGGAGCTTCACGGCGAAGGCGTGAAGGAAAGATGACGGTGATACTCCGCGATTACGACGATCTCCGTGAACGGAAAATTTCCGTAGTGCTTCATGATTTTGAGAGAATTTTGGCGGGAACTTCGGAGCTTCGCGATTTGAGCTGAAGTGGTGCTGACTTCGCGCGGAAGGGTCGAGGGTCGATGGAATCTCCTATAAATAGAAGCCGACCCCCTCAAGAGAAGCAGAGAGAATTTTAGAGAAAGTCCTTTTCTCTCAGTTCGCAAAGGGCTCTCGTGAAGGCAGTGTGCTTCGCGAAAGAGGAGCTTCGCAGCGGCTATTCTAGCTCCGCAAAAGTCGTGCGCCCCGTGTTGGATCAGTGAGCTTCGCGAAGAGGTAGGAGCTCCACGATAGATAATCATTGCAAGTCTGGAGCATTGCGAGAGTGCTTCGCGATTTAGCTTCACGAAAGGCAGGGGCTCCGCGAAGGCTTGTTTGAGCTTTGCAATATTGGGAGCCTTGTGAAGTAGGGTACTTTTTGAAGGCCATTTCTAAAGGTTGTTTTCCCAGTGGACAAGGGAAAAGGGGGTATTCATCAGTGGATGGAATTTGGACTCTAACAGAGCATCAACTCGGGACTCTGATGCAAGCAAGGTCTCATGCTGAATAGGAGACAAGGACCATCATGTCTATCTATTGAAGAGACCTTCACGTCTATAAACTGAGTGAGACTTCACCAACAGTAGTGAGCCAGGGGGAGTCAATGGGAGTGACCCGAGGGAAGAAATGAGTTATCCCTGAACCTTTGTAAAGGTAGTGAGCCTGGGACAGAGTGACTGTGCTCGAACAATTGTAATCTATAGCTAGTGAAGCATAGTGGATTCAGGTACGACCGACAACCTGTCAGCATATGCTCCTTGGACATAGCTCTTAGTGGTGAACCAAGTAAAAATAGTTGTGTCATCTCTCTGCATGTGAATGTATCATTGCTGATCATATCCTTCATATAGGTTTAAGTAGTTCCTACCAACGTGGGAACAAGATCCACAACTTTAAGAAGAAAAATTTGACACCCTGATTCACCCCTCCCCTCTTAGGGTGCCCCGGGGTCCTACACTTGTCCTTATAAAAAAGTGATGGGTGATAATCCTTGTCAGACCATTTTCGCACCACCCAAAGTGCACCACCTCAGAGGAGGAATAAAAATGGTGAACCCGATGGGAATCCTTAACCAATGTGGCGGTTCTACCCCAATGATAAAAGAAAAAAGTTCATTACATGTTGGACCATTTTTTCTCCCTCATATGAACAAAGCGCGCCACCTAGGAGGAGGAAAAAAATGGTGAAATTGACGTGAATCCTTAATCAAGGTGGCGGTCTTACCCCACTCAAGCCCCTTCAGCCCACAACAAAAAAAACACGGATAGGGGAAGGGGGCCAAGATGAATCTCCAAATATGAATATGTTTGAAAGAACTCTACTTTGAGAATGTTTTGTGGTCTGTATGTCATATATTTCTGTAGTAGATTCCCGCATAGAAAACTTCGATCTAAATGAAATCCTGACGACAAATTTAGACACACACATCAGTGATCCCGCAGGCGGCCGGTTCCCCAACTATGAGCAGGACCCCCTTGCATACCTAGCATCTTCAACGCTGGGTTTTCAATGAATTGATCAAAGAGTACCACCAAAATGGTACTCTCCTTACACTGGAGGCTACAAGAAAAGCCCTCTATTGTGAAAAGGTCTTCCAGCCACCTCCTCAACTGAGGCCAACACCCCAGGATAAGGTGTCCCTGGTGGTCGTATCAAATCATTTCATGAGCCTGTCCCCAAAACGTGATAATGAGTAACTCCCTTATCATATGGAGGAAGATGAATTTTATGCTGAAAACTTCATCTCAACCGCATAGGGGTCTTACTAAGGGGCCCCTGATGCCATTGACACCAGACAACCAGGACTCCTCCTGCCGAATAGGACCTTATTCCGAGAGAACCTGCTAAAGTCCAGGAGACCCGAGCCCCTCAGGCTACCCACCAATGGTGGAAAATATATAATCAGAAACATGCTATCACCATTATTTATGAGGAGAAACTCTTCCATACTAACGCGGTGGCATTCAATGGGAAGACGTGAAAATATTCCCCCTCCACGCAAGCCCACCATAGAAATAGGGTGGCACAATACGAGCACATGCATATTTCTTCTAGGGCTCATCATTCCTACCATGAAGACAAAGTGGCAAGCTACACGCAGACACAAATACCTACTGATGCATTCCAAACCCTCCAACCAAATAGGGAGACAAGAAAATATGAGCATAATCAAATTCAAGTGGATGCATACGAAGCCTATGAGGCAAATATAGAATCAAGTGGTCAGATGAAAATCCCCACTCATGAATATGAATTACATCAGTCAAATATGGCGGCAACCAGAGAAGAAAACGGGCAGTAGACTCATTCCTCTGCCCCGGCATAAGAGGACTTCCAGTATCTACTGGAAACTTATGGAGGACCAGAGCATGTACAAACTCATGCTCTGACATTAGATAAGCCTTCATTCCCGTTCCATCCAAATATGTATCTCATCATATCCAAGAAATTATGGAATATCAGACATCAATTCCATACTATATCCTCCAAACATGCCAAGTAATCATTACATTAGCGGAAAAGGCGATAAATCGGGCCCACAACTTGGTTTCCTCGAACCGAATGACTCACTCTCCAAATGAGTTAGTCACTTCGGGGTAGTTATGCATCCCTTCTCTAGTCTAGGAGGTTCGACGACAATATCCCGCAATACATGGAAAACCGGATTAGGAACCAATACCCATTCCAACTGGGGGATGTCGGTCCAACGTGTCGGTCACTCCAGGGCACACATATATCCCTACCAAAACTCAAGATGCTAGTCAGCATATCCTGATGACATCACAGGACCCAACAAGATAAAGAACCATATATGAAGGCCATTACCAATAGCAGATGGCCCCAATCACACACAATAGAGTCCCAAATATGAGAGGTTCCAAAGGCAACCAGAAAATGAATAGCACATACATGATCATGCTTTACTGGAAGCTGGGGTTCTTGACGACCTCAAAAATATATTAATAAAGGCTCCAGACCCTACCATTCCACTACCAAATTATGGAAGTGGTAGTAGCCATTGCGAATTCAATCCCTACAATGTTTGTACTGGCACCATTGAAGGTCCTCCACAGAGTACCCACAGGGGACTCACTCTATGGGCTAGGAATGATCGATCATAAGACCATATCTCCTAATGCACGTCGGGGTAGGCCTCCCATTGATCTGAATATCAGACACCAAGAAGGCCCTCCCCTTACTGTCATCTTCCCTAATAGTCCTCCTTAGGGTATATGTTGGAGATATGCTACTCCATGTAGTCGGACGCAGTATGATGGCAGGGATTCCAAGTGGCTTTAGATTTCAACTTGGTCTTGGTTCAACCCCTCCAGTGGCGCCAAACCTAGCTCCTACAGTGGATAGCACATGTGGTCTCTTCTGAGCACAAGGAAATCTCTATAGTGATAGGGTTAAGGTTCCTTGATTTCTGAGTTTTAGAACTGAACTTTTTAGTTTAATTTTGAAAGTGTGGTCTAGTTCTGTTTTTGTGCCGGAGTCAAGACTAGGAGGTATGGAATTGGATGTATTTGTGAAGCAGGGGAAGAAGGAAAGCCGATGGTGAGAAGCAGTGACGGTGATTAGATGAAACTGATGCATCAGTTAGTGAAAGGCTGGAAGGGATGGGTGAGTTATTGACATGGGTGTGAAGTTGGAGGAAACTATCAGTAGCAGGGAAAGAGATGAACTATCGGTAACACCTACAAAAATAACTATCGGTAGCAGGGTGTAACCGATGCTGAGAAAAAAAAGTCACCGACAGGGTACGTCGCTGGCACCAATGAAAAGGTGAGAAACATAGGGGAAGAGATGACTGGTTGTGGAGGGTTTTGCAACTGATGTTGTGAAATGGGGATGCGTCTGAGTGCGTGAGTACCAGTGAGGTTGGAAGGGAGAAAAAAGGGTTATCAATGAGGTGCCGAAAAATGGGGTATCAGTGAGGTTAATGCGGTACAGCAAGGGGTCACCGTTAGTGGATAAAAAGAATCAAACCGTTACGTACAATGACCTTTTAAAAAAACACACACAAATTAAACATAGAATTAAAAATTAAATAAATTAAATAAAGAGACTTAAAATAATTAATTAAAATAATGCTAAATACCATTAATTAAAAACATGATATTTATTAACCTTTAAAACATTAAATTTATTAACTAACAACACTTAAATTATAAACTAAATACTTTTTAAACTAAATTAATAATAAATTAAAAATAAAAATAACTAAACATGCAAATTACAAAGTAGCAGTGAGTGACATTGAAAAGCAACGGTGACTCATATAAGTCACCGCTAATCCTCGTCTACCTCACCGGTAGACTAAAATAAAATAAAAATGAATTAATAACCAATATACATACATAAAATAATATAATTAATGTCTAAAAACTCTTAATTAATTAATTAAATTACTATTTGAACTAATAAAATTAAAAGAGAACCATTAAATTTAATTAAAAACACATATTGTTAACATAAATGACTAGCAGAAAGGCTAAACACATTAATTAAAATTGATAACCTATTCTAATGAATCCAAAATAAATTAAATTAAATTAAATATTAAGATAAAGACTGACTTAATAAAATTACACGGATTAAATAATTGTTTAAAATAAAAATTGTCTTATTAAAAAGACAAGCAGATTTAACTTAACCAACCTTAATACTCACCGGTATTTATAATATTAAAGGTTCACCGATAGTTAAAATTAAAGGCTACCATTATACTTAAATTAGATCTATCGGTAGGAAAGAATAGCGGTGACAAAGGTTACCGGTATAAACAAGGTCACTGTTACATCTCAAAATAGACTACCAGTAAGCAAAAAGAAAGAAGGTCATCGTTAGACAGTACCGGTAACCTGGCTACCGGTAGAGCAAATGTAACCCTGTTATCGTTAGCTTAGCTACCGGTAGTCTGGAAACCGGTAACTAAGTTACCGAATGAGTAAACTTTTAAAATTAAAATTAAATTATTTAGAAAACTCAGTAATTATTAATAATAAACAGATAATGATTAAGTAGAAAAATTGAAAATTAGTTATATCAAAAACAAATAAATAATAAATTATTTATTTAAGGGTCCATAATTACATAAATTTCTATAAAAATGAATATTTGAAAATTTTAATTATAAAAATAAAAAAGTGCATTTATTAGATAAAAAGTGTAAAAATAATTTATTAAATCATTAAAAATTAATAAAAAGGATGTGTCAAACTGTGTAAAAATAAGACCACATCACTCTCCCTGCAATGACAGTTGCTGTGAATTTCCTCCCCATAGAAACATCATGAAATGAGAAGGTCCTTCCCTCATTGCAGTACATCATGAAGGCCCTCCCTAAGATGTGCACTGTAGAAATTCTTCCTAAAGTCAGGTATCAAGTCATGATGGCAATCTTCTCCATGATGACAGTCATTGCGAAGTCCCTCCTCGCAATGACAGTTGTTGTGAAGGTCGTCCCCTCAGTGACATCAAACATCAATAAGATCCTCCCCTTGTTATAGCCTGCCCTGAAGGTCCTCCCCAGGGCATACGCCACAAAGACATTTCCCATAGTGGGGTGTCTTGTTGCAATAGTAGCCCTCGCCTTTGCAGCACCAATTGAGAAGGTCCTCCCTATACTAAAAATTCATACTAGCCAAAGGTCCTCCCCTTTTTGGAACAAATTCAAGAAAGACCTCCTATGTTAAGGCACTCAGAAAGGAGTCAGACACATCAGGCACTACTCCTAAAATGAGTGATATTCTTTCTCTACTAGAGGAAGTCCCAAGGCTACACTCATCTTCCAAGCTACCCCCACAGAATCATCAAATCAATAAGGCTCCCACCAGCCCAATCGCTTGGAATGAAATTATTAAGAAGCAATAGAGCAAGGAATATCAAGTATAGGAGCCTCCATAAGAAAAACAACAAGATATGTTTCTTTTTATAAAACAACCAGCTAAGGATAATATACCAGGGAAGTATTGGCCTACGACCATTTCTCATTTCAAAATACCAGGAGAGTTTTCTGGGGAATGCATGCATGACATTCACCTCAATATATGATAGAATATTCACCAGCTGAAAGAAAAATTCTTACCCTATGAAGGGTACACAAACTATGTTAGAACGATAGGGGAGCTTCGTTGTCTAATCAACCTGGAATCCCTCCTGTCCGCAAGGCAGCCCCAATCAGAAAGGTGAAATAAAAATATCGAATTGGCCTACCTCCATGAACTACATAAGTTGTGTCACCTCATTGGAAACGCCCCAGTTGGAGTTCAAATTCAGGGTTGGGGAGAACATGGATCCCTACACTTCACCCCTCGTCCTATCTAGCAGGCCCCATTGGAAATGATATCTTAAAATATCATCTCCCTAAGGAAGAAATAAAGTGAAACCCTTGATCCGGAATGATGGGATACTCAAGAAAACTATCCTGGAGTAAGTCTGAAAAGCATCAGGACTGAAGAGATCAAGCCATCAAAAATCTTCTAAGTCAGGCAACAGAAAACATCCAGTTAGATTTATACCTATGGGAATCCAACCAGCAAGAAATGATCACATATTGAAAATACCATAGAATCTGTGTAGGACCAATTCCATACTTGGCTCACACCCATGCTGGATTACATGAAATTGAAGAGGTTTCAATAGCGACAATACGGGAAAAACCCTTGCCCATAAGGCTAGGGTAATTTTAAAATAAAAATGCCCCCACAAGACCAAAACCCCCCGGTCATAGTGAATCAATAGAAGAACGGGAACAACCCCATCCTATAGGGATAGGGGATTTTTTTACCTCAAATCTCTACACAAAAAACGTCTGTATTCCATTGTTTAGGAAGAACGATAGACATAGGAGCCACCCGTTCCACCCCTTCTCATGGTTCACACCCTCTGAGACAAAGGCGCGTTTTGAGGTCATATTAGGGCTCCCTTCTGGTCAATCTTCACCAAGAAACCCAATGAATACCATAGAATGGAAGGAGGAAGTCCAATAAAGGGCGTAGAAATCCTTCCTACCATTCGGCATCAGGTCCACCACCCCTAATGCTGTATGCCTTTTTGAACATGGTAAACATCAACCCCACAAATCTCACAGTAAATGATGTGGAGGGAGAGGATTCAAAGGAAGATGGTTCCCTCCCATAGGCGTCCCACATCGAACCTGATGTTGTACATACCCAAAACTAGAGAGTGGTCCTATATCTGGGCGCCCCTTGTCTAATCCAACATTATATGTCGCAAAAACCCTCAACAAGGAGAATAATAAATCCAAGGTCATCTATGACCCACCTTCTCCTCCCCCTAGAAATGCGCCCATCACTCTTGAGGAAAGGTTCTCCAAGTAGGGGGAAGAAATGAAAGATCTCAGGCAATTTAATGTTGAGCTGTGTCGAGGGAGATACCTTTCCGGATGTGTTTCCCTTGCAGAATTTCAGCAGGTGCTCCCATAAGAGATTCCCTATCCATATGCACTTATCCTTCAAAATGAAGAAAATCTCAGAGAACCATTTATCATGGCCCCATAAGTACACCAATTCTTCCCCTATAGAAAGGAAACCATAATATATTCATGAAAACCAACAAATGATACCCTTGGCTGTGTATCCACCCCAAATTCTAGTAGCACCGACACACCCAGTTTTGGCCACTGCCACACCAACTCTAGATCAAACCCGGAAAGATATGCATCAAGGTCTCTTGAATACTACCAAGCAATTAACAGCTCGACTAGAATCCATGGAGGGGTGATGCGCTCTGATACATCTATAGAAAAACCCTACCCTGATTTGGTAAGCAATGTTATGCTACCGCCAAACTTTGGAAACCCCGTATTCCTAGTATTAAATGGCTCGAGGGACCCTAAATAGAATTTAATGCACTACGCCTCTTACTGTGACCCCATGATGGGAACTCCAAAGTAGCAAGAAGCATTAAAAATCAGGTGCTTCGTACGAACCCTGCAGGGTTTGACCTTCGTATGGTACGCGATCCTGTCAACCAATTCAAATACAGGCTGGGAGGATCTCTAGTGATAGGTTTTCTTCAAGTTCAGTTCAACATTTCCTAAGACAATGGTAAGAGATCTCATAAACTGAAAATAGTGAGAGAAGGAAAGAGTCTCGGGCTTCATTTCCAGATGGAAAGGCCTAACATAGTCCTTGAACAAACCGCTCCCCCAGGATGAGATGCTCTCCATGTGCATCGATAACCTTTAGGTTGAATTGAGAACACCGCTCATCCCGATGAAGTACACGAGTGGGTTTAGAGACTTCTCTTCCATTTCCCAAAGGATAGAAGACTCCTTAAAAGGGACCAATATTATGTCCCGAGTGGACCCATCATCCCTAGGTAAAAGAGCGGGAAAAGCTGAAGCGGATTTTGTCATGCTTAAGCCACCCCGACACCAACTCCAGTTCTGAGGCCCCTGACAAATAGTACGAAACCCCATGTATTCCAAAAACCACCCCCACCTCGGAAGTATGAGTGATGAGGTGCTAAAGGAAAATAGTTTGAATAACGATGAAATAAACTTTTACTCATTCTGAGATGACCAGGTCCGCAACTATTTCATAGCCTCCATGAATTGCAATTTTCTTCGGCTACCAGAGTGAAAGTGAGCTGATGAAGTGGGTCTCAAGGACCTCCCAAATTATTGTCCTTCTCACCAAATACCAGGACACACCATCTAGGAATTATTTTTTTTCAAGGATATCCTATAGAAGATGATGGATTTCAGGCATGTTATGTTGGACCCGCTTCCAGAACAAGTGGCATATAATTCCACCTCATACTCAAGAGAGGAAGAAGAATGGAAAAAAATATCTAGTAATAAGAAGAAAAGGTTTTACAATTGGATGACCTGTAGGACTATCAATCGAGTCCATGGAATCCTCTAGGCGTAGTTGAAACTACCAACTGTGCCCCCAAAAGTTCCCAATGCAACATTTCTATCCTCCTCATCCCCGCGGTCTCCTAAAGAATAGAATGGAATAAAGAAAGAGTAGTAAGATGATATGAAATCAAATCTGAATTAAGTGTTGAGGATTTTGGACTTTATGATAATAGTATTGTCACAATGGGCACCGCCCCACCAAACGACACAATCAGAACTGCCCCACCAAATGGTACAATGGGCACCGCCCCACCAAATAGTACAATGGGTGCTGCCTCACCAAATAGTACAACGAGTGCCACCCTACCAAATGACACCATCAGAAGAATATATTCAGACATTAACAGTGTCGGATTAAGAACTAATATTCAACTCCAGTAATGTCATGCACTTGACCCCTTCTCGAATAGAGGCTATGGCCACAAACCAGAATTCCCAGCACCCAAACAGAGTGCCAAATGAAGAGACCATAGAGGATAGAGGTTTCCTGGAAGCCATGATTGTGGCATGAGTCAAATTCCTGTCCACACCATAAATCAAACTGTAAACCTCAGAGAAACTTTTGGAAGGATCCTCCGACAGATGCAACAAGAACCAGAATGCTCCTCTTCCCCTATCGGAAGAAATCCAAACCTAGTTATATTGGAAAATCCATTAGGTGAAGAACAAATAAAAAATCTCCCAAGACATATGGGTGGACCAGTTCAACCAAACATGGAAAGTAATGTAGCACCACCAGCCTCGGTCACAGAGGCCGAACCGTTTACTTCCAAATCCCAAACCCCTAAAGTGTCTGTGAAAGAGAAACCCCAAGCCCGGAAGCACCGACCTTTTGAGAAAAAATATGATATTGTAAATCACATAGATTCAGTACCAGCAAATATGTCAATCCTGGAGGCATTGATTCTATCCACGGATCTTAGGGATGAACTCATCGAATCCTTACTAACTCCCTAGGAGTTTGAGTATGAAGTAGTAGTAGTCGAAGTCTATCAGATGAAGGCCAATCCTAAATATTGTCATGTCGTCATCTCCTTCATAGATAGGCATGAATATGATATCATGCAAGGGAACATAAAACCCTTTTCCATGTCCATAAAGATAAATAGAATTGATGTTTAACAGATCATCATCGATAATGGCTCTGGAGTAAATATTCTCTCACTGTGAACACTTCGTCGACTGGGCTGTGATGAAGTCTTCTAGACACCTTACACTACAACTCTGCTCAGATATGACAAAATCAAGTAGAAACTATTGAGACGAATCAAGATTAAAACTCGGATCAGAGACATCATGTTGGATTATGAGTTCCTGGTTGTGTGGAAAAGCACGAACTTCAACGTCCTATTAGGGAGTCCATAGCTGCATCAGCACACTGCAATTTCGTCCTCATACCATTAGTGCATCAAATATTTCACTAATGGAAAAAATGGGACATTTCACATTGATAAATCTACATTTGAGTCCTATTAGTCATTTTATATTGATGTAGGGTTCTATGAATCGGAATAAAAAACATCTTTTGGATGATGACATTAATTGGATTACTGCCGTGAATGAATTGGAAATGGCTCCCACCGACCCCCTCCATTCGCTTGGAAAAGAGTATGTTTTACCCATCAACCATGTATAATGCATAAGTGAAATTACAGATATATATTCAATCATATTTATGATCTCTGTTACGACTACCAAGTCTAAAGACATGAAAAAGAGGGATGACTCCCATGATGTCAGGAAAATCCCTATAAAAGATGCTCTCGGCCTATCCTCAGGACCTCAAAATACCTCTACCTTAATCACTAAGGAAAAAAATACAATCTCTATCCTAAAATTGGAGAGTTCATCTCAAAAATACTCTCTCCATCATAATAGGAAGAAGATAAAGATAACGATGAAAAAGTAGAAGAGGAAGAAGACCTCAAAGATTCCCCTCCGGCATTCGAAGAAGTTGTCTCCACCACAATTGATGAAGATAAAGAGATAAATATAGGCACTAAAGATGACCCGTGGCCCACTCTGATTATTATGGCCATGCCATTCAAGAAGTAGGAGGCATAAAACTCTTTCCTAAAGAAGAATTGAGATGTGTTTTCCTTGAATTAAACAAAAATGTCAGGCCTCAATCTTGAACTCACCACTCATCACCTCGGCTTACCAGAAGATCACTAGGGCTATAAGAAGGTAGCCATAAGGACCCACCCAATGCATGCAGCCAAAATAGAGGCTGATGTTAACAAGATGATCATAGACAACTTCATACAAGAGGTCCAATATCAGATCTTGATTGAAAACATAGTTCCTATCAAAAAGAAGAATCGATAGATTATAATCTGCATTGAATTTAGGGACCTTAATTGGTATTTCCCAAAAGATGATTTCCTGGTCCCGATTACAGATTTTTTATCGATGAAATAGTAGGATATGAGGTGCTCTCTTTCATGGATGACTATTCTAGATGCAATCAAATCTAGATGGCTCGAGGAGATGAAGAAGCTACTACTTTTAGGGCCCCACATAGAGTGTTCTGTGATAAAGTGATTCCATTTGGTATAAATAATGATGAAACCACATATAAATGCACCATGCATTGTATCTTTAATCACTTCTTGGGAATGTGTGTCAAGTGTTATGTTTACAACCTGGTTGTTAAATAACAACAGTGCTCAAACCACCTGCCAATCATGAAACTATCTTCAACAAGTAGTGACAACACAGTTTAAAGATGAATAAAGTATTTTGCGTTGTTGGAATTACATTGGGAAAATTACTCAAATTCATCATATGTCATCGCAGCATCGAAGTCAACCCCGAGAAGAAGAAATCCATCCTTGGCATGTCCCCACACCACAACCTCACTGATCTGAGAGGTCTCCAGATTCACCTCTCTTACATTTGACACTTAATACCCAACTTGGCAGGTAAATTCTTACCTTTCCCCAGGCTAATAAAGAAAGGAGTTATGTATGAGTGGGATAAAGGTTAAAAATAATCGTTCAACAATCTCAAAATATATATCATAAGAACACAATTATTGATGCCACAAGTTGATGGGAGATATCTTATTTTGTACATAACTGCCCTAGAATGGTCATTAGGCACCTTACTAGCATATAAGAATAATGCCGACCACAAGAACAGCTTCTACTACCTCATCCAATAAATGATCGATTCCAAACTCAGTATTCAAAAATTAAAAGAACTACCTATCCCTAATCTTCACAGTTCCAAAACTTGGGCATTACCTATAGCAGCATGAGGTCCAATAGGTTTCCCAATTCAATCTTCTCAAATATATCATCAATTTTCCCATTCTAATTGGGTGCCTATCACCATGGTCGGTCATTCTACAACTGTTTGACATACGGTACGTATCCCAGAAAATACATCAAAGGCCAATCGTTAGCAGACTTCCTGGCTGAGCACCACTCGGAAGAAACAACACTGTTGGATGCCGAACATTTGGATGAAGTAGTGTTTTCCATCCGGGAGGACTCCCAAACATGGGAAATGTAATTCAATGGTGCTTCCAGAAGCTCGACATGGAAAATGATGGAGGTTCCAAAGCTCAAAAATGTGGGGATGGGAATTATACTTGTATCCCCCCAAAAGTCCATCTGGCCTTACTCTTTCCTAAATTCTGAATGATGTACAAATAATGATGCAGAATATCTGGCCCTCATTGTAGGCCTAGAACAGGCACTTCATGTGCAATCCAAACACCAAAAAATAGAGGGTGATTCATATCTAGTCATCAAATAGGTCAACAATGACCACACCATCATGAAAGAGGTATTGTTCCCCTTGATGAACCATGTCTGAGAATCGATGAATGAATTCCCATCAGAACCAACATTGACCTATGTCCCCCAATCACTAAATGCTCAAGCCGATGCTTTAGAAAATGCAGCCACAACCTTGGCTGATTCAAACTGGGATGAAACAGTCATTAGCATTAGCCACCATCGAATGCTCTTTCCATTCATTCAGAGAAATACAGAATAAATAGATGAAATTAGTTATGTTCCTGAGCCTTATGGACACACCACCTACTAGATGAATCCCAATGCAAATTACCTTCGAAATAAGGAACTCCCACCAGATATGGATGGAAGGGAATAGGTCTGAAGACGGGCCGTCAACTTTGTCTTACACAATGGGGTAAACCAAGAAAAGGTTCTCTACAAATGAGGCATTGATGAATTCCTTTTCAGGTGTATTGATGGAGAAGAAACTACTGCCTTCATTAAAGAAGTGCATGCCAGAGCTTGTGGACCGCACCAATCAGAAACCAAGCTCTCTCACCAAATCCAAAGGCTTGGGTATTACTAGCCCACTATTGTACAAGATTATGCCATATTCACCAAGAACTTCCATTTCTACCAAGTTCATGGTAATTTCATACACTGACCCCCAGAGTTACTTCATACATCTAAGTACTTCTGGCCATTCTCTACCTAAAGGATTAATGTTGTGGGACCATATCCTCCCACTATAGCTAGAAAATTCAAGTTCATACTCGCAACGACCAACTTATTTTCCAAATGGGCCAAAGTCATGACCCATGATAAAGTTAGGGTGAAAAATATTGTCAGCTTTGTGAAGGCCAACATCATTACCAGATTTGGTGTCCCTTATACAATATTAACGGAAACGACACCAACTTCTACTCTACGGAGTTGGAAGATTTATACCATGAATATGGAATTAAAGAAAACCATTTATTCCACTACCACGTGAAGACCAATGGGAAAATAAGGGCTTTCAATAAGAACTTTTAAAACATACTCTAAATGATTTTTGATCAGGATAATAAATTGTGGCGAGACAAGCTACTTCATGCTTTGTGGGATTACCAGACCAGAACCCGCACTGCCACCCTGGCAACCCCATACTCACTAGTATGTAGGGAAGAGGCAGTTTGCCTATCAAATTTCATGTTCTATCACTTCATGTGACCATTTTTGATCAAATGTCCATGGAAGAGCAATCCCAGAGATGTTTTGATGAGTTGAATAAGCTAGAAAAAAGGTTTTACACTCTACAACATTTGGAAATCTACCAAAACCAGATTTTATGAGCCTTAAACAAAAAGGTTCTCCTTCAATCTTTACTCGAAGGAGAAATGGTGTTAGTCCTCAGAACCCCGATGATACTCAGGAAGAAGCCACCAAATCATGAACCTAAGTGGGAAGAACCATATGCAGTACTTAGAGTATATTCCAATGGATCATACGGCCTGATATCGATGGACAGATAACTCAACATGGTTCCAACAAATGGAAAGTCCTTGAAGAAGTATTTCACGTAGTTATAATTCATTCCATGCTCCAAACTCTAAGACATTAAACAACGAGTTCCAATAAAATGATTTTACATTCCAAACTAAAATGAAGCCATGGTCCAAACTCTACGACCTTAAACTATGAGTAATATCCCCCATGTAAAGCTCTAAGCTCTATGACCATAAACTGCTAGTTATAATACCTATAAGCCATGTTCCAATATCTAAGACCTTAAACAATGAGTCATTTTCCTTTCCACATGATGTTAACTATAAGGAACTCTTCCCTGAAGCATAACATTAAACTGTTACTCATGTCCTCGCCATAAGACATTAAACTACATTACACAAAAACGGCCTAATCTCATGACAATGAACTACATGATCTCTCACAAAAGTACGTATAACTTTATTCCTTCCCTCATAGGATATGTAGGAATGACTCAACCATTGATCTTGGCCTAGACCCTACCATAAAAAAAATGCATCCATCATGCCCCCTATCTACCCATATTTGAAAGGTAAACCCTTATCACTCATTGTTCGTTACAGCAATTATAACTCACGTGAGCTTAGGATCAGTGGTAGGGATTCTCTTACAATGGAAAACTATATAGTAACATGGTAGATATGGAAACCGTGATGGATAGAACAAAGATTCCCCTACCACATGGATCGAGCCAGATCAGTATAGCGAACGTTCAGAACTATGTACAACTTGATTCCTTCCCTAGCAGGATACTTAGTGACCCCTGTATTTGGCATCCTGACCCAGCCATCATCATAAAAAATTCCCTCAAGTGTCCCTAAACATTGAGAAAACATTTGTAGGGAACATTACTAACTATTTGTGGCTCGCTTCCTTCCCTTTCAGGATACATAGTGATGCTCGTATTTAGCATCCCGGCCCATCCACCATCGAAAAAAATTCCCTTTTTCCCCCATACATAGGTCAGAATTTTATGAGGAGTCTATGAAAGGTCTTAACCGCATGACAATAAAATGTGAAATTATTCAAGATTTATGTGTGGTCCAGTCCTCAGTGTTATGAGATCCCACACATGCCCCCCACTCATGAGAAGTCAAAAGATCCTGATTTTCCCTATACATATGAGTTAGAACTATATGGAGGCTCCAATAGTTAATGGGTAATCACAATCTCGATACTCCTCACATTCCCAGGCACATCTATCACATTTTTCAAACTCCAAACCTTGGGAAAACTTGGATTCCCATAATTATTCAAGGCCATATGAGACAGAAGTCCAGTTTCCTCTGGACACCTTTGATTGATTATGAACATCATGCCCTTGAGGCTCTAAATATGTTTCCCACAATAATGGCTATTAATAAAAGGGAAATTCATCCCCAGTAGATTCCTCTCCTATCTCAGTACACCCAATGGCATCCAATCTCTATGTCACCCCTCATGATTTAAGTTTCCCCTGGGACAATGGTTTACACCTTCCATCATCACTCACGTCTAGGGAATGCCAAAGAATCCTGATTGCGATTAACTCAAATCTATTAAGGATCTTTATGACAGTATGATCGTCCTCACTGAAAGAAACTAAACTATACAATATTATGTACTCACCACATGACATTAAACTGTGAGTCCAAAACCATCCTCACTGTATGACGATAAACTACATAGCAAAGACTAAAATTTCCTCTAATGTTGATTTCTCTATTCTTAGGAAATGACCCGAAACCCTTGCAATCCCTTATTTCTCACACAAAGAATAAATCACATGATATTAGGGATCATAACGAGAGATCCACCATGAAATTATAGAAAAATAGTCTAGGAATTTGGTCCTAACAGCATGACCTTAAAAGGCATGTCACAGTTTCCTTCCCCAAGAGGAACCCCATGTCCTGTCAATACAATGTTAAATAACTTGGTATCCCAAAGATGGAATGATTGCCTCACCTGATATATGAGTAAGATATTAATAAAGGAAACTTGATTCCATGAGTAAATTGCATCCCAAATGTCCCCAATATGTCCAGATAGACTCCTTCCATACCTCAAAATCCATGCTCTGAGTGATCTTGAATCTACATAACCCTCCATGGACATCGAATATAGAAGTCTAGTGTCCTATCCTTTGTTTGACTATGCACATCATTCCTCACCAGTTCTTCATACATTTCTCATAAAAATGGCCATGAATCAATGGAAAATTCATCCCCAGGAGATTCCTCTCCTATCTCAGTATTCCAAATGGCTTCCATGCCTCGTTCTATCCCACCCTTTCAAGGTCCCTCAAAGTCATGGTTTACATTTTATTCCCTTTAAACATCCTAGATATATTATAACACATAGGCCCAATTCATCTCTAGTCCCTTTTTTGGTTTCAAAAGATACCCCATCCATATGTGTAAAGTTTATCCACATACAAAAGAAGAGTGCCTCTACTCATTTCCAAAATAAGTTTAGTTAAAATTCCCCCTTTTGTGTTCAGGTGAACCCCTTGTCAAAAGTCACATACCGCATTCAGAAAGTTCACAATATCCATAATCTACCATAGCCATCGGAGATGGATGGCCAATTTCCTACGGACACCATTGATTGACTATAAACATCATGCCCCAATGGCTCGAGATATATTTCTCCCAAAAGTGTCCATCAATCAAAGAAAAATTCATCCCTAGGAGAGTCCTTTCTAGATTCTGTATGCTCAAATGACAATCATGTCTTGTCTAACCCCTGTATTTGGAAAACTTACGGATAATGGATTACATACCTTTTTCATTATAAATTCCCCTGACATAGAAATGAATCCTAACTGAACTAACCATTCACCATCTCTCCCTCATGCAAGTAAGAACTGTGTTGGAACAGTTTCCCACTAAAAGCCGATATGAATGTACCTAATGTTTTCAGACACCACTACTCAGGCCAGCCACCCACTGTGGCTCCCAAAATCAAAATAAATTCAAAATTTTGAAAATCACACAAGGTCCATTGGATATGGAAGGCCAGTGTCCTGCATACACCTTTGATTGACTATGCACATCATGCCTCGGTGGATCTGCATATGTCGCCTAAAAAAATGGTCGTCAATCAAAGGAAACTTCATCCATATGAGAGTAATTTCCTACCTATGTACACCTAAAACAACTCTATTTCCTCATGAATATTCAATCTCAAAAATCTATGGTCACGAAAAATCCCGAGTTCATGTCTGAAGGATATTAGAGCATTCCTGGATAAAGTTCCCAAGTCAGGGCCCTACCCCGTTAAGTTTGGTCAAAGTCGTTCGTCCAAAAACACCAATAATAAATTTCATTGTAAGGATTATGAACTACAAACGAAAGAGATTCCATACTTGTAAGAGGGAAAATACAAAGAAGGCACCTCTAGGAAATATTCGACTATCGGTTTGTTAAAAACGTTGAACCATGAAAAAATACATAAAGCTTGTTAGATTGAAAACCTAAAAATGGTGGGCTATGGAAAATTAAAGTTATTCCCACTAAGCCTGTGCCAAACATGCTTTGGAAAAAATTATGGTAATAATGAAAGAGACAAAAAATTTCATGAGGTATTCCATAAAACCTCGATAATAGTTGAAATACACCTGTTGAGTCCCGCGACTCAGGAAAAAAATTATAGACTAATTCGATTATTTCAGTTCAACTTGTTTCAAATCATGGTTTAAAATTAATAATTGATATAAATGATTTTTATATGATTTATTATGATCAATTTACATGACATGAAAAGGAAAATAAGAATAATTAAAAGGAAAATTGATTCCATCATATTCCATAAAAATATATTGTGGGAATCCATAGCCTGGAGAATCTCATTGTAATCATGATATGACCTTTACAAAAGACATTGGGTAGAGTCACAGAGTTGCATCAAAAATTAGTGTGACTCCTCAATGGATTAGAGAAGCATTAGTAAATTCTTAGTCTCGGCCTCTGCTCTCACCCTCAATTCCTCTACATCCCTCGCGGCTAAGAGGCTGGTGCTTTCTCCCTCTTGCATTTTCCATCGCCCTTCCTCAATAGTAGCTGCGGCCTGGCCCTGCTCCTATTTGAGCTACTCTGGTTTCTGGCATTGTTGATCCAAATCCTAATAAAGTTTCTCTATCAAATAATCTTACTTCATGAGTTCGTTTTTCAACTTTGAAACTACTCCAGCATGAGTGGTAGCTTCGTCAACGAGAATTTTACGTGTAGCCGCAAGATATGAAGTCGACTTTGCCGCATAAAGTTGAGATTCAAGCACACTAGTTGCTTCCTGAGCAGCAACCACCTACTTTATTATATCATAAATTCCATGGAAGTTAAATCTACCAAAGTCTAGGACCACAAACTGGTGGTGTATCTTTGGAAAATTCACTGTCATCTCATCCAATGGAGTATGGGAGATTAATCTCCAAATGTTCCTCCATGCCTTTTTCCAAGTGGGATGAAGATCAATTAGGATTTCTCAATTGGTCTCGGAATCACTCTCTGGTAATGAAATATAGTCAGTAATGAACATCACTAGAGAGGGACTTGATTTGGAAACTACAACATAGCTCGACCCTACAACAGCCTTGTCTCTGGTAATTGTGATAGATAACGAAGTAGGGGTGTTTGCCACTATTTCCAAGTCTTGTGGTTGTGATTTTAAGGATTGGGGGAGACAACTTCAATACCTACCACCCCCACAGTACTACCTCTATCTATAATAGGTGGCACTACATCTTCAATCATCTATCACACTCAGTGGTTATGCGGCAACACCGAATAACCAAGTCCATGACCGACCAAAACACTAGCCATCAAGGAGACCCTCAAAAGGTTTTTGATTAATATAAGGATTGTGGGGGTAGTCATTCCAGAAAAGCGTACTGGTCTCAGAATCATAGGGTCAAAAAATATCACCCCTCTTAAAATTAGAAAAAAGGGTATGATAGACCACTCCAAATTTTTGGGGGACAGAACAACAGCCTCCCCAAGTATGACTTCCTGAAAGCCACCATTTTCAGAAAAAACATCAGTCTCTGAAGTGACTCCCTCTACAAGGGAATAATCTGCTCAATCAGGATTGGTTGGATCCTCGATATTCAAAGCCCCTCCAAGATTCAGCAAGGTCTGGGGTTTCCCACTAGACTCATCCCCTATTATAAAAGCCACCATGTCTCTATCCATGAGAGTTGGCTCAACACGGTCAAGTGATCCCTCAACTTCTGTATATCTTTCCATTGTTAAGGAAGATATTGTTTGGGTGAGATTAGGCACACCTGAGGGGTCAACATCACCCCCCGGTCTCTTCAAATGGCCCTACTTCCCTGTTTTGATCAGTCGCAATAGATGGAGACCCTTCCTCTACCCTAAAAGGGACATAATTTTAGATTCCTGACTAGTCATCATCTGATCACCAATAGGATATTCATCAAAGTACATATATATACACATAAGTTGAAAATATAAGGATACTTGGTTCAATCACCAGAAAAACAGACACTTACATGTGATCCCCCTTCGAATACACTTAGATAGTTGGGAGGTTTGTTTGCGTTTCTTTGACTGTCGGGGGGGATGACTCCTAAATAAATTCACCAAGAGGTGGTAGATGAGGAAACTATATAGAAGGTTATATGATAACTCCCTCCATGTGTTCTTGGAATCCATGGGATCTTTCTGTAGTACCCCCTACCACTGATCGGGCGCACTCCCCAGCCACAGTACCTCCATCAGAATAAATCGGGGAAGAAGCTATTTCCCGAGATCTTGTAGCCCCATGAAAAATAGAAAAGGAAGGAAGGAGGAAACATTTAACATCTCCAAATTAAAATAATTTAATGATTTAAGTTTAAAATAAAACCTCTCCCATCGGCCATGGGAATACCGCCATCAACGCCACATGGTCTGATCAATAATTCCTATCTACATGAGCATGAATACACTTATCCATTTCAGTCAGTTAAGCAACCACCTCATTAGGCTCTTCGTCATCTAAAATACTAGTAGGGGAAATGGCTCCCCCAAAACTTGGAAGATCGAAGAGTTCCTTCTTAAGAAGCCTCTATATGTCTTCATTCGAAGCGGTCGCCCTCAATTTATTCCAGACTCTCCAGGAATCCGGGAATGCATTCATTATTAGGATGGCCAGCGCTGGAGGGTTGGTGAAAGGAAGTGGAGTGACTGCCGATGATCAAAAATGTTTCTTGGGTGTCTCTACAAACATAGGAACCTAAGAAGAGGAACATTTATAAGATGATGGGAACAAGTAGGATGTTATTTCCATGGATGATAAACTTGGTAAGCCACTAGCGTCGTCATCCTCATCAATATATTCTGGTCACATCATGGTAAGAATCCAATGATAGTACTTACAGCGACCACATTGGGAGTGGATGAGGGTCTCGAGGTCCTCAATATATCAACCCACCCTATCTGAATCCTCATCAAAAGAAAAGTCATCCACTGCTGACACGTGTCCAATGCTAGTAAGGGACACTTCCCTATTCTGAAAGAGTTTCCATATATCACAAGGGGACCAGTCACAGGTATATTGATGACATGTCAAGAGGTCCCATTACCTCCATGCCATTGGAAAATCATCCACTGAAGGAATGGATGATGGACTCGCGGAAGCAGCTCCACCAGCTTGTTCAGCCACCCGTGAGGTCACAACCCCATCTTTCACAACTTTCCTTGGGGAGGGACCAAGAGGCATCAAAAGGAATTTTCTCGGCCAATAGTTCTTAATAAATACCTTTGTTTCTCATTTACCTTCGCCTTGATTCCTTGGAAGTTTTCCCAACGGGAACCAGGTAGACTAATTGGCCATCATGATATGACTTAACCTAGGCCTCAACATAGTTCTTGGTAATGAAGGGCATGGAATTCCCAGGATCCAGAAGTCTGGACTGGCACTGGGTGTCCTCCCAGGTGAACATTAGCCATAATTGGCAAGCTATCATTAGATGATTCTCCAGATGAGCAATTTTGAGATATGGGGGACACAACTTCTGAACTCAGTTGATTTGTCGAGTAAATTTGCACGGTGCATATCCCTTGTAAATTAGTTCCCCTCTGATAAGGGAAACCAGGATGCCTTCTCAAAAAGAAAAGAAGTAACATCAGTTGACGAAGTCTTAAGCATAATTTTTCATAATAGTACTAGAAGCAGAATAATAAGTGTGGTAATAGAAACATTAATAAATGTTGAGACAAGCCTTTAAGTCCTAATCGTTCTTTTCAGTTTGCTCCTCTTGCTTATCTGGTGAAGCCCAATATGCTGGCAAGACCCCACTGGTGCTCTAAGGATATGATCAGAGTGTGGAATTTGGAATTGGTATGAAATTGATGAAGTAATAAACTCTTATGTGGACTCCTATCTAGCCCCAAAGAATTTGGAAGGGCCTAGTAATCCAATAAGGTGACCCCCCTCGCTGATTCGACCCAGTATGTGGTAAATCTTGGCCAAAACTGGGATAGCTAAATTGATGCATTTTTGGTGGCCAATTGAGCGGCAATGATGAATGTTGAGGCTCTTACACCACCATATTTCTACACTGGTAGGATCCACCCACTCAGAAACATGTCCAAGAAAGACGCCGGTCGAAATAACCGATCGACATCAGGGATGATCCCCCATCCCCATTTTTGAAAATTCCTCTCTTCTAGGGTGGGACAATAAGTACTTGCTAGTATACTTGTGGTTTTGGTGGGGCAAGACTTGGGTCTCCATAGATCGATCTCTAAACCAGTATGCCTAACAAAAGTGCCAAACCGGTCATCAAAAGGAATGTCATGCTTCAGACAAGGATCTCTTTCCTTCAGAAGTGCCTCCCTTGAATGATGAGTTTCCTAGTTAAAGGGTGTGTGGTTATTTCCTCGTCATCCCAAATAGAGTAAGGATTAATGAATTCATCATACATTCCCCTAACGATAGGAACTCCAAAAATTAGCCGGATGTCCCAAAGACTAATGCCGACCTTCCCATGGGACAAATAAAAGGTGTTGGTATTTGGACTCTACCTCCTTAACAGCTGTGAAAAAAGGGCAGTTGGATGATGAGTGTATTTTTGAGAAACCCAAACATCCTTGTACAATCCCACAATCAATAACTCAGTTATAAATTATTCACAGAACTGGAGAACCCAAAATGGCCACCCCCATTCCAAGTGGAACAAGCCCCCAGGGTGAAGGTCTCACTGAGATGACCAACCGTGCTTCTAATTCACTATAGCCCTCCTCAAAATGCTCTGGTAACAGTGGGCCATTTGATCGGGCTTCCCCTGCACCCCCTCTGAAGTTCGAGGTGCGTAGTTTAGAAAATATCTAGAGGTAGTATCTCTCTGAAGGTAACTACCCTCAAAAGAAATCAATGCCTTCAAAATGTAGGTATTAATTATCTAGAAGGTATGATGATCAATCATTTTTGGTATTGGGATCATTGTGAAGACAATAGACCAAACCCATTAGAAGAAAGTTTGTATGAAGCTGGATACTCCCGTTGGCCCGCTGTTAGTAGATTCACCAGAGATTGGTGAAATGGAACAACCAGAATTTATCATCAACCAAAGTCACCATGTTCTTCAATATTTTCTCAGCAGTAGAAAGAGAGGCAGCAATAGTAGCCTCAGAAGAAGCAACAACATCAGCTTCAGCCTGTAAAGTAGCCATTGTAACCTTTACAGAAAGATCCATAAGCTGACAAAAAGTCAGTCCAATAATTTTTTTTGGCTAATGGATATGGAATAATGGATAAAGGACCCAAAAATTCCCACATATGGCTCCACATACTGCTTCCGAAAACTGTATGGGGAAGGAACATCCACATACAACATTATATGTAGAGAAACTCCACATACTTCCTTATATGCGGATTCACATCACAATGTACATCCATGTTATATGAACCATCTGTGAGGTGTTGGCCCGCATATAATTGGATGGTGAATAGAAAGGTTCATGGGGAGTGAATACCATGAACCTAGGCCTTGATTACGTTAATTTTTAGAAGTTTTGGATTACATTTTATGTTCAGATTATTAATTCTTAAAGTTCAGTTTGCTGATACATGTTTAGTATGCGAACACACCAGTTGTGTAGCATCCTCCTACGTGGAATCTAGATTATAGTCATAATGTTCTTCAATTTTGTTTGTGAAACCTAAAACTATGGTAAGTGGAATGGTGATATGATCGGTTCACAGTACAAATGAAGCAATTCACAAATGAGATTTTCAGAAGGAGAATGGTACATGAGAGCAGAGGAAGCCTAAAAAATTGAGATCACATTTATCCATGAGAAACGATAAAAGAAAAATGACATATGCCCCTATATATAGGGGTGGACCCCTCCTACCAGGTTTATCTATTATACTACAAACCATTTCAGTTTAAGATCTCTTCTATATCTAAATAGTCCCCTTTCTATTCTGAACGGACCCCATTCCGATTGGGGGAATTTGTAGTGTCCTAAAAATTCTTCCAAAGGAATAAAATACCTCCAAAATAACTTTGTAGAAGAAATAATTTACTAATAAAAGTATAGAAAGGTGAATGGACTCAAATTGAGTTGAAAACATCAAAAGAAGCTTGAAGAGATTTAAGTTTTCAATGAAATTCAAGTGAAACACATACCATCACTGGGAAAGGTATGTGGACTAGCTGGATCATGAACTATCAGGTATGCAGAATGATTTGTGAAACACTGTCCCACAGAGCGATGGCCAGTAAACTAGGTGTACCATGAACCATATCCCTAAAAGGCTGGTGTTCATAAAGGCCATCCATGTACCATTATGCGAACTCATCAGTTCATGGATGAAGCAAACTAGCAAGGTTACGCGAACCATTATCACAAACCGAATCCTCTGCAAACACCAGATTGATCCAGTCTTCCGCGGGTTAGGATATTGCTTCATGGGATTCAACAAATGGTGTAGCATTCCCAATAGATACAATTGTCTCAATGATATATAAAAGGATCATAGTAGAAGGAATAATGATGGAAAACTAAATATTGAAGAGTACTCGGAGGTTGGGAGAAAGATTTCAGAGAAGACTCCAGGTTCTGTCTTGATTCATCGGTGAAACCTGAATAACAAACCACACTCTCCGCAGGTACAGCTAGCCGCAAACCATAAAATGGGGAAATTTAATAATACTCTTATAAATGACAACCTAACTGGTGAACTGAAAACCACATACTTCTCATGAATGAATTACCCATGAACAATAATCCCATGGACCCTCCTTCACTATGGTGATCCGCATAGCGTACCACTATGAGGACTAAACCCAATGCCATGCACTGCATCAGTACACGGATGGAACCCAAAGTGGCATGATGGGCCGAGTACAACTATGGTACATGGTGATCTATAACCATGTCCGCATACCGAATCGGTACGTGGATGAACCCTCTACTCGCATACCACTATGGTATGCGGAGCCTCCACTATCCCACGTAAGAATCCAATACATGGAATGGAGTATTTTTGGGTATTATTTATTCCAGTTTCAACCTCACTTATCCATTACAATCCAATCCTCCATGATCCCTATGTGAACTAGTCCTCTGGCATCAGGCGAAAGCCTCCTTAAAAGCTGTAGGACCCATATGATCAGACCATCGGGTGCCTCAGCGTTTCCCTTTGAGTCTACAATCCCATGGTAAGCAGAGTCACGATGGCTCTCCCAACAAACGTTCGGGCATCAGGAATGCCTGTGGGTCTACATTCTCATGGTAACCTAGATTCCAACCTTGGGATGACGAATTGAACCTCCCTATTCTAGTGATTAAGGTTGATCAATTTATTTTCCATTGAATGAGGAATAGTTATCAATCGAAGGGGTTATGTTCTCTCTCCCCTTTGATGAGGAAAAAAATCCTCCCCATCCTAGAACGTGTTATGGGGCCCTCCCACAGAGGAAGTCCCCAATCTTCTAAGGTCGGGGTGCATGAACTTCAATTTCATTTCACATTGAAGGGTTCATTACACCATGCCCCCACCCACAGTTTCCCCAGCCTCATCCACCATGGGCTCTCCCTCTCCCACCAACATGAGAGGAAGAATGTGGTTGGTTGGATCTCTTGCATCCCCTTGTTTCTCACACTGAGCATGAATCACATGGTCTTAGGGATTTCTAATGGTTTGAACTAAGAGAACATTGATTCTTCATCAAAGAAGGATATGGAGGATGCCTACCTGAAGGCGCATGCTCAAAAGGGTGCCCATCCAAAAGGGTTCACCTAATTATGTTTCCCTCAAATGGACAGCTTCCTTGCATAATCCCCACATGATCTGAACGATGAGAAATCTGATTCCTGATAAAACCAGGATACATAGGATGCCTACCTGGAGGCCCGAGCTCAAAATGGTGTCCATCCAAAATGGTTCACCCAATCATGTTTCCCTAAAATGGGTAGTTTCCATGCATAATCCCCATCAGATCTAAACTACAAGAACTCTGATTCCTGATCAAACTAGGATACATAAGACACCTACTAGAAGGACCAAGATCTATAGGGTGCCCATCCATAAAGGATCCACCCGATCATACCTATCAAATGGGCAGCTTCTATGTGTAATCCCCATACAATTTGAACTACGAGAACTTTGATTCCTGACCAAATCAGGATATGTAGGATGCCTACCTAAAGGCCCAAGATCTAAAGGTTTCCCTCGTATAAAGTGTCCACCAAATCACGTCTCCAAAAATGGGATGCTTCTAAGCATAAGCCACACACATTCCAAACTATGTGGGCTCTGATTCCTCTCTTGAGGATACATAGGTGTTTCGTAGTTCCTTGAAATGTGCGTTCTATAATTAAGAATCACTGTTTCAAGGAAGTTTCCATTGGATTTATTAATGGAACCAGAAACCTCCAATAGTTATTTATCCAAAGAGGACCTTCTTTCAAAAGGCAGGCATTCATTAAGTTTGGAACTTTACGATACTTAAGAACGTGCATTGGTCAAGAGGATGGGAGGTCAGACTCATCACACCCTTTTAGGGGGATTTATTGTCTACTTCAGGACTCTCTTTTTAAGATTAAAATATTTTCATGAATCCTTATTAATTTACCAAGTATATCATAATTATCCCTTGGAATTTGTAATCACTTATTAACAAGTGTAAAATTTTGAATCATTAGTATGAATTCAATGTTCTTCATTAATGGAAACATCTGTATGTATTCAAGGTTTTCCATTAATGGTATCCTCTAATATACTTATTGGAGATTATTTTAATCATTATTATGATGATACTAGTTTTGAAGACACTCAGTGGGGCACGCTGGAATTTATTATCATCTAGGGAGATGAAGGTTTGTTTTAATATTGGGATCGTGCTCATAAAATGAGCTACCTATGTATCCTTGTGAAAGGAATCAAAACCCTCATAGTTTGGTGCCGCTTAATAAGAAACATCATACCTTTTAAGGCCGTGTGATAAGGACCTCTAAGCGGAAGGTGCTTAGTTGAAACTTAGTGTGGGACTTATGCTGAAGCAGGCCATGGAACTTTGGAAAGGATATGGGTTTCCAGATAGGATCAAACCCTATTGGGAATATGGCCTAAAGAGAATAGGGTTAATCTGAAGTGTTGGGTTTAAACCTCAAGGAGGCTTCAAACATATCCCATATGGATGGTAATTAAAGACCACATAGTTCGATAAATCTCATAGAAGAGTATAGTCCCTTAAGAAATATGAGTTTGGGCTTACTTCCTGAAAAAGGATGCCTTGATGATTTGAGGATTGTATTTGGGGCTTATTTCCTAAGAAGGATGCATGAATTTGGGGAATTTGGGTTGGATTTCTAAAGAGGATATCCAGTGAGCTCGGGCCCTGAAAGGGCTTCATACGTATCCCGGATTGAATAGGAATTAGAGTTCTTGTAGTTCATTGAATGAGTGTCTGTGCACATGTTGCAATCATCACATATCTCTAAGCCCACATGAGTCGTGCTTGGTGTTAGAAATAAGAGGATGTGAAATATTAAACAATGACATTCACAATTCCAAAATTTTCCTCCATGTGGATGGAAGAGGGCGCGTCGACCGTGGAAGAGGGTGGGGCAACGAGCCTTCCCTCTGTTCTATTTACATTGGACAAGGGTCCAATGTAAGGAAGAAGGGGTGAAGGTGTGAAGGTAAGGGGATTATACTAGGATGGCTGCCCTAAAATTGGTTCTGGTATGGGAGGGATACTTCTCTTATACTTGCACAGAATAGAAAGTGGGAAGTGTACCTTCCCTACCAAAGAATTCAGGTCCCAGGTCACCTCTTTGAAAAGGGCGAGGTCGGAAGCCCACCATCTTCCAAATCGGGAACTTCCCAACACTGTTTCTAGGAGAAATGTCCATGTGACTGTGGATATACAAACCCACAAACATCCCATTAATGTTAACCCCATTGTGAAACAAATTTGGGAAACCTCTGACTGTGGAAATACAAACCTAAATTGGAGACACACTAATGTGCCTTACCTAAAGGTCTGAGAAGTCAAGAGGTTTTGGGGCAGGCTTCAACATAGCCTCTTTCGAATAAGGGAACCAAGGAAAGAGATACCCCACCATGAAAATGCTTCAAAGGGTATTTGAACTGGTCGTGTAGGTACTTCGTGCAGGTGTGCCCCATAGGTACCCCGCATTGACCTATTGCTTAGGTATGGTGCACAAGTCTGCCGCGTAGGCAGAACACGTAGGTATGGATGAGGACTGAAGAGAATGTGAATAACTTCAAAACATGCATGTCACCTTTAATTATCCCTTCTTTTGTAGTTTAGAGAACTACCTGATACAATTTGAGAGATCTAGGAGAAAGGGCTACACAATGGGAGCTTCAGAGAATCTTTCACTTTTTTCAGTCCAAAAATGGGTAACCCAAGGGTCATATTTATAGGCATGAATGGGCCTGGACGAAGAAACGTTGTTCATGTAGGTATGCATCGTAGCTCCACCGTGCAGGTTCTCTGCGTAGAGGCATCCCAAATCTTCTCACGCGTAGTTTGAATGCATAGCTGTGTCTCGATGTTCGACTGCGTAGCTCTTTCGTGAAACTGCTAGATGTTACTATATTTTAGAGGGCTTGGGAGTATTTGTTGATGTTTCCTTTGTACTCTTTTAATCTTTTTAAGGAGTGTCAAAAAAATCCCCCTCTCAGGATTGGATCCAAAATATACGAAGAGTGTCAAGTCCTAAGGTGAAAGTCCATGATGGATTTAATGAATAACACAATTGTTCCGTGCATGAATTTCACATAGTTATGTCGCGCAAGTATGCCGCACAGCTATGGTGCATATTAATGACGTGTATGTCTTCTGTTTCCTATAAATAGGTCTCGACCTTTCGCATTTTTTTCTTCACTTGCGCTTTCTCCAAAATTTAGATCTCTCGTTGTATAGCTCATTCGCTTAGCAGCATCGCATTGTGCTCTTGTGTAATTCTCTTGATATTTATCCAAGGTAAAAAATGTTTACACGATTTGAGCTACACCAAAGAGGACTTCATAGATAGTTGTTTTTCTAGGATATTTTTTGAAGGAACTATGTGAGTGACCTCGTCAAAGGAGCTTGTCGAAGGACTTACATGAAGGACCATGTCGAAGGACCTATGTAAACAGTGTCCTTTGCCAAATGTTTTTCACTTTATTCTTTAAATTTTTACTTTGAAAGTTTTGATAATACTTTTTTGCAAGAAAGAATGACTCATTTGATGACCCATACTGAAGAAGCTAAGGATAGTCCCAATGAAATGATGAGGATCGTCAGACCAGATTATTATGACACTGTTGAGAGTACTCTTCCTGGTCTATGGAAGGGTCAAATTCCGTACTAGTGTGACTATCCACAAAGTCCTTACTTACCTCTGTATGGGCATGTGCTTTTTCAAGATTCCCATTTTCCATCTATTAAGATGTACTTTCCAAATAATTGATTTCTTCAGTATTCCAACTATAACAACATGAATATTAGTTCAAGGGGGGTTTCGATACAAAAAGGCACAATCCCAATTGGTTTCATCCTTCATCACAGTGGTTGAACTCTAGACATGAAGGATCATGTTGTAGAGCCAAGACCACATTGTTATGATTCCACTTTTCAGGTTTCTCAAATAGATCAATCAAATGGTTGGAAAGGAGACTGGGACCTTCGTTCTGGAGGGGGTGTAAAACCAGAGTGGGTGTGGGAATTCTGGGTACGTCAGACTTGTACAGAATTTAGAAAAGAGTTATCAGATGTTCATATTTACGAAGCTATCTGGATGGGGAAAACTTACATTTAAAAAAATGAATTCATTCCTGAATTATTGAGATTATGGAGTCTACAAACGAATTCCATTCATTTGACGCATGGTGAAGTTGGTATTAGTCTCTAGGATGTTTACCAAATAACTGGAATTCCTATTCATGGAGAAATTTATGATGAATTCATCCCGCCTACCTCAACATGGGGTGATGTTACTAGAACACCACCATTGGCCCATGAATTATTTAAGATAGTGAAGAATTTTCCCAAGGATAATAAAGATATTAATGCTAGAGTGTGGATGTAAGCTTTCTTAGAACCAACAATAGATGAAGGACCAACCTGTGGACGTCCTACTATTTTTCCTTCCGTTGATAACTGCGGTAGTTCAGGCACATATTGGCCTACACTGGAAAGAGGCGATTATAAGAACATGGGTTATAAAGTCAAACCTAATATAGATGCAAAAGTACACTTAGTTTCCTTCCTTGCTATGTGTCTAGGTGTTTATTTACTTCCAGTCTATGAATCTGGTGGGGGTGTAAGATCAGGGACTTTCATTATTGCAACTAAATTGGTAGGGGGGAAGTATATTGGGCTAGAAACCCCTGTTTTGGAAAGAATTTACCATCTCCTGCTACATTTATACAGTGGGAAGGCTCCATTTAGAATTGTTGGGAAATTTCAAGTGTTGTGGGGATGGATTGAATCACATTTTTCTTCATACTCAGTATTGAACTCAGTCAGAGTTCCTAATGGCTGATTCACCCCATTTTTACCGAAAGTTTCTGGTGTTAAGCCTCTAAACATAAAACCTAACGAGGTACTGAAGGTATTGAATGTCTCAAGAGAATTAAACTTCTTTCCTTTTAGTAATCCACCAACTGAACATTTATTGATGATGGTAAATAAAAGAATTATGAGATGATATCTTATATGATGGAATTTAGGTATGGTGTACTATAAACTAGGATTGATGGTGAAATTATCTGCGAGGCTTATGTTCCCTAGAGGTTTGCTCGTCAGTTTAGGTGTCTTCAACAATCAAGAACCTTTCCACCCACATATTTTATACATGAGAATCACCCAATGGTAGCATGACAATTATGGATTCTCACAGCTTTATAGGTATCCAAATTGTCAATTACATTACCTCCACCAGATGCATCAATCAGATTAGAAGATGGGTATGCCGAAGCTTGGGTTTCTTCATATCCTCAAGGGGCTCTGAAAAAAGGAGTATATTGAGTGGCGACCACAACGACTGTTGCATGTGGAAAGCATGGAAAGAAGTCCAAGGCTAGAGATGATGCAGAAATTTCAGAGGTTTTAGAGCCCTCAAAAATTCTTCGTATGAAGTACACCAGGAAGACCAAGGCTAAAGATTCAATACCTCTAAAGCCAAGGTGATCCAGTCACTACCATTAAACAGAGATTCCTATTCCACCTATTGAATTTTATGAGGAATAAAGGTCTGAAGAATCTCTTCAATCAGAAGGTGTCAAACCTCTTCCATAATCAACCTGTCCAAGATCATATTATGTGCGACCTTTGGCCATTCATCACTGTGAGAGTATAACCCGTGATCTCAGGGATGCCTGGGAATTTATTCAGCATGGTATTCGAATACCACATATTGGTGACATCAAGGAACCTTCTAATTTCAATCCAGAAAGTAACTTGGCTGAAGTAAAAAAATATATTTCAGAATTAGAGACTTTTATATATACAACTGTTGAAAAAATCCCAGCCTCTAAACAAGTATCTCATATGCTGGATTGAGGAGTCTGTGAAGGGGTAATTATAAACTTTGAGGAGGAGTGGGATATTTATGTTAATACTGAGAAAGTATTTCCCCTTTTTCTTTCGTCTCAACTCTGTTTTATCATTTGACATCATTAATCTTGATGAAAATGTATTTCTACAGCTTGAATGTAGAGAAGGAAGATATGGAACGATTCTTGAATCGCCTTAGTATAATCCTACAGGTTCTCGCATTGGTGCAAAAAATAATCCTTCCAAGTCACCAGAACGTTCTCCAGGAGAATGAATCATGGATGGGGTAATGAAGACAGATAACCCTCAACCATTACCTCAAGTTTTTCCTACTAAGAGATGTGTTTCAATCTCTTCTCAAGCTTTTGAACAGAAATGCAAAAGAGCAATGATATTGCTTCGAAGAATTCACTGAAAGAGTAAGTATTTATACAATATTCAGGGAATGAAACTTGATTAATGCATTCTGGTAACCATGTTTTGTCCTCTTGTAGAATCTATGTCTATTTCCTCTCTCAAGGGATTAATAGCTGATGATTCACAACCAGAAAAAGAAGTCCCAGGGGAAACCCAGGTTCATTCTGACGTATCTATACCATCAAAAGATTCATCTATACCTACTCCTGGATCTGTTGATAGAGGGGAAGGCCATGGTAATATTAAATACATTCCATAGTTACTTTTGTCAAAGGATCCTGAAAATAATCAATACTGGTATTCTTATTGCTTCAGAAGAAAGGACTAAAGATCCAGGGAAATCTAAAACCAATGCTAAGATTAACCCAAACCCAGAGATATCTGATGCTGGAATACCAATTAAAGAGTTAGTGGAACAAAATGTCAGTGGAGCCAATTTTGGAATCAACCAACATTTTTTAGATACCTTAAATGGTGAGTATGTTGTAATATTTCCGGCCGTATACACTGAAATGATGGACACCCTTAATCCAAATATTGATATTCCAGGTTCCATCAAATAGTTTGGAGATTTACATGAGGAATTAAAAGGAAGTAAGTTCATATTCTTGAATTTTCCATATATAATTTGTTCTAAAACTTGATTCTCTACATCAAATTCCACCTTATGTAGCTTTATCTATAGAAAATGTCGCAAAGGCTCTTCATGAATAGGGTTGTCCATTTTATCCTTATTCTAGGTCCGAATAAATATTTACAGAGGATCCTTTATTAGGAGATGTTCCAGAGCCTTCAAATATCATACCTAAATAAATTCAAGGAAATCCCCCCTCTCAAGAAACACCTACTCAAAACACCAGAGCTAAGAATATAGGGGATGAATCCAATCAAGTAGCTGACTTATTGTTGGGTAAATATAGAGAGTCGTCCGAATCATATTTGTTTCTTCCATTTGAAACTAATAATGTCCTTGATTTATTATTTAGGGTTATCATCTTTTAGATCAGATGGTGAAGCCTCTACTACCCCAAGAGAAGCCGAACAAAACAACTCTTTTATCGACCTGTTTCTAGAGTACATTTTACCTCATGATAGTGGCTCAGATTCAGATTTAGAGATGAAATATTCTCTTGGCATGGGATGTAAGAAGAGATAGCGGTAGATCTTGAGCATAATTTCTGAACAGACTTTGGATGAATCATCGTCCCATTTTTCAAAACTCCCAGCATTATTCTGTGTGTTGGGATTTGGTGGGTTCAATTATCGTCTGGTCTACGATGCCATGAAAGAGAATATTCACTGACGAGAGCACGAGCATAATCTGAGATAAGATTTTGAAGAGGCTAAATGACTTGTCAATATTAAGGGATTTCATGCTGCAGTGGTTGAGGTGGAAGAAAATCACAACAAGAAATCACTTGAGATTATCCAACAAATCAAAGAATCCATGAAGGAGTTATTATTTCTTCAACAACAACTGAATGTTGTTCATAACAAGCTTGAGAAACTGAATCACACATTAGGAGAAACCCAATTAGAGGGGATAACAGCCATTTTAATGGATAGGGAAGCACTTTTTTAGGCAGAGGAGGTTGGAGTTTCTCAACTATATCAACTTCAACAAGCAGATGGTAGAGCTTATGAAGCGGTTCAACAAATGAAAAAACATGTTGAAATTTTATTCTGAAACATGATAGAGAGGGTCCATTTTGTAGATGGCTCTCTATTTTCATATAAATGAAAGAAAATTTGTTTTCAATAATATAAATCTTCATTCTAGTTTTTTTCATGATAGAAATATGAATGGTAAATGATGATAAGGATTCCTTTATATTCAGCAACCATTATTTATAATAATAAGAATGAAGTGCTCAAAAAAAATTCTTATTAAGCCAAGGGACCTAATAAGCATAATTTGACTTTTGCTAGGGTCATATGGAAAACCCTAATTTTTTTTGTCTTTTGAACTCCTTTTTTATTGCTCAATATTAACTAAATCATACAAAAAAATGTATATTTAGTGAGCTAGGAATCATCTTTTGTTTAGAGTTTCTCTTGCAAGTTATCAATTTAATGAGTACTGAGTCTTTTGTTATTGGCAGTTTTAAGTCATGTAGTGAGGACATTGGTATTGTGCAGTTTTAAGTCATGGAGTGAGGACATTGGTACTGTGCAGTTTTAAGTCATGCAGTGAGGACATTGGTACTGTTCAGTTTTAAGTCATGCATTGAGGACATTGGTACTCTACAGTTTTAAGTCATGTAGTGAGGACATTGGTACTGTTCAGTTTTATGTCACACAGTGAGGACATTGGTAAATTTTATTTAAGGTCTTTGGATCTGACCAAAAACTCCCTCAATTTCTTGATAATTTGTTTGGAAATATACTATCATATTCTGGTATGAAAGGAGAAATTTTAAAATGTGATTTGAGAATTTCTGAAAACCAGGAATGGTATAGAAAAAAGGATGGAATCATTAGAAGAACTATTTTCTAAGAATGAAGTTACCATTATTTGACAAACCCTTTATGGGGTTGTATTATGTAGGGCCAACTAGGGCTTATGCTGCATATCCAAACGGTGGCATCTTTTGACTGACTGTCCTGTTATGTAGGCAACTTATGCAAGGCTACCTAAGGGCACGTGCTGCATAGTCAGGCAAAAGGGCTCTCAGAAACATGACGTTCTATTAATAAAAGTCAAAGAAAGTTTATGGTGATTCATATTTTCCAATGTACAGAGTTTGGTTTATGGAGAAAGGTACCTAAATATAGAAAGGGGTATCTCCAATCAAGATATCCAAAGAATCTGAGGAATAGAACTTTTACAAAGGTATGACCAAAATGTAAAAGAAATGGTGTCTATAGTTTTAGGTCATACAACTAGGACCAAGAATAGACAGAATATATAACATGTGGCCAAGTGATTTCAAAATTATTTCATAGTGTATCGAACACATGATGACGGAAATGTGTAAACCATGGTCTTGAAGACTATCAGACTGTGAGAAAGAGAATGGAACAAGTATAATTGAAGGACAGTTTCAAAATATAGATTCTTGTATATTATCATTAAATATTAAAGTGGACAAAGATACTATACGCAAGAACAAATTTACCATTATTTGAAAAACCCGCGATGGGGGCTATATTATGTAGGAACAACTGGGGCATATGCTGCATAGCCAAATAGTGGAATCTTTTGACAGACAAGCCTGTTATGTAGGAAACTTATGCAAGGATTCCTAAGGGCACGTGCTACATAGTCAGGGAAAATAACTCTCAGATATTGAAAACCTTGTTACCAAAATGCTAAAAAAGATTATGAAAATATGAAAGAAAAAATTCAAGATTAAGAGTGTGAGATATGGAAGGGGGTTATGGACAATGTATATGAGAAATATTTGAATCAATATTTTCCATAAATTTGATGTCCTTTACATAGATCTGACTCATATGTAAAATGGAGGCTTTCTTTATTTCCATAAATTTGAATGAATATGGTATTGTGCAGTTTTAAGTCATACAGTGAGGACATTATACTATGCAGTTTCACATCATGCAGTAAGGACATTAAAAAATAATTGTGGCTGGTCCCAAGATTGGAGATCTAGGTATCTCTACGTATCTCAAAATATCTGAGAATCAATCCATATGTAGTTCTTGAAACTATTATTCCTCATTCTATTTTTGATATGAAGAATGGGGATTTTGATATGTTCTAAATCAATGATAAATTTTAAGACAAGAAATGGTATAAGGACCAAATCATATATCTTAATGAATTACTCTATATAGATATGATTCATATACAGGAGGAGAAAAGAAAATAAGAAAATTTTGTGGTTGTGGCTGGGCCCAGAATTGGAGATTCAGGCGTCTCTACATATCTCATTGAAAAATGAGAATCATACAGGAGGAGAAAATAAAATAAGAAAATTTTGTGGTTGTGGCTGGGCCCAAAATTGGAGATTCAGGTGTCTCTACATATCTCATTGAAAAATGAGAATCAAGCCATACATAGTTCTTGAAACTTGGTTTCTATGCAGATCTGACTCTAGCATAGGAAAGATAGGGAATCATGTACTACTAAAAAGTAGTGATGATGTCAATGACGTTTTCTTGTGGAAACTTCTAACATCTTATAGAGAAAACGTTAGTTTTACAAATTATGTCATGAAATTTAACATCATGAGACAAGGATGACAATGCTACACATTTTAACATCATGCAACACGGACGCTAATGGTTGTTATGCAGTTTAATGTCTTGCAACTAGGACATGGGGGCTGTGCATTTTTAAGTCTTGCAGCAAGGACATGGTACTGTGCAGTTTAAAGTCTGGCAATGAGGACTAATACATATAATTACACAAAGTATTTCTTCAATAATCTCACATTGGTTGGAGATGTAATGAGCTCTCTATCTATTGATATTAAATCATATTCTCCATTTGAATAGACTTTATGTATGGAATAAGGTCCCTACCATTTTGGTTCTAGTTTTGGAGGTTTCTTTCTTGGTATCATTGGAGTCTTAAGGACTAATACCAATTCCCCTTGAAGGAATGAATGAAGATGAACTTCCTTATTAAAATCCCACATTATTCGGTTCTGATAGACTTATAGATGATGCAAATTATAGAATCTTTTCTCATCTAATCATTCCAACTCATTAAACTATTTTTGAGATCTTTCATCTATAGATAACTGATCACAGATTTCAACTCTAAGTGAAGGAAATTGTATTTAAATTGGAAAGATCTCTTCAGTTCCATATACCAATGAATAAGGAGCTGCTTGGGTGGAAGTACGGATAGTTGTCCGATAATCCCATAAAGCATTCAAAAGTTTATCAGGCCATGATTTCTTATCTTTATCCACCATATTCTGGATTATATTTGATAGGGTTTTATTGAAATCCTCTATCTGTCCATTGGCCATCGCATGATAGTGAGATGAATGGTTGGATTTGATATTATATTCCTGATATAACTTTTTTTCTTTAGAAGAACAAAAATTGGAGCCATTGTCTGTCAAAATAGTATGAGGGATGCCAAATATAGTGATGATATTAGTTTTGACAAAACTAATGATACTTTTAGCTTTGAATTCCTTAAGAGGTATTGCCTCAGCCCACTTAGAGAAGAAATCAGTAGCAGTGAGAATATACTTGAACTGCTTAGCCGTGGCTGGAGGATAAGGCCCTACTACATCCATTCCCCAAGTGTAAAATGGCCATGAGTTTTTAGCTACATGTAACAACTCTGGGGGTGGATGAATGAAGTTGGCATTCACATTATAGGGACGACATTTTTTTGTGAAGTCTGTACAATCCTGTGTCATTAATGGACAAAAGTATCCAAGCCTTCGAATCTGATCCGAGAGTCTGTACCCAGATTGATGGGCACCATAGGCTCCTGAATGGACTTCTTTCATGATAGCTGTAGTCTCTTCTCCATCAATACTTCTGAAGAGAATTCCATAAAAGACTCTCTGATAAAGGATCTTTTGGTGGTTTGGACCATTATAAAGAGTAAAATTAGTCGCTCGTCGCCAGATCTTCTCCTTCTCAGCCCTATTTGGTGGAAGTATACCACTTTGTTGATATTCCATTATGGATGTTCTCCAACCCATTTTATGACCATACGGTTCAAAAATAAGGCAAATTTCAGTAATTTCCTCTCTTATGGTTTGAACAAAAGGTGAAACCACACGGTGATGGGTTATGCTGATAACTGTCTCATCCCAATTTGGATCTTCCAAGGCTGTAGTTGCATTAGCCAGTGCATCTGCTTGGGCATTTTGTGATCGTGGAACATAAGACAATGTCATCTCTGAGGTAAATTTATCCATTAATTCTATGACGTAATCACATAAAGGTATTAACTCTTCTTTTCTAATAGATTATTCCCCATTGATTTTTTTGATTACCAATTATGAATCACCTTTTATCTTTAAATGATTAATTTTCACCTGAAGGGATAATTCCAAACCTGCAATGAGAGCTTGATACTCTACTTCATTTTTGGTACCACCTTTCGATAACAAGAAAGAATAAGGCAATACTAACTTTTCTGGGGAAATAAGGACTATTCCTAATCCAACCTTATAGAGTTTAGGATTTTTCAGTCTCTTTCCAGTTGGACTTCTAGGAGCACCATCAAAATACATTTCCCATGTTTAGGAATTATCTTGAATAGAGAAGACCTCTTCATCAGGAAGTTCAGTATTAAACGGTGTATCTTCCACATATGGATGATCAGCAAGGAAATCTGCAAGAGCTTGGCCCTTTATTGCCTTTTAATGCACAAACTGGATATAAAACTATTGAAAAATAACCTCCCATCATGTTATACATCCTATAAGCATAAGATGAATGAGGATAAATTTGTGCGAGTTATTACGAGATACCAATTGGACCTCATGATGTTGCAGATAATGTCTCAATTTTTGAACAGCAAAGATTAATTCCATGCAGCACTTCTCAATACTTGAATATTGAGTTTCCGCATCAAACATAGTGTGGCTGAGATAATAAAGGCTGTTTTCATTTTCATCATCATTATTTTGGGCGAGGAAGGCACCTAGTGATTGCTCTAAAACCGTTACATAAATAATTAGTGGTCTTCCTTCAATAGGTGTCATCAATACTGGTGGAGTCAAGCGATATTTCTTGAGTATCTCAAATACTTCTTGGCAATCCTCAGTCCATTGATAAGTGACTCCTTTCTTCATTAATCTAGTGAAAGGTAAACATTTGCCTGCCAAATTGGCAATAAAGCACCGAATATAGGGCAAGTGTCCTTGAAGTCCCCTCAATTCTTTCAAATTTCTAAGAGGTGACATACCAAGGATTGATTTTTTTTCTCAAGATCAATTTTGATACAATGATGGCATATAACAAAGCCAAGAATTTTTCCTGAGGTTACCCCGAAAGCAAATTTTAAGGGGTTCATCTTCAAATTATGTTACCAATGTTTTCAAAATATGGTTTCCAAATCATCCAAGTGATTGGAACATTGTTTGGATTTGACTACCAAATCATCCACATAATATTCAACAAATTTCCTTAAGAAGGGTTTGATGATATGGTGCATGGAATGTTGGTGTGTCGTGCTTGCATTCTTTAATCCAAAGGTAATTACCCGATAGAAAAATACACCTTGAGGAGCTCTAAATGCTGTAGATTATTCATCCTCTAGGTCCATTTGAATTTGATTATACCCAGAATATCAATCCATGAAGGAAAGTTCTTCATATCCAGACGTTTTATCAACTAGAAGTTCTGTAATCGGGACTAGAAAATCATCTTTAGGACAATGCCTGTTAAGATCTCTGAAATCAATGCAGACTCTAATTTTCCCATTCTACTTTTTCACTGGGACAATATTGGCCAGCTATTTGGGATACAGAACTTCTCTGACAAAGTTATATTTTATAATCTTATCAACTTCAGCTTCAATTTTTGAGGCATGAGTTGGGTGTGTTCTCCTTGCTGCTTGCTTGAACCCACAATGTTCTTATGGAAAACCCAAATGATCGGTGACTACATCAGGATTAAGACCAATAATTTCCTTATAATTCCAAGAAAATACATCTCTATTTTTATTTAGAAAGGAAGTATACACCTATTGTTCCTTAGAGGTCATGGCCGCACTAATTAAGGTGGGGCATGGATCTTTTCTTGTACCCAGATTTATTTCTATGAGTTCATCCACGGTGGTAGAAAAAACTTCTTCAAATTCTAGAGGAACATACTTGAGATCTTCCTCTTCTTCTTCATTATGTTCCACTTCTTCTGTTTCCATTTGCATGGTAGATGACATGGTAACACTCCCAGAGTTAGGGGAGGAATCAGTATTTGAATATCTCAAAGATGAAACCACCACATCTGACCCTACTGACGATGAAGGGTCTTTCTATGGTGAAGAGGGATTGATGGATTGAGAATCAACATCTTTGTCTCCCTCTAATATTGTTACAATTTCTTCTATTCTGATTAACAAAGTAAAGGATTGTTGTAGTTCAGAAGATGAAATAAAAACATCTCCATTCAAGATTTCATTATTTCTTGTACATCAATAATTTCTCCCATGTTATCAGGCTCAATTGTCATAATTGACATTATGGGAATTATTGGATGAGTGCATGGATTTGACTTTACCCTTTCAACTTTATTTCTGGGTAGAACATAATCTGCACTCAAATGCAGGAATGGATTTTCTGAAATCTTTTCCAGTCCATTTGGATAATTAACTCTGGTTATTTCCTTGGTTATGGACTTCGTTCCTTTTGTGTGATAAAACTCTGCCTCAATATATTGAGATTCACATGTTCTGAACGAAGCCTTATCACCATACAATATTAGGATTTGACTAATGAAACAGTATTTCAGACATTGGTGGTATGATGTTGGTATTGATTCATGTTGATGCAACCAAGGCCTTCCAAGCAGAATATTGAAGGATGTGTCTTGAAAAACAACCATGAAATATGAATTAGATACAAGATCTCCAAACTGAGTTCTGAGTGTAATTTTTACCAGATGTTCTTGTCCATTATTTTCATATCCTTGCAACATTAAAGTCAAAGGAGATAAGTCAGATTCAGTCAGGCCCAATCAATGAAGCGTACGAATGGGAATGAGGTTGACTCCGGAGCCATTATCAATGAAGACTCATCGGATATCCATATCATTGACCTTTCTAGACAGATACAAAGTTCTGATGTGTCCATATACCACATGGTATTCATCTTTATCTGTAAAAGATATGGATGCATGACATTCTGCATAATCATTCTCTATATGGTAAACCTCAGTAGCAATAACTTTAGTGTCAAATTCTTGAGGACTTAACAAGGACTCAATGAGTGCTTCTCTAAGATATTTTGATAGATTCAAAGCATCCAAAATTGATAACTTGGATGGTACTTGGGACAATTATTTCAATACATCATACTTTTGATCCAAAGGTCTGTGTTTCACAGCATGGAGATGTGGTTTTGTAGGTGCTTTGGAAGTTGATGTTTCTGTTGTATATGTGTTCTATGTTGAAACATAAGTGGGAAATACCGCTGACTTTGGAAAATTAGACTGACTAAGTCTATTCATATGTTGAGAAGAAGATGGTGTAGATTCTAATCGATCCTCCAAAATAATTGTGCCAGAACTAGATTTTTTTTCATGGAAGAAACCCCTTGTTCTTGTTGAGCTCGCAAAAGAGCTCTTTCATAAGTTTCTACCACATATATGGTTTGAGCAGGGGTAGAGTTGAAATGATTGTTTCTGGAATTCCCATGCCTTCCTCTGTATCCTCAACCTTGGCCTATTCCTCTAATCCCCCAATTAGGAACAAGGAATTCTAGATCAACACAATTAGAATCACTATTGGCATAAGCATATGTTAAATGGATAATATTAATGGAACCAATGATCAATTCTTCATCTGATGAGGATTCGTATTGATAGATTACTTCTGGTTGTACTTTTGGGTGGGGCGGTGCCCGTGATTTTGAGATAGATGGCCTGAAATCTTGCAGGGTTATGGACAAATTTGGCTTTGATGTGAGCAATTCTTCTTCTGAATTCTCTTTATCCTTATGAAAACATTGTTTCTTTGAGGAACGAACCTTTGATGAAGTTGGTTTTGCTGTGGCAGGAGTGGTAGAAGACACAATTGGTTGTTTCACTTGTGTTTTTAAAATAGCATGAGTTCGGTTGATCATTTTTCTGATCATCCAATCATCATATTTTTTCACATTTTTACTTTTAACTTCTTTCCATTCCCCCTCTTCCTTTGGATTGGTGGCAGTAACACATGCCACTTGAGTTGATGAAGTTTTCAATTTCAATTGTCTAGAGTCTACCATCTTTTTAAAAAGGTCATTGAGAAAAAATCACTCCTGAATGGGGTGTCCCAACATCTGATGAAAGGGACAATAATTTAGACAATCATCATCTCTGTCTTTACTTGGCTTCTTCAGCCTTGGAAACAAAATCGAATTGTTTTCTAAGGTTGAGATGAAGTAGCCAAGAACTTTCCCATTCCTGATAGAATTGATTTTATTCTTTAATTCCTCAATCTGTTTATGCCTTTGATCTCTTTGATCATCTTGATGAGATGGTGTTTGCTGCTGATGCTCAAGAAGTGGATCCCTTCGGTATGATGAAGGTCTTGGGGTAGAAGCAGGTACAGGTTCCTATTTGAGTGTAATTGTATCAGCTTCTACCTTTCCTATTCTCCTTCCGGAAACTGATGGAATTACATGAGTTTTAGCCCTAGTCTCTATAAGAGAGTCTTCTATCTGTTGAGAGATTGATGTAAGGTCTCGAAATCCTCCTGTTTATTTCACAGGGATCAATGGTGTGCATAATTCATCACGTAGATTTTCCATATAGATTGGAAGAAACTCTTCTTGAGGGAGTGATAAACTTAAGGAATATGTTAATCCCTTCCAGCGAACAATGAAATCCAAAACTCTTTCATTTTCCCTTTTTTTACAATTAGTAAGATCAAAAACTATCATCTTTGGTAATGTTGGGCTAAATTGAAGAAGGAATTTCTGACAGAGATCTTCCTACCCAGTAATTAATCGAGATTTCAAACTTATATAACAGACAAAAGCAGGTCCTTGTAATGACTAGAAAAAACACCTGAGCTTAACTGCTTCTTGTTGTTGAGGAGTTCCCATCATAGGATCACAATGAGAAACAAAATGTGTTAAGTGTTGTTTCGGATCTCCCGAACCATTAAAAATTAGGAATGTGGTATTCGCAAAATTTTATGGGGAGGAATTACATCCACACATTCAGGGTAAGCTCTATTTTCCAGTTGAACTGGTGCACGTCATTCCTCTATAACTTCCAATCGAATTTTTAATGCCTCAATTGTGTTCATAAGCATTTGGGGAATATCTGGATGAGCTGGATTATGTAAAGGTATTGCAACTAGAACTTGAGTTGGTGCAATAACTGGTAAGACCACTGATGGTGGTGCTGATATCTGTCTTGGATAACCCATAGAAATAGGTCTATCAGGATGTACATGATCCTATCTTGATTGTGTACCCAATAGAGGGAATTAATTATCTGCATCTTTAGTTACTACAAATCCTCTTTGCTGAGGAGCTCCTACAGAATTAGAAAGTTGAGGTCTTTCCTGGGGATACTATTTAGCAGAAATACTATTTCGAAGTAACTCAATGTTGAGTCTTTTCAACTCCTTTATTTCATCTTATTTATGTGCAAGTCTCTCTTCAAGTGAAAGATATTGACCTTCTCCAGCGGAAAAGTGAGATGCAATATGACTTTTTTCATTTCCCTTTGTTGGAAGCCTTTCAGAGAGAAGGGAGTTGGTTATTTGAAGGCATACCTAGATTTTGGGTAAGCCTTTGATTTTGGGTATGCACACCTTCTTCATTTGCCTCAGTGTGTACTGCATTGTGGACAATAACTTCATCTTCATATTCCCCTAAACTAGACAAAATTTCTGGAGAATCTTCGGCAATGGTATTAATAACATTCACTGATTCATAATGCATTAATGGCATTCTGTTAGTGTTTCTGGTAGATCATCTCCCTTTTTGTATTTCACAAAACTCTGTTCTTCTATATGAATAATTCCTTGGAACTATTTTACGGATAGTAACATGAAGGGAATCATTGGATAGTTTAGCTGTACGCTTTCCTTGTGGCTTCATCCCTAATCAGGAGAAAACTCACTTCTGTTGAGGAGGGGATTGAAGATGTGAAATAGCCCACAACCTTACCGGCTGGGGTTGATCCTATTCTTCTTCTTCAAATCTTTGAACATTGTTTAATGAATTTTAAGGTTGCATTAAATAATCCCCCAACTTGGCATGCTAGGGTGATTCTTGAACTGCTACAGCTGAAATTCGTGCAACTGCTCTTCTGATTTTGCGGATTTTGGTCAGAACATTAGCTGGATGCATCATCTGAAAATTACTTAAATAACCTGTTTCAAAAGATCGATGTGTTATTTCAAACATTTTCATCCTCTGACACTTGACATCCTCTAAACGGGATGCCTGCTCAATATTTTCAGAGGATTGATGTAGAAGTAATTCAACAATTTCTTTTCTTTGGGCCTGATTCTACTGAGAACTGGTTGAGGCCTGTTCTTGAGCGTACATTTGATTACACACAAAACCTTTTGACTGTGGCCGGCCGTGGGCAATAACATTACATGAAACCACTTTGGGTGTACTTTTCTGATTTTTAAGTGTAGTTAAACGCAATACTCCATATGCAACCCATCCTCTGATGTGAGCATTAGATCAGGAATTAGAAATTAATTGGCGCAGCCTCTTCAGAGCATTGAGACATGCACACTGAAGGGTTCTCTGTCGTTTTCAACCCATTGGATGTTGGGAAACTAAAAGTTATGCCAAGTCAATTTGGCGCTATAATCCTTCTATTACCTTTATATGATTTTTATATTCATCATACGGTAACACTTTAGTATTCAAATGGTGAAAATTCTTCCATAAGTTGAGATGAATTTCACGTATGCAATCTTCTATCATCAATTCTGGAATGCCAAACTAAGAATTTGCTGAAGGCCAGAACATGACTGGTACTTCTCCTTTAGCTAATTGTTTCCTCATGTTCTACACATATTCTTCATCTTCTACTAGAGGTTTCCCCACTTGGTCTGACCAAAGTGGATGCTCTACATTTGAGGATAAATGACCCAAGGGAGGTTCAGAGAATGACCATTCCCTTAAGATTTCTTCTAATTGAGAAATGTTTTCACCTATCAATGACAAGGCATCATAAATGACTGGCCCTGTGTTTGCAAGTGCCTTGAGATAAGAGGCCTTTATTATTTCTACATTTTCAATAATAGAATTGTTTTGACAATGCAAAACAAACTACTATGGAGAGGACATTCACAGTGAATGCAATTATGGGGAGGATCACCATGATGGATTACAGCAAGGGGTAAATCTTCTTTCTCCTTGGTCTTCTGGCCACACTGAGGGTTTTCGTGGCTCTCATCTAAAGATAGACACTCTAGATTGACCAAATTTTCATGAAGAAAGCCTTATTGATGAAGTGTCTGGTGAGAAACTTCAGAATTACAATTACCACTCCCAAAATTTGGTAATGAGAGGGTAGGATCTTGAGTAGCAATAGATAAATTTCTGAGGGCTTCAAGAACTCCAGCATTAATAAGAGCTAAATTTCAGCTTGACTCTTGATTTTCCAATGGTATTTGGTGAGATTTCTTCTTGGATGTTCTCTTATACATAGTTGGGGCCACTTTCTAGGAAAAGTGGTTATCATGGGAAGGTATATGTATCTGTCTTGGATTAGTTACCAGAACATACCAGTTACCTCCAATTGGAAAGGGTGTATGTTCCCGATCTTGTTGTCCATATGATATGGGGGAGTATGCCCCATGACCCTCCTGGACTAGAACAGATGTGTGTTTCTACTCTGGGATGGCATGGCGATGTGTCATCCCATGTGTGGGAATAGATTTATGTGTCTGTTCCCTTGATACTGCTGAAGTAGTTGTTAAAATATCCTGACATGCTTCCAGAATATGGGCAGGGATATGAGTCTTCCCTTTCACCATTGAAAAGATGTGTTTAGTGAATTTAGCAGACAGAACAGGAATATATGTTCATTCTATATCTGGATTAGGTGTATGTGCCTGCTCCTGTCCTCCTTTTCCTGTCAACAGATATTGACAGTACTTATGCATAGGGGCAGAGATTTGAGTCTGCTCCAAATTTGTCATCGGAGCTTTCCGACTGACTTCTTGGGATGCTACCAAATGATTCTATTGTCAGACTTGATGAACATTGGTAGTTGTATGTGCCTGCTAGATATTCTCCATCAAGTATGGTAGATGGGATTTTTTCAATACTGGAAGACGAGACTGCTAACAGAATTGGTGATTGTAAACAGGTGTATGTTCCTACTTACCAGTTGCCACCATATTAGATTTGCAGGGTTCTTTAAATTCAGTTAGACGAGCCTGCTGACTGGCTGATAACTTGTAAATAGGTGTATGTGCCGGTTCACGGTACTCCACTGGGTTTACCTGGTGGGATTTTTGGGTTTCTGTCAGATGAGAATGCTGAGAAACAAAATTAGGACGAATGGGTGTATGTGCCCACTCGTTGTTTGCCATCAAGTTTGATCAATGGACTTCTCCAAGGAAGGTAGAGGTGTGAACCTTCTTGCTGTTAACTGGACATTGTCCATGGTGGTTTTTCTTTTGTGCCTGAGTCTGAGAGACCTGGGCCAAACTTCCTGAGGCAACACCCCCATCATGTTGGGGATATACTACCGCATGATTCTGGTGGCGATTGCTGGTGGGAGTCCTCAGGAAAGACTCCTGTATTCTTGAAGTGAGGCCTTCAGTGACCTTTTGATCTACCTCCCTATAGTATGGGAGGGATTGATTATTGCATTCTAGGGATAAAGACCCGAAACTGTTGGAAATAGTGGTTGGAACCATTTGCTTCTTGATCATTGGTCGTTGTTGGCTAGATGATTGAGGATTATTGTTGACCTGGAAGGCCTGTCGAGAAGCCTCCAAAGTCGGAATTGTACTATGTTGGTGATATTCCCTTATCAGAACATTGGAGACACAACTTTGAAGATGTTGGGTTGGTGATAACATCCTTCCTGTGGATGGATATCCAACTTGAGTAATAATCGGGAAGTTCATAGATATTGTCTTTGAGAAATCCATTCTTTGGATTGAAGGGAATTTTGTGGAAAACTGAGAACAACAACAAGTTATATTAAAGTGAATTCTTGTCGGATAGATACATGCGTGATTAATTCCTTTGTCTGGCCTTCCTTTATCAATTTATAGGTGCCTAACATGTGGGTAACATTATTAACTTGGTCAAACATTCACATCTGGTTCACCATTTTATGTATCATAGTTCCTTGAAATGCACATTCTAGATTTAAGAATCACTATTTCCAGGTAGTTTCCATTGGATTTATTCATGGAAACAGAAACCTCCAATAGTTCTTTATCCAAATATGAACTGCTTTCCAAAGGTAGGCGTTCGTTAAGTTTTGAACTGTATGATACTTAATAATGTGCATTGGTCGAGAGGATGGGAGCTCGGACTCATCACACCCTTTTGGAGGGAATTATGGTCTACTCCAGGACTCTCTTTGTAAGATTAAAATATTTTCAGGAATCCTTATTAATTTACAAAGTATATCATAAGTATCCCTTGGAATTTTTAATCACTTATTAACATGTGTAAAATTTATAATCATTAGTATGAATTCAAGGTTCTTAATTAATGGAAACATCTCTATATATTCTATGTTTTCCATTAATGGTATCCTCTAATATGATGATTAGAGATTCTTTTAATCATTGTTATGATGATACTGGTTTTGAAGCCACTCAGTGGGGCACTCTGGAATTTATTGTCATCCAAGGATATGAAGGTTTGTTTTAATCTTGGGATCGTGCTCATAAAATGAGCTGCCTACATATCATTGTGAAAGGAATCAGAACCCTCATAGTTCGGTGCCGCTTAATATGACACATCATACCTTTTAAGGTCATGTGATAAGGACCTCTAAGTGGAAGGTACTTAGTTGAAACATAGAGTGGGACTTATGCTTGACGCAGCCCAAGGAACTTTGGAAAGGATATGGGTTTCCAGATAGGATCAAACCCTATTGGTAATATGTCTCAAAGAGAAAAGGGTTGATCTGAAGTGTTGGGTTTAAACCTCAAGAAGGCTTCCTACATATCCCATATGGATGGGAATTAAATCCCACGTAGTTTGATAAATCTCATATTAGAGTATAGTCCTCTAAGAAAAATGAGTGTGGGCTTACTTCTTGAAAAATGATCCCTTGATGATTTGAGGATTTTATTTGGGGATGATTTCCTAAGGAGGATGCCCAGATTGGGGGAATTAGGGTTGGATTCCTAAGGAGGATATCCAGTGATCTCGGGCCTTGAAAGGACTTCCTACATATCCCAGATTGAATAAGAATCAGAGTTCTCATAGTTCATTTAATGAGTGTTAGTGAACATGTTGAAATCATCACATATCTCTAAGAACACATGAGTCATGAAAAGTGTGAGAAATAAGAGGATGTGAAAGATTCAATAATAAAATTCACACTTCCAAAATTTTCCACCATTTTGATGGAAGAGGGCGCATCGACCGTGGAAGAGGGCGGGGTGACGAGCCTTCCCTATGTTCTATTTACATTGGACAAGGGTCCAATGTAAGGGAGAAGGGGTGAAGGTAAGGGGATTACACCAGGATGGATGCCCTGAAATTGGTTCTGGTAGGGGAGGGATACTTCTCCTATACTTGTGCGGAAAAGAAAGTGTGAAGTGTACCTTCCCTACCGGAGAATTCATGTCCCGGGTCACCACTTTGAAAAGGGTGAGGCCGGAAGCCCACCATCTTCCAAACCAAGAAATTCTCAACACTATTTCTGGGAGAAACTTCCATGTGACTATGGATATGCAAACCCACAAACATCCCATGAATGTTAACCCCATTGTGAAACAAATGTGGGAAACCTCTCACTACAGAAATACAAACCTAAATTGGAGACACCCTGATGTGCCTTACCCAAAGGCCTGAGAAGTCAGGAGGTTTTGGGGTAGGCTTCAATTGACCCCTTTCGAATAACGGAACCAAGGAAAGAGATACCCCACCATGAAAAGGCTTCAAAGGGTATTTGAATTGGTCGTGTAGGTACTTCATGCAGGTGTTCCGCGTAGGTACCCCATGTTGCCCTATTGCGCTAGTATGGTGTGCATGTATGCTGCACAATTATAGTGCGTAGGTATGGATGAGGACTGAAGATAATTTGAAGAACTTTAAAACATAACTACCCCCTTTAATTATCCCTTCTTTTGTAGTTTAGAGAACTACCTGAGACAATTTGAGAGATCTAGGTGAAAGAGCTACACAATGGGAGCTTCAGAGAATCTTTCACTTTTTTTCAGTCTGAAAATGGGGAGCCCAAGGGTTTTATTTATACCCACGGATGGGCATGGCTGAAGAAAATTTGGTCGCATAGGTATGCCGCGTAGCTCCACCGCATTGGTGCTCTGCGTGGAGGCATCCCAAATCTTCTCGTGCATAGTTCGAATGTGTAGCTGTGTCATGTAGTTCAGCCACATAGCTCTCTTGTGAAGCTGCTGGATGTTACTATATTGCAGAGATCTTGGGAGTATTTGTTGATGTATTCTTTGTACTCATTGCATCTTTTTAAGGAGTGTCAACAATATGAAACTCGTCTTATGGGTAGCTCATAGACACAGTCTTCAGGAATGAACCAAGGATTCACGAACATATGAACATGAATTAAATCTATAAGAGAGTCCCGGAACAGGAAAAGATTCTCTCCTGGAAGGGTGTGGGGAGCCTGACCTCCCATCCTCTCGACCAATAGAGTCCTTAAGTGTCATTGTCTGAATCATCAATCAATGAGCACCTGACTTTAGAAAGAAGGTCCATGAATCATGCATACCAAGGTCTTTGGGAGTTCTTGGATCCACAAATAAACCCGTTGGAGACCATCTAAGGAAGTTATATCCAAGGAGGATCGATTGCACACATACTTTAGCCCAAACAATCGCCCGCTGGGACTAACTGACTGTGACATCTCATTCACAATATGAAAGGGGGTAAATTTTCTAGTCCCTTAGGGGTTAATCCAACCTTATTTAAAGGGTAATGATACAGAATGGGTCGAAACAAAGGAAATGGTGAATTTTATGAGAACATATCTCTATAAAAAAGGGATGGGTTATAATCCTCATCGGACCATTTCCGCACCACCTGAAGCAGTCCACCTCGAAGGTGGAACAATATTGCGTACTTTTTTAAAATTAATTATAAATTTAGGCAATACATCATTTTTCCAGATGGGAAGAAACGACTCACCTTTGACATACAAAATGCCCAGAAAATCCAAACGAGGGTTTGGCTCCCGATTCGTCATCTGACCTCCAATTCAAACACCGTCAGATCTGTTGGACTCCCCTCGGTGAGATATTGATTCCTCTTAAGCCTTTTATCCTAATTTATTCTCTTGATGAATTTATTTAAGGTTGATCATTTATGCCCATTTTTTATATCCACTTCATTCTAGGGGGAATCAAAGCCAAACTCAAGATGAGGAGAGTCGTACTACAATGAGGTAGGTGGTTTTGTGCCTTTCACGAATTATCTTGATGTGAATATATGTTAGAGTGTCTTGTACTAACATTTAGGGTGTCTCTTGATTGAATAATGAACCTTGTTATTTCTTATTGATTTTTTGGTAATTGTTTAGATGATTTGAATGTCTGTTTAGGGTTGTGAACCTTGAGTTAGGGCCACCCTATGGGTGCATTTCCCTTGGATGGTTGTGTGGTCAAGAAATCCTATCAGACTTGACTTAAATTACCATTCTAGGGTTGTTAAAATTTTATTTATCATTATATAAATTAACCATAATATGAATTAGTTGTGTTAATCCTTTTTAATTGTTTAAATTGCATAATAGGTTTGTTATGTGTTTTTCCCATGTAAGTTATCCTTGTTTGGACATGTAATAGTTTAATTTATATGCATTAGTTATTATGTAAACTGTGCCCACGTGAGTTGTTTATGTTAAATCCATGTTATAGTTTAATTCACATGTTTTTCTTCTAATATGGAATGAGAAATTTAATTAAATGATAAAAAGAGGTAATTAGCAGTGAGCGATCCATAGTCTCAATAAAAAATACATGGTCGAGCTCATGTGACTAATTTCATCTTATATACCTTAGGTGAACCATTGTCTTGTTTAAAAGATAATGGATGGGATTAAGAGGTTAATTATATAAAGGTCAAGAGAAATACACTAACAGGGTTTTCGGGATCATTTAGTCTTATTTTAAAATTTCGAGCGAACCTAAGATCCATTATGGGATACTCGGGACATCCTCTATTGGAAAATGATTAAATGATTATTATGTGACAAGTTGCCAGTTACTTTTATACGAGGGATCGTCAGGCCTAGTCTAGACCTCGAGAATTTAAATAATTCATGTAATTTGAATAATGAAATGGTTCACTTATTTCGTTTCTAAAAAGCAAAATCATAAGCTTGGATTCAGTCTTCACTTATACCCTTTAACCATTGTCTTGTGAGACATTTGTTGTGCTTACTCTTGAGTTCTTACTTTTTACTACTTTCACTACTGTACACTACCTATTATATGTATTCACTGATAGATGGGAAGAGGCCTTTAGTGGTTTCCTACTAGGATTTAGTCTCACACCCTGTTTGGTTCATGCTTTCGACCCAAACAGATTATATTATTGCAGGTATTGATCATGTCAAGAGCCCTGCTACAGGTACTTGATGTGATGCTTAGGAGTTGGAGGGCATGGGACCAAGTCAAGTCTTGTGATGCTTCCTAGTATCTTTTTGTTTATCTTGTGCTATTGAGACTTATGTTGTGTATTAATGTAGTGTAATTGTTTGGATGATTTTCTTGAACATGTGAAATTTGGCATCATCATTGGTATTGAATGATGTTTGTTTATTTATCTTATCATTATTCTTCTATTTATTTTAGCTATATGATTTTTACTGCTTCTACTATTGTTTAGTATTATTCTACTATGTTACAATCTTCCAATAAGGGCATATGTTCCCCACTATCACACCCTAGGCACTCAATGCTAGTCGAAAACATATGGAATTTAGGGAAATGCGCTTGAGTCAATGTGGCCAACCGGGTATGGGGCACCAGTTGAGTGGAATCTGGATCTAGGATGTTATAGATAAAAACAACATTGCGTTTGTTTCTAAATAGTAATTATAAATTTAAATGATTTTTTATCATGATAATTTATTTATAATTTTTATTATTACATGACATTAGGCATGCCTCTCCGTACTCTAGAGGTTACTTAATAGAGGAATGAGCCTAATTTTTTTTGAAGAGATTATGCTATCAAATACAAATACAAGGGTTATACATGAATTCATGGACGTATGCATGGACAAATTAATTATATGGATCTACGTGATAAAGAACGTAAGGATAGAGGTGAGATTATAAAAAGGTTGGGTCTGTGAATTTGTTATAACTGATTAGGGAATGTTTCCTATGTACAAACCTATCTTCCATGTGTTTTTATTTTTCCTTTTAATAAAAGGGATTCATCCCAATTTATGACATAATATTTTTTTATTATTATTTCTATAGTTGGGTACTGGCCTAGTGGTAAGGAAGCCCTATAATACTGCATTAAAGTAGGTTTCAAATGAATTTGGTCTCCAATTATGAGGATTTAATCCAGGTGTCATGTTTTTGGGGGAAGACTGCACAAAGGGGGTGGTGTGTTTTTGTGGACAGATTATGCATTGGATGGTTGTGAGGTGAATTAGTAGTGTGGTGGGGGATTTGGGTTATGGATGAGGAAACAATGACAGAGGGTGGGTCGATAGTGGGAGATGGTGTGGTGATGGCCACAGATTGTAGATGCACCAATGAAAACAACAAGTGGGATCAATGGTGGTTGAAGGTAGGTAACACTGTGGTGGAGGCTTTAGTCTACAGAGTAGTAGTGAAGATAAAAAGACGCAGATTATTGGTAGAGATGGTGTGTTGATGGGGTTCTTCCACAGATTTTGTGTTGTCTATAGCAGATTGATGACACTATTAGGTGAGGTAGTGGCAAGATTGTGATGGTGATGGTAAGGGTATGGTAGGGGTGATGTGAGCTTGCAGTAGTGGTTCAATGAAAAAATGGAAAGGCGCTATAAGGAAGTGCCATAAAAAATCATCTCTGATGGTGGTGGTATTATTGGGGTCACCAGGACAGGTGCGGTGCAGGATGGGTGCCTTCATGGGTCCCTTCGACCATTATAATTGGGCTTATGATCTAGATGTATTATATTTTTACACCCATAGTCCTATAAGGTTATGAAATTGGATCCCTCTCTGCTAAGAAAAATAAGAGTGGTTTTTCATTTTATTAAAAAATGAGGGACTTATTCCCTACCTGTTTACTACTACATGACCTCAGGCTTGCCTCTTTATACTCTAGAGGTTACCAAATAGAGGAATGGAAATAAAATATATTATAGATATTTTTATCAAAAATACAAAATATAAAGTCCATGCATGATTCTACCTGAAATTTCATATGAATCGTCCATACTTTGAACATACCCATAGAAGAAAAAAATGGGGACCCAATTTTGGTATCCTATAGCCCAGTATAAATAAAATAATAGTCTATATAATATGTAATAATATAAACAACACAAATAAAATATGAAAATCCTAATTATAAATAAAAAATATCCCATCCCTATGGTTGATATAAATGTATTGCAAGTATTGAAATAAAATGCACTGTCTTTATGCTTAACTCACAACAACACATCATAAAAAAAATTAGCCTATATGGAATTACTCATCCCAAGTCAAAAATCCATATTTAAGATGATAACTATACCGAAAATATATAATAATATATACCAATGTACTTAAAAACCTATTCCATGTACATGATTTGATGGCAAGTCCAAAAAACTAATAGGATTCCCCCACTCATCCTAACTTATTGAGTAATAGTGTTCAAGGGGATGCATGTGCCCATGTTTGATGAGTATAACTCAACCCATCTAGAAACATAACACGTTCATGATCATGACATACTATCATCCAGTATGTCATCATGGAAAGGAAAACACATTCACCCTAAAGGAATATACCAATACTATCCAAAATAGGAAAATTCCCACTAACTTATTCTTGGAGGCACATATATTATCATGTCTTGATGAGATATCCCAAATTTCCACTATCATACCATTATTTAGTATCATCAATATGGATGTTATCTTATCCAAAAATTCTCAATCATATAGTCCCACTTGACCCATTGTTTGTTTCACTACTTGTTTAGTAATAAAGCCTAAAATATCATGAGAAATAATGATCCAATCAATAATAGCAACAACATTCAATCAAATATGTCTTAAATACCGATTCAAAAATTAAATAAAAATATAAACTAAGATAATAGTTAAAGAGGGCCTAAATAAATAATAATATTAAAATAATAATCTCGTGATTAGTCTAATGGGTAAAAAATAATAGAACTTAACCACTTCAAAAAATATAACCCCTATCTCTTTCCATGCCCCATATCTCCTCACTCGTCCTATAAAGAAGTATCATCTAAGATACTCGTAGAGTGCCTCTGGAACTATCCCATATATAAAAAGTAATCATAGGGGTTGTCTCCCATTGCATGATCATATAAAAAATGGCTATACACTAACCCATTAGATCAAATATCAAGATTCATCATAAAAATTATATCAGGGGAAATGGATAGGGTTATACCATAGTAAATCCTATAAAAAGACAAACCACCTCTATGATATGTACTTTTGTATACACTAGAATATTCACACTTCCCTCTAACAGTGAAACCCACAATCACACTACATCTATACACCTACATCAAAGTGAATGAATAGAAAAGGAATTGTTATCAATTGAGCATATCAATGTCCATGTATGTAGACTCATACGAATATAAGTCAAACTATACTCAACTCAATAATAACCTCTGAACTTATTACCAATGCACCCTCCTCATATCAGGATTCATGGGGTTATTTTAGAAACCATCCATATATATGAGGTATGCTTTTAAACAAAACCCTATCTAAAAGGCTATGTGCCTAGTCACCAAAACTAATCCATCACTACCATTATGGTTTGTGAGGATCCACATCACCACCTCCCAAATAATACCCAATATCTCACAGTATTCAATATTTATATTATAATTTGATGACAGCCTATATGTTATTACTCACATGTCTCACTATAATCCCACAACTTTACATTAATTAATTACGAAATCTAAGAGTCCTAGATTCTATATTAATCATAGAGGGTTCCCATAAATGTATCATGAACCTAAAACCCTTAAGGAACAAACTATACACCCAAGTCTATTCTAACCAACTCGACACTTAAGGTAAGATTAAACATATATTCAATAAATAAATATGCACCATCATGCATTAAAATAATCCACACAAGGTAATCATAAATTAATAGAGATATCATATGATAATACATGATTTTAAACATGGGTACCCCCATTATATGTTCAAATGGATCCAATAATTTTTAAAAATAAGAACTCTTTAATTCAGCCTAAAATAAAAGTCAAAAAAGTATTTATTAAAGAATTTAAAATAGAATATCTTGATAGGTAATCCCATCTGAATTCCATGAAAAAATCTAGTTAAAACCCTTTCCTAAATTCCCATTTCAAGATAATAATTTAAACCATGAAATTTTACTTTAAAATTCTAATTCAAAATCCTCAATTTTAATAAGCTTTTTCTTCTAATATTATATCTCAAAATGGTTTTCAATTTAAAAAATAAATTTAATGGTTATATAATTTTCTTTATGAAATAAATAACTCAAACATAAACTCTCAAAATCATGAAATCCATAAAATGGTCTATCGACACTCGTTTAACTATAGAAACATGAAACCAACCTTATAAAAACCAATATGGTGATTTTATTACTATAAGGCCAATGTGAAAACATTTTTATACAGAATTATAATATGTCAAATAATAATTCTCAAGATAATAATATTTATAATAATCACATGGACATAAAATTACCAGAAGGTGAGTCCATATAAGCCAAGTGATCTAGATTCTAAATGAATAAATCCCACCTAACTCAATCACACATCCATACATAACTTCAATATCACATCGACCACTATCGAATTAAAATAGGATCAATCTTATCATAAACTCCCAAAAATATAGAAATTATTTATTTTTAAATAAAAAAATCTCAATAGGAATAAATGAATAAATACTTACCAATTGGTGTGATGAAAATGGAACAATAAACAACTTTCTAAAAACTACACCTAGATTATACTTAGTCCTATTAAAAAAATAATAAATAAATTAACCTAAATCTACCATCAATTTAGATCAAATATTCAAAAATACATATAGAAACTCACTAGGGTACCTAATGATGTCCAAAATACAAGCTAAATTATGTTTTCATCATTTCATAGATTCCACACAAAAAATCACTCTATTTATAAAACAATTGTCAAACCATGCTCCATTTTGATTTATGAAGAAATTTGATTTTTTTCTTCGATATTGCTATTTTTGAATTCTAGGAATCAAATTGAGAATCCGAGAGTTTTAACATCACATGTTGATGTTTTATATGTGGAACGGGGATCATTTGGTGGTTTATCTACTCAGAGAAGCATAATAAGAGGGCCAGGAGAACCTTAACTAAAATTTTAGATATAGGTAGGAGGTCATTCCATGACCTAAGGGGATATTCGATGGAGGTTCCTATAGGGGAGGAACACACTATAGCCAAGGGTGTTATTCCATAGTGGGGTCTTTGTACATGTGTGTGTATGAGTCACCAGAGAGGTTATGATACAGAGGAGGGTGATGTGTCATAAGTGGTACGCCAGGGTAAGTTCCTTATAGTGTAGTCCAAGGGGAAATGCTTTAGAGGAGGGAGGCCCTTAGGGTTGAGAACTCTTCCCCTTCATGTGTGTTATTCCATAACCTGAATCCAATGTTGTAGCATAACCATGGTTAGGTCAAGGAAGATAGTGGAATAGCTTGAGGGGCTATGACATAGTGTAGAGAAGGGGGTTACAGGGTTATATTTTTCTCATGGGGTTCAACCATGCTGTAATTGACTATGATGCAATTGAGGAGACCAAAATATAACACATACTAGTAGAGATTCATATTACCTAACCCTAGAGGTGTTAACTATATGGGGGATGACCCTCAAGGGATTCATAATGTGGGATATGATATAAATCCCTATTATATACCACAACCAGCTGCTAGGGAGGCCCTCTTGTGTCATAACACAAGGGTTACACTACAATAGTCCCCTAATTAGTTTTTTATGGAAGATTGGTAATTTACCAATAAACCCCATAGTTTTTAGGGGAAATGGGATTTGGGGATATTTTATTTAGCAAAATCTTTACCTTTTTTATACCTTTTATTTATTATGTTAGATGATGTTTTTGGTGTTATTTGAAGAAGATTTTGAGAAGATTATTCCTTTATCTTCCATCCATTCTGTTTCTCTTTGACTTTATTTGATTTCATATGATTTTGATTATGGTTTATCAATCATTTCCACAAAATTATGGTGTAAATAATTTGAATTTATGGGGGTTTTTCTCAGCGTGGATAGAGAGTTCCCCAAAAGGATGTCTTCATGTTGTTTCATGCCATTTCAATTGAGATACATCTCATTCAAAATTTTCATAGGTTTTTCCTTAGACTAAGTGTATTTTTAAAATTGAGTCATCCCTCATGAAGGGAATTATGTTTTTCTTTGGTTTGGGTGTATATAAAAAGTGTATTGCACCACATTTCTCAAGGGTTTTTGTGAGAAGATTATGTGTAGTGTTTTTTGGAATTATTCATTTTAATTAAAGTTGGTTTAAATATAAATTTTTATAATTAAATTAAGTGGATGTTATGGTCTGAGATATGTGCTTGGGAGATGACATGAGAGTTTTTGGGCATTTATTTAAAGGAAATAGCTTGGATTGAGGTAGGTGGACCTTTGAGGATACCCCTGTTATAAATGAATTTTATTTATATCCATGTGATGCATCATTTTACCACTGAGGTCCATCAATGATTTATTTAAAATGTATTTTTTTTTTAAAATGAAATGCCTAATATTTGACAAAGTCCCAAGGTCCATGAAAGACCCTTGTTCACTAGATTGATGCCTCTATCAACGATGTTCAATCCCTTGATTATGATTATCACATTTGGGACACTTATACCAGGAGTGATGAGATTTAAATAAACATAATGATCATTAGAAACCTAGTTAGGTGAAACTATGTTGTAATAGTGGGTTCCCTAGATCCAACTTAGATAAAAATTTTCGATTACAATACCATGTATACAGTAATTTATATATGATGTAAACTTTCCATTATAGTGTTTATATTTTGTTTACTCTATTTAAATGATAATGACCATATATTATTTGTAGTACCAAAATGATATAACAGTTCACATGCTATAATGAGAACCTCGAGATATAATGATATTAATTTTAAACATATGTCTTATGGTCTAGATACATCATACTAACTGGAAAAAGTTGACGTCTGACTATCAGGTGTTTGGGGATCATAATAATTGATACTTCTTCACATTAAGTTCACACTTGGGGATCTCTAGTATGTGATATCATGCGGACAGATCCACTAATAGAAACACTACATGTTTAGGGTTTTTTTTGGTCCTATCTATGAATAAATGTATTGGTCTTCTGAATTGAGATAATTATTAATGTGTACCATTTGATCACATACTTTTATGAAAGGAAAACAATGTGACATTGAAGTCATGGTGAGTTAGATTGTGTTGAGTGTGTCATTGTTGATATGTAATTGGTTGAATGGTCAATATAGATTTTTTTTCTTCTAATAGAAATATATATCTTAGGCTTGGTTGATCAGGATGGTGATACCTTTACTAAATACATGACCATGGAAAAATAAGGTATGTTCATACATTATGGTCAATGAATAATAAAGAAATAAAATATGATGACATAGTTGTGCATCATACTTTATGAAATATCGTTAGAAAAAAAGATTATACTACACATTATGTGTTCATTAGATAGTAATTGTTGTTATGACTGCTCGTTATCTACTTAGGGGCCTTGATGTGTTGCTAGACTGTACTCCTGTTCTTTGAACAGTATTCATTGCGATCAAGATAAGGACCTAGAGGGTCTCCCAGAATAGCATATTCAAGAGTCTACCCGATCCTGATGAATATGTTTATAGGACATGGATGGCCCCAGTATGGGGTCCGAGAGTTGTCCAAGTATTATCACTCACCAATAAATAGAAAAAAGCATTTTCATCTAAGTATAGAATAATTGGGTTGGATTTATTTATTAAAAGTATTAATAACTAATTAAGTGAATATGTGGAAAATGATTATAAAAATGAATATTATTTTAATATTCAAGGTTTGTTCAATGTTTTCAAGAATTATGAGTCATGTTAATTACTAAGTATTATCACATAATATATATATTATATATTAAAAGTATGTGATAAATTATAAATGATGTTTATAACATAATTAGTTCTTCATAACAAGTCATTTATCTATTATATTGTGGATATTGGATATAAGGGGGATAAGGAACCATTTCCAAGCATTTTACCATCCCTTATATAAGTAGAGGAGTGAATATTATTACAATTAATATTCATTAAAATTGATTGAGAGAATCTCTCCATCTTCCCGCATCCTAGAGGGAGGAAGACTCCTTCCGAGAACATGATCGAAGAACCCTATTGTGTATCGAATGAAGGGATTCACACTGATAGTTGGGACATAAAATGAATAATCAGATCTCCATGCTGGAAATTGGAATTTGATGATTGAAATCCATGAAGATTGTTGAAGCATGAGTGGACAATATAGATGGATTTGATCTTGGACCCTTTAAGCAACAATTGATGATGTCAAGCTACAGTCGAATACAACACCGATTTAAACATGGTAAACATTCATTTAATTTTTTTCTTATTAAATTCATGTGATATCCACATACCTCTTCCAGGGCTCGAATCACTATATACGAAAAATCTTCATTTATCCAGTGATGAAAATGTTTAAATCCTTAGTCTACTAGATTCTACTGCACATCCTAGTCCCATCAATTAGTATCAAATCGATCATGTGAATTTTTATTAGATAATAAAAAATTATTTGATTTAAATTAAATTAGGGATAGAATTTAATTAAATTTTGTAAATTTAAAATAATTTATTTAATATATTAAATTCTCTTGAACATAAATTTATCGCATTTTAATTCTAATCACACTTTTAATTTACCCATAGACTGGTCTTGAGTAGGGTCCAACCTAGTGTTTGTCTGAGTTGTTTTTATTTAAATATTTATTACAATTGCATGTGTTGTCTATATTATTATTTTTTAACAGTGTTCAGATTTCCTTTTTCATTTTAATATGTATAAGGGTCTACACATCCCTCAGTTTTGTTATTGTACGTATTTTTTTCTTCACAATACCCCATCACCTATGTGCCAGTATATTTCTAATATGGATGATAATTTTTGAATACATGGACCAAACAAATACAATGTGATATCCTAGACAAGAAGTGAAAACATTGGATTAGGGGAAAGCTGCATCATTAGTTAAGACCTCAATCATGAATGATTCCACTAGGTCATGGATGAACCATTATGTTTAAATGGATCAACTAATATTATATTCTCAAGACCAATAGGGTAATTTTTTTCCTTTATTCATTTTTTATTATTTTACGCATTTTCATACTATGAGAAACACAAAAAATAATAAACAAAATAATGCATAAAGACGTGATTAATTTATTCTAATAATGAATTTCTTTTTATGATTATGACATTGTTGTATGAACATAATTAATATAAATGGATAATTTTTTTTAAAAATATTAAAAATACATCAAATAAATATTAATTCATGAAATCCTTCTGTTGTTAAAATTTTAACAAAACTGGGTGTATAGGGTGCTCGTCAGCCAAATTTTACGATTCCTCCCACTAATAGGTAGTTATAATGTGAGTGATGAGTTGAATTAACTAATTTTGACAACAAAGAAGTATCCTAATATAGTTTTTTGAAACTTTAGAGGCAAGCATTGAGTAAATAATCTTTAAGATTTTTAGAATATAATACTTAACTCAACAGATCAAGGTGTCATGAGTTAATGTGGTTGGATAGTCAAATACCTACCATTAAACTCTCTAATTAGTGGAATAGCCATAGTATGTGGACTATGAGGATATTCTTCAAGGATCTTTTCCACTAGAACACTCAAGAGAAAGAGTATTTCAAGTCTAGTATGGAGGGCTATAAGAGTTTGATGAAATAGTGGGAGGAATTTAATGATTAAATAAATAGTTATTGTCTAATAATTAATTAAGATAAAAGTACCAATCTTCTAGATTTAGTTTTTTTATAAAATTGAAAATAATACCAAAAGTACACTGTGATTAATTTTTTGAAAAATTCAATGTCTTAATCGATATGAATTTCTAAGAGCAATATAGGGGCTTGGGTAAAGTACTATGATATAAGAAATTCATGTTATTGGAGTCCCCAATATCTTTTGGTCCTCCTTTGAAATCGAGGGTGAGAAATAGTTATTATAGGAGACCCATGTATGAATAATTTTATGGTTATTTCCTAATTTTATCATCACGTTCTATTTTGAATTGTGGATAGAATATCAGGACATATATGATTTTACATGTTTTCACATCTCTAAGAAGATAACATGGAGAAAGTGTACTAAGATATAAATTGGAGATTATTAAACTGGTTATGTGTGAATATGAAATATGCATCACAATATTTCAATACACTTCTTTTTAATACATTTATCACCCATTTACTCCTGTTTCTTTTAAGATTTCCAAATGTGAATAGTACAGAGAAAATGCTTCATTACCTTTTAGGTAACATACACCAAGTAAATAAGAACATAAATAAAGTATTAGTTGTTATGGTGAACAAGTTAAAAGACAAGGTGAAAAGGAAAATGAAAAGTGTGACACCAAAGTAATCTTCATGAAATATTTTAAATAAAATTGGTTGGTCATTATATAGGAGGTCCTTTTATTTTCAAGTCACCAGATAAGACTATGAAAGATAAAAATGCAATGAATTGAATTAAACAATCAAGTAGTCACTTCTTCTTCTGTGTATATTCATCATTGTAATTCATAATTATTGGGTATTAAATTCAATATGATTATTAAATATTTGTATTGAAATTTTTTTAACCATGTATACAAACATTACAATAAGTAAGGTGTGTTATCCAAGCGGCTGATAAAGTATGGTCGCTAAGTTAGTTATGAGAAATACACAACTTCCATATTTTCATGTTTATTAATTATAGATGAACTTTTGTTAAGTATTAGAAAAAAATTATGTCACATTTCATTTGGACCTAATGAGACATTAATCTAGTTTTTGAATGATTATTTTGTGGTTTTTTATATTCAACCAACAGTTCAGTAATGCTTGAATCAATGGAAATATTTAATGTAAGACTCTAATACCTAGTTGTGGTAATCTAATTATTTATCAAGAAAAATTAATTATTTTTCAAGGATATACCTAGTTTGGTTTTAGAATATTTTGATGGAAAGACCTTATGTATTATCAACACACATATGTACTTAGTTTTGGAAAAATAAACCTTTTTAAATAAAGTTAAGTCATGAATATTTACCAATTAGTTCAGCTAGAGAGCATAAACTATTCCAAGGGTAAGATAGTGGTAAGTATACTTCATAATATTACTTAAATTATTTTAAGGAATTTAAATGTGAAGTATGGAATATGAATGGTTAAATTCTGTGAGTATCTTCAATCCCATGTGCTGAAAAATATCATCATATATCATTTATTGATCATTATAATGTAGTGTGGAGTATTTCCTATACATACATTACCTTATACACTTAAAATATATGATGATTAGTAAATAATATAGATTATATGTCTTACATGAAAACCTTGAAGAATAAATTCTGTCATGGAGTAATTAACAAATGAAAATTTACTTATACACATCAAATTCATGATGTAATTAAAAGGAACAATAATGTTAGGATTGATATGAAGTATAAATAATTTCATTATATCTCAATACATGCTTTGAAAAAAAAAAATTTATCCCATAAACATATTTTGACTATAATGAAAAATGGATATCATATGAGTTATAGTATTATATATTTATATTATTTTATAAGTACATGTATTTAGATAAAAAGAGTTCCTAAGTATATAAACAAACATGCATCAAGAAAAACAAAAATTAATCTAATGTAAGTTTCAAAAAGTTTCCTTAGAGTATTACACAAATCCCTAATATATAAAAGTTATTGTAATGTGATGGATAATATTTATATAAAAAGGTGAAAATTTATATTTGAGTTAGTGGGAGAAATATTTAGTTGCATTTAGTCAATGATAGAGATTCACAACTAGTTGGCATAGGAACAAGTTCTGCAAGATATTTTAGAAAAGGATTGTTCTAATGAAACATAATTCATAAGAAAGATAAAACCATTGTGATGGTTTTATATTCACCCTGGTCGGTGATACTATATTCACTAAAAGTAATAATCCTTACAACTAAGTAGTATATAGCATTTATCTAAGATTAACAAGATCAATTAAAATTCAATAATGGATTCCATGTATACAAGTATATGGGGGGTTATTATTTTGAATACTGCAATGGGTATTCATGTGAGATTATACATGGATGGTGAAATAATGGTACTAATGAGGTTCAATTCGTAATACTAATTATTTATTCCAAAATACATTAGAATTTTACTTCTAATTTATAAATTTGACAATCATTAAAATTGGATATTTGATGTCATGACCACCAATATTGGAAGGTGTCTATATGATGCAAGAAAAAATGGGTGGTGACACTATAGAAAGCCAATAAGGGGTCTATGTTATTAAAATATAATTTTTGATTGATGAAAGGAACAAGATCATAGAATATTCATTTGGAATTAATCTTTTCCAAGTTTCTAAAATAGTTTAGTTAGAGGGTCATTTTTTTCCAAGTAAAATATGTATTCTAACATATGGAAACCATTTATTGGTCATATAGTTGGTTAATACCAGAATAAAAGTAACTCTCTATAGACCAAATTAAAGTAGAATTCTAATGTAGTGTTTCCATAAAGCACTAGCTATTGATCTATCACATATTCCATGTTATGTACAATATATAATATTTCTTACATATACATAATGGATAGAAAAACATCATTTATGTATAGGATAACTTCTCGAGAAGAAATCAGTACTATAAAATTTTACTTGAGGAAGTATAAAGGATATATACCTGGTATGTTGACAAGAATGGATACTAGTAATAAGGGGACACCAACTAATCTTCCATTAGATTAGTACTATATAATATTGTATTCAGTATCAGGTAATGATCAAGACAATATTATTTAATACAATGGTAGTCATTTCTACAAATAATGAGTGCATTTCAGCTTATGAGCAAGCTAAAGAAGTAGTATAAAATATTAAATTATTTGTTCTAGTTCTTGGAATCACAACTAGCATGTAAATATTTGTAATGATGATAATTTTTCTACTACTACATACAAGTATTTTAGGTTTTAAAATCTTATAGAAGGGATATACTTGGGAATATCACCTATTGAGAAGTCTTACACAAGTTTTTAATGTCACATATATTAGAATTTTCATATAGAGGAAAAATGGTAGACCCATGACTAAAGCCATAAATCATTAGAAACATGATCGTATCATGTGAGTGCTAACAAGGATAATTAGAAAGTTGTCTCTAGTTCAAGTGAGAGTGTAGTAATAGTGGGTTACCTAGACCCAATTTTAATAGTACTTTTTGAAAACCATACCATGTATATAGTGAGTTATACATGATGTACACTTACCATTATAGTTTTGATATTATATTTCAACTATTTAAATGGTATTTTCAATAGATAATTTATCATATAAAAAATTTATAGTAGCATTTAGGCTAAAATGAGAACTTCTAGACACTATGAAATTAATATTAAACATATTTAATACGGTTAAGATACATCACACTAAATGGACATGGTTTAGGTCTGAATATCAGGTACTTTGGGATCAATAACACTGATAACACTTCTCATAAATGTCACATTTAGTGATCTATAGTAGGTAAGTACATGAGGTCTGACCTGCTAATAGGAAAACAACATGTTTAAAGTGCCATTGGTTGTTCCTATCCATGAACAGGCGTATTGGCCTCCTAAATTGAGGTCATTATCAATGTGTACCATTCTTCCAAGTAATTTTTTACAAGGAAAAAAACAAGAAATTAAAGTTGTGGTTCGGTAGCTTGTGTTGGGTGAATATTTAGTGGCATAGAATTGGTTTAATGATCAAGATTTTTTTTGATTCTGATAAAAAGAGATATCTATGGACCAATTGATCAACATGGTAGTACCTTCACTAAATCTGTGTCAATGGTAGAATAATATGAGTCCATCTATTAGGTTCAATGAATAATAAAGCATCGAATGATGAATACAGAACTGTGTGAGTACAGATTTTTGAGATATCTTGAGGAAAATAGATTGTATTAAATTGTGTGTATTTGTAGGATGGTTTTAATTACTATGACTACTCCTTATCTATTTAGGGGAATTGATGAGTTTCTAGAATCTTCTTCAAATATACTAATAGTATTAAATTCTATCAAGACAAGGGTCTAGATGGTCACACACAATAATTTATTCAAGAGTCTTCCCTATTCTAGTGAATAGGTGTATAGGAAATGGTGGGCCCCACCGTGGGGTCAGGAGTTGTCCAATTATTATAGATAAATGATAAATAAATAAACAAATTATTATTCTATTATAGTATAATTGGGTTAAATTTATTTATTAAAAGTATTCACAAGGAATTAAGTGAATATGTGGAAATATATTATACGAATGAATATTGTTTTAATATTCAAGGATCATTTGATATTTGAAGGAATTACAATTCAAGTTAATGAATTATTTTTATCATGTAATAGATTTATTATATATTAAAGTATGTGATAAAATATAAATTATTTTTATTAATCAGTTTCATAGAGATTTGTTATCACTTATTTAGTAGGTGTTGGATATACGAGGGCTAGGGAACCCTCCCTTGAGTATTTTACCATCCACTATATATGTAGAGGAGTGATTATCATTCTAAGAACTATTCATTCTAATATATTGAGAGCCTCTCTAACCCCTGTATCCTAGAGAGAGGAAGAATCTTTTCTTGTGCTCAATCTAAGAACACATTTTCGGATCGAAGGTAGGGTTTCACATTGATCATTGGTACATCAAACAAGTCATTAGTGCTCTGTTCTAGCAAGTAAAATTTGATAATCATTGTTTAGGTAGATTATTGAATCATGTGTGGATGATATAGAGGGGTTTTATGACATATAATTCTTGAAAAATCATCGATTCTAGGATACATTCGATGAAACTGCTAATTCAAATGAGGTAAATGTTCATTAAATTTTTGTGTTTATTAAAGTCATGCGGGATCATCAATCCTCTACTGGGGATCAAAAAGTTAGAGGTAAAAAATTTTCATCTCTTTAGTGTTGAATATTTTTAAATCCCTAACCCACCAACTTTTTCTATGAACACTGACTCCATCAATATATACCCCTTGAGTAGGGATATGTAATAGGATGAGAATTAATTTCCCTATTAGGACATATTAGACCCTTTAGATTTCTTAGAGTCATTAGTATAGTCGATACAAGAGAAGAGGAAAGTGTTCCTAACCACTGAGTAATTGAGTATCTAGTAGGAATTCCTTATGCGAGATTTACATATAGGTTTGGGGAGTGAAAAAACTTGAAGGATTTTAGGATGCAATATAAGAATTATTAAATATCTCTAGAGTAATCATAGTAGGGGTTATCTTATGAGGTCAGTGTTGTCATGATACAATTATGATTAAATGGATGGATTTTATTCCCTCCGAGTGACAGATGTCAACTCATGAGATGGGGAATAGATATATGAATCCATTAGGGTGTTTCTACATATGCTGTGACCTTTGGGACCTCTAAGGGTGCCTCATTTATATTTGTAAACCAAATATAGGCTTGGTGAAATAGAGATAGTGTAGAGGATTTAATGTTTCACCTAAGAACCTAAATTGATGGTATAAACCTATTCTGGTAGTCATAGTGATAAGACACACAATTTAGAGGTTGGAATCTATTATGGGGGATGGTTTTAGAAATATAGGAAACCCCGTAGATATGTGTTATTATAGAGGATTCCAGTGGGTTTCAATTCCCACTGAGATGTATATGGATACATGGGTGACTTGTATTTTCACTATCAATATCTAATTCATGTATGGTACTATGTGACATACATTCCTAGTAGGGTTCTAATATTCCCTTGAGTTTATGGATGACTTTATTTCTTTAAAGGGAGTAGAGATACCAAGAGTTTTTAGATCTTTTTATAAAAATGATGACATCGGCTTTTAATATAAATAAAATAGAATAGTAAATCATTCAAAAATAAGGTATTATACAATTTTATTTTTATTGAATAGGTAAAAGGTTAATATAGAGAGTATTATCATGGGTGAAGGAATCTTGAACCACTCCTTTATTAGGAAGTTCATCATCTAGAGTTTTAGCTTCATGGAAGGTATGAGAGATGATATAGTTCATTGTAGATAACTTTCTTATACACTCGGACCATATTATAGTGAGCTTCCATGACATAGGAAGGATACCAAATCTCACCACTTTCCCAATAGTGGTCGAGTGACATTAGAACCAAAAATCATTCCAATTATATTTTTTAGACATGTGTACAATAATAATAAATGAAAATATTTCATCTTCAAGGGTAGTGCAATGTCCACAAGGTCTGTGAATACTATAAATAACCACTCCATTAGGATCTTTGATGATGACCCCAAAGCCTACAAGACCAGGTTTGCCTTTGGAGGTGTCTTATATGTTGCATTTTTCTATAAAAAAACAAATAAATTAAAAAAAATCAAAAATACCACATGAGGGAGTTAAGTTACATAAAATATTGAGTATCTTGAGAATAGTAAAGTCACCAACTAAGTTACTGCATTTCCCTTTTTTAGGTGGCTAGAATTCTGAATGGGTGAGGTATGTCTCAGTGATTTAGTTAAACCCTCTATATTTTTTACTTTTATTTGATGAATTATAACCAGTATAGTGGGTGACCAACTTATTTTCATTGGCATGACCATGACCCTATATGACTATTTTCTTCTATATTTTCATTTATTAGAAAATTTTATTCTTATTGCTTCCATGTACATTGATGTTTATTTTATATGAATAGTGTTTGTTTATTGTTTATTATTTCACACTCTATCAAGGAGTATAGTCTCCCCACAGTTACACCCTAATCCCACACTACTATTTTAGTGCCTCTAGTATATAAGGAGGCACACTTGAGGTAATATGGTGACCTAGTCAGGTCACTCTTTAGAGTGAACTGGGATATGGATGTTACAACAATTCAATGATGTCCTATTTAAATAAAATTTAAATCCATAATGAAAAATACCAAAATCATTGAACAATATAGGATAATAAATAATCGAAAAGAGTTGTAGGATTACATTAAATTAGAGGACCATAACCTTCCAGATCATCATATAATAGGGGAATAAAAAGGAGAGGGGGTAGAAGATTTAAAGATGCCTTTGAGACATTGAATATTTAATATCCCTAAAGAAGTTATTGAAAAGGGGGTCTGAGTTATCTCAATTTATACATGGTCAAAATGGAATTGATCTTACACTAAGGGATGAATTTGTCACATAATAATTATTTTATCCTGTATTGTGGTGTTCAGAAAAACTTATCATGGGAAGCATGTTATGAACTTTTTTTAGTTATTTAATTATTGAGTTTGGGATGCTATTATTTTTCATTCATTAGAAACATTCCAATGGATTTGTTTTGAATCTCTTTAGAGTTGACTAGACATGTATAAGAATAAAAAGTTCAAGGTTCTATTGTAGATAAAAAACCATAACATGGATGGTGGTAATCACACCACGACTTAGTTGATTTAATATCACATAAAAGTGAATATATCTTACATTATAATTAATATATATTATGTGAGTTTTAGTTAATATTCTATAAAACTAAATTAACCAGGTGTATAAAAAATCATGTCATAGTGGTTTCAGTCATGTTGTGATTAAGTTGATGAAATAATTTTCTAATATTACATGAGAAAAATATGATGTGTAGTTAATATGATATGAGAAAAGAATGATTTTAATTGAAGAATAGTATTTTAATATATTTATGGTTAGTAATATAATCAATCATATGAGGAATTCTAAGGAGTATCCTATGTTGTTAAGACCAACCTGGGTGAACTGAGTGATATGTTTTTTAGGTTTCAAGTAGTATTTTACCATGAGTTAATAGATCATGATGAAAGGTGTGGTGGAATTAATAAGACTACAAAATAGTAGGAGGAAATGTGAATCTATAAAATGGGGGATAAATATTTGAAGATTTTCTAGTTTTTTAAATATAAGGCTCACCATATTGTAGTACTTGTTCTCCTCCTCAATTATTCTAGCTACAAGAGTTTAGTAGAATATTGGTAAGCGGAAAATGAAATATTCTAAAGTGATACAAAAATTTCATACTAAAAATCCAATCAGATCTATTTGGAGATACTATAATATATTTGGGATTTATTCTTTTATATTGTTGAATTTGAGGACAACACCATGGTGGGAAGAAACACATCGGAATATTTGTTAATTCTATAAATATGTGGTGACCTTTTAAGTGATATGTATGTGTGATGAAAATATAAATATCTATTAGATACATAAAACATTCCAAGAGGGATTTAATAAGATATTATGTAGAATAATAATGGTTCACTCTAAATCTATTTTCTAGAGGCACTTGAGGCAGGGGAAGTAAAGATACTTCAACATATTGATTCTCATAATTCATTTTTTTAATTTGGATTCCAAGAAAATAATATTTCTCATTTTTTATTCCTTTTATAATAAATTTTAATGTGGGTAGTGAGATATCATCCATGACACAATAAGTATTATAAACTTGATAATAATGGTGTGTTAATATTGTAAAAACAGTTAAATTTGTGTGTGTTATCTCTATTTATCATTTTCTAATCATCACATCATCATGATTGAGTTATATAATCACTAACCAATGATGGTAATAATTTATTTTGAGGGTTGGAGTTTTTCAAAACCCCAAATACACCCCTAGAGTTGGTGTACTATTTCATTTGCCTCATAATTGGAGTGAGAGCTAGATTGAAATGGTTTTAGGTATGATTCCTATATATCTTAGTTTTATTTCAATTTATTATATCATTAATCATTGATATCCATAGATCCAATTAATATCATTAAAAACATGGGAGTTCCCATGTTCTATGGAAAAGGATTAAATCTAGGGAGAGATAATATGGTTATATATATTTTATCACTCAACCTAGATATTCTTGATATCACCATGAATGGAGATAATATTCTAAAAGTTTTCATGGCCTATATTTTTTTCAAGAAGAATAAATAATATGAATGAAGATGGATTAATGTGTTACTCTCATTACTCATAGAGAAGGATTTGAAAAATGTTATGGGAATGAAGTAAATAAATGCAATCTAGAGAAAATTATTTGATGTTCATAGAGGAAATAACAAGTTTAAATATTATTAATTACAAACCTTATAGAAATAGTTCAAATATATTTTAATGAGAGAAGATGAATTGGTAGAATAATTATTCATTAATGTGAACAAAATTTAATCTCAATTATTTTCTATAGTGAAATTGGTAAATATTTTAACATTGTAAAGAATATAAGAAAAGTCCTCCTAGAAAAATTTGAAATGAAAATTTTATCCCTTGAGGATAAATATATGATTAGTGGACCTTTGAAGAAAATAGTTATATTTTCATTGATTATGAGATGATAAAAGGGATTAACTTAAGAAAAAAAGGAAAAAACAAATAAGAAGACTTCATTAAATTCTCCAAAAGGTACCAATCATATTGAGTCAAAGTAGTCTCACATAGTAGAAACCAATTCTGAAGGTGGTTTCATGGAATTTGAATAATTTAACACTATATTCTAAAAACTTATCCAATGTGGAAAATATAAATATTTTAAATGAGCCAATAATAGAAATGTTTCATTAGGTTTCCCCTGAAATAATTAGGAAGGGGAAAATGATTATCATTTCAATTGATTTTATTAAAAGAGAAATATGGATAGTGGTCAAACATGACGAAGTATATTCAATGAAAATGGAAAATCTAATAAAAAAAGAAGAAAAATATTTTCTGACAACAAGATCCCATAGATTGTGATGAGGAAAGTAAAATAAAAAAAGTTAAATAAAAGGATTAACGAAAAAATTCCTTTATATAAAAATAAAAATATCCAAAGGATTCCACAAGTAAATAAGAATAGAAAGGGATCAATGAATAATAAAGTGGTGATAAATAAACACCAAAAGATTATCAACTAAGACTAGATCTACTGATGTCCTTCAAATAGAATACAATACCATCAATAGAAAACGTGAATTGAATATAGAGAATGATTGATTGAGGAAATTCCATTATGAGACAAAGTCCAATTACATTATGAAGATGGATATTGAGTTCAAAAAAATATTGGATATCTCAATTTAATTCTTGATGTTAGAGAATAAATAATTGATCTTACCACTACAAAACATATTCCTAGGAATGAGAGGGTGAATGTTCATGAGGCTAACCTAGTGGAAGAAAATTCCTTTGGGAAATCCAAGGTTGGGACATTAAAAAATATCATGAATGAAGTTAGATGAATATTAAAAAAATGGATAATATTGTTAATTCTACTAGGTATTAAAATGATTTTTTCATGGTTCTAAGATGTTTTTTGACACATGGGGTTCAAATTCTAGTGGTGGAACAAATTAAAAAGGAAATAATAAAGTTATTATATCACAAAAAAGTTATATACAATCACTATCATTTTTGATGATGGTGTTTTAATTAAAAAGACAAATATGTATGAAAAGAGAAGAATATTAAGGGAAATACTAATGTAAAGGTTAAGGTAAAATAAAAATATTCTATGTTTGAAAAGATTGAAATAAAAAAGTTGAAATCAAATAAAAATTAATCTCATCAAAATTATGTCAATGGAGCAATTTTCAATTCAATGAGATTTCTCATTGAAGGTAGATGAAGGTGATGTGGAGTATATGGAAAAATATAATTCATGTGTTGATATATTCTCCCACTTCCACAATAAAATAAATCTTTTGAATCAATGTCAAGAAAACTTGATATTCCAAAATTACTTCTAATAAAACATTCAAAAGAGAATTTTTAATAGTAAAATACTTTTGTCTCTCTCAAGGATACTTCTAGGATGTTTGATAAAAAAAGAAACACCTCCAAAATATTTCTTACCACACTTCCATATCTTCTAAATAAATATAAAGGTTCTAATTTTTTTAAGAGGAGTGATAAATAATATTTTAAACTGGTGATTTAGGTTTCCTAAAAAGTAGTGAATGAAAATAATTTATGGATTATTTATAGTGGATTCATATCACACATCAAAAAATATCATGAAAGCCATCCAAAGGTGTTATGGATGTGTATTTACATTCAAAAATGACAAATAACTCAATATAAAAGGGGTTAACTACACATAGATTTGTTATAAGAAATCCAATGATGTTATTTTTGTTTATCGATTAGGGTAAAATATCATTATTGTTTCTCAAATTCATTATAATATGAATGAAGTTATCTTTTTGAAGAATGAGTGTTTCATAAATAGTTTTAAGGATGAGAAAATTATGGTGAAAGGTCAATAAATAAATAGTAACTTATTTTAAAATTTTTATGATTAAGATTCATGTTATATGATTGTAAAGGAGGTAAACTAAATTTTTCATAAAAGACATGTCCATTTAGGAAAGAATAATATAGATAAGCTTATCAATTATGAATCTGTGAGAAATATACCAATGTTACACTATGAATGACTTATGGAAACCCATATCTTTTATAAACTCTAATTCTCATTTTATTACATAAAGATATACATAACAAAATACCAAAATATTAAGAGACCTAGTGTATTTAGGTAATTATATATGTTTCACTATAACATGATACAAGGATATAATAACATTATTTTAAAACTCCATAGCATGTCCTTAAAATTCCATTGATCTTCTAAACTTCATAGGATAACTAGGGGACATATATAAGAAAGGGGTGAGAATGAATCCCAATAGGGGAATAATAAAATAATAAATTGATGAAAGTAATAAAATATGATTATAAAGGTGAAATTTAAGTGTGAGAATCATAAACATGAATATCAAATCATGATGATTACATAAAGGTAATGTCAGAATGTCAACAACTTAAAACATGACTTCATCATCATAAGTCAAGGATAACCATTGAGATATTAGAACATAGTGTTCTTAGGATGAAATATCATGAACCATACTTGGTATCTCATGTGATAAAAACATTACCCAATTAATTGTAGGACTATATAATTCTAGTTCCACCCATCACATTCATATTATTTATATACATTTGTGTTCCATAGAGATCATACAACATAATAACATGTTTCATGAATTTCAATCCCATGATTATGGTGTGTGGGTTAAATATAATGAATTAAATAATTAATTAAATATTGGTTTATATATGTGAATACCCTGGAGTGGAAATGGGGATGGATTTTCACAACAACAAAAAAATTATATGGAAAATCACAGGATAATTTTGATAGCTTAATAGGTGTTCATAGGGATTCAAATAAGGGTTTAATGAGAGTTAAAAGTATTGGAACCATGAACGATTCTGAAAATTGAGTATGGTTGGTGTTTTTTATCAACCCTCATTGGAAGTTCCAAATTTTTTCTAGGAAAGATATCATACAGTTCAAGTGGGAAACAATACTAAAGGTGGCACCATTTTCTAGTGTTTTCTAAATTTTTTGGGCCTGAAAATCGAAAAAATGGTGAGATGTGTTTTTGGAAAAGGAAGGTGCACGAAATATTGAAGTGGTGCGTGAAAAACATGGAATATTCACCAAATTTGTTTTGTATGCAATAGTGAAAGCTGGTTGAATTTTTTTTACAAAAGCGGATTCAAGATTAGAACGCTGAAAAATGGAAAAGGCTTGAGGTGCACCAAAAATATGGAGATGTGTGCAAAAAATGGTTCTTACAAGAAAATAATTGCACGTAGAATGTGATTTTTACATGACATGGGGGGTTTTCTCACGGGGGCCAGTGACTCATAGAAATAAGTTGTGATCCCTCTCATTCAAGATAATTGAAGACTTAGAGAAGATCCGAAATCTAATGTGTGTAAACATTGCATGAAAAATGACGTGAGAAAAAAATGTAAACGTTTTACAGAAAAATTCAAGTTGTGCTTAAAAGTTGAGGTTGTGCATAAAGGTTGTAGTTGAGTGAAATATTTTTTCACAAAAAGAAAACATTTCGCTCCAATAGTAGTTCTTGTGTTCAAAGGAAAATATTGTGCACAAAAAGAAAAATCTTGCACAAAAAAGTAAGGTCTTGCCTGTATAGGGTAGGTGTTGCGCCCAATTGTTTGTATAAACTGTTTACATGTTTTGAATATATGATTTGTGTGTTCAGTTCTTTCAAGTGCATCAATTCAAGACTTTGATACAAGAAGTGTCTCATGATGAACCGAGATAAAGACTTCAATTCAAATTTATTGAAGGGACCTTTAAGTAAATAAACCGAGTTAGACTTCTCTCAAGGCAGTGATCTATGGGTAGTCGACTGAAGTGATCTGAGGTAAGTAGTGAGCTATCACTAAATTTTTGTAAAGGTAGTGTTCCTGGCACATAGTGACTGTTACAGAACCTTGTAATCCAAAAATTAGTGAGGATTATTGGATTTAGGTATGACCGACACACTGTCTTCATATACTCCTGGGACGAAGCACTTTTTAGTGAACCAAGTAAAAGACTTATGTCATATCCTTTCTTTCAATTGATTGACAGATTTAACAAGTTTCTACCAATGAGGGAAAAATATCCAAACTTGAAAAAGAAAAAGGTGACACCCGGATTCACCCCTCCCCTCTCACGGTGTTCTAGGGTCCTTCAAGTGGTATCAGAGGTAGGTTACTGATTTTTATCTGTCTTTTACCGTTATGGACAATTCATTCAATGTTAGGGGAGTACCCCTCTTTGATGGAATTAATTTTCAGATTTGGAAGAACATAATGAGATATCATTTAAGATATCTTAGAATGGAAGTCCTATTTTATATTGTGCAAGGATTACAAGTCATTGATCCAATAGGGATGTATATGACTAAAGTAGATAGGATAATTCTTAATAGAGATTCTAAAGCAAAGAATCATATCACCACAACCCTTTTTTGATCAGATCTATATAAAATTTATGAGTTTCAACTCATCAAAGTCCTTGTGTGATAAACTTGAAAATATTTACGAAGGAGACATAAAAGTGAAATAGGAAAAACTAAAAGTCCTCCAGAATTGTTTTGACGATCTGAAGGTGTATCTAGATAAGAATGTAGAATCACTCTTCAATAGAATTACTAAAGTGGTTGGAGCAATTCTAGTTCTAGGAAAAGAAAAAAAAGACATTGATATTTTCAATAAAATATTGAGAAGACTTCTACCCCTATATAATATAAAGGTGTCATCAATTGAAAAAAGAGATCTTTCCAAATATTCTCTAGAAGATATGCTGAGAATTCTGGGGGCATATAAAATGAGAGTCAAGCTAGAAGATGTTACAACTCGAGTGATCAAAGAAATGGCATTCAAAGCCATATAAAAAATAAAAATTTTAAAAGATAGTAGTGGTGAAGAAGATTAGGAAAAATAAATTATTTCTCTCATTTCCAAGAAGTTCCAAAAGTGAAAATAGAAATTTAATGTGATGTTACCTCTTGATTTCTTTCCTTGTGGAATGATGGGAACATTACCTCCCAGTGCTCAAGAAAGTTCGAAAATAAATAAAGGGAAGTTGAAAACATTGATAATCCTTAGAAAATGTTTTTCCAAAATAGAGACTTCAAATCTAGAAATAATGTACATAAGAATAGTTTTTTCTGTGAAGAGGAAGATGATGACAATGAATTATGTGAAGAAGAAGAACCAGAATTTAAAACTAGAAACCATTATTCCAGGATGACTACCATTGAAAATTAAGAACCCTCAATAGATAAAGAAAGAGATAAACAATAGACATCTAATGCCTATCCTAAGTTACAACTTAAGTAATATTTTTTTATGCTTGAGAATAAGTGTAAGAGATGGAATAAGTGGAAAGAAATGGTAGAAGAATCATTAGAATATGTGGATCAGCTTGAATCTGAAATTGAATGATTGGAAGAACTGGTGAAAGTATAGTCAGCAATCCTTGAAAATATAGATAATGAATTTGGACTAAAGCTCAGAATTAAATAATGGGAAAAGGTCATCAATGACCTTACCTGAAGACTAGAGGAGAAGTCAAAAACTGTCGGGGGACTCAAAGAAGAAGTTTTTACTCTTAGGAGTATGATCAAAAGTTAATCAAGTTCTATAAAAGCATATAATAATGTACAATTTGGAAGGTTCTCAGATACTGAGCTGATGGGGATAGAAAAATGAGGATCTGATGGAGTTGAAATTATTTTGAGTGATTACAGACCAACATGCATGGGAAACAGTGGAATCAGTTGTGATGCCAAAACATCGAATGATGCAAATAAAGTGGACTAGAATAAAGGCAAGATGAAAGTTGATCATGATGTAAAATCACAAGAATCACTGAAAAAGAGTCCCTTAAATCAAATTTAAAGGAGAATAGGAGAAAATATTTGAGCCTCCAGGAATAAAATACTATCAAACTATTATCCTATGGAATAAGGAATGAGTATAAATAGAAGTGAGAAGACATTTCCTCTTATGAAGTGTTTGTTCTGTGGATATCTAGGCCATACCATGTCTTATTGCAAAGAGGTATGGAGCTATTTATATGGAGAAGATATGGGAGTTCAATAAAGGAGAACAAATTCATATCTTAATTATGTTAGAAGAAACAATTTCTATGGATATTGTTTTCACTGTTCTAACTTTGGCCATAAAGCTATTTATTAAAGGATGATTAGTGAAATAAACACCTCATTTAGAAATAAAAGAAAAATATATGTTCATTAACAATACCGTGTTTCTATTTCAAAAAAGTTTTCCCCTTTGGAAAGAAGATATGGATATAATGAACCCATGTACATGGAGGAGAGAGTTTAAAGGCCATCAGTGTCCTATACTCAACACAATAACTAATATAAAAAAGAGGAAAATTAAAAAATCCAATCTCGAAGAAGTATCCCTTAAGGCTAAAACTAATAAAATCACCTAGATTATTGATAGTGGATGTTCATCCCACACGATGGGTAATGAAAGCCTATTAACAGATGTCAAGAAAAAGGATGATGGAATAGTGAGTTTTGGTAATGACAGTGCTTTGTAGATAAAAGTTTGTGGATGTACTAATCTAGCGATTGGAGAGATGAAGAAAACTGAATTACTTTATGTGGATGGTCCGCGTTATATTATTTTGAGTGTGAGTCAGCTCTGTGACTTAGTTCTTATTGTGACATTCAATAATAGCGACTATAATATAAGAGAAAAGTTTGGGAATCCTCTCATGAAAGGTTGTAGAATAGATGGAAACTTATATCTGGTCGATAGTAAAGAGAACATTTTCAACCTATGATTTAAAAAAGAAAACAATCTATGGAATCGAATATGGTGTCACATCAATCAACAGTATATGGAAAATATATCTAAGCTAAAGATATTCATAGATATCCCTAATCTAAAGCATGAACGAGAAAAGACCTATAATTACTTTATGTGTGGGAAGCTGGTCTATAGTTCCTACCGTCCAAAGAAGAAAAGATCATCTAATATCATTTACCTCATTCATACAAACGTATTTGGGATGATAAATGTTTTCAGAACACATGGAGAAAGGTACTTTTCTTCTTTTCATAGATGATTACAATAGAATGACATGTGTGATTGTTATACACAGGAGGCGTTAAGTGCTTGATTGCATGAATACATACCAATGAATTGGTGAGAATGATACTGGATGGAATATCAAAGTCCTCTAGTCTGACAATGTAGGGGAATACACATCCATTGAATTTGAAAATTACCTAGAGAATCATGGGATACAACATGAGGTGGCTACTGTAAGAACTCCACAGTAAAATGGAGTTGTTGAGTGCAGAAATATAATGGTAAACAACATTGCCAGAACTATGCTAACCGAGAGTCGTATTCCTCAACATTACTAGAAACAGGCAGTTCAATATGTAGTGTATATTCAAAATCGTACTGGTCTATATATGGGTGAGACAAAAACACCATATGAATTGTGGAATGGAAGGAAGCCCACTTTGAAATATTTTTTTATCTTTGGAAGCAAATTATTCATCTGAAACAAAGAAGGAAATCAATTTAAGTATGGAGACAATGCATATGAAGGAGTATTTCATAGATAATCAATGAACATAAAATCCTACACATGTTTCAATAATCTCTTGGGAAGAATTGTGGAAAGTAGTGATGTTAATATCCTTGAATAGAAAAAAATGAATGCATTAAGGAATTCTTATGCTGATTTGATATAAAATGGTGAAGGATGTGAATAAGGAAAAATGATAATGTAGAGGTAGAGGAAGGTGTAAAAAAATCACAGGAGACACATCATGATTTTGACTCAGAAGAGGAATCCATATCTAAAGAGAATTTAATCAAACCCCAAATATGAAATCAAAGAGAATATATTGATCATTCCAACATTATTAGGGATTGGAATGAACCTACACAGACAAGTAGAATTATGAAAAAATAAAATTCTTCATTTATATTAGTTGTGGAACCATCCTCATTTGAAGAAGCTGCATTGCATGAGTCTTGGGTGAAAGTAATGAATAAAGAGATAGATTTGATTGAAAAAAATCAGACTTAGGATCTTGTCAAGAGACCTGATGGTCACAATGTGATTGGTACGAAGTGGATTTTCCAGAACTAATTTTATGAGCATGGAGATGTGATCTAAAATAAGGTTCATTTGGTCTATAAAGGATATTAACGAATTGAAGGCATTGATATTAATGAACATTTTCTTCAGTAGTGATAGTGCAGTCAATCTGGCTATTTCTTTCCATGGAAATCTAAAGAGGATATAAAGTGTATCAAATGGAATTCAAGACAACATTCTTAAATGGAGTCTTGGAAGATTAAGTATACATTGAAAAAACTGTGGGGTTATTTCTTGGTAATAATGAAACAAATATTTGAAAACTAAAGAAGGATCTCTATAGTTTAAAGAAGGCACCACGAGTATGGTTTCCCCAACTAGATTCTTATCTCAAGATACTGGAATTCAAAAGAGAAGGAGTAGATCACATTCTCTATGTGAATAATTCTCAGAAAGATCGGTTCTTGGCACTAGTTTATGTGGATAAGATTATCTTTGGTGGTAGTAGACAAGGAATAGTTAAAGGATTTTCTAATCACAAGATGTTAGAATTTAAAATGTCTATGATTGGGGAACTCACATACTTCTTAGAGCTGCAGGTGATTAAAAAGAAGGATTACACTTTCATATCTCAATAAAATTATACAAAAGATCTATTGAAGAAATGTAATATACAACATTGCAAACAAATGGGGACTCTGATTTAATTTGGAACAAAACTCAGAAATCATGAGGATGAGATGTTTGTGGATCCCAAAATGTATAGAAGAATCATTGGAAGCTTACTATACCTGATAGCGACACAACCAAATATTGTCTTTGCAACATGTTTAATAGCCCCCTTTCAAAGTAATACAAAGGAATAACATATGGTGGCAGTTAAATGAATCATGATGTACATTCAAGGTACCTAAAATTATGGCATATTCCTTTCTGTAGGAAAAGACAATGGATTTTATGCATTTTCAGATGCTGACTGGGATGGGGATATAGTAGATAGAAAATCTAACAATTGGGTAGAATTCTATATTAGGATGAAAGGTGTGAGATGGTTGATCAAGAAACAAGATAGTACTTCTCTTAGTACTACTGAAGCTGAATATATATCCACTACAAAGGCATGCACTTGGTTACTGTGGATGATTTAGCAATTGACTGACATAGGTGCTGAGGTAAAACAACCAATGGTGATTTACTGTAATAACAGGAGTGCAATTGATCATACAAATAATAATTTTCATAATTCTCATATGAATCATATTGAAATAAGATATCCCTTCATCAAGGAAAAGGTCGAACAAGGTGTGATCAACATGGAACATGTGGGAACAGATGAGTAAGTGGTTGACATTATGACTAAGAAACTATCAACGGCTGCGTTGGATAAACATCGGTTGAACCACAATGTTTATCCACCTCCTAGTGCATGAATAAGATATTATTTTCTACCTCTCCGCAGTTATTTTATCTATTATTAATCCGTTTTTGGATGTGATGCTAGTTTATGGGGGAGATACTATCCAGGGGAGTGTGTTTTGAGCTGTATAATGAAAAAAATTCGATCTTTGGGTTTACTGTCAATGGGGGAGAAGGAATAAATTCAAGACATGTAATGGACATGTAATGATTCTGTGAAACGATGAGAATTCAGTGTTATTAGGAGAAGGAATACATTTAGGGAATGTATTTCTTTTGTAAAATGATCAAAATTCGATTTTAGGGTGAGAAGGAATACATTTAGGACATGTAATGCTTCTGTGACACAGTAAGAAAATTTCTTTGGAGTTTTTTTAATAATTCCAAAACACAGGAACCCAATTCAAGCTTCCCCTATTTTTTTCTACACCGAGAACTGCTCAAGTAGACTTAGAGTGTTAGCTGAGTTGACACTTGTATATTAGGTTTTGATAGTGGCTGGTGGTCTATTGAATTTATCTGGAGATTGCCAACAAACCCGAAGGGGGAGATTGTTGGAACTACAATGGATTCTAGAAATGGAGTATGATTTGTGTTTATTTTCAATACTCATTAGAATTTTAGTATGTTTTCAGGAAATGTTTCATATAGTTTAAGTAGGAAACAATAAAAAAGGTGGCACCATTTTCCAGTGTTTGCATAATTTTTGGGCATGAAAATCGAAAAATGGAGAGATGTGTTTTTGGAAAAGGAAGGTGCGCAAAATATTGAAGTGGTGTGCGAAAAACATGGAATGTGTGCCAAAATGGGTTTCTAGGAAATAGTTAAAGATGGTTGGAATTTTCACACAAAAGGTGATTTAGGATCAGAATGCTGAAAAATTGAAAAGGTATGAGGTGCATGAAAAATCTGGAGATGTTCACGAAAATTGGTTCTTACATGAAACTCATTGTGTAAAAAATAGTATTTTTTTCATGACATAGTGGGTTTCACATACAGGGGTTGGAGACACCTATAAATTATAGGTTACCCCCTTCATTTGGGATGGATGAATACTTAGAGAATATCTGATCTCTGATGCTCATAAACATTGCATGAAAATGGAGGTGCTTAAAAACGTACACGTTTAGCGGAAAAATTCATGTTGCACGTAAAAGTTGAGGTTGAATGTAAAGTATTTAGTTGAGTGAAATATTTCTGGGAAAAATGAAAATATTCTATGCCAATAGTGTTTATTGCACACAAAAGGAAAATCTTGTGCGCAAAAGTAAGATCTTGTGCGCACATGGTAGGTGTTGTGCGCAATTGTCAGTATAAGCTATTTACATGTTTTGAATACCCAGTTTGTGTGTTCAGTGCTTTCAAGTGCATCAATTCAGTACTTCGATGCAAGCTATGTGTCATGATGAATAGAGATAAAGACTTTAATGCAAATCTATTGAAGAGACCTTCAGGTTGATAAACTGAGTCAGACTTCTCTCAAGCGAATGAGCTAGGGGGAGTCAATGGAAGTGATCTGAGGTAAGTAGTGAGCTTTCCTAGAACATTTGTAAAGGCAATGTGCCTGGTACAGAGTGATTGTGACCGAACCTTGTAATATTAAAACTAGTGAATATTATTTGATTTAGTTATAACCGAAACACTGTCGGCGTATTCTCCTTGTACGTAGCCCTTTGTGGTGAACCCAGTAAAAGTATTTTGTCATCTCCTTTCTTTTATTTGACTGACAGATTGAACAAGTTTCTACCAATGTGGGAACAATATCCACAACTTTAAAAATAAAACGTTGCCACCCTGATTCACCCCTCCCCTCTTAGGTTATTCCGGGGTTCCTCAAAAAGTTGTTTCTAATTACTTTGTAATCACACATAAAGTATAGTGATGTGTAAAAACACATTACAACATGAAAAATTGGAAATCAAAAGGCTTAGTATAAAGAATATACTTCAATAAAAAAGATGTGGTGAAAATCTCTTACCTTGAGAGGGCACTTCTAAAATATTTGAAGGAGATTATTATGAGATTAGAAACACATATAGAGGGTTTTATAGAGGTATATGGGGATTAAATTCATTCTAAATGGATTTTTATTGAAGAGGTATGAGATTTTGGGACGGTATTTGTAGCAAAAGAGAGGGGAATTCGTTATTAATTTCTAATCATAAGTTTTGGACTCTAAGTGATAAATTAATCAAAACAAAAAACCTAAAAATGGTTTCTTCCCATGGTATATAAAAAGAGGAGTCTTTTAAAAAAATTATTAGGATGTGAACCAAAATCCTTAAAATAGTACCATTGATTATGTGTAAGTGAGTAATTTTTATAATGAATTGTTTTGAAAACCATCAAATATAATAAAGGTTTTGGAGGATTCATTATAAAATTTTAAAATTAATAAAATAACTTCAAAAATAAATTATTATTAAGGTCAATTTTATTTTTGATCATATATTCACTCTATAGTATTTATTACATAACTTTTTGGCTACTATTATGTCATAATATGTACAATAAATTTACACTACATTTTAATTTTTACCCAGAAATTTAAAAATATCAAGAAATTATGAAAAATTCAAAATTTTCTAATTTTGATGTACTGATTTAAAATATAATATTTATTTTGACAACATAATTTTATAAATATTATAATTTAAACTTTTAAATGAAAATCGTTATTTACTCGTAAATATTAGTTTTTACAATACTAACCACTTTTTGAACCTTATAAAAATTATATTATACTAAATTAAAGTATATAATCATTTATATTTAAATAATTTTTTTTATAATAATATTTCATGAGAATAACATTTATTTCAAAAATTCATGAATTTTTTAAATATAGTTCTACTTAAAACTATACATTTCCCAAAAATAACATTTTAGTTTCATCCTAAAAAATAAAATTTTTATCAAACATATATAAAATAATTATGAAAAAAGGATAAATATAATCATTATTTTATTAAAAATTGAATAAAAAACATACTAGTAGGGTGTACAGGAATAAACTCTTATTACACCAGTGTACACCCCAAGGGAAAGGTGTGTCAAGGTGGTATTTTTTTGGGTGGTTCAAAGAACATGGTTTGGGTTGTGATCTTAATAAGATTTAACTTCCCCCATAAATGATTTCTATTGGGTTTTATTTTTTGAATCTTTCTTTGGGATTATTCAATGGAAAATATAAGTGATTACATCTCCCTCAGGAGCATTGATAAATGGGATTCATTGGGTATGATACTACTATTTGAGGCCATCACTTCTTCCATCTCTGTCAATTAGACTTTATCATAACCCTTAATATATACTAATATTAATGTTCACTATATAATTAATATACTGAAAAAATTATTATGATTAATGGATTCTAATCCCTACAAAACAATTATGGACATATTTTATAATAATCCAAAATAATAACATGAAAATTAGTTATGTGTCTTATATTACTACATTACATAATAAGGAATTTATTCATTCAAAATGGAATTTCATTTATAAGACTTTGACCCATTACAATACTCACCACATGTTTTATGGAAACCCATATATTTCATACATAGATATTAAATATTCATATAATAATATCTAATATATTTTATAAATACATTCTTATTAGCTGTAAAGGTTTAGTGTCTTTGGAGACTAGATAAGAAATATTATTATTTCATGAAAATATTTAACATCTCATATAAAGATATTCCCATATAGTAAACTTCTTATACATAACTAACTTAAAACCTTTCTTCATAACATTGGGAAAGTAAACATAAGAAAGGGTGAGCTCAGATGCTCAGTAAGGATAAACAAAGGTAATATCCCTGATAAATTCATCTTAACATTTACATAAGGGTATGAGAACATGACATTAACATTTTAAAACCATAACCTACATATCTTAAATTATAATCTAGATTCATGGAATAATGCCTGATAGGTCATAAAATATGAATCACAAATCAAAAAAATAACATGATCCATGAGATCATAATGTTGACATAGAAATGTGGAAAAAATATAAGATTATAACATTATGAAAATTTATCAATATAAGGAGGTTAGATCATTAATTTACATACATTATATGAGGACCTCTCATAAATATTTTTACATGAAACTAGGCCCACACAAAATCATAGGGGCATAAATTCCAGTTCTACATAAATACTTATAGACATGAAAACTAGGTCCACAAGAAAAATTTTAAACATGAAATTACAATAATGAATAACATATTTTTCTCATGATTTATACATATTTACCCAATTAATTTTATGGATATATAATTCTAGTCTAATTGATCACATAATCATAATCAATTCATATGTGTTCTACAAGATCATATATCATTCATCATATATATTAATGGAAAGGAAATAGTTTACATAAAAATCTCATCATTATAATCATAAAAAATCCATATAATTAATAAGGGTGGTATCATTGGATAATATCCCAATTATATCATAAGATACATAAAATTATTTCATCTTATAATAATATTTATTAAAAATATCACTTGGAATATTTCTTGGAGAAAACACCATTTTCACTTTTAAATCACTTCATTAAAATCTAAAAATCTTCAAAATATTATGGAAACATTTTTCATTGAAAATGAAATTTGAAATCTATAATAGAATATTCAAATAATTTTTCATTCATGATGGTGGGAAATTATGTTCATACTTTATATGTTAATACAAATATTCCTTTCAAATTTTCCGTAAAAATTATAAAGTAACTTGTTCAGAAAATGAAAAGAAGATTCATTTTAAATATTTTTGTACAAATTAAAACCTAGATTAAAATTAATTTAAAATATAACTTTAGAATTTTAGACTCCTTTTTGAAAACATTTTAACAAAATATAGATATGTAAGAAAATTAATTTTTGATCGAAGAGATAAATAAAGTCATGTTTCCTTAAAAATATTCTTTCAGCCTCTTAAATACATTAAGAAAGTAAAATTAAAGAAAAAAAAGAAATATCCAAAAATAAAAATTGGATAATACAATTTAATTTATTTATTGGGAAAGGATCATATAATTTATTTCAATGGAAATTCAAGCATAAAAACACGATTAAAATGAGAATGAAACCTAAATCCCTTAACGCATTGATAACTTTTGAATCAAAAATAGATGAAAGAGATAATAATAGAAGGATATAAATATCCTTAAATTTTTCATAATAAGAAACATAAAATATATTTATGGTTATTATATACACCATATAATAGAAACAAGTGGGGAATATGGCATGCGTCTCAAAGAAATAAAAGTGAGATGAAAATCCATTGCCTCAAGTTTCATCTTTCTGCATATGCATTCAATCCTCATGTATAATAAACCTTTAAAGGATGGTATTTTGAAGGATGGTATTTTTGGGATTGAATGTACATGAACACTCATGAAGTGTGGTTAAGGAATATAATAATGTATTATGGTATCTATTTTATAATATAGAAGACTCATGAAGTGTGTATAAAAGATGGGAGGTGGAATCCTTTTATAGGGGAGGGAAATGACACATTTATAATTACTTAAAATATTAAATAATACATATATCATAATCACTTCGAGTGGAACTATAGAAACAAATATTAAAATATAATTTGTTATAGTGTTTAATTAAACCCTAAAAAATCAAATTTAGGTAATTTATGGATATTAATTGTTATCTTATAGTCAATCCACTTTAAACTCATTCTACGCTTAATAGTTATTATTTAACTTTTTGACAAGATGAATTAATAATATGAAAAAAAATAATAATGGGATTATAATTTTTTTTGGTAATGTTGATTAAATATTTATAATATATTTTATAATATTTTCCCCCATAGTGCAACTCAGTGGAAGAATCCCCTATGGGTCTCGTCAAGGTCTTGAGTTCGAGTCTCACTGATTAGATCCATGCATTGTATGTTGCCAATTTTTTTAATGTAATGTAGTCCCTTTCCACAAATAAACTGATTCTTAAGAGTAAAATTTTTGTTTTATAATATTAATTTTCTATAGGTGGTAGAAATAAATTTAAATATAATAACCAAAAATGCATGAAAATAGTTTTTAGTAAAATAACTGATTTAAGAGTTAAAATATTATTACCTTGAAATAATGTAATAAATTTATTTAAATTAATTTTATTTGGCTGAAAAATATACCATGTATTGTTTTTATACTTTTTGAGAAATTCTAAACTGAATGGAATCATCCAACCATTCCGTTAAATGAAAATAACCAAAAAATAGTTTTCAATTTGAATAAAATACAACTAATCTTCATAAAATTCAATCTAGGGTTTGAAAATTAAAAATAATGAATTAAATTACATTATTTAACCCAATAAGGATACAATTGGTCTAAATAAAACTCATAAAATAGTATAAAATCATGTTATATGGTTATTATAATTTTCTACACCATGGTTTTAACTTAATTTTACATCTTTTACCAAGGTGATACATATTTAGCATGATCACAATTCATAATTAAAAAATAAGTTATAATTTTTATATTATATTAATTATGATGATTCCAAATATGGAATCCATTTTACCAAATTCAAATGACTGAATTTTCAGAATTTAATTGAAAATTAAACCCACAGAATGCTACGAATAATAGTTTTCCAAAGAAAAAGTCTACTTAACTATAAAATTTTTAGAGAACAACTAAAACTAAATTAATTCCAATGACTTAAATTTTATTATTCAAAACATAAGTTAACTATTTATACTTTTAAAACAATTTTTTTAAAAAAAAAATAGGTATTATAAATTCTATAAATAAAAAAGGAAGTTTTAAATAAAAATCAGTACAGTTTACTATCCATTAAAAATTAGTTTTTTTCTAAAAAATTATCAAATAATAAATCTAAGATATTTTTTAAATGATTATTTAAATAATTAAGTTCATTTTTTCAAATGAAATTTCTAAAAGTGGTATAAATTAGTTTTTTTATTTGTTCACATAAAATAATAAAAATCATTTTTGAGGAAAAAATATATTTTTAAAGAATTTAAAAACATTACTAAAAATAATGTACTTATTTATAAACATGTTAGATTTATCTAAAACCATTATACATATTTTTTAATTAAGTGATTATTCCTATTCATACCTCCTATTTTAACAGCTATGTTATAGTAGTAACATTTACTTAAAATTATATTAATAATATATTTTGGTTCATTTAAATTCAGTGTTGCTTGTAATGAAATGTATCAAGGAAATAAATTTTTTTAAAGATAAATATATTCTAAAATATCAGGATGTTACATTCTACCCCCATAAATTTAATTTGTACTTAAAAATTTCATCACTTTGATATAAAAAATGAGTATATCTCTATTTCATCACATGAACTGGTTCCCAAGTAGCTTCTTAAATTTTTTTATCCATCCATAGAACTTTAAGTATATGAGAGATATTATTCCATAAAACATTATCTTCATGATTCAAGATTTCTACTAGTTTTTATTCATAATAAATTTCATTCCCTTGAGGTACAAGCTATGAGTTTGTAACATTTAAAGGATTAGGAATGTACTTCCTTAAGTGAGATATACGGTACACATCGTGAACTTTAGAGAGGTTTGATGGAAGTTCCAAGTGATAATATACCATCCCAACTCAATAAAAACCTCAAAAGGTATAATATACATATGGTCTAGGTTTACATTGTTTCTAAATATCATAACCTTTTTCCATGGGGAATATTAATAGGAATATCTTCACAACATCTTAAATTTATATATCTCACCAATTATTATTAGTATATCTTTTCTATCTATTCTAAGTAGATAAGATATGTTTCCAAATAGATATAACATTATTTTACATGTATTCATATATATTAGGTCTGAATAATTTTTTTTCTCCAACTCTATTCCATCACATAATATTTCTACACTTCATTTTATAGACGACTTCATAAGGATCCATCTAAATGCTTGAGTGAAATCTATTATTGTAATAAATATCAACTATATGGAGGTATTAATCCCAAAAATATTTAAACTCTATAGAATAAGATCATAGCATATACTATAGGGTTTGAATGGTTATCTTATATTTTATGTCTATCAAAGGATGATATGCAGTTCTGGAACACAAAATCTAATTCAGAGCTTACTAAAGACTTCACCTGAACTTCGTGGTAAACCTCAGATCCAGACCAGATATAGTATAATGTTGTACTCCATGAAATCTTACCACTTCCTTAATGTATATTTTATAAAGATGACCAAGATATAAATTTTATCTAATTGAAATGAAGTGTGATTACCTTATAAGGTGACCAAATATAACCCAAATAGTGTTATAGACTTTAGATGTTATTGGGAGTCTGAAGACACAATCCATGGTAATGTTCTCCAATTTCCATTCTGGTATGTGTAGCACTTATAACACCCCCTATACTTCTGTCTCTCAGTCTTTATCTTGCTAACATACTAAGAACCTATATACATACTATGCAATATCTCTCTTTATATTTTCCTACCATAAATAGACATTCAGATATTTATACATCTTTTTACATCCAATATGAATATAGAATGGTGAACTATGGGATTTATCAAATAAAACCTTCTTCATGTTTGGTAATGATGGGACATATACACATTTCCTAACCCTTATCATTCCATCAAAATCTATGTTGAATTTAGAAACATTTATAACATTATTTTTCAACTTTACATCCTTATTAAAAGCCTATTTAATCCTCGCATGGATATATGGTTGGACACTATTTTGAGAAAGATAATATTTCAACATTTCATTCATGATTTCTAAATCCATCCTTTTAAAATATAGAAATATTGTATCTCTTTCAATTGTCTTCATAGAAAAAATATAATGGTTCTTCCAACTTAGATCATCATCCACCATATTTGCTTTCATAGGGTGGTAGTGTATTGATTTGTCATAATATTTAATCAACTGCAACCATTTTCTATGAAACATATTCATCTCTTTAGAAGTGAATATATTTTTTAAACATCTATGATTGTTATATATTCCATATTTTTTACCATAAATATATTACCTTTATATACTCAATGAAGAAATTATCGTATCTAACTTCAAATCAAGATTTGGTTATTTTTTCTCATGAAACTTAAATTGTTTTGAGGTAGAATATAAACACATATTATTTTTCATGATGATACATCCCAATACCATCCTTTATGCATCACTAAAGATCACAAACCCTTCCCCACTTCAGGGTATTGTAATCATAGGTGCACTAATTATCCTTTTCTTTAGTTCCTTAAAATTTTTCTCACATGAATATATTCAAATGAAATTGGTTCTATTATGAGTTAACTTGGTAATTGGATTCGAAAATAATGATAAATTATCTGAAAATCATTGAAAATATCCAACCAAACAAATAAATCTATTGATCTCAGTCATAATGGTTGGTCCGAGACAACATTTAATAACTTCCTTATTTGAATGATCCATAGATATACCCTCTCTCAAGATTATATAACCCAAAAATGAAACTTTTTATAGAAAAAAGTAACACTTGGTAAATTTTTCATAAAACCTATCTTTACTTAGGTTCATCATTATAATCATTAAGTGATATTTATTCTCTTGTTTACTCTTTGAATATATAATAATATAATATATAAAGGCAACCATAAAATGATCATGGTAATTCATAAGAACTCTATTCATTAAATCTAGGAATATAATTTGTGAATTAGTATAACCAAATGGAAAAAAATTAAATCCATAGTGTCCATACCTTATATATAATTCTGTCTTGGGTATATCCTCCTTCTTGACCCCCAATTGATGATATCAATAATGAAGGAAAATCTTGGAAAAGTGTTTCACCCCAGAATATTCATCCAAAAAGTCATAAATTTGGGGTATATGATACTTGTTCTTAATATTGATCTTGTTAAGTCTGGATAATCAATGAAGAGTCACATTTATCCATATTTCTTCTTAATAAAAAGAATAGGTTCACCCCAAGGTGATTCAATTGGCTGAATAGATCCCTTGTCAAGATTCTCTGAGAGTTTATTATTTAATTAATGCAAGTAATTTGGGTACATTATATATGGAGTCATTGAAATATATGTAGCACTAGGTATGAGTTCTATTGAAAAATCAATTTCATAATTTTGTGGTTGTTAGGGAAACTCTTTAGGAATGTCATCACCAAACTCATGTACAATAGGCATATCTTTGATGTTGAGTTTCCACCCAACCACATGATACTAAAAAACATTTGAATAGGAATAAAGAAGAATATAATGGATATAATTTCCATTGTATGTTCATATTTATCATTTCATTGATATACAATCATATTTTAGTTCATTATATCAAATTTCACTTCCCTTATTCCGAAATTGATTTGGGATTTAGGTAAACAAATCAAATTCCTTCCCAAAATAACATTGCATTCCACTAGAGGGAGAATAATAGGATTTTTAGGAATTAAATTCCCAAAAACATCAATTAGATAAGAATTGTGGACTTAATACACATTCATCGGACTGTTATAAGTTTTTTTGATAATTAAATATCTAATCATTGAGTATAGGAATTAAAATTCATAAATACTTTTCAGGATATAAATTATTTTCATGACTATGTTAAATTAGTACAATTTAATATTTGAGTATTCATATCACCACCTAAACTTCATCATTTTATCTTCATTCCCTTACTAAAACCAAAATGGTTATAGTAGACATAAAATATCATAATGAGAAATCATGAAAAATAATTCGATGCATAAATAATGATACATTATTTTAAATCTATGTCTCCTTAGGTTTAACCTACTATATCCTTGGTTATAATATATCCAAATCCTTCATAATGTTTTGTAAATAAAATGTGAATTATCCCAAGCATATCCCCTTGTAGTTTCAAACCAGGCATATAGTATGGAAACACTTACTATGCACTAGAATGATGGTTCTGATATACTTTCCCAACTCTTTTTGTGGTTATTACCACCAGATGAATCTTTAATAAAACCATTCCCACATCTAGTTTCCACATAAATATGTATTGCTATAAAAACTACGTAATCTCTTACTTTAAATTTTTTTATGATGGTATCATATCCTTATACCTATCTACAAGGGTTTTACTAAAGTTTTATAATCCTATTATCCAAAGAATAACTAAACCCACATCTCATACGAATTAAAGAGACCTATAATTTTTATACATAGAAATTACATCTTATTATATAAATTTATAATACATTTTACAAATACATACCCAAGAACCATAAAGGTTTTTTGTATTTGGTGACTTGATATTAAATATTCTTATTTCCCAAAATATCTTCTGTGTATCTCAAAAATATATTCCCACAAATTAGTTTTATTATATATACCCTGATTAAAAAATTATTCATAACATGGGGAAAGGAAACATAAGAAAGGGTGAGCTCATATTCTCAATAAAGGTAAACAAGGGAGATATCAACAATTACCTAATCATAACATGAGAATAATGGTATGATAATATGATCATAACATTTGAAAACCATGCCCTTAAAATCATATATCGTAATCTAGAGTAATGGAATAAATCATGATAGTTCATAAGATAAGAATTATAAAGTAATTAAAGAATATAATCAATGAAAGAATAATTTTGACTTAGGAATGTAGAAAAAAAATAAGTTTATAATATTGTTAACATGGATAAATAGAAACTAATTCCCTAATTAAATTAAGGACATGAAATTATACCCTTTTATAAACTTATGGTCATGAAACTAGGTCTATATGTAGTCTTATAGACGTGAAATCTGGGTCCATTCACAAACTTATGGGCATGAAAAAAAGATCCATGAAACAAAAGTGGACATGAAATCAGGATCATACATAACATATTTATCTATTGATTTATCCATATTTTCCTAATGAATTGTAATTCCATATAATTATGGTCCCTCCTATCACATAATCATAATCCATTCATATGTGTGATTCAAGATCATAAATCGTTCATCACATATCGTAACCCATATAAAGGAATGAGGTTTAATAAATGATTAAACATCATAATCATACAATGTCTTGAGAAATAATAATGACATTATTATTGTATAATATCCCTAGGATAGTATAAGCAATATCAAAAGATTCCATCTTAAAAGAAAAATCCTTTAAAATATCAATTAGAATATTTCTTATAGAAAATAAACTTTTCACATTGAGATCGCTTATTTAATGTATATTAATTTCTCAAATATTTTGGAAACATTTTTATTTAATATAAACTATTAATACTTTAAATTAATATTAAAATCATTGAGTGGTCATGATGGTGGAAAATTCTGTTCATGTCGTATATGTTCTAACAAATATTCTTTTCACATTTTGGGTAAAAAAGTCAAAGTACTTTATTCATAGAATTACCAGAAGATACATTTAAAAAAAATATGTGATAGTTACTTTAAAAAATAATTGAATAATTGAAAAAAAATCCTGAAAATATTTTTATAAATCATATACATAGAAGAAAAATATTTTTTAATCGAAGAGGGAAATATATTTGGATTTCCTTAAATAATATTATTCCAGTATATTAATTAATTATAGAGAGTAAAATGAAAGGAAAAAATGAAATATCTTTAAATAACTAAGGGAGGAAAAAATAAATATGTTTATCGAGAAACTATCATATATTTTCATTCAATAAAAATTCAAGTATAAACACTTCTGATTAAAATAAGATTGAATCCTAAATCCCTTACCACTTTTGTAACTTTCGAATCAAAATCACATGTAAGAGAGAAAATTATATGGATATTTATATCCCCATAATTTCCATTATAATTATAATAAAATTCATTCATGGTTCATATACACACCACATAAATGAAACAAGTGATGAATATGACATGTGTCTCAAAGAAATAAAAGTGATATAAAAATCCCTTACCTCAAGTCTTGTCATTCTTCATATGCATTAAAACATCCTATATAATAAATATAAATTTTATATACATGTATTCAAGAAAAATACTAATATATATCATACCATATAAAATTTACCTATAACATATTATCACCTGTTTATTAATAATTCCTTACTAAACTCATAGTTCCAGGTAACACGTCTTCACTTTTCATGGATGTTTTGGCACTGCAGTTATGATCCCTGAACTTTAATCATGGTTACATATTATTCAATATTTTAACCAAGATATTAATATCATATATATAAATTATACATATATTTATATTCATCCATAAAAGTTAGTGTAGAAAAATTGTTTACACCATCCATTGATATGGTAGGGGGTACGTATGAATGAATGCTTTTTCCATTTTTTGATGGATGGAACGAAAGCAGTGTAAAAATATTTAAACATTTAAAATATTATAATATAATATTTAAAATATATATTTAATAAATTCATAATTATAACCATCCGATTAAATTGGTGATGAAAAATGAATAACACTGCTACATAGAGATAGTAAGGTGTACATACAAACGAACGATGTTTTGACTTTCTGTGGTATGGAATGAAGGTGGATAATGGTTTTTACATTCTAATAATATAAATTTTAAATATTTAAGATACTTAATTAATTATTTTATAATTTATTCCATAAATTTGTATGAAATATAAAAAATAAATAAATTAAAAATTCTCAGTTAAGAGTTACACATCTTCGTTGAGAAATAGTGTTTGTCTTAAACCTTAAGCATTGAAAAGATGTTATTTTGGAAATAAAAAATTATATATAATTATTGTAATGATTATAGTAAGGTATTATGGTATTTATTTTCCTATATATAATTCTCTTGAACCGTAAGTAAAAAATGATATTTGGTATCTTTTTATAGGGTAGGGAAAGGACAAACTTGGAATTACTTAAAAGATTAAATAATATATATATATATATATATATATATCATAATCATGTAACATGGAAATAAAAACATAAAATTTAAATATAAGATGATATATGGATGAAATGAACTCAAAAAATAAAATTTGGGAAATTTTTAGAGACATTTTAATCCTTATCTTCAAGTTAATCCACATTAAACCCATGTTAACCTTAACTGTTGTAATTTAATTTCTTTTACCACAATAACATAATTATATTGAAATAAATAAAAGGGGGATTATAAAAAAATATAAAATTTTTATTATGAATTTGGAATCCATTTTATCAAATTTAATTTATAAAGGTTTTAAAAATTACCTTTAATATATAGACACAATGTGAAAAAAATAACAGTTTTTATGAAAATACCTAATTTAAGAGTAAAATTCATTTAACCAAAAAAAAGGTAATAAATTGATTTACATAATTTTTTGGTAAAATAATAAACTAATTAAGGTTTTCGTAATTTTTTGGGTATTCAAAAATAGAATTAAATATTCCAACCATGCCATTAAAACAAAAGGCCCAAAATTGTTTTTAAATTGGAATAAAAAATAACTTATCTTCAAAAAAGTAAATCTAAGGTTACCATATTCAAAATATTTATTTTAAATTAATTTATTTAATAAATTAAGGATATTTTTGGTCAAAAACTAATCAAATATAGAATAAAGTAATGTGTTAGTGTTATTTTAATGTTTTACCCCATAGTTTTAATGTAATTTTACATTTTTACTAAGGTGAAAAACATTCATCACAGTCTCTATTCATAATGAAAAATAACAATTTATCCCTAGTATATTATATTAATCATTAAAATTAAAAATATTGAATCAATTTAACAAATTTCAACTCATAGAAGTGGCGGGGTTGTAATTTAAAATTAAACCTACAAAACATGAGGAAAAGCATTTTTCGAAAAAAAGTTTTCTTAAGTATAAATGGTTTGTATATAAATATTCAACATAAAATTGATTACAGGGAAAAAATTTGGGATTATTAATATTAAAATTTAATTATTTATAATTTTAAAACCATTTTTAAATAAAATGTAACATTTTAAATTCGTTGAATGAAAAGGTAGATTTTAATAAAAATCTCTATTTTTATTATTCATTGGAAAATCAATCTTTTCAAAAAAATATCCAAAATTTACTCTAATTTTTTTAAATACTAGTTTCAAAAATGAATTAAATTTTTTCTAAAATAATTCTAAAAGTTATAGAAATTAGTTTTTTTCTTTTTTAGAGAAAAACATCAAAATGATTTTTGAGGGAAAAAATTATTTTTGAATCATATAAAGTCTTAACTAAAAATATAGTACTTAATAATAAATATGTGATTTATTTAAATCTATTATAAATATCTTTTTTATAAAATGGTTATTATTATTTATACCACCAATTTTAATGGCTATGTTATAAGTGTCAGGTTTAAATACTAATGTTTTAATAGTATATTGTGGTTCGTTTAAACATAGTGTTTTGTGTAATGAAAGACATAAAGGAATCACAATTACTTAAATAGAAATATATTCTAAAATATCATGGTGTTATATTCTAACCCCTTAAAATTAATTTTCCCATAAAATATTATCACTTCAATATAAACAAATGATGATATTTCTTTTACATTTCATCCTTGAGTTCCCAAGTATCTTTTTAATTTTTTTTATTCCTACATAGAATTTTAACAATGTTAGTAGTATTATTCTATAACACCTTATCTCTACAATTCAATATTTTTACTATTTTTTCATCACAAGAAAGATCATGCTCCAACAGTAGATCATATGAGTTCAATATATGTGAAGGATAAGGTTTTTAGTTTGATACACCTGCACATGTCATTGAATTCATGTGGTCATTGATCTGATTAGAAATTTATAGACCCACACTAAAATTACTATTATGTCATAGTAAAGCTAATGTGATGGGTCCAACCCACAGATCTCACTAGTAGGAAATCAACCAATTAAAACCCCTTATAAATAATTATTCTTCTCACTCTTCCCTATAAACTAATTAGATTGTTGATAATTCAGAATACTAATAGGGGATTAGGGTCAATTTTTTGGCTCTTTATAGAAGATAATGTGAGGTTTAGCTTGGGAAAGTCTTATGGCTAAGGATGGGAAGTAGTGAAAATATTAAAAATTGGTTTTTCTCAAACTAATTAGAACTACCAATGATGAAACAATCTTGTAGTCAGGGTATAGATAACAAACTAGGTATATTATACTTAGATTCTATGTAGAAAGCATCATAGACTAATGGTCATAGTCCTTATCTCCAATTAAGTTAGGTTTGATCAATTTCACTTCCCGTGGTCATGGTTCTACAAAATAACATAATAACCAATTATTATCAACCTAATTATTATCTATATGTTGGCTAATGTTCAATATATATATTCATTAGGCTCAATAACACCCCTACTCTCGACACCTAATTCAAATTGGATTAGTCATACATGTAGATGTTGACCAAAATTAAATAAATACACTAAACATGTTATGCATAATCATGAGAAGGTTGGGAGATAAGAAATAAATGATTAAAACAAAAAGTATATTAAAGATAAAAAATTCAATGAAATGTAAATCTAGTCAAAAACTCACTACATAGAAAGAAATATTAAATAATTGTTCATGTGTTGATGAAGAATAGAGATTGATGTTGAAACGGATGTTAAAACTAGAAATAGATTCGAAATAATTGAAAAAAGGATGTTGAATGATAATAAACAAAAACTGATTTAATAAAAAAAAGTAATGTTATGAATAAAAATTCGTTTTGAATGAAAACATATAAAGAAATGGAGAAATGGAAAGAGAAAATGAAATTATTTGACTGCATAAGTGCGTAGGTGACGTTGGAATACTAATAGGCTCCAGAAGTACACAAGATGTGAATAATTTACATTGTGTACTGGCTTAAGTTTCTTCTTCCCAACATATTCTTATTTTTAAATCATTATAAAAATAAAGTATTTGCGATCCACAATTTCCTTTAGAAAATTGGACTGTATCTTTGACTGGGTGGAACCTCGAACCTTCCATTTTGTGTTACCTCTACACGATGTCTTCTTGATTCGGTTTTAACGGGATTTCAAACATGAAATTCTCATGACTTATAATTCAAATAAACATCATGCAATAACTTCATGTCATGTACTATCTTCATGGGTTTTTATATGGCCTTCATGCATTCCATTAATGAGGAATACATGTCGTGTATGTACTACAAGATGTGTAAAGCCAATTTTTTCCATTTTTCACCATTTCTTCTTTTGAGTCCATAATTACTAATTCACATGAAATAAATAAAAAAATAATGATTAATTTAATAAAACATGAATAAACCTAAAATAAATCTATCCAAAATGTATCTATATATTCAGATTATCAAATTCCACCACAATTGAACAATTTCATGTCCTTAAGAAAAAATCATCTCAACTAGGATTTCATATGAAATATTTTTTAAAACCGAAATCATACATTAAAACAAAGAAAATAAAACTATGTGTAAGTGGAAAAAGTCAGTACTCTAGAATCAATCATGTAGGTAAAATCATTTATGCCTTACAGTTCTTTAAACATATTATTTCATAATTTTATTACAATTTCATTATTGTTCCTTGAATATTATACCCATTTGAAAATTTACCTCATATTAAAGTTCCTCTCATCCCTTAAGGTAAAATTAATTGGAGTTATCCTAATACCATAAATACATGTTACTTACCTTGTTAATTCATTGGTTCTAACATCTCCACTTCATAAGGACATATAAAATATCAATCAGTAGGGCTTCAACAATATGTTTCAAATGACCCAAAGTCTTAGGATAGGTGGGTAGAAAATAAAAATCAATCTCAATAGGTGGGTAAAATATAAAGTATAATTAATGAAAATTATGAATAGTGAAATGAATTAGATTCTCCTAAAAAATATTTGTCTATGATTCAAAAACTCAAGGTGGATATATGTTTATTTCAATAAAGTATAAAAAATATACCATGTTACTTTCATTCTTTTCATTATTTTTTATTTTTCAAAAATAATATATATGTTCGGTCTTCCATCCAAACCCTAATCATATAGGATCCATCATAAGAATCATCTGTCTAATAATGGTGATTTTTACCTTCCTAATACACAACCCAAAATATTTTCCTTTTTTCAATATTTCTTTTTTCAAAGGAATAAGGTAGGAATAAAAAATGAAAAAATTAATCATGGATCATATCATATAAAACTAGTGAAAGTTCTATAATACATATCCTAAATAAAAACATATTTTTTCCATCAAAAGTAAAAAATTACCACAACACTTGTTATAATGATAATCTTTCATTGTACATAGAGCAGGGTAGGAAGGGATAATCAGCTTGAAACAGCGCTATCCAAACAAGTTTATTCATGTCTACTACGGGAAAATAATGAAATATGTATATGTGGGTTTTAGGAAAAAATTGGCTCGCAAAAATTTCCTTAATCATTTTAACAGTGTATAAGTTCAATCATAGCCTTAGTAATATCTTAATACATGTTATGATTGGTTTTCGTGTCCTAGTTATCTCTTAAAAAATATGATTAGAAATAAAAATGATAGTGTAATTTAAGAATCATCTCAATAACGAGAGTATAAAATAACTAAAAATAACTAATGGCATAATATCTAGTAAAGAGTGTTTGAAAATTAATTGCAAGAATGTTGAATTTGAATTAAATTACCTACTCAAAATCATGATAAAATTTATAAATAGGAATAAAAATGTATTTCAATAATCTCTAGCACAAATTTGTCTTTTATTTAAATGGGTTCAATGAGATTTAAACTCTAAAGAATAATTTCAATGAAAACTATCTCCTAGATAAGTAAACATAAGCAATAATCCAAGTGTATTAGCAATAAAGATCAAGAAAGACCCCCATGATTAAAATGAGACTATGCTGAAATTTTTCTAAAAATCATCATGGAAGATATATCAATAGAAGCATAGACAAAACTAAAATTGAAATTTAAAATTAAAATTAAGTAATCAATATCTACCTATATTTAATTTTCTCCCATAGGTAAACGTTTTGTATTTGGAGTGAATTTCTTATGACATGAAAAAAATAGAAAGATAAAACCTAAAATATATAAAACATTAGTCTACAGTGTTTAACCAAATTGGAAGCATAAAAATGGGTAGGTTAATATAGTAAAAACTTTGATAAATCAAATCATATAAATGAATAAATAGAGTACAATAATGTTCAGGGCAGACCTAAGAAGAATATTTCCAGTAAAAGGAAAAGAAAATATATGAATCACATGACTGAAAATAAAGAAAATAAAAATATGGTTCACATCCCATAAAGAGATAAAAAGAAAATTTTTACCCAGACAGATGGACTAGGGAATCAGTTAGTGTCATTCATCCATGAATAATTATGTTTCCTCATTCAGGAACTAATTGTGGTATCATTGGGATCATGGGGATGCTTGGTGGGATTAACCACCATCAGAGTGTACTGAGCATGAATATCTTGTGGTAAGAAGAGATTCTAGAAATGTCATGGAGGGTCCCCTGCTATGCACTGATCTCAAGTGATAGCACCTCAAGATGTCACTCAACGTTAGCTAGATGCCTAGACATCCAATGTTGGAGTGAAGATGGTGGTGGAATAGGTCTTTCAACAACCACATAAGTGAAATAAGATCTATAAATTAACAAAGTAAAATGGGAGTGAAATTAAAATAATTCATAAAGTAGGGAATCCAAAAAACTATATACTATCTATATATATAATCAATGATACAATAGGGAAAAAGGAATATAAGTATTATAAAAGGGACATCCAATAAAAGAATAAAAATTGGGAGGGAACTAGGATAGAACTTGGAAGTAAACTCAGATTCATTGAGATCCACATAAGATATCCCCTCCCTAATAGTAGATATCTGAAGCTAGCCCTCCCTATTGATATCAATGATAGAGGAATGTACTGAAATAATAACCACTGTGGTGGGCTCCACAGTGCCGGAAGCTAAATCGGTCAAGGAAGGATGAAGAAAGGTGATAATGTGTATGGTGGATGTGTTTTAGGAATATGGATCTGTTATAGGAACCTCATATGGGGATAAAAGGTTGGTCCCTTGCCTTGGTGGGATTTCTCTACAAGATACTCATGCTGGGAAGTAGGGTCAGTGAGCTCAGGGGGTAGGTCGACAGGGGTGTTGTGTGGAGTGGTATGGGATGGGGAATTGGGTCATGTATACGGTGATGGGTGAGTGGATTCAAAGGCTGATGGTGTATTAGGGATGGTAAAAAAGGATTGTTCATCGAAGGGAATACCTATATGAAGGTAGATCTTGCACTTGTTCTCTAGTTTAAACATGATAGAAAGTTATATTTTGGATGAAGAAGATGGGGAAAGTGGAGATGTGGTAGGGAAAGTGGTGGTGTTGGTGAAAATAGGGGTATGGATAGTGGAGGTCCGTGGGGTGGTAGCACTGGTAGTAGGAGCACAGGCATGTGAGGCTAGGTCAACTACATGCTGGGTTGGGGCCTTATCATCATCCTCCTAGTATGTCTGCGTACATTAGTAGATGTTTCCACTCTTCATTATCATCCACATATTATGGAGTAGGAGGAATTAAAACAACTCCATTAGGCCTAGGGATATGAGGGGAAGGGACGTGTTGAAGAAATCGATATTTCTGATGAGCAAGGTGATGAATGAGCCTCCAATTAATGTACCTATGGTCCACCTCATCAGCACCTCGTAATAGAAACTGAACTAGCACACCATGTTAACGACTAGTCCACCCATGGATGAAGAAATAATCAGTACATTCATCTAGTTAATGCTACTATGATCCACTTCATGAGCGATCTTGACCTAGTTCATTCATAAAAATTTCTTTATAACCTAGGGAAAGGAAAAATTAGATAGTGTTAGATCAGATTCGTAGTAAGGGTAAACATGAGAGATATCAATCAATGATTATATGAAAGAATAAGATAATAATTAGGGTACTATGTCATGAACATGACATAAAATGTCCATACCCAATCTATCTTGGATTTAAAACATGATTCATGACATAAAACAATATCATTTGAAAATATATGAATCATAAGAGAGAAAAGGTATCATAAATAAATCATGAACTATAACTTCATGTCATAAAAACTTTAGAACAATAATTTTTATAGAGACCATTTCATTTTTCAAGGATAGTTACTAATATCATCAAATCATAGTGGATTGGGAATCAACACCCATTTCCCATATCATAATGTATCAAGCATCATAACCTATTTACTATAGTAGATCTACCATATTAACTTATTTTCCACAATTATTTCATAAATTATCAAACATTAACAAATGAAATATAGGGATATATAATTATAGTTCCAATTATCACTTATTAAAAACCATACATATTTGTGTCATAAGATCATTAAATATTCTTCATATCGTCATATAATGAAAAATTTAAATAAAATAGGTTTCATAAACATTTCATAAATTCATAATTACATAGCCCATGGAAAGTAAATGGGTTTCATAATCATCTCATTATCATAATAACAAACCATCCATTGAAAGAATATGGATGGTATCATTATATCCTATCTATAGTAAATCATAATTAATGACATATGATTTTATCATAGATGATAATTCCTTTAAAATCACAGGAATATTTCTTGAGTAAAATACCCTTTTCATTTCGAAATCACTTATTTAAAATATAAACATTTCCAAAATATTATGGAAAATGTTTATTTTTCAAATAACCATGTAAAATTATAAATTAAGCTTCCGATAATTGAGTGTTTATGATTTTTGGAAATTATGTTCATGCTATATAAGTTAAAACAAAGATCCCTTTCACATTTTTGGAAAAACGTAGAAATTGAAACTTTCAAAAAAGGACAAGAATATTTATTTTCCAAACATTTTTTAAAAATTAAAAAGTGAGTAAAAATAAATTTAAATATTAATTTTATAATATCCAAACATATTCTTCATTTTTTAAGAAAACATGGTTATGGGACAAAAGGATTCTCGTGTGCGCAGTAAAACATAGTTGGTTTTCCTTAAAATAATTGGTATCTTAAGGAATAAAAGTGAGGAAAATGAAACTAAAACTTGTACTGTATTGAAAAAATATATTATAAGAAAATTAAATTCATTTATAATATAAATATAATATAATTTTCTCAATATAAATTCAATTATAAACTATTTTAATTAAAATGGGATTGAAACACACATCCTTTACCCAAAGTCTTGTATTTCTTTCAAAGAGTCCAAACCTCATGTATAATAAAAATATATTTATTATGATTTTTTAATATAAAAATAGTAATATCTATTATACAAGATATGATTTACTTATGATATCTTATCACCTATTTATTAACAATTTTTTATTAAAATCTTTGTTTTGGTTGATAACTGCATCATTTTTCATGCATATTTAGGTTTGGTAATCCTGGTACTTATACTTTGATCATGGTGCAATCATATACAAAATATAATCAAGATATAAAAAATAATATATATTCATCTATATAATATAGATATAAAAAAATGTATTATACCGTTAATGGATATGGTAGATCTTATATATGCATGGACACTGTTTTCACTCTACGAAGGATGGAAAAAATTAAAGGTATTTAAAATTTTTTATTTAAAATACCATCATTATATCATATATATCATATATATATATATATAAATTAAGTTTATTATTTTCACCATATATGTAAATTTAAAGTAAAAAATGAATTGCATCGCTTCTTGGAGGTGGAAGTCCACATGTACACATGAGCAATGTTTTCATTTTCCAGTGGATGGGAAAAAAGAAGATAACGGTTGTTACATGATCATAATAAAAATTAAGTATATTTAATATATTTAATTAATTATATTTTAATTTATTCCATATATTTAGTGGGTATAATAAGAAATGAAATTGAAAATACTCAGTTAAGAGTTATAATTCTTTATTGAGAAACATTCTTTGGCCTACACCTTAATCTAAAAAATTATGGTATTTTAGAAATGAAAGTAGATATATGATGTGTCATAGGAAGATGGCATTATATTATATTGGGTATTTTACAAGATTTATTTCTAAAATTTCTGTAAATAAAATATATAATCGGTGTCATTTTATAAGGGAGGGAAAGGAAACACTTGGAATTGCTAAAAATATTAAAATATAATTAATCCATTCTAAATAAAAATCCTTTAAAACTGAAAAATATTAAAATAATAAGTTATAAGGTTTAAATTTAATTATACAATGAAATTTAATTGGTTTTTAGGACATTTTAAAACTTGTATTTTGTTTTAATTGCTTGATTAACCAATTTTAATCATAACCCTCGTGATGTATTTTTATTATTAAAGGGTTATAATTATACTTATAAGATATAAATTGACTCATAAATTACCAAGGGATGGAATTTTAGGCACTTTATCAACCAACTTGTTTTCTTTCAATATTTTTATTATTTTTAAATAATTTTAAAAAATATTTTATCATAAAATACTATTAATTTCATTTTAAGAACCATTCATAGAATTTCACTTTGAAAAGAACAAGAAAATACATGAATTAAAATATAAATAATTAAAATGACTATAATATGTTATATTAATATAAAAAAATTTTATAACAAAATTATTCATCCAAATTCTATTACTTTTAACATATTAAAATTATTTATATTTTTTTTGTATTAATTGAACAAATACTAGGTTGAGGTTTCATAAGAATTTAAGGTATATATTAAATCACTAAAAATTAAAAATAAATTACTAAGATGAAAAAATTAAGTTATTTTATAAATAAAAAATTATAACTGAACTTATCCACTTTTTATACTCATGTAAAATTTTTTGAGATAATAAATTCAAGAGAGTGACATTTTGTAATTATTATTTTCTTAAATTAATATAAAATTTATAATAAAAAAATGGAACCATGTGGCCATATATTCAATAATTAGATCTAAATAGAAAAACTCAACTCATCCAATTTTATAAATTCATGTTTTATAGAAATTTTAAATCCTTGTCCCAACTTTTTATCCTTATTTTACATGTTTCAACCTTACTAAGGTGAAAAAAAATTAATATGGTTACTATTGACAATGGAAAAACTTCAAAGAGATATATTTAATTAATTGGATCATAAAAACTCAAAATATATAATCCATTTTTCAAGATTCAATTTATATAAGTGGAAGAAATTTAGTTCATAATAAGTGTGCATAACGCGATGAAAAACATTTTTCAGAAAATTACATTTTAAGCATAAAATTGGATATATATTATTATATAATGCCTATAAAAAATAATATATGAATTTCTTTTAAAAAAATATTGAATATATAATATATAAATTTCATTAAAATCATTAACCAATAGTGTTCAATTAAATTTATTATTGTAAAACACATTACACGTATAAAAATTATTTTCTGAAAAACAACACTTTTACTTTCAAATGATTTTTATTTTCTTTTATTACCATACATATTTCATAATTTCATTACTATTATTCATTCCCACCAATAAAATATATTGTTTATTGATTTATACTTTATTATTTTTCATTTATAATTGAGGTTTTATTTATCATAAGTTATCAAAGAAATTAAATTTATTTAAAGAGAAATATATCACAAAATATTGTGCAGTTAAATTATAACCACCTTAAAATTAAATTAAACCTCATAATTATAACACTTCAATATTAAAATTGTATATATCTCTGTTTCATTATATCATTGTGTTCCCTTGTTTTTTCTCCAAATTTTTGATTCCTCAAGAGATCATTGACTGGGTGAATATCCATGTTTCAAAGTAATTTATCTATATGATTCAAGATTTGTACCGGTTGTTGTTTATAGGAAGGATCATTATCCAATGGTATAACTTATGAGTTCCAAACATGTGAATGATTAGGTGTGTACTTCATTGAGATAGATACATACAATACATCATGAACTTAATAAATGTTCAGTAGAAGCACAAAATGATAATCTATAATCCCAATATGATTAAGAATTTAAAGGGAACTAATATATCTAGGTCTTAAAATTACCTTATCTATAAACCAGATAACTTTATTCCATGGAGATATTCATATGAATACCTTTTCACTAACATTGAACTCCATATCTCACCAACTATTATTAACAAAACATTTTTATCCACTCTGAGCTACTCTTATGTGCTATAGAATGGATATGACTCTCTATATAGATTCCTCAGCAATATTGGGTCCCAAAATAATCTTATCTCTAAATTCATCCCAATATGTTCGAGTTCTACACTTCCTTCCATATAGGTTTTTATATTGATCCATATTAATTCTTTAGTGAATGCAATTTTATGTAAGAAAACTCAAATAGATGAATTTTTTTATCCCAAACACCTTTAAATTATAGAGAAAAGGATCTCAATATGTCCTCTATGGTTTGAATGGTTCTATCTAACTAAACATCTATATGTGGATGATAATTTGTTCTAAAAAATCACTTTGTATCCAAATACCACTGAATAACTCTCTAGAACATTGAGGTAAACCTTTTATCCTGATCATATACAGTAGAGTTTGGTACTCTATTCAAACTTACCACTTATTGAATTTATATTTTTGAAATATAAATAAGAGATATATCTTATCTGATGATAATGAAGAGTGATTACTTCATAGGTTAGTTGACTATAACCCAAATTGTATCACGGCCTTTATAAATTTTAGGGAGTTTAACAGAAAAATACTTAGTAATGTTTTCTCATATACATTTAGGCATGGTAAATGGTTCTAACGTCCACTTATACTTCTATCTCTCATCCTTGACATTTTTACATACCAAGAATCAAGATACATACTCTACAATATCTCTATCCATGTTGTTCTGCCAGAAATATTATTTCGAACCTCTGTGTATCTTTTAACTTTCATGATGTATTGAGAATGATGAACTATGAGCTTCATTTAATAGTTCCTTATTAAATTCTGGTATTGATGGGACATATAATATATATCTGAACCTTATATTTATATCAAAATCAAGGATGAACTCGTAATTTTTTTACATTCTTCTATAGTTCTACATCTTTCCTTTGTGTCTCTTTAATACTCACATGGATAAATGGTTGAACTTTCATATAATACACATATTATCTGTCCCCATTCTATAGGATTTCGAGTACCATATTTTGAAAATCCATAAGTATTATATCTCTTTTAATATTCATCAGAGATAAGCTTGAATGATCCTTTTGACTCAGATCATCTGCCACCTTGATTTCTTTCCCAAGGTGCTAATTTATTGATCAGTCATAATCTTTAATCAATTCCAATCATCTTCTCTAGTGTATTTTCTTCCCTTTCTATGTGAAGATATACTTCAGAAGTTTGTGGTCCGTATATATGTCATACCATTCACCATAAAGATAATTCCTCTTTATATTTGAAGCAAAAATTACCAAAACTAGCTTCAAATCAGGATTCAGTTAATTTTTATCATGTATTTTTAATTGGTGTGGCATATACGTTATCACCATATCACTATTCATGGAGAAAATCCCAATAACTTATTTGATCCATCAGTATATATCACAAACCCTTTCCTATTAAAAGGTTGTATGAGCATAGGTTAAATGAACAACCTTTTCATCAGTTCCTTGAAATTATCTTCACATTCATATGTATATAAGAACTCAAACCCATTCTGATTTAACATGGTAAATGGATTAGATAGTGGTGATAAATCCCTCACAAAGGATCAGTAATATTTGAGAAATTCAAGATAGCTATGGATTTCAGTTACCACGATTGGTCTAGTCCATTACTTAATAACTTCTATTTTTGAAGGATCCACTGATATACCCTCACTTGAGATTATACAACCTAAGAATGAAACTTTATGAATCTAAAACTCACACTTGGTAAATTTTTCATTGAACTTATCCTCCCTCGAGGCCTTCAACACAATTCTCAAATGATATTCATCATCTTTCTTTATCTTTGAATATATAATAATATCACATATAAGGATTACTAAAAATTTATCATGTTGATCCCTAAAGACTTTATTAATTAAATCCATAAAGATATATGGGACATTAGTAAGTCCAAATGGAATCACAACAAATTCATAATTCACATACCTCATATGGAAGAGTGTCTTGGTTTTTTCCTCCTTTATAACCATTAATTGATAATATCCACAATGAAGGTCAATATTAAAAAAATATTTTTCTCCTCATAATTGATCAAACAAGTCATCGATACATGGTAGAGGATACATTTTCTTGATAGTGATCTTGTTAAGTTCCTAAAAATTACTTCAAAGATGAATTGAACAATCTTTCTTCTTAAAAAAATAATAGGTGTACCTCATGGTGATTCACTAGGGTGTGGAGAACCTTTGTGATTTTTTTAACAAAGTTTTGAATTTTTTGACAACTATCATTTTGTAAAATAATTGTTTTGAAAAATAAGTGAAAGATGTTGAATGTTTGAATCCAACCACAATGTAGAGAAAATATTTTATCTTTGATAAATTTATTTTTTGGACATAGGTTTCCAGACACGTGTTTTTGGACTAAGTAGTACCAAATACAGAAGGTCTAATGAAGATAGAAGCTGGATGTTCTATAATATTTTTTGCTTAGATGAACCATCAGACTCAAATCCATCAATATGAAGTTCAATAATCATCAAAATAGGTGTTTATTTGAATGTTATTAAAATTTATAACCCTAAGTTATATGATTCTATAGTGATCTCCTAATTTCATAACATCATGAGAGATTTATTTTACAAGTAAGAGTTTTTTTTGAAGAGTTATGAATTCATTGGTGTTAAGAAATGTGAAAAGATGAAGATCCTGGTTTTTAGTCAGATAAAAAATAATTAAATATACAAATAATAAGAAAAATAATAATTAGAGGCATAATTTGTAGATTGCCGTAATTTTTCCATTTCCATGATCAAAGAAAGAAATAAGCTGTTGAAGTAAAAATTGATAATGTTTCTGAAGAGGATTAATTAATGTAGTGATTTAAAGAGTAATAATGTTCTTAAACATTCTAACCATAAGTCAAATAATGATTTTCCAATCATTAATTTCTCATAAATCATAAAAACTATCATGATAAAATATTTTTAAAAATTAGAGGAATCGTAATGATTATATCAGTTCCATGAAACAAGAAAACAATTTCATTAGATCCAGAATTATGGGAGCATAAGTTTTTATATGTTCGAATGATTTATAGCTTCTGAGATTTGAATAAGTTCAAAGTTTAAAAGTGTATATTTCATCATAATTATAATTTAATCATAATGATAATTCCCTTATTTTGAGGATTCCATCAGACAGACACTTAGAAGGAAATTAAGCCAGATAAACTTTGAGATAAAAATTTAATTAGACTGAATGAGATGAAGAAATTAAGAACATAATGTACAGAAAAAAATGCAGATTTTAATGGGAATAGAAATAAAGTTAGATCCTAATAACATGACGATTTCCTCTTGTAATGAAGTTATAGTGGACTGATGCTGAGGAAGTTACATCAGACAGAAGCTGAGGAAATCACATCTGACTGAAGCTGAAGAAGTTGAATCATAATAATGTTACAGTAGACTAAAGATAAGGAAGTTATGTTGGACTGAAGCATATGAAGTTACATCAAATTGAGTAAAAGTTAGTATGTTAGCGAAGATATATTTCAGATAAAAATTAATAAGTTTTGAAGTAGTCAAAGTAGAATTTTAAATTTGAGTGTTTTATGGAGTTTTTAAATTTGTGTAATCGGGAAAATTATTTCAATTTAACACCATTGATATTTTGATTCTTCTATAATTAAAAGAAGATTAAATTCATACTTTTCATTTTTCTTGAAGTGTGGAAAATAAAGAGATCTGCAATGTTTAAGTCAGAAGTTAATGTAGTGTTGTTTTCGGACATAGATCTCATTTGGAAGATCAGATATTTGAAATTTTTCTTACCAGACTATGGAAGATTGGACTGAGCATTTGAGTAGAGTTTGATAAGTGTAGATTGAGAAAGTGGGAATTGTATTGAGTTTATCAGACTAAGTCAATCAGATTGTGTTTATCAGACTGAAGTCCATTGGACTCAGGGCCATTAGACTTGGAAAATTTTATAAAGAATATTTAACAAAGTTATTATACTTTTTTTTCGCTCAATTGTTTTAAGAAAACATTGTAAACTTATAAGAGTTATTTTAATCATTCCTACCAGAATATAGAATTTGTCTAATGGGAGTTGTAACATGTTTTATCCACTTCTTATTAATATAGAATGTCCATAAACCTAGAGGAGTTGCTATGTAAATTGTGTAGGTTCTCACACTAATACCGAACCTTGTAAATCTTGTATGCTTTACTTTCTTTCCTAATTTTTCATTCAGGGATATTTACTAAAAGATGACGATAGAATGAACACTAATAGGTTATAGAGGTTAATTTTCTAAAAGTCTTGAAACTTATACAATGTTAAAAACTGAGTCAACCCCCCGTATTAGTTGTAATTCGATCATTTGGAACTTTATTTGGTATCAAAGGGAAGGTACCCATATTAAATCCTTATTATTAGTCGGATTGAGTATCTTAAGCGGGGGGGTGAATTGAGTACTCAATAAAAATTTATTTTAAAATAGGTTTAAATAAAATACATTAAATAATTAAAAAAATCAAGTTAATCAATATTAGAGATCAATAGAAGTTTTGATCTTTTAAATTATTTCTCAAAGACTGATAATGTCTTAGTTAAAAAAAATATAAATATTAATTTATCTTTTGAAATCAATTTATTTAATAAAAAAATTATATAAATAATAATTTATACTAACTGTCAAAGTGGTTTTTTTGTTTATAGTTTATAATAGATTTATTTTAAATCCTGGAAATAAAAAAACAAAAAAAAACACAATAGAAAAAATACAAGAGGTTCAATCTCAAGCCAAGACTTAACCCTATCCAATTGGAAATCACCTACTTCCAAGCAGATTATATAAAATAATCTTTGATCCACATCCTAGATTAGGTATAAAACAGTAACAATGTTATCCATTCCACACATGAACTCTTCAATAATACCAGTGGGAATAAAATAAACAAATCACACATTGATACCTCTTCCACAACACTATGGGAAAAAATTAAAGAGAGTAGATAAGATATCTATTATCTTCCATTTATGGTACAAGAGACAGTGTGTGTGTTTAAAATACATAGTAAACACACACTACTCATAATGTAATTATAATAAATATCAAGTGAAAATAAAATATATAAATAATATATTATTTCTCAGTCTAATGTGCTATGAATCTTGTGACTCCTTGGATGTAGCTTGAACTAGAGCTCGAGTAGTATTTATCAAAATAGAAGTAAAATAGAGTTTTGTGAACTCTTTTGATCTAATTGTGTGAAGGAACTGAATGTTTGTTAAGATTTAATATTCCACATTTTATTACTGGTAAGGATTATTCATGTATAAGACACTTCACATCACTCTCTTTTTGGTTCTTGTAGTATGGATTCAACTCAATTCATGTGTACATGTATATATCTATATAAATCCTTGTCTCTCTACATTTTAGTGCATGGGGGAGTATTGTACTTCATTTAATAGCAGTATGTAGGAAGAATCATACAGATCCTCTCCTCCTCAAACTTAAAGACTAACATAATCATTAATTCATCCCCATAATAGGTTATGAGAAAATCATTAAAATAACTCTCTCTAATTTTTTTTTGATAATATATATGTTAGAAGAATTTAATTCAAATTAATAAAATAGTTATGGTGACTAATTTTAATGGTGAACAACTCTGGTGGTGATTCATCCTAATGGTGACTTGAGATGGTGGTGGGTTAGGCCAATGGTAAGTCATCTCAGCACTTTTCCAACTTTGGAGGTGACTAAGTTATGATAGTGATTCATCCTATGGAGGTGAATATTTCTCATAGTTATCCAATTTTTCATCATGATGATGACTCATTTGTGATGGTAGATCTTTTCCATAATTTTTCAAATTTCCAGAAGTCATCATCTCCGATGATAGGTATTTTCAACATATAGAAAATTTTACATTCTGAAGTTGATTCATCCCCAATGATGATTCATGTCAGGCGGTGGGTTTTTCCAACAATTTGATAAAATTTCACCAATTTCAATTATATAACAAAATGCTATCACAACACATAAATCTCGTTAAAATCATAAGTAAAATGATTTTTTGATCACTAAAACAAGGATACCAATACTCTACCCCTTTTGATGATCACAAATCATAGAATTTTATAAACCATGGCATCAAAGGTAAAGAAAATACACTTGTTATTAAACGTAATTTGATAGTAAATAGTATCAAAGAGAATATGGTTTCAAAAGAAGGAATTTCAACATATATGGAATCACAAGGTATATCATTAATAAATGTATCAATGGAAGGCCACTATATAAAAAAAATGAATAAATATCATAGAGTCTTAGAGTCTTCTCCCCATTTTGAGATTACCAAAAAGTGAAAATAAAACTAGAAATAAAATGGAATAGAATATGAATAACAAGAGAATTTTCATTAAGTTTATCCAAAAAGGAAACAACAAAAAGGTCACACAAAACCCACCCCATTAAACAAAAAAATAGGCCAATATCACTATTTTTTGGGTTGGGTAGAATGATTAGGACGATATTTTACACTCACTTTTTCATAATTAAAAGTGTTAGCATTAGAACCTGAGGTAACTATAGGATTGTATATAGGAATTATACATAGATAAGGAGTCTCTATAATAATAATAGTTCTTAGATGTCGTACTTATTCTCTAGGAGTCAAACTAAAAAGGCTAGAAATGAGAAGGAAATAGTGAATTTTGATCTATTGTGACATCGGGCTTGAAGAAATCTAGATAAGAAGCTAGAGGCGTTGGATGATCTGTAATTGTCATGGCTTCTGGAGCTTCCACTACTATTTTAGAAACATGAAGAAATGTATTAATGAGATTTATTAAGTAAATGATAATGTTTCCACCCCATTATATATCAATGAAGAAATCATTTTTCTCTTCCATAAATAGATTTAACAATGGAATCATCACCCTCAACTAATTAACTTCCTCTTTGAAATCATGAGTCACCAAAACCATCCTTAGGTTCTTAGGAAGAAACCTTAAATGGGAATTTATCTAATGATTAATATAAATCTGAGACAGATAATATTTTATAGCCTCTGGTATTTCATCTCTATCATCCTTTATATAATTTTTAGACTCTTTAACCATCATATGAACATGATCAATGTTATGTTTGATTTTTTTCAAACTATCATGATGCAGGTAAGGTACATCACCTGAAGCATCATGAAGCTCTTCTCTAACTACTAACCTGATCACGCCATCATCAACAACCGGAGGAGGATCACTGAAAGAATAATCCATGGAATAAATATTCACCATTATTTCTAGAAAATTATCTATGGAATCTAAAATGGAATACCTCATCACATCTATTTTAGATCTCAAATACTCTATCTTATTTTCTAACCTCTTATTTTCCACTTCCACTTCTCGAATATAAAGCATCAGTTTGGGAAGGATGTGATGAATAAAAAGCCCTAAAAAATTTCTTTCATCATTCTTACTAAGATTTGTATCTAAGGTTGGTTTATCATTACACAAAAAACCAAAATCATAGAGATGCCTATCTCAGAAGGATTCTAAGTCACCTAGAGTGACAACATCAATTGGCACTGAATTAATGGAAGTTAGAAGAACTCTTTCAATGGATGGTTCTTTTGCATGCTCATATCATCCTATATTATCAGAAGAAAACCTCTATAACTCACCAACAACATCTATCAGAACTACCAATGATCCATTATTTATTTAATTTCAGGTCCACCTTTATTTATTGGACTTCAATCCTCACCTGAAACAGAGTATTCCATGCTAGGTTTGACATATCCAGGAAAATAATCTCATTACTTAAAAATTGGGTATATCCAATTGTTAAAAGTCTTACAAAGAGACTCATAAATAGAAGAGTCATCAACTATATACTCAATAATGGAAGGTGTAACATATGTGGCCTCAACAGATCTATGCACATCATCATTATGCTCAACAAGTGTAGTCTTAGAAATAGTATGCTCAACCTACATATTCTCATCAATAGAATGACCAAAATCTAACTTATATATATCTTTATTCACATAAGATGAAGAAAAACTATTGTCACTATCAATAATATAATCAAAAGGGAGACTTTCTATACATAGGGATTCCTCCCCCTAAATTGATGCTTCCTACTAATCTCTGACTAATCTAATATCATATACAATAAGGATCGATATGTCTTCAGATCTAGAGAAAATTTATAAACATGGTTAATAGATGAGTGCATGAGGAATCTCAATATCCTCAACACCAATGGGACCACTGGGACCATTATGGTTAGAACCTCCCTCACTGTTATCTTCATCTCCATTTATATTTCTAGCATCTTTTTCATCTCTATTTTCTTCCTCATCTTTTCCCTATTCTTATTCTTCTTCTTCATCATCATCATTCTCATCGATCCCATTTTATTTGTAGGATTTGGAAGTATAATTAAAATTCTATTCAATATAATTTTTTTTATTCTTACTAACTTCTTTCTTTAAAGAGATTCTATCGAACAAGGAGAGTCCTTGGAGGACTCGAGGAACCGTAAAATATAGCTGCAGAGATCTGAGGTAGATTTGGATCACTACCTTCATCCACAAAAAATACCTCCTCCTCATATCTTGAGGAATAAGTCTCCTCTTATTCATCTGAATACTCAACAACTTAATCTAGTTTCATGCCAAGGTCCATAATATTTTTCAATCCATAAGGGTGATCAACTAGATTTAAGTCATCATAAAACCTTTTAGCATCATCGATTCATTATTTCTTCCAAGGGTTCCAACTTATTTTCATCCATTTTCAAATGTACCTTGTAATGAAAAAAAACCTTCGTAGTTTACTACTATTTATTCACCATCATTGACTTATTCTTTGGCCTCAAACATGGATAAAATAAACATTTAATATATTAGAGAATTTGAGCTATAAGAAGGATTTCACATCTTCGTCATGTAAAATATTTGGTATCTGTATAGATTAATCATTTATCAACTTTTCATAAGACACAAAAGATAAACATCATGATACTTCATTGTACCAAATTAACCTTTTCTTAGACACAACATGTGTTGGATAAACTTGAAAAGAAATCAACATTCTCTATCAAGATCAGTAGAAACCTATCTTCTTATTAATCTATCTCTAGTTATCTCATCCAAATAATACTCATAAAAAAAGTATCTCTATCACTTGGAATAGTTCCTTGATTGTTGTTTGTATCATATTAATGTGGAAATCTCAAACAACTTTCCCATTTAATTTAAGAGAATACAAATTTTTAGAAATTTACTCTTCTTCGTACCTTGTCTTCATTTTTCTCAAAAGCTAAACTTGATATATTGAAAAAACAGGGGCACTCCCCTAGGATATAAGGGACTCTCATTAGAAGAAAACCATTATACCCATCTATGGTATTGTATAATTCAGAGAACCAAATACTTTTTCAAGATTAAAAATTCGACATGAACTTCATTTTCTTTCACAAAAATCTATTTACAAGATCTAGATTTAATGGATAAAAAATAGCTGAATGATTGGATTCCCCTTTACGATTTGTTGAAGTACACAACTCATTCAGAGAAGAAACTGTAGATATATTCACTCTAGACATCATGATTGGATTAGATGGTTCCGGTGATGGTGAAGGAAGGTCAATGGTCAAAAGAGAAAGGGTCACAATAAGATCAAGAGAAAAGGTATGAGAGAGTGTGCATTGAAATTTAAAAATGTATAATTTATGTCATTTAGGGATATAGGTATTTATAAAATTAAAATTAAAATAACATTTGAATCTAATTAAAAATTAAATAAATGAAAAACATGTAAAAAAATTAGATATGATGGCTTAAAATAGATAAAAAATGAAAAAGGAGGAATCTTTCCAACTATAGGTAAAACTCAATGGTGGATAAAACCCAAACACATAATAAAACTCAACGGTGGGTAAAACTAAATGGTGGGTAAAACTGCATAGTTCAAGAAAATTAAGCTTAACCAAAATTAATAATACTTAATTCATATTTGATTTATTTCATTCTCTTAGAATTAAAAGGATTGGTGACAATATCAGCAAGTTGATTTTATTTACTAATGTATTCAAGAGTTATATCACCCTTTTGAAAATGGTATATCAAAAATTTATGTATTACTTCAATGGTTTTTGTTCTATAGTGATATTTCGGGTTCATAGAAATATTTATGGCACTATTATCATCACAGTTTATAGGGACATGTCGGAATTGATAACTATAGTCTATTAATGTGTGTTTCATCAACAAAATTTGAACATAACAGCTACATGCAGCTGTGTATTCAACTTCAAAAGTGAATAGCAAAACTAAATTTATTTTCTTAATTTACTAAGAAACTATATACCTTCCCAAAATATGACATTTTCCAAAGGTTATTTTTACATCTAACACAAAACCACTAAAATCAGCACCTGAATAACTAACTAGGTTACATTCTTTACCTATAGGGTAGAAATTTCCAAAATTGATAATATAATTTAGGTATTTAAAAATCATTTCTATAGCTATTAAGTGTGAATATTTTGGGTTTTTTTTGAAAGAGGGCACACATACACATAATAAATATAATTTTATTTCGACTAGAAGTTAAGTAGAGAAGGCTTACTATCATACCTCTATAACTAGTTTGATCCACTAATTTCCCAGATTCTAAAAGATCCAACTTATACGTGGTACTCATAGGATTATCACAAATTTTAGTTCTATCAAAATTGAAACACTTTAAAAGGTATTTCATATGTTTAATTTAGTTTAAAATAATTCCTTCTTTATTTCAAAAAATATGAAAACCAAGAAAGAATTTATTTTTACACAATAAAGTGATATAAAATTCATTTTCACCATTTTTTAAAATCAATACATAAATAATTTTTCATATATCCAAAAAATATCATCTAAATAATTTTTAACAACCAAAAGATCTTTTGAAATTATTTTTATAAATATGGTAGGCTTAACTATACCTTTTGAAAATCCTTTTGAAATAATAAAATATCTGATCATTTCAAAACAGACACAATGATCTTATTTCCAATCACATAAATCATTTTTCAAATTGAAAACTTGATTTGGAAAACGGGGATTTTTAAATCTATGGGATTTTTCTACATAAACAACCTTAATTTTATACCCATTTAAGAATAGACATTCGACATCCATTTGATATAGTTTGAAATTTATATGTACTTCATAGGCTAATAGTATTATAATGGATACAATAATAGCTATGTATGAAAAGGAGTCATCATTTCATATACTCAGTTATTGACTAGACCCTTATACAACAAGTCTAGACTTATTTCTTACTATTATGTCAGATTCATCAACCCTTTTTCTAAATACCCATTTAGTTAAAAATATCAAGGTTTTTTCGGGTCTATAAAAAAGTTACCAAAATTTATTTATATCAAATTAATTATGTTCTTCTTGTATATACATTACCCATAATTCATCATTAATTTCATCATTGATGTTCTTTGGTTCAACCTGTGACAAGAATGCTTGATGTTCAACCTGGTATCTTATAGAATCTATAGTTTCTAAACTTCTATATAATCCTCCAACAATAGAATCTAAATGATGGTATTCAAGAATCCTAAAATCTCTATGAAAAAAGGGCGAGTAACCTCAGGTTCCTCTACAGGTTAGGGTTTAGGATCTTAATGTTCCTTAAAACAAGATGATTTTTCTTCATTCTTTGCAGAAAAATTTGTACGATTAGAATTTATGGTCAAGGAAGATAAATCATCCTCTAGTATTTCAAAATGGGTTACAGGTTTATGTGGATCTACATCATCAAACATTATATAGACAGACTCTTCCACACTCTTTACTCTCTTATTCAAAACTCTATATGATTTACTATAGGTTTAATAACCAATAAAAATTATTTCATCACTTTTGGAGAAAAAACTCTTTGGATTATCTATAGTATTAATAATAAATACTTTTTAACCAAAAACTATAGAGTGATCAACCTTATCATTACTATAATTAAAAATTTCATAAGGTTTTTTCTTTATGATATGTATAATTAAAACTCTATTAATTATATAGCAGGTTGTGTTCACAACCTCTTCCAAAAAGTAGATAGGTAATTCATATTCATTGTGCATAGTTCAGGCTATCTCTTGAAGTGTTTAATTTCTTCTTTCTATAACTCCATTCTTCTAAGGGTCCCTAGGAGTAGTTAATTTATTATTATATCCATTTTTTGAGTCAAATACTCAAAGTCTTACTTTTCAAACTCACAACCATGGTCACTTGTTAAGGTCTTAATTCTAAGTCCACTTAGTTTTGTACATATTTAGAATACTCGGTAAAAAAAGAACAAGATTAACTTTTATGAGATAAAAATAATACACATGTATACCTAGAAAAGTCATCTACAAGTTCATATACATTGTGATTCCCATTTAAAATAGAATCATTGTATGGTTTAAAAAATTCCATGTGAACCAAATCAAGAGGTTGAAAAGTTAAAACTTTATTATTTAATTTAAAATATATTTTTGGTTGCTCTTTTTTTTAAATGATTATAGACATTGTCATTTGGGAATTCAAGTTTGGTTTGATCCTTTGATAACCCTTTACTAGTAATCTTTCAAATTGGTTGAATGATAAAATGGCCATGTCTCCTACCCCAAATCCAAGATTCTCTATCAATGGAACTTAAGGGGTAAACATTTCAAGAAATTAAAGAATCAAGATTAACAGCATATACATTATCATTTCTATAAGAAGTAAACACTAAATAATTTTTATAATTAAAACCATTACATAATTTTCTTCAAAGTTCACATGAAAACTATCATCACATAACTATGAGATGCTAAGTATATTTTATTTTAAACCATCTGTAAAAAAAAGTACTTTAGAAATTAAAACTGAGTTGATGTTACCCATTTGGCCAAGGAAAATGATCTTTCCTTCAGCATTGTCACCAAAGGTGACATTTCCACCATCAACCTTTATGAGGTTATATAAGATCGATTAATCACTTTTCATATGCATGGAACATCATTTTTCCAAGTACCATAGATTTCTATAGAATCTTTTCAAGAAACTTTCCTACAGAATAATGTATATAACAAGAATTAGTTTGGTACAAAGATTTTCTTCAGTCCAGATATGTTAGTAATTAGGGCTTTAGGAACCCATATTTTCTTTATAGGTTCACTAGAATAGGATTGTAAACTCTTTGAAATAAAAACATTCTTAGGTCCACTAGAGAAAAAACTAGAAATATAATTTTCAGAATTAGACTTATGAAAAAAAGGTTCTCTTAACCATTATTCGTTTTTTAGGTTGATAACCTATGCTAGTAATATATTTAAGAGATATATTTTTTCTTATAATTTGAGTGATAATGTCTTGAAATTTTTTAAATATCTCATTGCATTTATTTAGTTTCTCATTTGACCATTTTATTTTAGTATTTTCTTTCAATAATTGAGATTTTTTATCTTTTTCTATAGTGAGATCAGTTCTAACACTGGCATTTAAACATGTTGTTTCTTAAAAAACATTTATTTTTATTTGAGTTCGTTAAAATTATCTTCAATCATATTGATGTACTTAAACATTTCCTCATTTTACATATCATCATATTTTTTTCAGTCTTAGAATGATTAAAATTATGTAATTTAGAACTAGTAGATACCTCATATATATTTTCATGAAGTACATATTTTGTCTTTTATAATTATTTTCATGAGTTTAGTTTAAGCCACGTGAGTTATCCCCAGAGTCACTCCATGTGGATTTCATGGATTTATTATACTTTATATCCTCATCCTCAATCATCTTTTTGTACTTCAAATGAGGACATTCAGCCTTTACAGGTCCTTTTCTTTTACACTCAGAACTGGTAATATCATTTAAATTATCATCACTTTTTAAATAATTTTTGAATTTCATATACTATCATAATTTCCCTTGTAGATTGGTTTTATGAATAATTTCTTCTTTTTTATAGAACTTATTAAAGCTCCAGGCTAGATGGGTCATTTACTCATCATTTTCGGTTGTTGATTCTTCATCATTACAGATTTTGACTTGAGCTTTTCCCTTGAATTTTTTTAGTGAATTAGTCTTGAAGGCAACTGATTTTCTATTAGGTTCATTATCCTACTAATTATTAACCATAATATCTTCCTCATAAATCATAAACTTCCCAATCAATTCCTTGATAGGTAGTTTACCAATGTCCCCATATTCTCTTACTGAACACGATTTCCCACTCTATATCTATGGAAGATATCTTAGTAGTCAAATAATTTGATATTTTTCTGACACTAGATTTACCAAAGAGATCATTGTATGCTCTATCTCATTAAACCTGAGATACATATCATAAATCACCTTACCAGTTTTCATCTCGAATGAATCATATTTAATTTTAAGTGTACAATATCATTTCATTAACATTATTGCTTCCTTCACGAGAAATTGCTAACGTATCCCATATTTGATAAGTTATTTTACTAGTAGATATCCTGTTAAAGTTTTTATCTCCTAAATCATAGTAAAGATAATTCATATCTTTGTAATAGTTATTATAATAATGCTTAGTATTATCATCCCTTGTATTCTTAAAAGTCATTGTTAACTCATATTTATGCTCTACAACAGATCATATATCAGAACCCTTTCTTTTAATTTGTATTTTCATAATTATTTTCCATTGATTATTATAATTTAAATTAATTATAGGAGGTTAATTGTTAGAAAAACCCATCTTTTTTATTATTCGATTAATGAACATAATTTAGATTTAATAGAAATTTAAGGCCTCTAAAACCCAACTAAAAACCACAATTGAAAACTTTTGAAAAACCTTTGACACCAAATGTTGGTTGGAGTGAGTATTTCAAGAGGGAGTTATTATAGTACCCAATAAAAATTTCTATTTAAAATCATTTTTAATAAAATCCCTAAAATAATTAAAACAACCTAGTAAATCAAAATAGCAGATCGATATATGTTATGATCCTTTAAAATATTTCTCAAAGATTGATTAATACTTAGTTAAAAAAATATATGAATATTACATTAACTTTTGAAATAAATTTACTTAATCAAAACCTTTTATAAACACTAATAAAGACTAAATTTTTAAGTAGAATTTTTTTGCTGTTTAAAATAGATTCAATTTAATTATTAGAAATAAAAAAACAAAAACAAAACACACAACAAATCAAATACAAGATGTTTAGTCTCAAGATGATACCTAATCCTCTCCACTTTGAAATCACCTATGATAAGGGATATTATGTAAAATAATATTTTACCCACAACTTAGATAAGGTATATGAAAAAAACAAGATTTCCAGACCATACATGACCACTTCCACGATACACATGGGAATAATATAAAGACATGCCACATAGGGACCTCTTCCAAAACACTATGGGAAAAAAGTAAAGAGATTATAGAAGATATTGAGTATCTTCTATTAAAGGTACATGAGAAAGTGTGCATGTTTAAAATATATGGTAAACATAAACTTCTCATAATGTAATGATAATGAATAGATATATAAAATAAAATAGGTAAAGGAGATATTTTTTATTGGCCTGATGTGATCTGAAGCATTTGACCCATGGATTTATCTTGAACGGAAGCTTGATTCATATTTTTAAAAATGGAAGTAAAAAAGAGTGATGTAAAATATTTTCATCTAACTTTTGGAATAAAGTAAATATTCAATAATATTTAATCATCCATAGTTTCTTGCTAGTAAGGATTCTTTGTGTAAGACACACTTCACATCACCCTATTTTCAGTTCTTGAAATATGGGTCAAATAACTGCATGCGTGCTTGTAAATATCTATATAAATATGTGTCTATATACATTTAAGTGCATGAGGGAGTCTTCTAATTTATTTAATAGCAGCATCCATGAAGAATCATTTGGATACTCAACTCCTTGTACTGGATCACTGACATAAACTTTAATAAATATCTATAGTAGTTTAAGAACAATCAGTAAAATAACTCTCAGCATTAAATTTAATTCAAATTAATAAAACAGTGTCAATGAATCGTTTAAATGGTGAGACAAATCAGGTGGGTGATTTATCCTAATGGTTACTATATATTCCATTATGTTAGGCTAATGGTAAGTCATCTTACTAATTTTTTAACTTTGTACGTGACTAAGTTATAATGGTGTTTCATCCTCTAGTGGTGAGTTTTTCCAGTACATAGCTAATTTTATATCCTAAAGGTGACTCATTACCAACGATATGTATTTTCCATAATTTTTCAAATTTACATGATTCTTTATCTCTAAGAGAATTTTTTTCAAAACATAGCCAATTTTACATCTTGACGCTGACTCATCCTCAATAATAAACTATGTCTGTCGCTAGGTCTTTCCAACACTTATCCAAAATTTCTCCAATTTTAATTATTTAATAAAATGATATCACAACACATAAAAATCATTAATATCATAAGTAACATGATTTTCTTATCATTAAAAAAAGGGTCCCAATACTTATCATGGATAATATCAATTCAATCAATAGTAGAGTAATTCTAACATTGGATGGAAAAATTATTAGGGATGGAAAAATAGGATGACTCCTTATCTTCTATATCTTGGTCTGTGATTTTTTGGTGCTGCTATAGTTGGTTTTCCAACTATTGAGATGGATTCCCCAATGAATTTTTCTAATAAGTGAAATATCAAATTTGATGGAAAATTTATAAATTATATCCTTATGTACTAATAAAAAAATATTTATATGAAGGTGATCAGTCTCAAAACATCAAAAGAGTGTATAGGAAAATATGGAAGTGCTTTTTGAAGGAAATACTAAAGTATAGGAAGAAAATATAAAACTCTAGCATAAAAGTATGAGGAAATTATAATAATTGGTGAAGAAACTATTTATGAATAATTTACCAGAGTAAATGAAATTTTTTTCAACATCATAGGATTCATAAATTTCCTAGAATATTATATAATTGTGAAGTAGATTATGATAATCTTTCCGTACAAGTTGATTCTAAAATTTCTACTTTAGAATATTATGATGATTTATCTCTTAATGAGTTTCATAACATTCTTATTGCTTGTTAAATGAGAAAAATATAATGTTCAAAAGGAATATGAAAGATGAAATGTCTTTTGACGGCATGAGAGAAATTAAAATAGAAGATACTAAAGATATTGATCCTTCTGACTCTGAAGGTAAAGAGGATGACAAGTTCAATGAAAAAATCATTTTTTATATCTCCAAGAACTATCGAAGAGTAAGAGGAAAGTAAGGAGGTAAACTTCTTCTCAAATGTTTTGAGTGTGGTGGAATCATACACTTTTCTATGAATTCCCCTGATAATATTGTTGGTTAATATCGACATGATACTAATGAAAAACCTCGATGGAAGAAGTGGAAAAAAATGATAACGATTCAAAGTCATCCAAAAAATATAAGAAGAAGTTTACTGGGAGCAAGATAAGTATGTTGAGAAAGAAATATGAATCAGAATCAACCAAAAAAAATTCTCCAGAAGATGAAAGTTCAGAAAATGTTAGAATATTCATTGAAAAATTTGAAAAAATAGAATAATCCTCAAACAGTGAATAAGAAGGTGGGGAATCTTACAAAGAATATCATTTTAGAATATAACTTCTTGAATGTCTTTAGAGAAAAAAAACTCTTAAGAAAGAAGTCATAATGACAATTAAATATAGAGGAAAACTTGTTTAAGGTGAAATGATTTTGTAAATAAAAAATGGAGAATACATCCAAGAGATATTAATTTTCAAACTAAGAATTTATGAATAGGGAAATATGGTTCAGATCTCAGTAATAAGCTATAATCTAAGGAAGAAGAATTTAACAACTTTTAATCAAAACTTATTGAGTATGAAAGTTTCTTGAGGAATATAAATGAATAATTTAAAAATCCTTAGAAGTAAAATTTGAGACTTCTAAAGCACTTGAGAAAACTCAAATCAATGATTAGGTGAAATTATCACCTTTTAAAAATAACGTTTCATTTGATCTTTATTACATTTTAGGTGATAAGACGAGTGCTGGGAAATTTTGGATAGAGATGGGATATGAGAAACCTATCAATTATAGAAAATTTTAAAATTTCTTTAGTGGGAATGATGGTCCACATCCTGAGTATGATATAGAATAAAGAAGTTATCAACCTCAATAAAGTTTCTATAGAGAAAGATATTAATTTTGTAGAAAATCAATATTTGAAAGCTATTTGCAGTGTTTTGGAATCTATGGGAACACATATTATAATTTTTTGGCATAACAATTCTCTTCCTGGAAGAAGGTTTTAACAAATATAGAATAATAGTTGAAGAAGTGTGAATAACTTTCCTAACCCACATGAAGTTAAAAAATAAAAAACTCAAGATGTCATAAACTTTCCAACAAAAAATAAATTTGAATGTATAGAAGAGGTTTTTGGAATATGTGATTAGGTTATTGATCATGTTGAAAGATATATGACACCAAAAACGTTTCTTATGGTATAAAATAAAAGGAAGTTAGAAAGAAGAAATTTGAGGAAAGAGATTTTTAGTTGGGATAGCTTTGAAAGCCAGTAAAAGGAAAAAACCATGGATACATGATAGTGGTTGTTATTTACATATGACAGGTGATATAAAAAACTAAAAACATGTTTCATGTCATAATGGGGGATCAGTTACCTTTGGTTATGATAGTCACTTAAAAATCTGGAGAATCGTGTGATGTGGAATGTTTATAAAGAAGAGAAACATTTAAATTTCCAACCTTATAAAAAAATGTTGAGTTTGAAAAAGTTATTAGAAACTAGAAGGCTACGGTTCAAACCAATATAGAGTTGAGATTATAAAATCAAACTTCACTTATCAAAAAATTTAAACAAGAATTAGTTTTAGAAGCTACTAAATATGATGAATGGGTGGATGCTATGAATAATGATTTGGAAAAGATTTAGAAAAATAAAACATGGGAACTTGTTCCATAGCTAGAAAATTAAAATTATATCATAAAAAATAGGTCTTATAGAAAACAATTGAATTATTATGGAGAAGTTTCAAGAAATAAATAAAGACCAGTTTTTAATGGTTATGCATAGGTGGAAGGTGTGCATTTTGAAGAAACCTTTTCCCTATTTGTAATATTATAATCTATTAGAATGTTTCTCTAAGTTGTAGCACATCTAAATTAAAAAATTTATCAGATGGATGTAATGTCATATTTATTAAATGGTGAAATTAATGAAGAATTTTATATTGAACAACCATGTGGTTCTAAACTTTATAATGATGAAAAAAAGGTTTTTTGATTGAAAAAAATCCTTGTATGGGTTCAAAATAAGATCCACATGTCTGGTATTTAAAACCTTATATCTATTTGAGAATGTTGATTTTTTGAAAAGTAATTGTTTATATCAACTTATATGCAAAATATGTTGACAATTAAACTCTAATTATAATTGTTTATTTGGATTATACAATTGTTTCAGGGGAGGAAGAAAAATTTTCTAAAGTGTTTTCTAAGGAAATAAAGAATAATTTTTAAATGTCAAATTTGGAATAATTAACTTTATTTATTACCTTACATGTTAAAAAAACTACATTTTTTTATCTCAAGAAAAGTGTTCATGGGAATTTTTGAATAATATTGGGATGGAAGAATCCAAAGAAGTTTCAAATCCTATATCTTTGATCAGAAATTTGAGTAAAGATGAGTGTAGAAAAAGTGTGAATGAAAAATTCTTTCAGAAGATGATAGGAAGTCTACATTACCTTACAACCTCAAGTACTGATATTGTTTATGTTTTGAATTTATGATCCAAATGTCAAATTAATCTAAAAGAATCACATATGTTGGAAACAAATATAATTTTGAGATATGTCAAAGGAATATCTTCACATGGGTTTTTATAAAAAAGAAATTGTAATATGAAGTTTCATCATTATACTAAAGTTTATTGGGATGAAGATTATAATGATATATATAAAACCTGAGGAGGAAAATCTTTCTTGGGTGAATTTTGTGTGAGTTTTCATTGTAAAAAACAATGTTCGATAACTTTAAGCATAGTATAATCATAATATGTTTCAGCTACTCAGGCTTGTACAAAGATGTTTTGGATGAAAGTTTCACTAGAAGATTTCAAATTAATATTTACAAAACTACTTAAGATACTTAGTGATCATCACAATGCAATTAATATTTATAAATATAAAGTCCAAAATTAAATATCTAAACACAGGGATATAAATTTCACTTTATAAAAGAGAATGTTTTTTGTAGATGTTTTACTAGAATATATCTCATTGAAGTATCAAATTTCAGATATATTCACAAAGGCAATTTCAAAAGAAAGGATTGTTGATTTGAGGCTAAAAATTCATGTTCAACCTCCTCCAATGACTTTCTAAATATCATATATATGTCCCCCACCATTCTTTGGATTATATTAATGAAAAGAGAGATAAATTAACAAATTTAACTTTGTAAGATGTTTTTACTTGTCTTTATTTTAAAATTCTGAAGCTGTGGTTATCAGATAATGGGGGAGAGGAAAAGAAGAGATAACAAAATAAAAGTGAGGGGAGTTTATATTAAAATGGATGTAAAATTTTTTGTCCCCGATGGATGTAATTCCTTCAAAAAAATATATTTTTTAATATTGGGGTGTTATGAAACTCTCTTTTGAGAAAGACATGTGTTTTGGTAAAAGTAAAAAAAACATGATTTATTTACAATATTTGAATTGTGAAAATTTTCTAAGAGTTGAAAATGTTTTTGAAAAGTTTTTTCAAAAAATTCAAAGGGTAATATTGAAGAAACATTATGATTTTTTCTTTTTACCAAAGTGTTTTATTTGTTGACAAGTAATCTTTTGCAAATGAATGTTTTTGAAAATAGGTGAAAGTTTATAAATTTTCAAATAAATAAAGGATAGAAAAGTTTTTATTTTGGAGAAAGTTTTTTTTTTCAAAAATGATTTTTTAGAGATATTTTTCTTGATTGATTAGTACTTGACATAGAAGTTGAAAGGAAAATGGAAGCTGAAGTTCTATAAAGTTTTTTATTAGATGCAACATCGGACTTGGATCCATCACCATGAAGTTCAATATTCATCAGAATTTGTGTTGATAAGAAATTTAATAAACTTTATAACCCGAAGTTAGAAGATTCTATGGGGATATCAATTGTTCTCAACACCATGACACAATCATTATACAATAAGGATTTTTTGTTTTAAGTGATATGTATTCACTTGTGTAAATAAATGTTATAAGATAAAGATTCCAGTTTTCATTTAAGTTGATATATCCAATATATAGATCATAAAATTGAAAATAATTAGAGGTAGAAATTGTATATTGTGGGAAGTTTTCCTTTTCTTTAATTTTATAAAAAAATATTTTGTGAAGTTATAAAGTCAGAATGTTTTTTGAAGAGTTGAATGAAGAGAGTGATTTCATGATTTTGAAATTTATTAAACTTTATAAAAATAAGTCATAAGATGCTCTTCCAATCTTGAAGTTCTCATAAATCATGGAAACTATCAAGATCACATATTTTTAAAAAATAGAGGAATCATAAAGATTATATCAGTTCCAAGAAACAAGACAATGTTTGCATCGAATTGAAAAGTATCATGCACAAAAGTTTTTAGATGTATGAATGAGGTATAACATATTAGGTTTTAATATGTTCAAATATTTATAGTGATATTTTCATAATAATGAGAATTACATCATAATGACAATTTTATTATTTTGATGATTCCATCGGATTGACTATAAGAAGTAATGTCAATTGGACTGACTTTGAGAAGAAAAGATAATCGAACTGATTGAAAGGAAGAATGTCATATCGTAATGGGCATAGGAAGAAAGTCATATTGAAATGGGTAGATAAAGAAATTCAAATCATAGTGAGCTGAGGAATTTACATCATAATGAAGTTATAAATGATTAAATATGAGAAAGTTATATCATACTGAAGATGAGGAAGTTACATCGAACAAAAGCTAAGGAAGTTCCATCATAAGAAAGTTACAAAAAACTAAAGTTGGGGAAGATACATTGAACTAATGTTGAGAAACTTAAATTAGACTAAAGAAACGTTAGTTCTTTCGAGAAGGATAATTTTGAATAAATATCAAGAAGGTTCAAAGCATTCAAAGTTGAAGTTTAAATGTTATTGTTTTATAAAAAAATTTAATTTGAGTAAGTGGGAAAAGTTTTTTAGTCTCTGTATTTTCTATTCTAAGTCTCCAATAAATATATTTAGAGTATATTCATAATTTTCATCTTTTTTGAAGTTCAAAAAAGGAGGATCACTATAATGTTTACGTAAAAAAGTTGATCTAGAGTAATTTCTAGATAGATATCTCATTAGTAAGATCAGGCATATGATATTTTTCTTACCGAACAGAGGAATATTAGACTAATAATTTTCATAGAGTTTGAGAAGTGCAAATTGAGAATGGTATAATTATATCAAGATGATCGGACTGAGTCAATTTGATCATTTTCATTAGACTGAAGACCATTAGACTCAGGAACTTTTATAGATTAGATTCAAAAAAGTATTTATACATTTATTTTGGCTTAGTTGTTTATAATAAAACTTTATAAATTGTAAAGAATCGTAATAGTCATTCATAATAGGATATAGATGGTTTATAATGGGAGTTGGTGCAAGTTATATTCACTTTTTCTTAATAATGAATTTCCAAAGACCCACAAGAGTGGCTATGGAAAGGATATAGGTTCTCATACTAAGACTGAACCATTTAAATATTTTTTTCTTTACTTACATTCCTAATTTTTCATACATTAGTATTTAATAAAATATGATAATGAAATTACCTTTAACTGTCTTTAGGGATTGAGTTTCTAAAAGTATTGAAACTTGTAAAAATTAAACAATATATTCACCCCATCTTAGTTTTTATTAATACTTTTTAACTTCAGGGTGTATGAATTCTTTATTAGGATTATATTATATTTGTTTATTTAATTCTTGTAAATAAATTGGGGCCATTTTATAACAACTCCTTGAAATAGGTATAGCACGAGTTATAAGATCTATTGAAAAATAAACTTCACAATTTAGAGCAATACTAGGAAACTCTTCTTGGAAGACATCAATAAACTCCTCAAAAATAGGCATACATTATATGTTTATTTTCTCTACAACCATCTAAGATAGATACCATTCATGGATAGCAATGAAGACCTATAAGATATAATTAATTTTCATTGGATGTTTTTTCATCCTTTCACTGAAAAACAATTATAGATTCATTAAGAATATCAAATATGACTTCCCTTCCTCAATAATTGATGTGGGATCCATATAAATAAATTGAATATATTACTAGAATAAAAAAAATCAACTAAAGGTCGGATCATAATATTTTCTAAAAGCACATTCCCATAAACATATATCGTAGAGGAGCTGTAGACTTGAGATGGAACCACATACCATTAAAAATTTTCACTGCTATCTCAATATCTAAACATCGAGGTGGTAGTTATATACCCTTTTCCAATTCCCTGGATATAAAATAATGGGTACATATAAAATCAAAAAAGATAATAGTTTTTATAGATTAGATGATATGTGTACATTTCTCAAAGTCATTATCATAATCCACTTCGGTAATTATGGTCACGTGATATTTTCATTTGTACTTGGGTTGAAGAGGGTTTTAACACTGATCATCATCATAAACCCTCAAATTCATTCACTGGTTATTATAATACCCATAATCCTTGAATTTGAATCATTGGAGCATGGTTGGTGCATTAGTTGGTGTCTTCTTTTTCTCAATTGCATTTACTATAATATTCATCACCTTTTGAAATTCAGGGGCATCATGACCCACATTTACACATTTAAATAACTTCTTATTTCCATTCATGAAATTACCTTGTTGTTTCTTCCCACATTTGTGACATATAAATAGCTATAATTTATTTCCACCATGTGATTTATTCTATTTTTCATGAGACTCAATTTTCATTTTCTTATCAAAACCATAAGAATGATGGGAATATATAATTTAAATTTCTACCTTGAGTGCACATCGAGTAATTTATTCATAGATACTTAAGTCTGTTATAGAAAATTCCATTTAGAAACTCAGTTTTAAGCCACTAAAGAATAAATAAATTTTTCCTTCAAGACTAATGATTAAACTATAATCATACCTTGTAAGTCTTGTAAAATTTACCTCATAAGTACTAATGGATTCATCATACATTTTCAAAAGCTTAAGTAATTACTTATCCATCATTTTATATAGAATATGTGGGAATTAATTACCAAAAAATATCCTCTTAAACTCATCCTATTAGATTTACTCAATTTATTTCTCTTTTCCCATATTATTTAGAAGGTTCCAACTTTGATCTTCTTATCCTTATAAAATATAAAGGGCTAGGACAACTTTTTAATATTCTGAGCACTGGATAACAAAAAATATCTTCTAAATGGAGCTAATCCATTTCTTATACACTAGTGGGTTAGAAGACACAATAAAATAAGGTGGATGTTTCCTTATGAAATAATCAACAATACATTATTCCCTCCTTTGATCATTTGAAATATCAACAATATTCATGGCCTAAGAATGTTGTATGAGCACGGAAACAAGAATTTTCATTCCAACACCCATAGAATGTGGTTTATTAGGTAGAGAGTAATTGAATTATCCTTTATATTCCTTATTAGCATGATGTATTTTGGTTATAGACATTAACTACCATCAAACTATTATAATTAGTTTGGGATATCAAATAATCATGAAATATCATTCATAGTATTTCTAAATCATGAAACCTTCTTCTCAATCTATGTAACATTAGGTTTAACCTATTTTATATATGGTCATTACCAAAAGTTTATGATTTTATTATAAACATAACTTATCCCTATTATTTTTACTAAATTTATCAAATTATAATCTAAACATATTTTATAAGCCTATCTTTGGATACCAACCATAGAGACCCATACTTTTCATATATTAATATTACACCAATTTAAATGAAAATTTAATAAATTTCACAATTAAATGCCCAAGGACCATAAATGTTTAATATATATAGACTAAATACATAATATTCTTATTTCATGAAATATATTCAACATATCTTATAAAGATCTTATGTATATTAATATTAATAAACATACCCTACTTAATAATTTATTCATAAGCTGGGGAAAACATAAGAAAGTGAGAGCTCATATTCTCAGTAAGGGAAAACATGAGAGATATAAATTAATTATTATATAAAATAATAAGATATGAATTAGGGTATGAGATCATGAAAATAACATAAAAATTTCATACCCAATCTATCATAGATTGTAAACATGTTTCATGACATAAAACATTACCATTTCAAAAGAAATGAAATATAAGATTGAGAAATCATCCTAAATCAACCATAAACCATAACTTTATTTCATAAAAGTGTGTTACAATTATAGGTATAGAAACTATTTCCAATAATAAGGTTAATTAATGATACCTTCAAATTATATTGGTTCATTCATCAACACGTGTTTCCCATATCAATACAGACCATTAATCATCACATGATTCCCCCAATAGATCAAGTGCATCGACTTGTATCCAAAGATTGTCTCATGATATTTAAATCTTCACCCAATCAATTGGAGCGCTATATAATTCCATATCCACTCATCACATAATGAAAATCATACATGTTTTTGTCTCAAGATCATAAAACATTCATCATATCATAACTCATTCAAAGAAAATGGGTTTCAAATTTTTTTCATAAATTCCTCACAATATAACCCATGGAAAATAAAAGAGTTTTATAATCATCTCATTATCAAAATAATAAATCATAAAATTAAATAATAAGTATGGTATCATTGGAATATATCCTTACTGAATCATAATTAAAATCAAAATATGTTATCATAGAAGAAAATTCCTTTAAAAAATCACTAAAACTCTTCTTCGGTAAAATACCATTTCTATTTAAAAATCACTTATTTAAATTATGAAAGTTCACAAAATTTTATTGAAAAAAATTTAATTGAAAATAAATATTAAAAAATATAAAATAATAATAAAATAATTTAGTGTTCATGATGGTATGATAATTTTTTCATGTCATTTAAGTTAAAACAAAGATTCCTTTCACATTTTATGTAAAAAGTCAAATGTAACTTGTTTAGAAAACCAAAATAATATTAATTTTAAACCATTTTTTAAAATGTAAATCATGTGTAAAAATTAATTTAAATATTTATTTGATAATAGTCATAAACATTCTATAAAACCTATTTAGATAAAACATTCTCATGGAAGAAAAATATTCCTGACAGAATTGTAAAACATAATCATTTTCCTTAAAAACATTTTTCTTCTCTTGAGTACTTAAAGTGTAGAATATAAAAGTAAAGTATGTACTGAATTGAAATAAACTATGGAGAATAAAATTAAATAGATTTATCATATAAGGATCATATAATTTAATCATTATAAATTCAAGTATAAAGAATTCCAATTAAAATGGTATTGAAATATAAACCCCTTACCCCTCAAGTATCATATTTCTTCATACGCATTCGAAACTCCAGTAAAATAAATAAAAAATTATTATAAATGTATTTAAGAACCCTAATAATATCCATCATACCATATATGATTTATTTATGACATCTTATCACCCTTTTGTTAAATGTTTTTTATTAAAATCATAGCTTTAGGTGATAATTGCTTCATTTTTCATAAATGTTTCAGTTTGGAAGTCTTGGTCCTTATTCTATTAACTTCGTTCCATAATCTAAATATTTTTAATAATGATATGAATATAATATATATTCATTATATATGTATATATATTCATCCATAAAAGTTATAGATAAATAAATTTAGTCACATTGCTCATGGAGATAGTGGGTCATTCATACGCATGAACATTGTTTTTTCTCTTTGAAGGATGGAAAAAATGAAAGGTAAATAAAAAATAACCTTTTAAAAATAATTAATATATAATATATATCATATATAATCATTAAATTATCCTTATTACCATGTATATAAATTGTAATTTAAAAACTAATCACATCACTTCATGGAGATGGTAGTCTACACGTATGTATGAGCGACGTTATCATTTTCCAACATTTGAGGAAAAGGTGGATAATGGTTGTTACATAATCATAAGAAATTTTTAGTATATTTTATATATTTATTTATTTATTTTATAATGTATAATATATATTTATAGGTGGTATAGTAATAAATTAAATTGAAAACACTCGGTTAAGAGTTATACCAATTTGTTGATAAACCTTCATTGGATTACAGCTTAATCCATGAAAGGATTGTATTTTGGAAAGTAAATAAGCTCTAATATGTGGTGAAAGAAAATAGTATGATATTAGAGAATTTATGCTTTGGATATATGTGGATAAAATTGGTGTAAATAAAATAGATAAAGGGTGGCCTTTTAAAAGAGGGAAATGACACAATTGGAATTACAAAAATATAAAATATAATCAATAAATTTTCAAGAAAATTTATTATATGGAAAAATATTATAATAAAAATAGTATAAGGTCCAAATATAATCATAAAATGAAATTTATATATATATTTTTCATTTCAAAACATATATTTTGGTTTAACCCCTTGGTTAACCAATTTTAATCTTAATTGTGGTAATGACTTTTTAAAATTAAAGGGTTATAATTTTACTTATAAGTTATATATTGAAACATAAATGACTAAGGTATGAAATATTACTACATTTATAATCCAAAATTTTTTTTCTAGATTTTTATAATTTTTAAATAATTTAATAAAATATTTTTATCATAAAATACTATTAATGTCATTTTAAGAACTATTCACATAATTTGAATTTGAAAATAATCTTATTACAATGTAATTCAAATATAAATTTTTTTAACATATATAATATGTTATATTAATATATAAAATTCATACAACACTGTTATTTTCCAAAATTTTATTACTTTTAATATTTTTAAAATCATTTATTTTATTTTTCTATTTATTCAATAAATATTGTGTTAGTGTTTAATATGCATTTAAGGTAATTATTCAACCCTTAAAAATTAAAAATAAATCACTATATTGAGAAATTAATAATTTATATTTCAAATAAACATTTATAACCAAACTTATCCTTTCTTTATCCTTATGTACAAATTTTAGTGATATTAAAATCAAGATAGTGACATTTTGTAGTTATTATTTTCTTAAATAAATATAATGGTCATACTCAAAGAAAAATGGAACCAAGTTGACATATATTTTAGAAATTTATGGAAATGGATAAACCTGTATAGAAAAAGTATAAAGGAAAGCCTTATAGAAATTTTAAAACCTTATCCCAAAGTTCTAACCCTATTTTAACCGTTTACCCATACCGAATTTAAAAAATTACTATGGTTATTATTCATAATGACCAAAATTAAAAGAGACCTATTTAATGAGCTTTATCCTAATAATTAAAAATATGAAATCCATTTTTCAAGATTCAATATATATAATAGGAAGAAATTAATTTTAAAATAAGCGTGTATAACATGATAAAAACCTCGTTTTCGAAAACAAAATACGTTTTTAAGCTTGAAACTAGATATATATTCTTATCTCATGACTATAAAAAACATTATATTACTTTTTAAAAATTTTATTGAACATATAATATATAAAGTTCTTTAAAATAATTCACATATAGTTATTGATTTAATTTATTTCGATAAAAACACATTATTCGGACAAAAACTATTTTTCAGAATAACATCTCTTTTTCTTTCAAAATATTTTTATTTTCATTTCTAACCATATATTTTTCATAATTTAGTTAGTAATATCTATACCCACAAACACAATGGTTATGTGATAATTTTATACACCATTTTAGTTTCATTCGACTTGAGGTTTCATGTATCTGAAGCTATTACAGAAATTAAATTTATTTAAAGAGAAATATATCAAAAAATCGCGGGGTGGTATACTATCTTTATGGGTAAAAGTTTTATATTTACACAGTAAACAAAATTTTGAAGTATAAATTCACACAAAAATAATGTATCATGATATATAGTATATGGTTGGAGATTATTAAAGACTATGATTTTTCAATTCATTATCACCTTAGAAGAAAAAAACAAAATCACATAGGCATTGAGTAGGAAAGAACCTGATGTTCTTAAAATGATAAGGATTGATATATATCCATTGATCAAGGAAATAGTATGGTTGTACATGGTAACTAAAATGTAATGTAGATCATATTTCCTATCACAAATGATTTATCATTTGTCATTACTATAGGAGATTATGAATTCTTAAAGGGATAATCCTTTGATGCAAAATAAAATAGAGGCTGTGAAAATGGGAAGTTTTATGAAGTAAATATTGATCAAGAAGGTGTGCAAAATTTTATTAAAATTATATGTACCTCATCTATTCTAGAGATAAATAAAGAGTTAATGGATGAAGCTCATGGATCCACATTCTTTATATATCCCAGAATTAGTAAAATGTACATGGACCTTCAAGATCATTATTGGTAGGATAATATGAAAATAAATATTTCCGATTACATTGTAAGGTGCTTGGTGTGTTGACAAGTGAATGTGGAGTGACAAAATTTCAAAGGGGTATTGCAAACACTACATATAATTGTATGGAAGTGGGATAACATCACTATGGACTTTGTGACTAGCCTACCTAATACAATCTAAGGGAAACAATACTATATGGGTAATCATTGATAATTTGAAATAGTCTTCCCATTTCATTTCCATAAGATAATATTTCTCCTAAGAGAACCTATCACACCTCCATATTCAAGAAGTAGTGATACTCTATGGAGTATCATTATTGATTATTTTTTACCAAGATCTAATATTTACTTCTAAGTTCTGGAGGATCCTTCTAATGGATATATATACAAAAGTAAGCAAAATCACTAATTATCATCGTCAAATTGATGGTAATATTGAGAGTAAAATTCAAACATTGGAATACATATTAATGTAAATATCACATGATTTTCAAGGGAGATCGAACCAATATCTCCCACTTACTGAATTCTTCTATAACAACAGTTTCCACTCATGTAATCAAATGAAATCTTTTGAAACTATATACAGAAAAAGGTTTATAACTCCAACATATTGGGATCAAGTTAGATAATGGAAACCATTGGGACAATGGACATTATGAAGGATAATACAAAATAGATATAAGTTATTCAAAAAAATATCAATACTACTTAGAGTAAACTGAAAATTTACGCTAAAAACGAAAGAAAGGACATAGAATTTCTTGTTGGGGATCATATAGTTATCACTATATCACCATGTAAAGGAGTTATTTGATTCAAAAATAATAAGAAACTAGTTTTAAGGTAAAATGAACCATTTGAGATTCTAGAGTGTTTTGGAGACGTTTTTATTGACTAACACTTACTCTAAATATTTCGAATGACCTTTATGTATTCTACATGCCTTTATTGAGAAATTACTTGTCTAAACCAACACATATACTTAATATCAATGGTGTATAATTGGAACATGACTTTTCTTACAAAGAGAAACTAATCCATATACTTGATAGAATGGAACACATGTTAAGGAATAATTCCACACAACTTGTGCAATTCCTATGGAGAAATCATATGTTTGAAGAAGATACATGGAAACCTATAGAATAAATGAATCATGAATACCCCTTTTTTGAAGTAGGACAATAATCTCATGGATAAAGATTCTTAAGTGGGGAGAATGTAACGACCTAAAAATTCATTCTATTATTAATAAAATAGATATTTTTTTTCATAATGATGGTTTTATTATTTTTCAGAATAGATGTAATGTAACATCCCAGTTAAATGAAGAATAATACATATTTCATATTTATTAATATTTTGAATTAAATATTAATTTTACTTTAAAAAGGGTTGCTATGTTCGATAGCATACCTGATACGCAACAACGGGTTTCTTTGAAATCTTACATTGCATACTGATAATATAATATTATTATTTTAAATGGTAGTTAACTCCTAGCCGTTTTATTATAGGGAATTAACGAAACTAACTACAATATTATTATACATGTTTGTTAAATGTATTTACATTATCCAATAAAAATTTAGAGGCATAAAATGTGAATGAATCTAATTTTAAGAATAATTTACATTAAAAGGCCGATTTATCGCCTTTTAATGGTGAAACCTCTTTAAAGCTAGTTTTGGTTACTTTAATACATTGTATATGACCAAATAAAATCCTTCTTTAGAATGGGGACATAAAAATTTACTTTATGTAAATTTTGGAATTTTTTCGAATAAAGTTCAATTTTTAATGAATAGTGAAAAATATTGTATTTTAATTCAAAAGTGCCTTTTAATAAAATTTATTTATATGGTTATATTATCTTTATAATTGGTTTTAAAGTGAAATTAAAATATATTTTTACCATTTAATCCAATTTTGGTCATTGGAATTAATTTCACTTTTAAATTGGACATAAACAAGTGTCAGTCTTTTAATAGTTATTGTTTCTTAAAACACGCTATTTGTTTTAACAATGAGAATTAATTTTAAAATTAACTAATGAAACTTGTATGTTTATGATTTGGAAAAATAAACATCATTTTTGAATTTGGAAAATCAAATATAGCTTAGGATGAATTTTTGGTATTCCTCTGAAAAACATCAATTTTTGATGAATAGTGAAACAACTTAGTAGTTGTTAAAAAAACTCACTTTTTCATTTAAATGAAATTTTACCACTTCTGTGAATTGAATTTCAAAAATCCAACATACATGGATGTTATCAAGAAGTAAAATGTGGTTCATTAAGATGAAAATAATTTTTGGTGAATAGTAACTTTTGACTTTTATTTACCGTGGTTAAAGGTAAATAAGGTAATTCAAGGTTAAAAGAATATTATAATAATTCAAAATTACCTTAACACTTGTCCTAACCATATTGTATGAGTATTGGCCGACCATGGACATCCTTGGGTCGATTTCGGGACCCCATGGAGCCACTTATGAAAGATAATGACACTTTAAATTAATTAATTTAATGTAAAGAGAAAATTGACATTAACAAAAATATTTTAGTACATAATTTTTATATGGTGTTATATAAGTCCTATTTTCTACTATAAAAAATTCATTGGAAAGATAAAAACATTTCCTACATGATAGTATTTTTTTATAATTTTTAGATCTCAAATAAATTAATGTATTTATGACACAATAATGATGAAGTATTTACCTAATTAATAAATGATTTAAATAAATAAGATTATAATGATTAAAATATTATCCCAAACATGTCAAATTCTGATTGGATGATTTTATTTCGACCATGAGTCATCTTATCTTCCACTATAATGATTTTTGGACCTTTTGAAACCGAAGATAGGTTTATAATAAAATAATGTTTTCACACTTTCCTAAAGAGCCCCTTCTCTCCCTTATAAAAGGAGACCGTTTCTATCCAATTCCACACACATCTCAATCCATTTGGCTCTTCCAAACTCTGACCAATTAATCTCCCAACATCCATATCCTCCTCCTAGAAGTATTACCTTACACAGAAGGCACTTCAAGAAGTCCTTTGGTTTAAACCAAACGGAGTTACCCAAATTAAAGGTAACAGTTTCTCTTAAATTGTTTTCTTTTATTTTACTTCTCCAACCCCTAAACTCTTTTTATTACTTTATTTTGTAACAAAACCAGTATACTCAATATACTAGTATGTTTTTATGAGAATTATTCAAACTACACTTACACACACATCCACCTAATGGGTGAAGAACATAATGTTTCTTGTGGATGGAAAACTAACGCCTCACGAAATGATGATTGTTCAATTACCTCTTACTGCCTCTAATGGTGGCCATTATGATGGAACTATATTTATATATGATATATATTATGTTTATAATTTCATTATGCTTCTGTACTTCACATTTATAGCACGCCTTCGTGGTTTTCATAGTGGGTAAATACGATAATCTCATTTGAGAAAGTGCGGACTACCGCCCCCTCAAAGTGATTTGATTCGTTAATGAATTTGTGTGATGTATAAAGGATGGAGTTAATGATATAATATATGATATTTTACTGGAATTATAATACAATTATGCATCATTATGTTTTATTTCCATTAAAATAAGAAATAGATATGAAAGTGGTGTTCGTGCGTACGTACGGCTTACCGTCTCCATAAACGGTGCCTTTCATTTATTACCTCTAAATGTTATGTACTATTATAAAAACATGTATATGATGGATATATATGATATATATGATATCCAAATAATGAATATCTTTCTGTATATAATTAAACTTTGAGCACATGAACAACATGTAATTATAAGAAGTCCATTTTTGATTCGAGTACCAAATATCGATAAAACGAACGTTATTAACTTAAATGATTGCATAATGTTCATAACATGGTAATAAGTGATATAAAAGGAATAATAAACTTGAAAAAGGTTCTTAATCAAGTATAAATTAACATTAGTTTTTTATTCAGGAGAATAATGAACGATCGAGTCAAGTCGGACATGAGGTAAGGGACTTCGTCTCAATCTCCTTTCATTGAGGCATTTTTAGTTTTATACACGACTTTATTTTATACGGTCTATAAAACCCTTTAACTTTTTATTTTATTCAAAGGTAATATTTTTATATGAAGCATTTTACTAAATTACAAAAAGTAATTTTTTTATGTAAGCAGTGACAACGACCTTTCCACCGCCGCGAGTATTATTTGATCATTGGATTCCTTAACAAGACGGAATGTTTTTAAAAGGAAAAATAAATACCCTATAATATTTTTACGTATTTTGTTATTGAAAATTATTTTGGGAATGGATTTATTATTTCAATATCTTGAAATGATATTTTATTATTTCAATGTGTAAATTTTATATTTCTTTTATGCTTATGTTATGTGTTATGATCATGTTATGGTTATTGGGCGTTATTTACGTATACGGGTTGTTCCGTGATAGACCTAGGGTAGGTGAGCCCGAGATAGCTCTCCAATGCATTAGGTAACATGATGGAGGTAAACGTGAAAGTTTCTCCTAAGAGATTTAGGGAATATACTGTGATGGGTATTCCAAATTAACTCCCTATGTAGCTGTGATAGATACAATGTAAGTTTTATATGGATACCACAAGTTACCTTTATGATTTATGATTTCTATGTGTCTTTCATAAATCTTATGATTTCATGAGGTAAGTAAAATATTTCTTGTTTTTCTTGTATTTATGAAAAAATGTTTTCATTATTTGTTTTATAACCCTTACTGAGCTTTTTATGCTCATACCATGTTTTGAAATGTTTTCATAGGACTTAAAGATGAATAGGGTCAAGGATGTGATCAAGGAAAATTCATGTTGTCTAAAACATGGAACTAGACATGATTTTTTTTTCAAGAGTTTTTATTTTATGAAAAAAATGGAAACTGTGTAGAAGTGTCTACCTTGTAATCTTTTGAGATGTAATAGTTATGTCCTAATTATCTAAAACTCTAAACCTAAAAATATCCTCAATGTGAATTATTCATTTAATTCAATATTATGTAATGTTTATGGATGGGTCCTTAGAGTTGGTATCAGAGGCCGGTTTAGATAACTTTATGAGTTAGGGTATTGTTAAATTAATATCCATAAAGTAATTTATTTTAATATTGATATCATATAGATTTTACAGATTACCATGTTGCTTTGCCTAAGATATTTCTTTGTTTAGAATGGTTTTCCGCATAGGAAACATGGCAGCTATGTTGGGACAACATTAGGAGGAAGACAACCTTCCAAATCAGCAACCTAAGATGTTTGGAATCAGAACAGAAGAGTTTGTTGCAATGATGGAACAATTGACCCAGGCTATAAATGGTGGTGCTATCCATGTACGAGATCGGCTAGATCAACCACAGAGGAACATGTCAGTAGTGGAGCTTTTCTTGAGGCAACATCCCCCATCATTCAGAGGATCATCTGATCTGGTGCTTGTAGAAGGGTGGATTAAAGAACTGGAAAAGATTTTCGATGTCATGGGTTGTTCAGAACATCAAAATGTTAGTCTTGTTGTTTACTGTGTTGAAGGTGAGGCTGATCAGTGGTGGTCTATGGTGAAAAATATCAGGGATAGTGAGGACATTGATTCTCTTGATTGGGATGAATTTAAAGGTATGTTTCTTTTGAAATATTTTCCTAAGTTGGTTCATCTTATCATAGAAAACAATTCCTATAATTGAGGCTGGAGGATGACTTAGTGGCTACTTATGAAGAAGAATTCACTCGACTGGCAAGGTATGCTCCAAATTTCAGACAAGATCTTGATAATAAAATCAATCATTTTTACTCAGGATTAATGCCAAAGTATCAAAGGGATCTAGCTTCTCGTGAGTTCAAAAGTTATGAAAACATGTTCGTTGTGCGGAGATGGTGGAAATGGAGTTTGGTGATGATCAGGTATTCTTTGAAAAACAACAGAATAAGAGGTCGAGGTGGTAGGAAAAAGGGAATAACTCTTCAAAAAAGTCTGATGGTAAGAAACATAAGTTTACAGTTTGTGAAAATTGTGGTAAAAAACATGCTGGGGAATGTATTTTTAATTCTGGTAAGTGCTACCAATGCGGTAAAATGGGACATAAGGCTCGTAATTACACTGAAAAAGATGTGGGTAATGCTAGGACAAAATATGATTTACAATCAGTAAAATGCTTTAAGTGGAATGAAATGGTTCATTATGCAAATGAGTGTCCAACAAAGAACTCAACTGAAGGAAAGAATCTAGACTACAAGTAGAAAGGGGTGGAGAAATCCTTTGCAACTACTTCAGTAGATGTTAGTCCATCAAATTAAGTAGGGTCAGGTACATTGTTTGTTTGTTTAGATTATTCCAATGTGTTGTTTGATTTAGGGTCTACACACTCTTTAATTTTTGAGAATTTTTCTAGTAAATTGGGAATTCCATCCCATGATATGAATACTAAACTTATGGTAAAAACACCTAGAGTAAATGTTGAGACAAAAAGAAAACATAAGAAAATATATATCCTTGTGTGCGGAAAGAATCTACCGACAAACCTTATTGTTTTTCCTCTAGTAGAGTTTAATGTTATATTGGGCATGGATTGGCATTCTTTTTATCATGCTAAGATTGACTGCAGAGTTAAAGACGTTTCTTTTCAGAATGATTTTCAGTTTTTATACAAAAATGAACTCTTGGTGTTGATAACATATCAGGAAGCTGAGAAACTAGTAAAAGATGAATGTTACCTTGAACATATTGTTGAAAACTAAGGAACTGTTAAGATTAATGACATGCCACTGGTAAATGAGTACTTTGATTTTTTTTCCTGATGAGTTTCCTGGTATTATACCTAATAGGGAAGTTTAATTTACTATTGACTTTGTTCCTGATGCTAAGCCAATTTCAAAACCCCCTTATCTAATGGCTCAAATTGAACTTCAAGAGTTAAAGAAGAAATTGTATGAGTTATTAGAAAAAGGTTTCATTTGACCTGGCACATCACCATGGGGTGCTCTTGTTTTGTTTGTTAAAAATAAAGATGGTTCAATGAGACTTTTCATTGATTATATAGAATTGAATAAAATCATTGTTAAGAATAAGTATCCTTTGCCTCATATCGATGATTTGTTTGATCAGCTCTAGGGAGCTCAGTATTTTTCAAAGATTGACTTGAGTTTGGGGTACCATCAGTTGAAAGTAAAGGAATCAGACATTCTGAAGACTATGTTTCGTATTAGATATGGCAATTATGAATTTGTAGTTATGCCTTTTGGGTTAACCAATGCACCTACTGTATTCATGGATCTTATGAATATAATTTTCCATGATTTCTTGGATAAGTTTGTGGTTGTGTGCATTGATGATATTTTGGTTTATTCCAAAAGTAAGGAGGAACATGAAAGTCATTTAAGGGTTTTCTTGCAAACCTTAAAATAAAAGAAACTATTTGGGAAATTCATCAAGTGTGAGTTTTTGTTACAAAAAATTTCTTTCCTTGGTCACATTGTTTCAAAAAATGGAAAAACTGTTGATCCTGCTAAAAAGAATGTTGTTGAAGAATGAAAAAGACCCACAAACATAATCGAGATTCATAGTTTTCTTGGTTTGGCAGGTTATTATTGGAGGCTTGTTGAAAATATTTCATGTTTATCTAGTCCAATGACTAAGTTAACTAAAAAAGGTGTTAACTTCATATAGAAAAAAGAATGTGATTATTTTTTTCATGAATTGAAAAGAAGATTGGTGAATGATCCTATTTTGGAACTAGCATCTAGAAATGGTGAGTTTGTTATCTATAATGATGATTTGTTGAAAGGACTGGGTTGTTTCCTAATGAAGAATGATCAGGTAATTTCTTATGCTTCACATCAGTTAAAACCTCATGAGTTAAATTACCCTACACATGATTTGGAATTAGCTGCTGTTGTTTTTTATTTAAAAATTTGGAGGCATCATTTGTATGGAGTGAAGTGTGAAATATATACTGATCACAAAAGTTTGAGGTATATATTCACTTGGAAATAATTGAACCTGAGACAGAGGAGATGTTTGGAATTAATCAAGGATTATTATTGCACAATCCTTTATCATCCATGAAAAGAAAATAAAGTGGTTGATGCTTTGAGTCGAAAAAGTAATACTTCATTAACCATGTTATATTTGGAATGAGATCCTTTGGTCATTGATTTGATGAACTCTGGCATAGAAGTTGTTGTTACAGTAAATCCTTCTATTTTGTTTCAGGTGTCATTGAAATCATCTCTATTAGACAGAATTAAGCAGGTATAGAAGGAAGATAGTGAGTTGTAGAAAAAGTTTGTGTTGGTTCAGAAGGGTAAGTTGCCTAATTTTAACATTGATAATGATTGTGTTTTGAGATTTAGAAAGACATTATGTGTTCCTTGTGATTCACAGTTGAAGAATGAGTTATTATGTGAAGCTCATAGTTCTCTGTTTTCAGTTCATCCTGGTAGTACTAAGATGTACGTTAAAGATATATTCAGGTTTCATGAGTATTACTGGTGGGATGGAATGAAAAGAGATATTGCTGATTTTACTGTGAAGTGTTTGACTTGTTAGCAGGTTAATGTAGAGAGACAATTACCGAAAGGAATGCTTATTCCTTTACTGGTGCCAGAGTTGAAATGGAAAAATATATCCATGGACTATTTTGTGGGATTACCAAATACATCTCAAGGTAATAATGCAATTTGGGTTATAGTTTACCGATTGAATAAATCTGGTCATTTCCTTCCTATTAGAGATATTTTGTCTCTAGATCAACTTTCTCGGTTGTATGTTAAAGATATATTCAGGTTTCATGGATTTCCCCTCTCCATTGTATTTGATCGTGATCCCAGGTCCACTTCTAACTTTTGGAAAGGCCTTTAGAAGTCACTGAGTACTGAATTAAATTTTAGTACATCATTTCATACTCAATCAGATGGGCAGTCATAATGAACAATTTAGACATTGGAAGATATGTTACGTGCTTTCTCAATAGATTATCAGGGAAGTTGGGACCAACATATTTCTCTGGTTTAATATTTATATAATAATATCTTTCATTTCAGTATACAGATGGCTCCATTTGAGGCATTATATGGAAAGCGTTGTCGAACTACAGCTTTTTGGGATGTAGTAGGTGAAAGGAAGCTGATGGGACCGGAATTGGTAGAAGAGATGGCATATAAATTTTAGTTGATTTAGAAGCACATGAGAATAGCTCAGAGTAGACAAAAAGGTTATGCAGATAACCATATGAAGGATCTTTCCTTTGAGGTAGGTGATCATGTCTTTCTCAAAGTTTCTATATGGAAAAGTGTTATGCGTTTTGGTAAGAAGGGAAAGTTGAGTCCGAGGTTCATTGGACCTTATGAAATTCTGTAGAAAGTTGGATCAGTTGCGTATAGAGTGGATTTACCTCCAAGTTTATCCCAGGTACACAATGTTTTTCGTGTTTCAATGTTGAGAATGTATATGCCAGATCCATCTCATGTTTTAAGCCCAGAGGTAGTTCAGTTGGAAGAGAATATCTCTTATGAAGAACAACCCGTTCAGATTCTTGACTGTAGAGAGAAAGTGTTGCGGAATAAGGTGATTCATCAGGTAAAGGTTTTGTGGAAAAACCATATGATTAAAGATGAAACATGGAAATCTGAAATTTCTATGATGGATAAATACCCCCACTTATTTTGATAACTGAATAAAAATTGCGACGACGCAATTCCCAAAAGGGGGGAAGGATGTAAAATCCCAGTTAAATGAAGAATAATACATATTTCATATTTATTAATATTTGTGAATTAAATATTAATTTTACTTTAAAAAGGGTTTCTATGTTCGATATCGTACCAGATACGCAACAACGAGTTTCTTTGAAATCTTATGTTGCGCACTAATAATATAATATTATTATTTTAAATGGTTGTTGACTCCTAGCCGTTGTATTGGTGGGAATGAACGAAACTAACTAAAATATGATTATACATGTTTGTTAAATGTATTTACATTTTCCAATAAAAATTTAGAGACATAAAATGTGAATGAATCTAATTTTAAGCATAATTTACATTAAAATGCCGATTTATCACCTTTTAATGGAGAACCCTCTGTAAATCTAGTTTTGGTTACTTTAATACATTCTATATGACCAAAAAAGATCCTTATTTATAATCGGTAAATCAAAATTTACTTTTTGTAATTTTTTGGAATTTTTCCAAATAAAGTTCATTTTTTAATGAATAGTGAAAAATATTGTATTTTAATTCAAAAGTGCCTATTAATATAATTTATTTGTATGGTTAGATTACATTTTTAATTAGTTTTAAAGAGAAATTAAAATATATTTTTACCATTTAATCCAATTTTGGTCATTGGAATTAATTTCACTTTGAAATTGGACATAAACAAGTGTCAATCTTTTGATAGTTATTGTTTCATAAAATACACTATTTGTTTTAACAACGAGAATTAATTTTAAAATTAATTAATGACACTTTTATGTTTTGAATTTTGAAAAATAAACATTATTTTTGAATTTGGAATATCAAATATATCTTAGGATGATATTTTGGTATTTTTCTGAAAAACATCAATTTTTGATGAATAGTGAAACCACATAGTAGTAGTTTAAAAAAACTGACTTTTTCATTTAAATGAAATTTTATCACTTCTATGAATTGAATTTTAAAAATCTCACACACATGGTTGTTATCAAGAAGTAAAATTTGGTTCATTAAGATGAAAATAATTTTTGGTGAATAGTAACTTTTGACTTTTATTTACCGCGATTAAAGGTAAATAAGGTAATTCAAGGTTAAAAGAATATTATAATAATTCAAAATTACCTTAACACTTGTCATAACCTTATTTGATGAGTTGTGGCCGACCATGGCATCCTTGGGTCGATTTTGGGACCCCATGGAGCCACTTATGAATTATAATGACACTTTAGATTAATTAATTTAATGTATAGACAAAATTGACATTAATAAAAATATTTTAATAATTAATTTTTGTATGGTGTTATATAAGTCCTATTTTCAACTATATGTATTATTTGTAAAGATAAAATTATTTCCTACATGATAGTATTTTTTTATAATTTTTAGACCTCGTATAAATTAAATTATTTATGACACATTATTGATGCAGTATTTACCTCATTAATAAATGATTTAAATAAATAAGATTATAATGATTGAAATATTATCCCAAACATGTTGAATTATTATTGGATGATTTTAATTCTACCATGAGTCATATTATCTTCGACTATAATGATTTTTGGACCTTTTGAAACCGAAGATATGCTTATAATAAAATAATGAATTCACACTTTCCTAAAGAGCCCCTCCTCTCCCTTATAAAAGGAGACCATTTCTATCCAATTCCACACAACTCCCAAGCCATTTGGCTTGTCAAAACTCTGCTCAATTAAGCTCCCAACATCCCTCTCCTCCTCCTAGAAGCCTTAAATTAGGAATAAGGCACTTTAAGAAGTCATTTGGTTCAACCCAAAGAGAGTTACCCAAATTAAAGGATAACCGTTTCTCTTAAATTGTTTTCTTTTATTTTACTTCTCCAACCCCTAAAATCTTTTTATTCCTTTATTTTGTAACAGAAACAACATCCTCAATATACTAGTATGTTGTTATGAGATGGATTTTAACTACACTTACACACACATCCATTTAATGGGTGAAGAACATAATACTTCTATGGATGGAAAACTAACGCCTCACGAAACGATGATAGTTCAATTACCTCTTACTGCCTCTCATGGTGGCCTTTATGAAGGAACTATATTTATATATGATATATATTATGTTTATGATTTACATATTCTTCTATACTTCTCATTTATGTTGAGTCAATAAGGTTTTTCTTATGACTTTATCATTCCTATTGTTTTTAAAATCACAAACACCTTATTTTAAGGAAAATCTTATTTTACCCCTATTTTACTTCTATAAGGAAAATTTCCTTCCCCAAGGAAATTTACCCTTGCATAGATTTCATTATTCATATCATAAAATTTCTAAGTATAAAACTCGTATTGAAACCAAAAACCACAGAATCGTATAATACTTATATATGAGGTATTCCATTTACCACTTCGAATTCTGGATACAAACTCTCATAAAGTTCCACTCCGAATTCTGGATACGAACTCTCATGAAGTTCCACTCCAAATTCTGGATTGGAACTCTCATGAAGTTCAACTATGAATTATGGATATAAACATTCATAAAGCTTGACTCTGAATTCTGATTACGAACTTATGAAAAGATCGACTATGAATTCTAGTCATGAATTTTGATTACGAATTCTGGATACGAACTCTCCAGAGTTCTAACTCCGAATTCTCATTACGAATTTTGATTACAAACTTGTCTAAGTTCTGACTCTGAGTTCTCTGAATCCAGAATCTAAACTCATATGAGTTCTAACTTTGAATTCCCATTAACTCTTACTCCGAACATTGTAAGTTCTAGTTCTGAATTCTTGTGAATACATAATCCGAATTCCCTTGAAATTCAGACTCTAGAATTCTACAGAATTCAGGTTCTGAATTCCTACAAAACAGAACCTAAATATCTTAGTACTACTGACTCCAAATTCATTTTTTTTCTACACTCTAAACTTTAACTTTCTTCACTCTGAACTATCATTTACCTTCATTCCGAATATCAGTTTTGGTTATGCTTTCACTTGTTCTATTATAAAACTATGTCGTGCTTTCAGTTATTAACTAATCGTTGTTTGAGTGACACATGTATAGGATCCTCCAAAATTCAAGGAAGAATTTGACCGTTGGAGGAGGGATCTGACCATTGGATATGTGAAAATAAATATAAGCTTATTTAAAATGAAGGCAACTTTAACACTGAACTTTGACATCTGTGTCTACATGCTGTTGAAGTGATTTCTAGAGAGAGAGACTCTTATCAACTCTAAAGCTTCATGCAGAAAGTTTAAACAGCTTGTTCAAAATTTTCCTTGTGCAGATTTGCTTTGTGCGACTCCGATTTTTGCTATATACAATCGAGGGATTTTGAGGATAGAAAGACAGAGGTTCCAACACCTTGAAGTTGAGGGCTTTCCTTCCGAGGAAGACAGAGGTGCCGACTACCTGATTGTTGAGGGCTTGCGGGGATATCTGAGAATCTAATTCTTATTTTGATCCTACATTTGGTATTATATAGTATATCATACTCATACATACCATCCTAACAATTTATGACATGCCTTTATGGTTTCCATAGTGGGTAAATATGATAATCTCATTTGAGGAAGTGTGGACTACCACCCCCTCAAAGTGATTTGATTCATTAATGCCTTATATGGGATGTATAAAGGATGGATTTAATGATATTATATTTGATATTATACTGGAATTATAATATACTTATGTATAATTATGTTTTATTTCCATTAAAATAAGAAATAGAATTGAAAGTAGCGTTCATGCGTACGTACGACTTACCGTCTCCATGAATGGTGCATTTCATTTCTTACCTCTAAAAGTTATGTACTATTATAAAAACATGTATATGTAGGATATATATGATATATATGATATCCAAATCATGAATATCATTCTGGATATAATGAAACTTCGACCACATGAACAACATGCAATTATAAGAAGCCCATTTTTGACTCAAGTACCAAATATCGACAAAATGAATGTTATTAACTTAAATGATTGCATAATGTTTATAACATGGTAATAAGTGATATAAAAGGAATAATAAACTTGAGAAATGTTCTTAAGCAAGTAGAAATTAACTTTAGTTTATTATTCAGGAGATTAAATAATGATCGAGTCAAGTCGGACACGAGGTAAGGGACTTCGTCTCAATCTCCTTTCATTGAGGCATTTTTAGTTTTATACACGACATTATTTTTATACGGTGTATAAAACCCTTTGAATTTTCATTTTATTCAAAGGGAATCTTTTTATATGAATCGTTTTACTAAATTACAAAAAGGAATGTTTTTTACGTAAGTGGTGACAACGACCTTTCCGTCGCCGTGAGTATTATTTGATCTTTGAATTCCTTAACAAGTCAGAATGTTTTTAAAAGGAAAAATAAATACCGTATACTCTTTTTACATATTTTAGTATTGAAAATTATTTTGATAATGGATTTATTATTTCAATATCTTGAAATGATATTTTATTATTTCAATGTGGAAATGTTATCTTTCCTTTATGCTTATATTATGTGTCATGATCATGTTATGGTTCTTGAGCATTATTTATTTATATAGGTGGTTCTGTGATAAACCTAGGGCGGGTGAGCCCGAGATAGCTCTCCAATTCATTGGGTAATGTGACGGAGGTAAATGTGAATGTTTCTCCTAAGAGATTTAGGGAATATACTTTGATGGGTATTCCAAAGTAACTCTCTATGTAGATATGATAGCTACAATGTAAGTATGATATAAATGCCACAAGTTACCTTTATGATTTATGATTTCTATGTGTCTTTAATAAATCTTATGATTTCATGAGGTAAGTAAAATATTTCATGTTTTGTATGTATTTATGAAAAAATGTTTTCATTCTTTGTTTTATAACTCTTACTGAGCTTTTTATGATCATCTCAATTTTTGAAATGTTTTCACAGGTCTTAAAGATGAATAGAGTCAAGAATGGGATCAAGGAAAAGTCATGCTGTCTAAAACATGGAACTAGACATGACTCTTTTTTTCAAGAGTTTTTATTTTATGAATAAAATGGAAACTGTGTAGAGGTGTCTACCTTGTAATCTTTTGAGATGTAATAGTTATGTCCTAATTCTCTAAAACTCTAAACCTGAAAAGATCCTCAATGTGAATTATTAATTTAATTCAATATTATGTAATGTTTAAGTTTGGTCCCTTATATGTAAATTTAAAAAATATTAAAAAATGAATAATAAATGTCATGTAATGATTCCAATTACTACAGTTAATACAAGTATTGGGTTATTAAAACCAAATAATATCGACCACACAATGGTATACTCCATGGGATCAAAATATTCCAAAAACATTACAAAAACCAAGAAAACTATTAAAAAAATAAGAATCATTAGGAATACAATAGAAATTATCAAAGTAAGTATAAGAAAACATTTGGTAATGAAGTAGAAAATATTGATATTTGGTGTTATATATATATGATTTAATTTCAAATGTTATCATTTGGATATAACCATTAGATAACTATTATTTGACTGTTGGTTAATATGATTATTTTTCAATATGACCATTAATAATTATGACCATTGGTAATAATTTTAACATTATAAATATTGTTTATAAAGGGTAATGAAAAATGATAATCGATTTAGAAGGGAGAAATGATGGCCCCAATTAGTAGGACCATGCCTTCTGATGCACATTTATCAGAACTTGGGATGGAGGTAGAATCCATGGGGTTCACCCTTGACCAAGACCAATAATATATTCAATATTTGAGGCTCAAAAAAATCACCTAAGGGAGGTGTTCTAGTTAGTGGATATTGCAACTAGGTTTTTGTTGGCTGAACCACATCCCAAAACTACCACCATCACACACCTTACCCTTAGAACGTATACTGGTGTAATTAGGGGTTATATATCTAGACCTAAATATCATAAAAATTTAATTTAATGTTTATAAATGAAATTAGTATTTATTATATTCCATTTTCACAATTATTTAATTTAACAAAATACACATGAATTTAAGATAAATTTGATGAACACATTTTTAGAACAAATAAAACATTACTATATACTCAGAAAAATTAAACCTTCATAATAGATATAGGTATTATAAATAAAACTTAATTTCTTGAAAAGGTATTATAAAACACTATTTATTTAAATATAAATGATAAAATAATTTTATAATGTTATAGGAAATTTTTTATAAGTGTCAGATAATTGATTATGTCGTAAAGACAGTTATATTTCAATAAATAAGGATTTTATTTTAAATATAAATTCATCATATTTAGGAAATTATTTTTATAAATTAAACATTATATTTGAAATAAACCTGTATAAGTTAGGTTAGAGTGAAAATTTGATAATTTTCAAAAATACTTTGTTTTTAATGAATATTAAAAATATAATTTTCTGTTTTCGGTATGATTTATGATATCATAAATATTTAATAATCATTTAAAAATGGATAAAACTGAATCCATGAACAAAAATATATTATTTTATTAATATTATTTATTTCAATGTATTTAAATAAATATCAAAACCTATAAATGACTTTCCAAAATCTTAAATTGAAATTAAGATTTTAAAAACTATATTTTGTGGAAAATTTACTTTTCCATTGTTAAAGTGATAATATAAAATGGATTTCGTTTCTAATGAATTAAAATATTATAATACATGACTTAAATGTATAAAACCAAGAATAAAACCCATGGTTAAGCTAATTGTTTTTCATTTTCCATAACCTAGAATTCCAAGACTTATATTTAGAAATTATTAAACAATTCCACTTCTTTTATTATAAAAACCCACCCATACCCACATTTCTCTCCATGTTAAAGCCTAAAACTTTTCTAATTTACCATCTATAAATTACCTACAAGGTGTATCCAAGTTCCTAAGGTTTCCCTCTCGGAGATTTAGAAAGTTACTTCCCAAGCCGAGGGAACTCTCCTCTTTTTATTTTTCATTCAAGTATCTCATTTGTCGTATATCTTCTAAATGTTGAATTAATTTATTTTCATATAAATTTTATTATCCCATTAATTCCAAAATATTGTTTTACTAATGGGATACCTTTGTTTCCTCTCATTATGCCTTTTCCTTAATCCATGTTGAATACCTATCATGGTGGGAAAATCATTTCAATAATTTCTCACTTTTACATGAAATCTACTTATATTTTGAGTACCAAACCCATTTCTCTATTCATGTGGATCCACTTAGATATAACCATGATTAATTGATAGGAGAATTCGAAATATAAAACCAATATTCCTTTCTTGTGGGCTAAAAATTATGTAATTCGCATGCCTAAAAGTATTTATGAATTTAGTGACTTTTTCATGAAACCTATTTATTATTTCCCATAGGCTACTAATGAAATTATTTATTATGATATATGTGGAACAAAAGAATTTTTACATATTAAGGGTGATCCTTGATATAATATTAATTAATTTTGTACATAATTAATCTATAGATATGACATGTTTTATGATGCTTCAGTGAATAAGCTAGGTAATTATGTTTTATGATGCCTTGGTGATAAGCCTTTATGATGTGCTTATAAATGTCTCATTCTTATGTTGTAAACACATTTCAATGATATGATTTATGATAATTATATTATGATATGATTCATTTTATTATGGTAATTCCCCATTGTCATTCCTCATGATCAATTGTTAAATATTTCCTTTATTTACTCCCTTACTGGGATTTATGCTCATCCATATTTTATAATGTATTTCCCCATAGTATGAAATGAATTAAAATTAAACTATAATGAATATATAAATAATATTTCAAATTTTATTTTAATAAATATTTTGTTTTCCATATATTATGTTCCAAGTTTCAAAGAAACTAAACCTCGGTAGATACTTTGTATTATTAATTATTGTACCATGTAATGGAATTTTTATGTATTTAAAATTTGGTATCAAATTAAAGACTGTTTATTTTGGAAATTATAAATTATAAAACACTAGTAATAACCTAAAAGATAACTATAAATATATAAAAAAGTTAAAGAATTTTTTTTGAAGTATTAAGTGCATGGTTTACAAGAAATTAAATCCATATCTGGATACTATAAGTGGATGTGGATCTAGAACAATTTTACCTAGTGTTAATACACTAAAAAAATGTGGATTAGGTATTAAATTTATCATCACATTGTTCATGAAAAGAGGATTTACTACACACTTGGTTTGACACTCCCTAAGGATATTTTTTTGGTTAATTAATTACTTTTTATTAACCATTATAAAGGATATATATAAAATTTAATTGTTACTAGAATATATCAAAGAATAAAATCCATGAATCATGCTGATTAAAAAAAATTAGGTCATAAATTCCCTTTAGAATTTAAAAAATCCTCAATGTAACTTGTGTGTCACTAAGATTTTATTCTTTTATAAATATGGTGAGAAATAGAAGGAACTTCAGAAATGATGAGTGCAATAAGTGATGCACTAAAGGCCTTCATAATATTTTGGAAGGTGGAATGGAAAAATTAATGAGGACAATGAATCCACTATCATAGTTTATAAATAATAACATGAATAATGTTGAGTTACTATATTCACCTCTATGGTAACAACTTACACTTTATTCCTTCATACATCAACAACTACCTTCTTTTAGTATATCTTTCTATGTATTAATTATAGAATAATATATTTAATCCATATAAAAGTTATTTTATATACTCTATTGTTTAGATCTAGATAATTTCACATTATAATTATACCACTTATAAGGAAAAGTTTATCAGTAGTGGAAACTGATTATGAATACCAAACCAATAGGGGAGATTAATTTTATTGAATGCGAAGTGTTTAGGAGAATATTTTTCAATAAGTATTTTCCCCATTCGTTGTGAAAAAAAAAACAGATAAAGAATTATTAGAGATAAAGTGTAAAGAAAATGAATCTATGGGAACCTATGAAATAAAATTTACAATACATTCATGATACACATACATCTTTTTATGAATCCTAATGAAATTGTTGATAGGTTCCTTGGAAAACTAACACCCCAATAGTGGGAGAATCTATCAAATAGGGACTATGAAAGCAATAAGAATATAGTTGGTATAAGGCCCCAGCCTTAAACCTTACTTAATCTTGAGTTATTACAAGATTACACATTGAGGATCTTTTCAGGTTTAGAGTTTTAGAGAATTAGATCATGAAACTTGCATTACATTCCACATTTAAACAAAGTGGTTACATAAAAGTCAGCATTCATTCTTCCCATCAACGGGAACATATTTAAAATATAACACGGATTCTTTCTTGACACATCCTTGACACTATCATCACATCATGTACCTTTCCCTTGACCTGTGAAAAACATTTCAAAAACTTGGGATGAGCATAAAAAGCTCAGTAAGAGTTATAAAAATATGGAAAGGAAACATGAGTTCATATATACATAAGAATGAAATCATACTTTACCCATAAAACAAAGGCACTTTAACATACCTCATCAAACCATGAATAAATCATAGAAATCATAAGACATAAAGGTAACTTGAGGCATTCATAACATTCTTATGTAGGGAGTAACCCTCTTGGTTACGTTTGGAATACCCATCACAGTATATTCCCTAAATCTCTTCGGAGAAACCTTAACGTTTCACTCCTTCGCGTTACCCAATGCATTGGAGAGCTATATCGGGCTCACCCGCCCTTAGTTTATCACAGAACCACCCGTTTTCATAACAATGCCCAAGAAACATAACATAAACGTATCACATAAAACATGTATAAAGGAAACAAAACATTTCCACATTTCAATCACAATATAACATTTTAGTATTTTGAAATAATGAATCCATACAAAAAGAAACCATTTCCAAAACCATTTAAAACATTTAATAAAGAGATTTTTGAATCAAAGTGTCCCATACCACCTTGAAGCTTAAAATTTTAAACCATTAATATCCATATAAATAAATCCTTAAAACCATTTTGAAAACATGGATATTAACAAGAACAAATAATTAAAATATTTAAAACGATATTTTGGTTAAAGGGGTTTTACCAAAATTAGAGACACTTGAATACAACAATTGAGGAATAACATTTAGCAAGAACTTTATAGTATCATGAGAATAAATGGATTCATGATATAATACTCCAAAGGACAGTATATACACCATATAAGAGTGAATTGGTGCATAACAACAATGAACCCTCAATAGAAATGTCAAATGTGATGAAATCCCTTATAAAGAAGGTATCCTTAAATTAAGGACAAATAAATCTCAAAAATATGTGTGAAAAATATAAATACACCCAATATAAGTGGATATTAAGTGTAAAACAATAAAATGTCATTCACACATATTCAATAGATGACATATTCAATGACTACATGTTGAACCCAAAGAAATCGAAATTGGGTTAAAAAGTTCCCTTGACAGCCTAACGGCATCACATCAAAATGAGTTGATGACAGATAAAAAGTGTATCTCATAACTTGGACATAAAATTTACATCAATAAGGATATATGAGAACATATCCCAACATAACAATATGTAAATTAAAAGACCCAACAAAAGAAGTCTTTTAAAAAAGAGGAGGGCGAAAGGTTCCCTTACCGACTTGGGTATCTTTCAAAACATACACCCCATGAAAGAAGGACAATAGATCATTGATGTAAATACTCATAAACGAAATTATATTACACAAAGAGTAGAATAATGGTCAGTACATACACCACTCAATGGAATTTGTGGAAAATGTAGCATAAATCTCACGGGAATAAAAGTGAGATGAAAAATCCCTTACGAACATTCGGCAGCCTAACAGCGCCACTCAAAACTTCCAAAATGGATTGATGAGAGGAAATAGGGTCTCTCATCATATGAAAATAATAAGTACAGTAGGATTAATATAAAAGAACATCCCAATCATAAGAAATATGAGCTTAAAAGGAATGACATAAAAGAGTGTACTTAAAAAGAAAGAGAGTTGTAGGATCCCTTACCTCGGGTCCGACTTGACTCGATCATTCTTTAATCTCCTGAATAATAAACTTGAGTTAATTTCTAATTCCTTAAGAACCCTTTTCAAGTTCATTATTACTTTTATACCACTTATTACCTTGTCATAAACATTATGTAATCATTTAAGTTAATAATATTTGTTTTGCCGATATTTGGTTCTTAAGTCGAAAGTGGTCTTCTTACAATTACATGTTGTTCGTGTGGCCAAATGTTTATTATATCCAGAATTGTATTCATTATGTAGATATCATATATTTCATATATATCCAGTACATGCATGCATTTATAACATTACATAATCATTTAGAGGTAAGAAATGAAATGCACCGTTCATGGAGACGGTAAGCCGTACGTACGCATGAACGCTACTTTCATTTCTATTTCGTATTTTATAGAATTGAATAATAATGATATAAAGGTATATTATAATTCCAGTATAATATCATATATAATATCATATTTCCATCCTTTATACATCCCACATATGGTATTTAACGAATCAAATCACTTTGAGGGGGCGGTAGTCCGCACTTCCTTAAATGAAGATATCGCGTATACCCATAATGGAAGACACAAAGGTAAGACAAAAATGAAAAATACAGAAGCATAAATAAAACATAAACATATTATATATCATATATAAAAATAGTGACATCATAATGGCCACCTTTGAAGGTGTTAAAAGAGTATTGAACAATCATCGTTTCGGGAGGCAGAATTTCACCGTCCACGGAAACCGTATGTTCTTTAACCATTTGATGTAGTTGTGTGAGAGTGTAGCTAAAATAAATCTTGTAACAACATCCTAGTATATTTAAGATACTGGTTTTGTTACAAAAGAAGTAAATAAAAAGAGATTATAGGTTTGGAGAAGCAAAATAAAACAAATGAACAAGAGAGAATGAGTTACCTTTAAAAGTGTAATCTCCTTTTGATTTGAGCCTAAAGGCTTCCTTTGAAAGGATTCTGCCCAAAGGGGATCCTCTAGGATGAGGAGAGGGATGTTGAGAGAGTAAATGGGCAGGGGTTGGCCGAGCCAAAGGCTTGTGGGGTGTGGGAAAAGAGGTAGAGGTGGACGCCTTTTATAAGAGGAGAGGAGGGGCACTTTTGGAAAGCAATGAAATATTACATTATTTGAAAATGCTTTTCGGTTCTAAAGGGTCCCACATTGATAGAATTCGTGGATAAGGTGATAAGGCATCGAAATCCACTCATCCAATTGGTTTTGTCCATGTGTATATTGTAGATTTTTCATTATCTTTCCATTTTAATTAAATTGTCAAATAATGATGTCATCGCTGCATCATTATTATGTCATAAATAATTTAATTTCTTTAATGTCTAAAAATTATAAAAAAAATACTATGATATAGGAAATCTTTGTATCTTTCCAATGACTATTTATAATCAAAATTTAGACTTGTATAACCCCACTTAAAAATTGTTTTAGTAAAACATACTATGTTAGTGTCATTTTCACTTTAACATTAAATAAAAAGTATTTTATGTTATTTCCCAACAAAAGTGGATCCATGGGGTCCCCAAGTTAGGCCATGGCTTGTCTTGGTCGGCCATGACACAACCAATAGGGTTGTGACATGTGTCTAGGTCATTTCATTTTTTTAAAGTATTATTTATACCTTAAACTACACTAATTATCACTAATCGCGATTAAAAACTTAATAAGTTACTATTCACCAAAAAATTATTATAATCTCATTGAACCACATTTTACTTCTTAATGACAACCATGTATGTCGGATTTTCAAAATTCAATACACATTAGTGGTAAACTTTCATTTAACTGAAAAATCAGTTTGCTTGATTATCACTTAGTGGTTTCACTATTCATCAAAAATTGAAGTTTTTCAGAAAATTACCAAAAATTCACCCTAAGCTATATTTGATATTCTGAATTCAAAAATGAAGTCCGTTTTACAAAATTCAAAACATATTAGTCACATTAATTAATTTAATAATTAATTCCCGCTGTCAGAGCAAATAGCGTGTTTTTATAAAACAATAAGTATCAAAAGATTGACACCAGTTTAAGTCCGATTTCAAAGTGAAATTAATTCCAACCACCACTATTGGATTAAATGGTAAAAATATTTCCTAATTTCACTTTAAAACCAATTCAAAAGATAATCTAATCATATAAATAAATTAGATTAAAAAGTGGTTTTGAATTAAAATACAACATTTTACACTATTCCTTAAAAAAATGAACTTTATCGGAAAGATACCAAAAATTTACACAAAGTAAATTTTGATGTCCCGATTCTTAATAAGAGTTTTATTTGGTCCAAAAGAATGTTTAAGAGTGAACAAAACTATATTTAATGATGGTTCAACATCAAAAGGTGATAAGTGAACCTTTAGTGAAAACTAGGGCATATACGCCTAAAATTGAATTCTTTCCGTATTTTAAGCCTCTATTCTTTATTGGATAAATGTAAAAACAATTAAAAACATATGAAATCATATTTTAGTTATTTCTATCCATTCCCGCCAATACAACGGCTACATGTTAACTATCATTTAAAATAATATTATTTTATTATTAGAGTGCAACGTAAGATTCCCAAGAAACTCGTTGTTGCGTGTTGGGTACGCCATCGAGCATAGCGTCCCCTTTAAAGTCATATTAATATTTTATTCACAAATATGGATAAATACAAAAATGTCGTATTCTTTATTTACCTGGGGTGTTACAGTTGGGATTTCTATCCAGGTTGAAATTGATTTTGGTGAGACATAGTGTTCTCATAATAAAAATTAAAATAATAGAGAAATAGAGCTAAAGTCAAAGAATAATTTTGATCATGGAAGAGAAGAAATAAAACTACAACCACCCACATACAATAGATGGGGGAAGAAAAATTCAAGGAAATTCTTACATGAAAGTGGAAAGTGTTCCAAGTGAGGAAATGTTTTTTATATATCTTGAAACTATATATAGGAGTTGAAACCAAAACATCTCAATACTAATGAAAAAGGGAAGATGGTATAAGCACAACCTGGAGTTCAATTCTTCATGTACGGACAACTTAGACACTTTTAAAATAAATTTCCAAATCAGAAGATAATGGAAGCTAATTATCATTAACCACAGCATAGGATAATGGATCAAGGTCATTAATTCTGAATTGTAATGGTTTAAATTGAGGATCCAAATGATTTGGTTGTAGGTATACTCATTATAAACTCAAATATAGTAAGTAAATTGTTTGAATTTTGTTCTACACATGCCTTTATTTCATCCATTTTTGAAAAAAGATTACAATAAAAACATATACTCTAATAAGTAAATTTATTATTTATGAATCTAAAAAGGATTATAAAATAATAAATGGTGTATAGAAACTATACCATCAACATTGGTGCGTGAAATCTCATCATAAATCTAGTAGTCATTCCCAAGGTGGAATATGAAACTATACTAGGGATGGATTGGATCTCAAAGTATAATGCTAAGATCAATTATATAAGAGAGGTAATTTTAGTGGTCTTGAATGGAAAACCTAGAGTTATTTTTAAAAGGAGTTTTATCCTAGACTACACTTTGTTTAGAATCACATCTTATAGACTTCTTTAGGGAGATGATCAATGACGAGGGAGAAGGAAATAAAAGTATAATGATTGAAACTTTCCAAATTTTCACGAATTAATTGATGTATTTCCTAAATGTTACCTAAAAATACACTATAAATGAAGGTATATTTCTCAATAAAACTCATACATGGATCCAATACAATATAAAATACCCCTTATATAATTGAATAAGTAGAGTTATAGGAATTAATAAAGAAACTACAAGACCTAGTTGAAAAATATTTTATTCGAGCAAGTATGTCTCTTTAGGGATAAAATTTTCTCTTTATGAAAAAGATATATGGATTGATGTAGTTAATAATTGACTATATAGAGATTAATGGGATCATATTAAAGAATTAATACCTTATATTTAGTATTTATGATTTATTTTATCAACGTTTAGGGGATCAATTCCTATCCAAGATTGACCTTTGATCAGGGTGTCATCAGTTGAGGGTGAAGAAATAATATCTCCTAAAGAACAATTTTTGAATAGGATATATACACTGAATGTTTGTAGTTATTCCATTTTTCTTAAATAATGATCCCACCATATTTAGGGATCTTATGAATATAATCATTTAGGACCACCTTGACAAATCTTTTGGGTATTTATTGAAAATATTATAATATATTCCAAATATTTTAAAGAGATTGTTGATATTCTAAGGATTATATTAAAAACTATTAGGAAGGATAATCCCTTGGGTAAATTTATAAAATATGAGTTCTTGTTAAAAAAATTTACATTCTTGGGGAACATCATGACTAGTGAAGGAAACTTAATGGATCTAGCAAAGAAAAAGGTTGTAGAGGAGTGGAAAATTATTGTAATAATAAATTAGATTTATATTTTCCTTGTTCTAGAAGGATACTGTATAAGGTTTATGAAAAACATTTCACGGATTTTTAATCAACTAACCAATTAAACATGAAAAAGAGTTAAAATTACATATACAAAGCAGTGTTATGAATTCTTATAAGAATTGAAAAGGAGGTTAGATGGTTTACTTGTGCTCTATTTAGCCTTTATTTTATAAGGAATTGTCATCTATAGCGATTCATCTATAAAAGGGTATGGATTATTCCTCATGAAAAATGAAAAGGTGGTCACCTATTCATCTCGGTAGTTAAAGAATCATGAGAATAATTATCCTTCTCATGACTAGGAGTTAGTTGCATACATTTTTTCTATGAAGATATAAAGACAAAAATTTTATAGGTAAAAGTGCGATAAATATAGACCACCAAGTTTTTAAGTATATATTCATAAAAAAAGTTTTGAACATGAGACAAAGGTGGTGGTTAAGGAAAACTAACTCATTGATTCATTGAGTAGGAATGATCCTAGTATTCTTATAATGATAAAGATAGATGTAGATCTATTGATCAAGGGCCTTGTATGTTTGGTCATGGAAAACATAAAGGAAGGGACTTAATCAATCCTATTATAAATATTTCTCAACCATAATTTCTATAGATGATCAAGAAATATCAAAGGGATGATCCTTTGATGAAAAAGAAGATAGAGGCTGTAAAAAATGAAGATTTTCCCAAATTCAATATTGATCAATAAGGTGTACTAAAATTTAGTACAATGAAATTTATCCTATCTATTTTGGGGAAAAGAAAGTGATAATAGATAAATCTCATATATTTATACTCTCTACACATATTTTAAGTACTAAAACATATAAGGAAATTCACGATCATTATTGGTGGGAAAGTATGAAAAGGGAGATTTTCAATTATATTGCAAGGTATTTGGTGTGTAAACAAGTGAAGTAAAACTGAAAAATCTAAAAGGGGTATTATAAATACTACCCACACATATATAGTAGTGGTAAAATATCACTATGAACATTACCACTGGCGTATATAAGACATCCAAAGGAAAAATTTTATATGGGTAATCGCTGATAGGTTGAAAAATGTTTTCTATTTTATTTCCATAAGTGAAGATGTCACCAAGGAGAAACTATCTCCCCTATATATTCAAGAAGTAGTGAGACTCTATCTTGTACTATTGTTGATTATTTCTAAATGAGATCCTAGATTTAATTTTTATTTCTAGGGGAGCCATTAAAATTCAATGAATGTAAAATTAAACCTATGAATTTCCAATAATACAGAAACTTTTGGGTTGTATAAGAAGAAAATTAAAACTATAGAATATATTCTAATGGCCATCGCACTTGATTTTGAGGGGACTTGGGACAAACATTTTTCACTTTTTGAATTTTGCTATAATAAAATATTCCACTAGAGTATTCAAATAGAACATTTTTAATATCTCTATAGAAAAATGTGTAGAACTCCAATATTTTGGGATGATGTTGGATAAGAGAAACAATTTGTATTATAAATTTTGAATCAGATTATAGAAATTATATAAGGGATTTTGAAACAGATTAAGACTACTCATATTTTATAGAAAAATTATTCTAAATACTAAAGGAAGGAAAAATAATTTCATTTTGGGGATCATGTATATCTCAAGATATCATAGTGGAAAGGAGTAATGGGATTTAGAAAGGATTGGAAACTGATTCCAAGGTATATTGGATCGTTTTATAATTTAGAGAGTGTTTTAAAGATAGATTATCAATTAGAACTACCTCAGAAAACAAAAATTAATATCTATGATATCTTCTATGTGCCACTATTAAGACACTATATATCTTAAGCAACACATATACTTGATTGTAGTGGTGCATAATTGGAACCTAAATTTTCTTATAATGATGAACTGATTCATATTATTGATATAAGGGAATTAGTGTTGAGGAAGAAGAAAAAAACTACTGAAATTACTATGGAGAAATTATAAGTTTGTAGAAGATACTTAGAAATTTGAAGAAGAGATAATGGGAATATAAACACATTTTTTTTGAAGTAGTATAAAAATTTATTGGATGAATTTTCTTAAGGGAGGAGAATGTAACTACATAAAATGTCCCTTATATAACTAATAAAAGAAATATGTTTTCTATAATGGCCAATTTATCATGATTCATAATGGATGTACATCGTAATACTATTACAAAAATAATATTAAATGTTATGTAATAATACCAATTTCAAAATCCATGATCATTATTGGGATATAAAAACCAAAGAATAGTGACCACAGAATGGTATACTCCATAAGATAAGACTCTTCCAGAAAGATCACATCATCCATGAAAACTGTTAGAAGAAGAATAAATGTTAGGAATATAATAGGCATTATCCAAGAAATTATAAAAACCTTTAGGAATGATGTCAAAAATGTTGATGTTTTGTGGTATATTTGTAGGATATAATTGGAAATGTGGACATTAGGATATGTCTGTTACATTAGTATTATGTAACAATTTGTTAATATGACTATTTTTAAATATAAACATTGTAAATTAGGTCCGTTGGTAATTATTTCACTATTATAAATAGTTTTTATAATGGATCATGAAAAAAATAATTAATTCAGAAGGGAAAAATGATGGCCTCAACCATTAAGATCATTCCTTTTTAATCCCATTTATTAGAACTTGGGAGGGAGGTAACATAATTAGGGATCTCCCTTGACTAATCCCGACTATATCTTCATCAAAGGAGGCTTAAAATAAATAGCCTATGGGATAAGTTCAAGTTAGTAGATATCGCCAAAATATCAATATTGGTATAACCACATAACAAAAATACCATTATCACACACCTTACCCTTCTAGAATATGTTGGTGTAATAAGAGGTTATGTATCTTTATCTTAATATCATAAAAGGGTAATTTCCGTTATATAAATTAAATATTTATCTCTCCAATCCCATTTTAATTATTTTTATTTAGCAAAATAAACATGAAAATATGATGAATTTGATTAATGTTTGTTTGGATATAAATAAAACATAATTTTATTTTCAAAAAATAAGTGCAATTTTATAATAAATTAAGGTATTATAAATAAAATTTAATAGTCTTATAATATAAAACACTATTTATTAAAAAATATTTATTTAAAATTCTATTTATTTAAATATAAAAAACTATTTATATAAAACACTATTTATAAAACACTGTTTATATAGCATTGTTTATAAAACCCTATTTATAATAAAACACTATTTATAATAGACTATTTATAATAGTCTAATAAAACAATATTTAAACAATATTTTTTTATAATAGAAAATTTAAAATATTCTTATAAAACACTATTTATTTAAACATAAATGATAATATAGTTTTATAATATCCTACGAAATTATTTATAAGTGTGAGAAAGTTGATTGTGTGGTGAAGTTTGTTATTTTCGAGAAAAAAAGATTTTTTTAATAAGTTAAAATTATTATATTAAGGAAATTATCTTGATAAAATAAATATAATAATCTAAATCATAATGTTTAAATTAGGTTGGCATTAAATTTTAAAAAATTTATAAAATATTTTATTACTGAATAATAAAAATATAGTTCTATGTTTCAGTATGTTTTATGGCTTAATAAATAAATAATAATGATGTAATAACTGATAAAACTAAATCCACGTCCAAAAATAGATTATATTGTTAATATTATTTTTTTTAATATATTTAAATGAATTTTCAAACCTATAAATTACTTTATAAAGTCTAAAATGGAATTATGATTTTAGAAACTATATTTTGAGGAAAATTTAATTTTCAATGGCCAAAGTAATATTAAAAAATAGAGTTCAATTATAATGAATTAAATTAATATAAGACATGAGTTAAGTGTCTAAAACCATGAGAAAAAATCATGGTCAATCCAATGGTTTTATATTTTACACAAACTAGAATTTTGAGACCTATATTTAGAAATTATTAAACAATTCCTCCAATTTTACTATAAATACCCACCCATCCCTGCATTCCTATCCACTCAAAATATCTTAAGCATTAAATTTGTATCATTAATCCTCTCTAAATTCCCTCCAAGTTTTCTAAATGGTTTTATGGTTTTCCTCTTTAATCTCAAGAAAGTTACTTCCCAAGCTAAGGTAACTCTCCACTTATTATTTTCCATTCAAGTACCTCTTTTGTGGTGTATCATCTAAATATTAAATTACATAATTTTAATACACTTTTTATTATATCATTAATTCAAAAAATTATTTTTTACTATTTTTAGACCTCTTTTAACTCTCATTATTCCCTTTCCTTAATCCATGTTGTATACTCATCGGGTTGCCGAAATTATTTCACGAATTTATCTATTTTACATGAAATATCCTTATGTTGCGAGTACCCAACCCCTATATCTATTCATTTGAATTTTCCTATATGTATCCATGATTAAATTATAGGGTACATACAAATATTTATCCCATATTACTTTCTCATGGATTAAAAATAATGTAATGCTCATGTCTTTATGCTTTTGAAAATTTAATAACGATTAAATTAAAATCATTTATTATTTCTCATTGGTTATTAAGGAAATGTTTTATTATGATATATATAGAAAACATTAATTTATATTTATGAATGGTGAGCCATTATAGTTTTCCAATTCACTAGGTAAATAATTAACCTCTATAGATAACATTATTTATAATACCTTAGTGAATAACCTACACAATTATGTTTATGACACCTTAGTGAAAAACCTTGGTGATATGCTTATGAATATATCAATTTTACATTGCATAAAAATTTAAATTTTATGTTTCATGATCATAATATTTTGAAAATTTTCATGTTTTTATGATCATTCCCTATTGTTATGACTTATGAAAACATGTTAGATATTTCCGTTATTTACTCCATTATTGGGCTTTATAATCACCCATTTATTTTGATGTGTGTCCTCTGGATATGAGATGTAATAAAAGTAACCTAGGATTAATCTATAAAGAATATTTATAATTGGTTTTCAAAAAATATTATTTTTTTCATGTATTTCACCCCATGTTTCCAAGAAACTAAACCTCAAAAGACCCTCAGTATTATTATATATTATAACAAGTAATGAAAGATTCTATATTAAAAATATGGGACACCATAAATTATATTGATTTATATTGACCTAAAATCTACCATATTCTCTCCCTAGACCTATAACCATTTCTTATAATTCTTGGTATTTCTAAAAGGATAGTCTAAAGATCCTTAAGAAGTTACCCAAGGGGGAACATACAAAGGGAGAGGTAATGTTATCAACTGAGCTCTGTTAACTATTTTCTTCTTTTACCCCCCCATTCATATTATATACATGAAAGTATAATAAAATAATTATTTAAAAAATTATAAAATGTAATTATAATAATGTAATATTAATTTTATACATTTCCCCAAAACTATTCAAAAAATGAAGACATCCCAATGCATACATGTTGATTACAGCCACCATAAAAAACATGTTTATTATTTCATAATTGCCTCACATGGATGGTCTAAAAGTGTGATTTAAATAAAAAATATATAATATTTATAAAATTATTAAGATTCAAAAATGATAATTATTTTATTTTTCCCCTTTCCATTCTATGAAAAATTAAAGTGACATTATTCTATACGTACAGAATACCACCTCCACCGAAAAAAATATTTTTGTTTTCAATTACCCACTAATATGGATGAAATTAAAATTTTATTTAATGTATAAAAATAATATTTATAAAAATATTAATATTATAGAAATATAATATTATACATTATGTAAGTGATATTAACAATTAATAGTCATAGTAAACTTAATTTCCTAAAGTGACCATGTCAAGGAACCTTTCTTAATTTTAGTCCATTTTTCGAAAACCATAAAAAACTATATAAATTTTTCTAATAAAACAAGAAAATATATAAAAATATATTGTTATGGATATTATTAATTAATTTCAAAACACATTTTAACATGGAAAATATACCGAGGAAGTTTCAGATAAATTGTTTGAACCACCTCAAGTAATCTATATGAGTGAAAATTATTTAATAAAGGAATAAAACATGATGATAAATAAACCATAGATAATGAAATATATATGAAAAATTACCTTAATTGTTTTAATAAATATACTTTCATTTTTCAAGAATTTAGGTGCATGAACGGAATGAATCAGGTCCCATGTTAAGGGTTTTTCATCTCAATTTTACTTCATTGAGATATGACGTGTATTCACTAATTGTTTCCTTTTTATGGTATATATAATTTATATGGATTTATGTTATCGTAATGTTTCATGTGACCTAATTTATTTACATATATTTATCATGTTTTACCATTCATGCTTTTAAATTTGAACGATAATGATGATGTAATGGTTTTTCGTCCCAATTTCCTTATTTAGATATATTTTGTTTATAAACCTAAATTCGTTTAAATAGTGTGCATACTACCTATTATATATATTATATCATGAATTATATTTTATTCATGGTATTTTAAGTTTATTTTCATACCCACTCTTTCAAGGGGTTTTATCAAAAAACATCTTAAGCTATAATAAACATTGTTAACTCAAAACTTCTTTCTTAAGGTTATAGTATTTCTTTATTGAATTTATTCCATACATTATTATGTTCTACAAAATAAAATTTTATTCTATTTTGTTTTATCTTTATTTATATTTAGAAATTAATTTTTAATGAAAATATCATTCCATGATTAATTTTTTACTCATAAAAGTATATCATTGTTATGAACAATTCTAATCCTTCCCAAGTAAGATATTTGTCTTCTATATCCTTATTTTTTATTCCTAACATTATTTTATTTTATATTTTGAAACAAAATTATTTGATATATCATATTATATTCATATTTAACATTCTAGTTTTAAAAATAATGTTTTATTTAGCATTTTAACAGTGTGGGTTTCAATAAAGGTATTTTAAAACATAAAAATGGTTCTACCAAACTACCCTCATTACTTTTAAGCTGCGCATTATCTATATTTATCTCTATTTTTAATATATTATACTCAATTATTTATTCCATAGTTTATATATATGTTTATTATATATATAAATTGTTTAATTTACCTTTATTTTTTCAGGATATTACATGTCTTATGTTCCCATCGCAATTCATTCCATTATGTGAACCCGATTTAAGGGAACTTTCCAATTTATTATTTCATATCAAGTAACACATCTATCAAATGTTTATCTAACAATTTGTTTTTTGGAAATCCGAATTATTTTATGGAAAATAATCCTAGTCTAAATGAAAATAGTTATCATCCTTCACTAAGATTTCCTTTACTCATTTCATAAATCACCACCCAAGAGTCTCGTTTTTATTCTAACTTATCTAATATTTATCATGAATTTTTATAACTTGTAATTAAATGTTCAAGACTCATTTTTCCTTTTAAAATATGAAAATACAATATAATATAATTCCTTCTTCTCTTAGGAATTCTTATGACATAAACTTTTATTATTCCCTGAGATAAGATTATGAAACCCACTTCTTTCTCATAGGTTTTATCGTGGTTATAATTTATGTACATTTTATTTTCAACTTGTGGAAAACATATATATGTTTATGTTATAAATATAAATGATGAACCCTAATAGTTCTCCAATTAATTGGGTAATGTTTTCATCTCATGAGATACCATGTATGGTTCATGATTAGTTAGCCAAAGCCTACTATGTTATTTTTTATTTATGTTGAACCTTGACTTATTCTTATGATTTCATTTTTTATATTGTTTAAAAATATTTATGAATACATGAACATATAATATCATTCCATTATTCTATGCATCCATGATTATATCACCCTCCAATTCCATGGTATGTTTTTTTATTTCATATTACATGTTCTGCTATCATGATTTATAAACAAATATATTACTCTATGATTGTTTTAATAATATATTTCTCCTTTGATAATGTATTCTCATATTATTATGTTTTAATACTTGATTACATGTTTATAAGAATCACCTTAATGATAATTTTAGGTCACCCATTTATTATATTTCCACTCTATATGCTATGAAGATGATTAAAACTTCTGAGAATTCTAGAATAATGTCTAGTGTCGATCAATTATAGAGAAATTTTCACAGGTATTATAAAATACGTTTCTCATGTAATTGTTCCCAAAATACACTGAAATTTATATTGTTGGTATTTTTAGATTAGTGTGATGCTTAATGTTTAACTTATGAAAATCATGTGAAATATAATTATGTTAATCTTGGGTTATGTCACTTTGTATGAAACCCAGCATTTAAAGAATTTTTTTTAGCACTAACCATAGGAATATGGGTCTGGAGTACCATAGGTCCATTAATTAAAAACAAAATATATCACTTAGGTATTTACTAATTTCTCATTTTAAAACCATTGAAACCATTTTACACACCAAAAACGCAATATATGTTTCTCCAAAATCATCTTGGAATTTAAGGGATTTTAGTCAAAAATTGTAAAATTTAAAATCCTTAGCCTATTTGGTCATTTCAACATAAATTATTTTTGTTTAAAAAAACATTTTGAAATTAAATTTGAAAATAATTTTCCTAAACCTTTTAAATACTGGAAGATCCTAAAACCCTCATATATTTCTTTTTTTTGAAAACACCCTTTGAAAATATGTTTTACACATAGTGTGAAATTATATAGAATATAATTTCCAAAAAAGGTTTTTACTAAAAAAATATCATTATATTTAAAACCAAAAACCTCATAATTTATTTTTAAGTGAAGGTTGCTTATAAATTAGTTTACACATTCCTTATTACATCACACAAGTTTTCTTTTCAAAAAAATCATTTTTAAAATAACAAAAAAACCTATAGAAGTGGAGTAATAACAATAAACAATCACATAAACCAAAATAGAACACAACTAATAAATATTAATATAGTCACCCATAAACTCTATTTGAGAAAACATTTAATATATTATTATTATTATTTGATTAATCTTAGACCATGTTAAGGCAGCCTGTTGATTAACATTACTTATAGGTGTATATTCCATGCAATAAGTCTACCATTATCATAATTTATGGATTAATATAGTAATTGGTCCCTTATTGATCTCTATGAAACACATTGAGTCCTAACCATATTAAAATTCCAAAACCAATTCCTCAACCTACCTAGATTTATTACTCCCAACACTCTGCATCCCCTATATATTTAGGATCCAAATGAAGTCATTTTGGACAGTCATGGTCGCAATGTACCACAATAGTCAAAACATAACTCTAAATGATTTTTTTAAAGAAAAAATTTGATTCCATTAAATTTTCTAACATATTTAATCCATTTCAGTAAAATTGTGCGCACAATAGTTTATTTTGTGAACTCTGGCACACTTCCTCATACACAAGAAGTTATTGAAAAGTGATGTTGGCCTAAAATAGTAATTTAGAGATTATACCCTGAAATAAAATATAATAGAGACATTAATAAATATAACTAAAATATATAATGACCAATACATCCATCAAACAGATCCAATACCTAAGGAAGTAAAACTAATAAGAATTGTTAAATGAATAATATACTAACAACCTTAAGTAACTGAAATAAGTGAAAAATATTTAATAAATGAATAATAAATGATAATAAATTGACCTTAGAAAATTAAATATAGATTAAAATTTTATAAAATAATGTTTTAAATAAAATTAATTTTATTTTTTCAAGATTTTTGGTGCACACATATAATGAATCAGGATCGGAGGTAATGATTTTTGCATCTAAATTCTAATTCATTGAGATATGATTCCAATTCAAAAACTATTTCTTTTTATGGTGTATATATTGGCCATGAGTTTATTTAATTATACATTTTCATGAAATATAAGGGATTTAAAAATAGATCTCATTATTTACCTTTCATGTGTTTCAATTCAAAAGAAAACAATGATGTACGGGTGTTTCGTTTCAACTTCCTTTCTTTAAGACATGTTTTGTTTATCTAAATAAATTTATTGAAATTGTTTTTATACTTGAAATTATATATATAATTACATATTTTATCTATTATTCATTTTATTTTATGTCTAATTTCTATCCCTCACTTTTGAAGGGTTTTATTGAAATTTTTCTTAAGTCGTAAATGAAATTGATAACTCAAAACTTCTTTCTTTAGTTTAAGATATTTCTTATTGAAATTATTTATTTCATTCTTGTATTCTTCCACCATAAATTTATTTTATTTTATTTTCTCTTAATCAATAGGAAAAAATGAATTTTTAATCCAAATATAATTCCATGAATAAATTATTTCTCATACAAGTATAACATTATGAAGAACAATTAATATCCTTGCCAAAAAGATCTTTATCATACATATCCATGTTTTCTATTCACGCCAATGTTCAAATTTATATTTGGAAGCCCAATTTTGTTATAACTATTGTGATATTCACTCTTCCCATTTCCCCTTTTCAAAATATAGTTTTATTATTCTATTTAATTATGTGGGTTTCAAAAAAGGAATTTTAAAACATAGAAATTGATTTTTTTAAACCACCCTAATTACTTTTGGGTTACACATTCTCTTTATCATTCTCCTGTTTATCTCTATATTATTATTATATGTTCCATCCATATTATATATATATGTTCCATATATATATACCTATTTTAATTTCCATTTTTTTGGGAGATAATATATGTGTTAATATCCATTTTCAATTCTCTCCTTTAAGTGAACCAGATTTAATGGAACTTCCAAATTTGTTATTTCATGCTATGTGCCAACTCCATAATTTTTGTAACTATCAATATCTCTTTGAAAAAACAAATAATTTTATGGAAACCTAACATGGTCTAAAGGAAAATATAATTTTCCTTCCTTCATTATAATATCCTTTACTCATTTCATAATGTACCTCCTAAGTGGATCATTTTTTATTATTAATTTTCCAATCATTCTCATTTAATATTCTATATTGGAACTCATTATTAAAGGACTATGTTTATTTTTAAAATATGAATGTCCAAAATAATTTAACTCCTTCCTATATTATAAATCCTTATGATATATCCTTCGGTTATACCTTGAGACAAGATTATAAAACCCACTTCCTTATCATGTATCTTCTCATGATTATTATTTAAGTATGCTTTAGTTTACTATTATGGAACACATATGCATTCACATGTTATGAATTACAAGGTTTCACCCTGATGGTTCCTGGATTCATTTTTTAATGTCTTCATCTCATGAAATTCCATGTATTGTGCACAACCAGTTATCCTAAGCACACTATGTTATGTTTTTTTTATGGAGATCCTTTATTTATACTAATAATGTAATTTTATTGTAGTAGACACATATTTTTTATTCCATGAACTTATGATATCATTACCTTATGAAAATTTTCTATTATTATATCACACTCTTATGTCATGGTACATTTTTTTATTTGATATTATATATTTTTCTATCATGACTTAGGGGTTTCTCTTATTATTACATACCTTTAATAATAAGATACTTCATCCCTGCTCTTCTTTTCTCATATTCTTATGATTTAATCATTAACGACAGGTTGATAAGTTTCCCCTTGCTGAGGTTTTTAGAAAAACCCTTTATTATGTTTCTAAATCATGGGTTTTTAAGTTGAGTACAGATTATGAGAAGACTAGAAGGGAGTCTAGTGTGGATCAATTATGTATAATTTTTCACAATTATTGTAAAATAAGCTTCTCATGTGGCTATTCCTAAAAGAAACTAAACCTTTAGTTCTTAGGATTATGAAAATATTATGAGATGAAATGATTAATTTATTAAAATGATGTGAAATATAAGTATGTTTATATTGGGTCATGACAGTTTATATCAAATATAGGGTTTAAAGAAAGTGTTTTTAACACTGAACCCAAGAACGCGGGTTTATGTCACCTCATGTCCATTCATTGAAAACAAGAAAACAATTATATATTTTCTAAGGAAACCCATTGAAATCATTTTACACACCAAAATAAAAATATTTTTTCTAAAATCCCCATGGAATCCAAGGGTTTTTGTCAAAATTGTAAAATTAAAAATCATTATCCTTATTGGCCTTTTCCCTAGAAACAATTTTCATTTTAAAAAAATCATTTTGAGATTAAATTGGAAAAATATTTTCCTCAAAATTTACAAAAGTATAATATCCTAAAACCCTTATCTATGATATTCATTTTATTAAGCTTCCCTTGAAACTATGTTTTACACATTATGTGAAATTGTATGAAATCTCTTCTCCAAAATTTTTTTTCCTATAAAATCTCATTCCATTGAAAACCAACCACCTCACATGATATTTTATGTGAAAGTGACTTATAAAATTGTTTATAGGTTCCTTGTTTCATTGTAAAATTTTTCATTTCAAAAACCCCATTTTTGAAAATATAAAAAATAATACCCTATAGATGTCTAAATAGAACAATAAAAAATAGCCTCAAAAAATAAAATAACACAAATAATACATATTAATATAGTCACCCCTAAAATAGTTTTCAGAAAAAAAATTAAATATACTTTTTTTATATTGATATTGGACCATGTTGAGGCGGTGTGTTAATAAATATATCCTAAAGGTGTGTAAACCATACCCTAAGCCTGCACCTATCATAATGCGTGAATGAATATAATAATTGTATAATCATGGATCCTTATGACACATATTGAGTCCCAGTCATATTGATATTTCAAAACAAATCTCATACCCTATATAAAGTTCTTACACCCAACACTATACATCCCACATAAATTTTGGTTTCAACTTAAGACACATTATCCATGCATGCTCGCAGCCTATCTAAAAAATCCTTAAATAAATATAACTAAAATTTTCTTGAATAAAAAAATTATATGATACCATTTTTTAACAACCTAAATCTGGGTTAATTGAATAGTTCCCAACCAAGATCAATTCATTAACTCTTACACACATCCCCATACACTAGATGTTTCTAGCATGCGATGAAGGCCTATAATAGTCATGTTGATATTATACCCTTATATAAATTATATAACAGTCATTACAGAATCCACCTAAAATATGGAATAACCAATCCAACCATCAAACATACCTAATACCAAAGGAAAAGAAAACAAGTATTTAAAAGTGAAATTTTAGAATCTAGTATTTAAATAAAACAAAATTTTATATGATACAATAAAATATGAAATTGAATAATATAAAGGTAAACATCATGAGTGTAAATAAAATAATATAATATCCATAAATCTAATATAGATTTAGTATAATTAATGAAATTAAATAAAATGTAATTTGACAAAACTCCCAACACCACATCATTCTAAAATATCTATCTGTATGACAGTGCTTATTATGATTAATAACTCCAACCCTAGGATGATTCCCATACTTAAAATGAAATATAATTTTTACTAACAATCATTGAAAATAATTTCATGAATAAAGGTAAGGGTGAGTCTAATGACCTAGACGGATTCCCCAAATCACTACAACTCACTAAGAGCAAGTGATCAAGTGGATGTATGTGAAATTTTATGGTGATTGTTACACAACACACCCGAAAACATAACCCATACATGCTAATGTAATATTTTTACACATGTATACCATCATAGAAATAAGATATATGTAACCCGAAGACATATATGAATATTACCTAAGCCAAAATAGGTCACACCTTCTAATAATCTAAGACGTGTATGTTATCATATCCAAATTATATATACAACACAACCAATATTATCTCATCTGATACTATCCTTAATAGGGATATTATTTCATCTATAAGGACTTTATCATAGAGTAATGCCTAATCCATTAGTTTTATCACCTAACATCAAGTAGAAAATCCAAAAATTTTATAGAAAATAATGAATTTATAAAAACTAAAATCAAAATGTAATCAAATATGTCTAAACCATCAATTTAAGAATCAACTGATAATGAAAACCCAAGGGTTTCCAAATAGGACCAAACGAAAAAAATATCATTAAAATATAAATTTCAAGATAAATCAAATTAGTAAACAAAAAATTGTTCCCAACCATATCAAATAGTATAACCCCTCTCTCACTTCATTCCCCATCTCACATCATTGGTCCTTACCAAAACTATCAATCAAAATATCAATAAAGAATCTCTAGATATAACTCATATATCATAGTTAATCATAGGTACACTCCCACTAAACAATATTATGTCACAATAAAAAAACATTGACCCATAAGATTAAACATCAAGCCTGATCATCAAGGTCATATCATATACCATGATCATGGTCTTACTGGGATAAATCTGAACGAAAGAAAAACCTTCTATAGAGTAGGTATTATCACACTCTCTAGTGGAATCATCCTTCCCTACTAAAGAAAAATATATCATCCCACAATATCCAGCTTATTATATGGAATAGTAATACTCTGAGATACACTTCTATATACTAGGTATTTCAACATCTATGTGTGTGATATCTCAAGAATATAATAAATACTCCATTGAACTCAATCATGATTCATGAGGTTATATCCATCTTCACCTCTATCTATGGTTTATAACACAATTCATGATTTTTCCCCCTTGATGCTACTTCCATGACTAAGGTCTATCACTAAAACAAACCCTTCCTTAATGGTTATGTTCTTAGTAACTATATCTGACACTAGAAAAAACCAAACGTAACAAATAGGGAACTCATGTCACTTATATTATATGAACTTTTTCCTTATTTTAAATCAGCATAACTTAAAAAATATACCCCAATTAGATCCTTAAGAATAAATTTAAATGAAACTGGTTCTAACCCACAACCATATCATCATTGCCATCAAGTTCAATAATAAAGCCTCTTAAAATTTCTCGTTGAATACCTAGTATCTCAAAACATCTCATGTTTTTCTAGTAAACTAATAAAGCACATATTTGATCACTTAGAATTCTCACTGGAATCCCTTAACTCAACTCCATGTAATCATGTAATAAAAGAATATTAGACTCTATAACAATTATATAGGGTACCCTACAAGGTCAAATGAATCTAAAACCATCAATGAACTCACTAGACATACTATTATAGTCTAACCAACCAAGAACATAAGGGATGTTCAAATATGTATTCCATACATCAACATGAACTGCCATGCAATGGATGTATCCAAACAAAGTGATCATTAGTTAAGATATTGTACACATAAGTATATATGATTTTAAAAATTGTGTACCACCCATACATGTATAAATAAACTAAATCATTTCTCAAAAATAGACTCTCTTTACATAATTTGAAAATAAAGTCAGATTTTTTTTCAAACCATTTAAAATGATATATCATTACATATTAAACCACTATAATTTTAAAAGAGATTTCTGTAACAATACATTTTTAAACATCACATTTCAAAATATCCATTTTAATAACTAAATATTTTTTAAAAAATATAATTCAAAACAATCTGTTTAAATATAATTTTTATTCTAAAATTACATCTCGAAACCATCATCCTTTTAGAATTTTATTTTAATGGTTTAAATATTTTTGAAAAATATATGTTTCATGAAGAAGCTCACACTACCATGCAATCCATAAAATGGTTCATTATTACTTAATTTATTAAGGAACCATGAAACAAACCAGTTAGTATGATATATACTCGTTTTGTGATTATTAACCTAGCATGATATCATCCCATCAATATAATATTAACAAGTAACATAAATAATAATAATTAAACAAAAAGAAAATAACTAGTAGGAAAGTCTATATAAGATAAGAGATCAATAATACCAATAAATAAAGTTTACCTACCACAATTACACATTTATACATAACTCCAATATTGTACTTACTACCATTGAATTAAATAGACACTCGTCTCCTCAAAAAGTCCAACATATGAGTAAGTTGTTGAACTATAAAATAAAAAAACCCCAGTAGGAATAAATTAAAAATATATACAATGTGGTGTAGAAATGTTAAATCCATGAACATATTTGTCGTAAACACTCTCCATGTATTCCTAGAGATCCTAAAAAAGTTATAAATTAATAAACCTAAGTTTACTATCAATTTAACCAAAATACACTAAAACCCATAGAGAAACTCACTAGGTGACTTACTTATGAGAAACAAATAAGCTACGTGGTGTGTTTATCCTTCCTTGTAATACAATATCTTATACACATAAAAGAAATATGTTAATAGTGTAATTTTATTATGATCGAGTTGAATATCAATCCAAATTCTTAATGGGAAACACCAAATACATAAGAGATAAGAAGAGAAGAAGGAATGGAAAAAAGAAAGGAAGGATTAACATGAATATATGGATAAATACCTTAAGAATCATTATAAACTAAGGGAAAATAAGGGAAGGATGGGAGGATGGTGGGGAAGCGTAGTTAGTAGGAGAATAACCCCCAAGTTGGGTACTTAATTTTCAATATGGGAAAGCCCCCTATTTTCACCTTTTTTAAAAAGGGAATTTTGAACTAATTATTACCCATTAGATCTCCATTATCCAACCAGTTGACCATAAGGATTTGGAAGGAGTACCATAGAAATTATGTTGGCCAAATCAGTGGTATATCCCCATTGGCCACTCCATCGGTTACCCAATGGATTATATAACCACCTACACAATTATATTTAATTACTTGGAACATAATAACTCACTTTATGTATTTTTTATCCAAATTTACAGCTCTAAAACCTATATCAAGATCCCCTTTTAAGATTTAAAATTCAAAAATATAAAATCACCCCATGTCTAGTTCTATTGGAATTTTTCCTTCCTCGAGGACACATTGACTTGGTAATGTGTACGTCCTTAAAATATTCATTTAAAAAAAATGAGAAAATTACTCCCAGTTTAAAAATCTTAATTATATTTAAAATATAAAATAATTAATTTAATTAAATTCAAATATTTGAGGTATTATTTTGATCCCCACAATAGATAATCCACTAACCACTTAAAATCTACCCGAATGTAAGTATTCTAACTACGCCAACCATTTAGGTTCACTTTAAACCTGTAACCTCAATATTTATCTTATCTCAAGAACATCACTCACTTTTAAATCATTTCAATCACCTGAGTTACCAATCTAAACTATAAAAAAATTCTAAAATTATCAAAATTATCAACTTTGAACCATTTTTTCATTATGTATATCACTTCAATGAGAAATAAATTATAGTAAAACTAACTATAAAAATGTTGCTCAATCATATAAACTATGAAAAATTTCATGTGAATATTAAGAATATAATTGAAACATATCACATCAAGCCTCTATCAAAGTAAACATTTAAAATTATATGGTCTATCATAATCTTGTTCTTTAAAAACTGAGTGTAGTGATTTAACATCTAACATTTAAATAATTTAAAATTAATTTCAAAAATTGTTCATACCTTGAAAAATAAAAAACTATTTCCAAATAACCTTGGTATACCTGTTTTTTAACCTTGATATTCAATACACTTATAATTCTAAATAAAAACTAATTCTTCTGGTTTAAAAAATCACTTATTATATCAAAATTTTAAAAAATATTTTTAAGAGGTTATAAAACCATCAAATTCCTATTTTAAATGATATATTATTATTTTAAAAAATTAATCAAAATTATTACCTAGGTTTATGAAAAATATTGTGTTTAAAAACACATATCTTAAAAGTCTAAAAATTTTGATCCAATTTTCTAAAATTACCGACAATTACCCTTTTTATATCAACTAAAATTATACATGAAAACTCAAATTTCAATTCCACCATCATATATAATAAATAAAAAAATTACTTAAGCTATCAGTTAAAACATTTAAATTTAATTTTGTAATATCTAAATATGATTTTTCCTTAAAAACAAAAAATCTAAAAAATTTTACAGAACCAAAATCATTTACCTTTTTAAAAAAAATAATCACCAGCTTTTATGTGTAAATACAAATTCTCTATGTGAACATAATAATTAATGATGAATGAATCATTAAAAAATTAGATCATTCTCAAGCCCCATGACTTGACATTATTTATTTTTCTATCCCATAACTGAGATATAAATACCAATGCCTAACTCTAACATAGAGTGTTTTATCCTGATACCATACTCCCCTATAAACTTTACTTTCTATTATAGTAATGTGAAATAAATATGAACACAACATACTTAACAAGTTATGGAAACCTATGTATATATATTACTTGACTTAATTACAAAATCTAAAATGGGAACTAATATATTTTTTAATGACTTGGAATAAGATATTTCCAATCCCAAGTTACAATATTTTAGACCTTAGGCATGCCTCCTTATATGTTATAGGATTAAAAATATTAAAGAAGGAATTGATAAAATTTGGAGACAATATTCCCTTAGTGACCAAAAAAATATGTATATTTCTATTTATTGAAAATATGATATAAATATATTAATTAGATATACCACTCTATAAAAAAATAAATAAAATCCTTAAATTAAAACCCTGAACATCAATTATATAAAAAAGTCTACCTTGAAAATGAATTCATGCCTGAAATGCAGTAATAATATAGTTATCTTGATACTAAATAAATAAATAGATCCACATGGTTGATACATACACAAAAAAGATGAATTTATCCTCTATCCCAACAAACCCCAATATATCGATCACTATCCATTAAGACAACATTCTACCTAAACTAGAAAATATATAACAAGGTTACAAATTGTATCTATATAATATAAGAAGGTTTACCCATATACACTAGAAAATATACCATGTATAGGGGTTGGGGTGAGGTAAAATAACACAGTATAATTTCCCCATTTTTCTTAACTCCTAAGAGTGAGTATGAAAAAAAGTGATGCATATTTAGTGTCTATGATGAGTGATTCTTAACCCACCCAATATTATAATAATCTTGAGTAAATAAATAATTTAAAGTATTAATAATAATATAATTAAGGAACATTAGTAATAAGATAAATGGATCATAAGATTTTTCAGACATATAATAGAAAACATTAATAAGTTTTAGCTTTATCATATAATTACTTATTCAATTCAAGGTTTAAAAACTAATAAACATAATCAATATTGTGTTTACTTCCCTAGATATAAAAAAATAAAATAAGTAGCCTTTAATACCTAACAACATCACATCAATATTTTGAAACATGACTCTTAATTTAATACATATAGAAAAATAATCATAATTATAGTCCAAGACTAAGTAAAATTTCCCTTAAGACTATGGTAGACACCTGAGGGGGATATTAGATCAGTTGTTTCTAACATTTTACTAAATTATAATTATATTTAAATTATTTTACCCCATTAAGTATTTGAAGCTATATTGTTCGTTAAGACTAATAGATCTATTTTCCTTTTAACAAGAATTAAACAACATAATACAAAGTATTAAAGGAAAGTAAAAAATATTATATGGATTTTTTATAAGGTTCATCCCCTCTTAAGATACATACTCATTGGTGACCCGCATTTTTAATATATTATTTTTAACATAATTCCTCAAAAAAATTTACATTTATAACTTATACGGATCTTTTGAAGATTAATGTCTTGTAAAATAGCTACATAATACATGAAGTATAAAATAAAAACATAAAGATAAACTTTATTTAATCTTATTGAAAGTATCCTATATTATTCCATCTAAGTTCACCTCACTCTAAAATATTTCTTGAGGGAATACAACAACAGAAATGGGGGAGAATAAAGACTAGTAAGGAATAAAAAAATGAAATGAATCTTGAGTGATTAATATTGATAAAACATGATACATTACATGAGATAGTAATGATACATAACATGGAAATGTGGATATAACATATAAATTTGACATCCATAAACTTACCACCAAGGTTCCTCACTAAGTTATCATAGAACATATTATAATTTTATTCACTGAGGTATCATAAAACATGTTATCTATAGATATCAACTCTTCACATAATTCATTGGATCACTATCAGGGTGCACCTTACATATGTCTTAATTCATTTGTTCCACCACTACTCGATATTAGACCTATACTAATGGACATATACAAATGGTTTGAAAACCCATTTTTATTTGAACCATATGCCAATAGTTTAACCAAAACATTGGAATACATATGTGTTTTGACTAGATATACCAATTATTTTGTCAAACCATTGGTATAAGATACCTATAAAAATGTTTTTATCAAATTATAGTTATAGATCTTTCTTTCTTTCACCTTTAAAAATGGTTTTGTTAAACTATTGGTATTGGTGGACAATTTGTTTTTGAATAAATTTAATAATGATGATAAATAATTAAACATTAATAATTATATATATATATATAATCATTAAAGTGGTTTTAGTATAGAGGTAGTGTCTATTGATTGTAATGTTTATGTTGTGGGATCAAAAATTATCACAGGAATATTTTTCAATAGAATACATATACCAATAAGTTAACCAAACCATTGGTATATATATTTACTTTAATATTACATATACCAATGGTTTGAAAATAATTTATATAGACCACCTATACCAATGATTTGGTCAAACCATTGGTATAGGTCTATCCCAATTGAAAATCACCCAATGGATTCAGGTTCTATATTAATGGTTCTAATCCATTAGTGTAGCCTTTTTTTCTAGTAGTGTACATAAATCATATATCCTAATAAATCATTTCATTGATAATCTATGGAGAATAAATAACATGTTTCATATAATATCATTGTATACATAAGTGTTTAAAGACTAGAAATTTTCATCATTTTTAACACTTGGGAAAGAAATGTGGGGTGTCATATATGGAAGTCCCTAATAAAAGAATTATAATTACATCTATATGAATACCACTAAATAAAAATATAGTTGGATATTCACAAAAAAGGGAGGTATTTGAAATAAAATATTTATTTTAGGAACATAATGAGTATACAAAATGGTTTATATAATAGACTTGATGAGTGAGAATGGAAGTCTATCATTTATAGAATAATGATTTTATAGTAATAGAGTGATAATATGTGCATCAGAACATAATAATTTTGAAATTAGATAACTAACTAAAAAGATACTTGGATAAAAAACATCAAGGAAGATAATCCCTTACCTCAAGAGATATATTATTAAAGCTTGAGTTGAGTTCCTTAGAAACATAAAAGATCCTTGGAAAGGATTTGGTAGAATCAAACCTATGTTTAATGTTATATTTACTGTCTATCACAGTTTTATACAATATTAGATTGGTAATGAGTGTTTCTAAAAAAGGGAATATATTGAAGACACGCTGATACTACCCAGTCCAGTAGAATGAAGTAAAGAGAAATTGTCCATTATAGTAGAATAAAGTGAATATAAATTACTATAATACATCAAATCAATATTTGGTTTAGATGGACACATGTATACGAAAAAAAATTATGAAAAAAATTGTATAATTAGTGGGAAAATATGATTGAATATCTGTAAATTTTCCAAACTGACAGAGTTGAGGGAAGTATATTGTGTAGTTCATCACTCAATATATAGTGAGAGATAATATATAGATGTCGAAGGATGAATGCAAAAAAATAATTCTAGTATGGAATTATTCTCACTAGAATAATGTTTCACATGGTGTTTTGATTTCTTTATGTCATGTACTTAACCATTATCTAAAAGAGTTGGTATTATTTAGTTTTATGGAAGAAATGATATTATAACCAAGTCGAAAATCATAGATCATGAACTCATAAGACTAGAAGAGGTACCAAATATTTTCCATGTAAAGTGGAGGTGTTTTCTAGTGTTTTCAAAAAAATTATTGCTAAAATTTTATATGAATTAAAAAATGTGTTTCTTGAAGCAGAAATATTTTTTTTATAAATTAAAAAGTTATATTAAATGGTGAAGGAGTTTCTTAAAGTTTCATGAAAGTGAAGATATGGATCCTCCTCATCAAAATAACACAAAGAAAAGTGATTGAAAAAATATTTTATTGAAGAGGTAAAGTTTTCTGAACATGCACAAAGTTGTATGAAAATGGTGTTTTGAAGGTGCTTTTCATATTTTTAAAAGGAAAGGATTTCAAAAAAGTGTGGAGAGTTAGTCAAATTAGAGTTGTGTGATCTCGTAAAATACATATGGGAGTTTTGATATAGTAGTGAGTTCTGTGCTAAATGTGACATAAAATATTCAAATTTATACAAACCAAGAAAGTTATATGAACCCATAAAATGAAAATGGGAGTTTTAAAATGGTAGAGAGTTGAGTTCTAATGGGATTATCAAATCATCTATGTTCTACAAACCAAAAATCTATACACAAGTTTGGTGTCACACAAGGAGGTTATGTGAAGGGTCAACCACAAATATAAATAGGTGGATACCCCCCTCATTTGGTGATAGTGACACTTAAAAAAGATTGGAGGCTCTGATTTGTGAAATATTTGAGTGAAACAGTAATACTCACATCATCTATGTGAAGAAATTAACTTGAGTATATTAAGACGAAGTATGATTCATAATAAAATTATGTTGTGTAAAATTTGATGTTTACTGAAAAATAAAAATATTCATGAAACTATAAGACACACTTACGTGAACACAAGTTTTATGATGTCATATTTGTGTGAAAGTCAGAGTTGCATGAAAAAGAAAACATTGTGCAAAACTGCAAGGACACACTTACACTAATAAAAGTTTTGTCAAGTAAAAGTGTCATAAAAAGGATTTTCATGAAATTAAAAGTTACACGAACAAAACATGATGAACATCCATTTCATGGGAAAATTACATTTAAATATCATTAAATTTGGACTAAGATACAATTAGACTACATTTTAATTATGGGAAAATCCTTATGTTTAAAATATATTGAATAGACTTATAAGTATATAAATTGCTTAAGATCCTTCACTAAAGAAGGGATTGTGAGTGAATAAGAGGAAGTTTGCCTTGGGTGATTAGTGACCAACCCTAGATATTATGAAGGAAGTGTGCCTAGTGTAGTGTGACTGCAACCAAAACATTGTGTCCAAAAAACTTGTGAAGTTCAGTTGATTATGGTACAACCAACACAACATTGATGTATTCACCTTGGACTATCCCTTTATAGTGAACCCGTAGGATCTAAATAGTGTATGTAGATGCTCAATTACAAGAGGTGTAAATTGTATGTTTAAAAACATTAATTTTTAACCTTTAGGAAAACAATGCTTAACAAAGTTAAACAAGGTAAATTCAAAAACCCTCTTTTAGTTATTAACTATAAAAAAACATACTTAGGGTTAGGAAATATGAATCCAGAAAAGAAACTTAAGAAAAAATATCTTAGAGAAAGATTCAACCTGAAAGGGTATAGAATCTTATTTATCATTGTATACAAGTTTAAGAAAGTATAAGATAATAATAATTTTTTTCATTAATAAAATTGCAGTGGAAATAATACTTGAAACAAAAAAAAAGTAACTAGTATGAAATATTTTATCCCAAAGAGTAGGGTATTCAACAACCTTGGATAAATGTACCTTGATTTATACTTTCAAGAAATTATAACTTACACATACTAGGGTAATCCATTGATAGGAATATCAGACTCTATCTTTCTATCCCCGCAAGCCCTTGAACTTTAAGGTAGTCAACACCTCTGTCTCCCTATCCCTAGAATCCCTCGATTGTACTCAGCAATAATAGAAGTCACACAAAACAAGCTGAAAAATATGTTTAGGGATGAACAAGATATTCATGAAAGGCACAAAGCATGAGAGTCTTTCTCTCTCTTAGAAATCACATCATAATATCACAACATGTATCCTCTGGTATATTGGAATTATTCATAGATAATGAGTTTGATCAAATGAGATCCTATTTATAATAAAAACATCAATGGTTAGATCCCTCCTCTAATGGTCATATTTTTCTTTTAATATTGGAGGGACTTGTACATGTGTCACCCAACCAACGGTTTGTTTAGAAATAGATTTTATGACATCATTTTATTCTTAAAAAAGCATGTGTAAGGAAAATGGGTTGGTTTAACCAAATATGAATATACAGTGACTAAAGAAAAAATATAATTTAGAGTCTAGACATATAAAAAATCAGTTTTTTATAAACATGAATATTCAGATTCTATTTTACATAGAATTTGGAATATGAATTCTCTTAATTCAGAGTCTAAATTATAAGGAATTTGGAGTCTGAATTCTGAGGAATTTAGAGTCCAAATTCTAATGAATTTGGTTTCTGAATTCTGAGGAATTCAGAGACGGAATTTTGATGAATTAGGAGTCTGAATTTTAGATAATTCAGAGTTTGGATTTTAGAAAATTTGGAGTCTGAATTTTAGTGAATTTGGAGACTGAATTTTAGAGAATTAAGAGTCTGAATTTTGGAGAATTCAGAGTTTGAATTTTAGAGAATTCAGAGTCTGAATTTCAGAGAATTTGGAGTTTTAATTTTAGAGAATTTGGAGTCTGAATTTCATAGAATTCAGAGTCATAATTTCTGAGAATTCTGATTTTGAATTTCGTATAATTCAGAGTCTAAATATATAAGACTATATCCAAGGAACTATAAGATTCTGAGGTTTTTAATTAGGACTATAATTTTAGACATACTAAAAACATGGGTTTGGTTTTGAGAGAATATAAAATGAGGAAATGAACACAATGGTAAGGATAAAAATTTCCTAAGAGAAGTTAAATTTTCCTTATAAAAATAATCCTTAGGGAAAGATAATTTTCCTTAAGATAAAGTGTTTGTGATTTTCAAAAAATACAGGAATGGAAAATTCATAAGAAAACCTTATTGACTCAAAAATATCTCCCTTTTTGGAAAGCACAAAGAACCTTTTGAAAAATAATATTACGAATGAGAATTTTATTTTTTAAATTAAAAAAACATATCTCCCTTTTCTTATATATCATGATGAATATGACTAACTCCCCCTTGGGTTTTGACATCCATAAGGATCATATTCTTGACTTCATTAGAGAGTTTTACTTTTCCTTATTTAAGAAAATATTCTTTATGTAAACTCCCCCTTACTTAAACTCCCCCTTTCTTAAGGAATTCTCTACTTTATACCTCATATTCATTTTTATCATTCTTTTATCCCCATTAGTAATTTTCAAAAAGGAATGGTGGGAATGGAAAAAAATGGTACCTAAAAGAATAGAACTATACAAAACTAAAAAATTTAATAAAAAAAATTCATTATGATTGGAAAAATTGATACATGGTAAAAAAATACAAAAAATTTCATAATTTCATTCTCATTCTTCCCTATTTTCCTTCGGCATGATCTTAATTAATATAGCTTTCAAAATTTTGAGATCCTTATGATCATCATCAAAATGATTGAGAAATAATTCATGATCCTGATTTTTATTATCCAGAGCCTTGATTTTTTATTCCTGAGACTTAATAGTGTCTTCCTGAGACTTTACTATCACTTATTTTTTGTTGAAATTTTATTGCAACTCTTCCCTAGGTTACCTTTCTCTCTTAAAATTTAAGGAAACTGAATTCAACATCCCATTCCAATCATTGTATTCTTGCTTCTAGGATACTTGTTCAAGGATCAACTTCTCTGTAAAACTTGTTATATGATTTTTGATTCTCTCATCTGACTTGTCAAAAGCATCTTTCACTGAATCTTGGAAGTCATAAAAAATTATCTGGTATTAAATTGTTCTTCTTGACCACTTTCTAATTTCCTTACAAGATCTTATGTAAGCATCATAACTAATATAAATGGTTTTGAAATATTCCTCAAGGGTGATGAATTTTTCCATGAGCATGCTTACCGAATCTAACTTCTGATTAAAGGAGTGTTGAAGCATTTGACACCTTGAATCAATCCTCGAAAACAAGGGTATAGTTTTTACTAACTTCTTTGGGGAAAGTACCATGAAATCATGACCCGTGGAAAATGATTAGGAATCTAATTCCCTTACTGGTGAATATTCTTGTTCTAGATATACAATCATCCTCTTGGATGATCCACCAGCATCCTTCTTAACCATCACATATTTCTCAGGTGTATCATCAATCACTTGTTTTCCTTTTTCTACTTTGGAAATAGTATCCACATCCATTAGAGTTTCGTGGTCACTATTTGAAAGTTAGACAATTTTATCTTCATCAACCTCTTCTTTCTTACCATCTTTTTTAATATCATCAGGTTGAAAGAAGTTTTGATTGCTAATTTTATCATTTGAAGGTTTGTTAACCTCTTCCTGACCTTCATTATAATTCACTTGAGAAAAATATTTATTTCATTCAACCTAAGAAGTACGGATTGAATGATTTTTAGAAGGAATTTCTTTCTCATGATATTCTTCAACTTGATTTCTAACATCATCACTCTCATCTTCTTCTTCCTCTTATTCTTCTTCTACTTCTTCTTCATGAACTATCTCTTATTCTATAACAGGTTTTGGAATTGACAAATTATTTCTTAGAGTCTCTACTGGTACTAATTCTTGGAGAAAATATTCTGGTACCTAAATCTGTTCAGAAGTATTCTTAGTATCTTTTAGAAGTGCTTGAATGGTCTCAACTTCAAAAAATTTCTTCTTTTTCTTCTTCTATTTTTATGGATTTTCATACTCTTCAGCAACTTGAATTTTTAAGGCCTATGCCTCAGTATGATCTAGGTCAAAACTAGGATATATTTCTTTCTTATTCTTCTTCTATTCCCTTCACTTCACTACCACTTTATCAGGGAAAGTATTTTTCTTTTTATGTTTTGGTGGTGCTGACTATGTTTCTGGAACTGTAAGTTTCTCTTTGGTTTTCAGTTCTTTTTCATTTATCTTCTTTTGAGATTTCTTACAAGTCTCTACTACTTACACTTTCTTAGCTAGAGCTTCAACCTCACTTTATAAAAGATCATGAAATTATCTAGACTTGGTATTGAAATTGACATTCTTTCTCCTCATGTTTTCATCACTTAGTAACAATTTCTTAAAATTTCTTGGTTTAGAGATGTAGGGAATGTTAAACGATTCTAAACATAGAAATATGATCTTATAAAAAATTTCCATATGCATGATGATTTGGGATTTTAGAGTTCCATTATATATATTTTTTATTGTCATAAGGATATAATACAGAAGATTTATCTTCCCCAAGTTAACTAAAAAACCAAGATAAAGAAGTCACTTTTATTTAAAGAGTCCTTGTCTCCTAATCTCAAAAGGAGGAAAACATGTACCCATAATTCCAATAATATGAATCTTGTTGAGAGATGGTTAGTATTTGGTGATTTTACTCCTTTCAGTCCAAAGAACTCTATTTCCTTTTCCTATTAAAAAATTTCTGACTGATCTGAAAGCTTCTGAGTACAAAAAATTTCATTCCTTCATATGGAACTCAAAGAATATTTGTTTCTATATTAAAAGATAGGGAATAGGTTTTCCCATAACTCATGAAGGAAAATTTTTCTCTTCCACCTTCGTTATAAAATATTACTATATCATAAAATTCTAAAAGCAACTATGGGTAAAGTGGATCCTGACATTTAGGATTTTCTACATAAAATATCTCCCATATATTAAGTTTAATGTTCTTCATAATCATGGAATTATACTTAGCGAAGAATCTTAGATCAATTAATCTTTCCCTATATATTTTCCATTATTTTACTTCCTTGGTTTAAGACATCTATTTATATATGGAGGCTTCCAATGACATCTTTTTTCTAAGAAAACATGGAAAATCAGAACGAAATTTTTGAAGAGAGGTAGAGCTTCAGCACACAAAATATTGAAAACCGATGTGAGATGAGGAATAGGGGGCCTTTATATAGGCATCTAGGCGATGGTTTGAAATCGCAATTTGATCCAATGGTTGAAAAAAGCAGAAATGGATTTGGTGCTTGATATGAAAGCCTAATAATTATTTGGTAGGTTTGGATCTTTTGAGGTTTTAAGGAAAAATTCAGATTTAGGAAAAGTGAATCCGATAAAAAAATTTCTTAAATACCAACAAGAAAAAAAATCTATTATGAAAATTTAAGTAAGGAAACAAACCTTCCGTATTTCCAAAAAAAAATAATTAGTAATGAAAAATATTCTTCTTAATGATCATTAGATTCCAGAAAATTTTATTAAGGAAAATAATTTTTTTATTCTGGAATTTTGGGTTCCGAAAAATTTTTGTTACGAAATAAATTTGATTAAAAACATTGGTTATAAAAAAAATATGTTCCTCCTATTAAAAGTAGTTGCTTAATATAAAGAGATAGGTTTAAAAAAAGTTAATATGGAAGATTACCATATGGTTATCATTATTAACTTTTGTTTAATGTATTCAAATCTATCGGATGGTAATTATTTTATAAAAATATCAGCAAGTTGATCTTGTATTTTGATAAATTGAAGAATGATATCTCCTTTAAGTGTGTGATCCCTAAGAAAGTGATGCATAATATCTATGTGTTTTTCATGGGAATGATGTGTAGGATTTTTTCTTATGGAAATGGAACTAGAGTTATTGCACAATATATGTGTTTTGGTAAAACTCATGTCATAGTCAGTGAGTGTGTGTTGGATCCATAACACTTGGGCACAACAACTTCTAGTTGCTACATATTCAGCTTCAGTAGTGTAATGTTCTGCTATGTTTTTCTTTTTTACATGAACAAAAACTAAAAAATCTCCTAATAAATAAAAATTTATTGATATACTTTTCTATCCATGATACATCCACAAAAATCAGTATCTGGAATGATTTAAAAAAAATCATTTCCAGAAGTATAGAAAAGTCCTAAATCCATGGTTCCCTTTAAATAACGAAAAATTCTTTTCACTGTTTTTAAATAAGATTCCATTGGATTATATTGATATATTTCACATAAGTATAATGAAAAAATTATGTCTAGATGAATCGATATCTTGTATAGTAAACATCCTATCATACCTCTAAATTATATTTGATCTACTAGTTTCTCGGGTTTATCAAGATCAAGAGAATTTGAGGTACCGATTGGAGTGCTTATAATTTAAGTGTTATCATATCCATTTTTTTAATAAGATCATTAATTTACTTATGTTGTGATATATAAGTTCCTTATAGTTTTTTAAAAATTTGAAAACCTAGAAAAAATGTTAACTGACCCATCATACTCATTTCAAACTCATATTTCATTATATTCGTAAACGAATCAGTTAAAGATTTTTGATTGGAACCAAATATAATTTAATCAACATAAATATAAACAATCAAAACATTTTTCTTATCTTTATTTATAAAAAGATTTGGATTAGCAGTTCCCTTAACATAATTTTTTTTGTAACAAAAATCTTGTAATTCTATCATACCTTGATCTAGGGGATTGTTTTAGTCCATATAAGACTTTAGTATGTTTCAAAACATGTTCAGGATGTTTTGTGTACTCAAATAAAAGATTGTATTCCACATAAACTTTAACTTGAAGAAATTTGTTAGGGAAAGCACACTTCACATCCATTTGAAGAAGTTTAAAATTAAAAAATGCTGTAAAGGGAAGTGAAATACAAATAGATTCAATTCTAGCTACAGGAGCATGAGTTTCTTCATAGTCTATTAGTTATTTTTTATTATAGCCTTTAGCAACTAATATATCATTATTTATTACTATTATTCCATTTTTATCACACTTATTTCTGAAGGCCCATTTTAATCTAATTATAGAAGTTTCCTTAGGTCATTAATCCAAGGTATATACTTTTTCCTTTTGAATTCATTTAGCTCATCTTGCATATATTTAATCCAATCAACATCACCTAAATTATCATCAGTGCTTTTTGGTTCTAATTGGGAAATGAATGCTTGATGTTCTACGTAATTTCTCAGGGAACTTCTTGTCCTTACAGGTTGATTTACATCACCAATGATATTATCACTAAGATGATTCTTAAGAAGCAACTGATTTGAGTTTAGTAAAACCTGTTCATTAACATATGTTAAAACATCTTCTAGGGTAAATGCTTCAGAAATATTTTATTGAAAAATTTCCTTATTATAATAATCTTCTATGAAAGATTGATAATCAGTTTTTTAAAATACATTCGAGGATGTAGGTTAGGGTTATTTAAAAACAAAATTATTAGTTTCATCGAATTTAACATGTACTATTTCTTCAAGAGTATAAGTGTTTTTATTAAAAAAACTATAAGACTTAAAAGTAGTGGAGTAGCCTAGGAAAATTCATTCATCATATTTGGGTGAAAATTTATGAAAGTTATCTTTAGTATTCAGGTTGAATACTTTGCAACCAGATACTTTAAAATAAGAAATTTTAGGATTTCAAACAATCCACAATTCATAAGGTGTTTTGTTAATAAAATGACTGATTAAATCTCAATTTATAATATACAAAATAGTACTAACAGATTCATCCTAAAAGTGTTTAGCTATAGAATATTCACTCAACATGGTTCTAGTTATATCTTGAAGAATTTGATTTCTTCATTCAACAATACCATTCTATTGAGGAGTTCTTGGGGCTGAGAAGTTATGAGTAATTCATTTCTTACTACAAAAAGTTTCAAAATATGAATTTTGAAATTCTTTTCTATGATTGCTATGAATAGTTATCAACGAAAGGTTTTCTAAATTTTAACATAGGATCTTAAAGTTTTGAAATAAGAAAAATCTTAAGATTTCTTTTCTAGAAAATATACCAATGTAAATCTAGTGTAATCATCAACTAAAATAAATACATAATATTTTCCTTCAATACTTCTAGTTTGTGTTTGACCAAAAAGATCCATATGCACTAACTATAATGCATCAGAAGTTGAGACTTCACTGATTGATTTAAAACTTTATTTGTGTTTCTTTCCATATTTACAAGGATCAAAAAGTTTTAAAGAATCAAATATAAGCTATGGTAGATCCTCAACTTGTATTTTCATTGTGAGTTTTCATAGGTTATTAAGGTTACAATTTTCTAACCATCTATTCCATAACCAAGATTGAACTTAAATTTCACTAAGTCAATGTAGATCTTGGCTTCTAAGTTCTTCGATGTTTAGTGTGTATACATTCTCATTCCTATGGACAAAAAGAATAAACTCTTCCTTGGAATTTTTCACTAAGAATTTATCATTCCTAAAATTCATAAGGTAACCTTCATCACATAATTGATCTGTGCTAATGAGGCTTTCCTTAAGAGGCTTAACAAATAAAAAAATTTAAATTATAGTTTTTTCCAGAAGAATAATTTTACCTATACCAACAATTTATCTCGAAGAATTATCTCTAAAAGTTACTTTTCCTCCTTCCATCTTGATAATATTTTCAAAGAATTTTTTGTTACCAGTCATATTTCGGGAACATTCATTATCCGTGTACCATGTATTTCTATTGGAACTTTAATTATTTTCCTAAAAATAAAATATTTAGACTTTCAAAATGAAAAATTTATTGGATCTATAAATTTTAGAAAGTAAACTTTTAGGAATCCACATTTTCTTAGAAAAATAAGTTTTATGAAAACCTAAAAATTGGATTTTATTTAAAAAACATTTTTTCTCCCAATGTACACCACATTTACACTTAGTGCAAAAGTGATCACTTTTGGGAACCAAATAATTATTACTAAATTCTAGTTTCGAGTGGGTATAAAGAAATATAGAACTATTTCTTAAAGGAAGAATTTGGTAATACATGTTGTCAAAGTTATCTTTACTAGAGGTAAAGTTTTATAGGCATTTCCTTAATGAAAATATATCTAACTTTAGTTTAATAATGATGTTCTTACCTACAATATTAAATTTTTTTAAGGTTTTTCTCAGCAGTAAGTATTTTAAGATTCTTAGTAAGTTTATCCTTCTCATAATTTACTTTCTTAAGTTTTTTATAAAAATTATATAGGTATAGATTATTTCATCAAGATCATTAAAAAAATATGATACTTCTTTTTTAATTATATACATTCTAGAATTTTCCTTCTCATGATTTTTCTTGAGTTTAGAATTCTCATTTTCATGTAGTTTAGAAAACCTAGTCACTTCTTCCAAAGAAGGTAAATAGTTATCTTCATCAGAAGAAGATTATTCAAATGAATACTTAAAATATTTATCATCATTATAATTTTCAATCAAAGATATATTAGTGATATTTTCAACATTGTGTACCTTGGCCATTAGACAATGATTTTAAATGGATAGTTTGGCTAGTAGACCAATATTCTTCTGACTAGAAGTTTCATAATCTAAATATTCATCAGATGATTCACCCCCACTATAACATTATGTATCATTATCCTTTAAGACGTTATTGGATTTAAATTTTTAATAATTCTTTCTATTCCTCTCAGAATGATTTTCTTTTCTATCTTTTCTTTTAAACATGGGAAAATATGGCCTGATGTGTTAGGGTCTTTTTTATTCATAGAAAGCGACTTCTAAGTCTTTCTTGAGCTTTATTTCATTCTTCTTATATCTGTACTGAAAATATTTATTTCCCACATTCATTTTCATCCTTAGAGAAATATTTTCTAATTCATTCTCCAAATTATCTCTGTCACTATTTTCAGATAAAACAGAATTTTTATTATCATTATATCTATTTACCCATTCTAGAGTCTTGGCTTTAGATGTAGTATTAAAATCTACACTTCCATTACCATTATTCTTTTAGATGAAATCTGAATCACTCTTCATTCTAGTTTCATGTCGAATAGGAGTTCCAAATAAATCATCATGAGTAATGTTGGATACTTTTTATGTTCTCATCAATAGCTATCCTCTTTGATTCCCCCTCATTAAGCATGATGTAAATTATTGTATCTAAAAGAGCTTCATTATCAAGACCTTTCTATTCGATAGATTGAAGACTATTTACAGTGGTCATAAATCTTTGTTTTACATTTCAAATAGGTTCTCTATGAGGAAATAAGAATCCATGATATTCAGCTATCAACACAGCTCTTCTAGTTTCTATCACTTTGGAAGTCCCAAAATGTGTAACGTAAAATTTCTTCCAAATGCATTTGGCAGCTTCACAATAATATATTTAACTATATATTCTCCATTTCATAGAACACATAAAAGTATTGTGTACCTTTTAATTTAGTTGATATTCTTATTTTTCTGGGTTGGTAAAAGTTATGACTTCCTTTTCTAGATTTTTTCAGTCTCTAGTGAGCATAACCAAATCGTCTACTCCATTTTTAATGGAAAAATTATTCATTCTATCTCTTCAGTACTCATATTCAATACCATAAAAAACAGTTGGTCTCAAAGGATTAAGATTATCAATAGAATCAATATTTATTCCTTCCATTCTGTAAGAAAATAAATTTTCTACAAAAACCTATTTATAGAAAATGTTTATAATCAAAGATAAAAATATTTAAGAAAAACCTGAACAAGAAAAGTTATGAAAGAAAATATAGAACAAGGAAAATTTGAGGAAGAAAACTTATATGTGAGTATAAGTATTTCAGAGACCTCCTGTGATACAAATTATAGAATCAAAATAATATATGTAGATTCTTAATTACAAGAGTGGGTGAATTATAAGTTTAAAAAAATTGTTTTTAACCTTAGTAAAAACTATGTTTAACAAAGTTAAACAAGGTAAATTCACAAACCCTCTTTTAGTTCTTAACTATAGAATAACTTTCTTAGGGTCTAGAAATATGAATTCAGAAAAGAAACTTAAAAACAAATATCCTAGAGAAATATTCTACCTTAAATCATATAGAATCTTATTTATTAGAGTATTCAAGTATAAGAAAGAATAATAAAATAATACTTTTTTTCTTTAAATTTTTTTGTGGAAATAAAACATGAAACAAAAACAAGTAACAAGTAAGAAATATTTTATCCCAAAGTGTAGGGTATTAAAAAAACCTTAGATAAAGGTCCCTTGATTTATACTCTCAAGAAAGACTGTATTAACCACACCAAGGTAATCCCTCCATAGTAATATCGGACTCTGTCATGCTATCCTGTAAAACCCAAGAACATTAAGTTAATAGGCACCTCTGTCTTCATATCCACATAATCCCTCAAAAATTAAGGTAGTTGGAACCTCTGTCTTCTTAGCCCCAGAAGCTCTCAATTGTACTCTACAACAATCGGAGTCACACGAAGCAAGATGAACTTCTTGCGATTTAGTTCTCTCAATTACAATTTTCTAAGCTCTTGCAAAAGAGACCCTCACTCTGATTCTATGTGGATTTTTTCCTAATAGCTCTTTGAAAAATGTCAACATCTTTAGAATATCTGATCAGCAATTTACCTGTGATTTTTTGTGGAATGATCAACATACCTTTTGTACTTTGGTTTATGCCATGAATAGATATCAAGATAAAAGAGCTTTATGGAATGACCTTCTTGATTTGGATAAATGCATTCAAGTTCCTTGGGTGGTCATGGGAGACTTCAATGCCATCCTTAGCCCCTGTGAAAAGATTGGTCCCTCTCATCTTTCCATATCCTCAAGGGAATTCAGATCTGCTATTGAAGATTGAAATCTTTTTGAAATCACTCTTTCTGGTGCTAAATTTACTTGGTACATAAAACACTATAATAAAAAGGTTTCTAGTAAGCTTGATAGGGCCTTTGTTAATATGAATGCCCTTGATAATTGGAATAATATTTTAAGTGTTACTCTTCCTAGGATCAACTCTGACCATCATCCTATCCTTGTCAGCATCCCCACAAATGATAGAAAACCTATTCTTCCTTTTAAATTTAATAATGATTGGTCTTTGAATCTAGATTGTGTTTCATTTATTTATAACATCTCGAACTCTATGAAACATCAACAAGACTCTTTTGACTGTATGAATAAATTGAAAATTCTCAAATAGGCTCTCAAAGGTTAGTGTAAATCTTCCAATTCTCAATTAGATCCGGATATCTCCTCTCTTGAGAATGAACTTAGTCTTTTCCAAACTCAAAACACCAACTCTGACTTCAACTTGGATCCTCAATTGGATGTTAATATCTCCATCAAACTTAATTCCTTGATCACATTCAAGGATAATATTCGTAAAAAAATGTTCAGGACTAAATGGATTACTGATGGAGATCGTAATACCAAATTCTACAATTTCCTTCAAAGAATTAGAAAGACCAATCGTCCTCTTTCCAAATTAATTCATAATGGAGTGATTATGGACTCTGAAGAGACCATCACGGATCATGTGACCTCGTACTATTATAACATTTTTAATGGTCCAGGTATAAACACTGATCTTAAACATGATATTATCCCTCTAATGGTGGATGAAAGGGACAATGAGTCGCTTTTAAGCACTCCTCTTGACCATGAAATTAAAGACATGGTTTTTGGACTTAATCCAAATAGTACTCCTGGTCTGGATGGTTTCAACAATGGCCTTTTCCAAAATCATTTGGACATAATCCACAAGGATGTTTGTAACCTTGTTAAGTCCTTTTTCACTCGTGGTTTCCTCCCGCATGGGATCAATGCTCAATTCTTAACCTTAATACCTAAGGTTGAGAATGCATCTGGGATCCATTAATTTAGACTGATTTCTCTTATTAACACGATTTTTAAAATCATAACCAAAATCATTGCAAATAGACTTGCTCCTATTTTTAATAGAATTGTCTCTTGGAATCAGTTTGGCTTTATTAAAGGAAGATCCATTCAAGATTGTATATGTATTTCCTCTGAATGCTTTAATTGTTTAAATAAAAAAAATATAGGGGGAAGTGTGGCCATCAAACTGGATATCAAAATATATTTTGACACCATTGACTGGAATTTCATCTTTAAAGTGCTAAAAATCTTTGGATTTCAAGACTCATTCATCGGAAGAATTATGGATTTATTTCACTCAGCGTATATCTCTATTCTTATTAATGGCACTCCTAGAGGTTTTTTTTAATTGTTCTAAAGGTGTCAGACAGGGAGATCCTCTTTCTTCAATTATTTTTGTAATTGCAGAAGATTAGTACAGTAGACTTCTCAATAATCTGGTTGATCAAAGTAAGCTTAAACCTATACAAGTTGCTAGAAAGATTAATGCCCCTACTCACCTTTTATATGCTGATGACAATATCATGTTTCTAAAAGGGTATCAAAAGAATATTCATGTTCTGAAGAAAGCTATTGCTCATTATGGGGAAGTCTCGGGTCAATCGATCTCTTGGAATAAATTGTACATTTTTTTGGAAAGAATTTTCCTGTTGGAAGGAAATCTAACATTACCACTTATTTGGGAATTAAATAAGGTCTCTTACCTTTAACCTATTTGGGCATTCCAATATTTTGGGGGAGACCCAAAGCTACCTACTTTGCTAGTATTGTTGACCAGATTATAAACCAAATTTCTAATTGGAAAGGGAAATCCCTCTCCATGGCTGGGAGAATTTGTTTGGTGAAATCAACCATTGTCTCTAAAATGGTATACTCCCTTATGATTTATAAATGGCCTTTTGGAATCTTCAGAAAAATTGACACTTATATTAAAAACTTCATTTGTACAAGAAGTATTTTTTAAAGGAAACTTGTCACTATACCTTTGAACTCTTGTTTTAGACCTCTTGATAAAGGTGGAATTGGCATCAAAAATTTAAATCTGTTCAATGATGCTCTCCAGGCCCATCTCACTTGGCACATTATTAATCCCTCTTCTAAAGCTACTAAATTTTTGTATCACAGATTTATCTCTAAGCTTCTAAAAGGGAGTCTTACTTACATTAACTCCTCCATCTGGCCATCTATCAGGGACTCATATCATAATATCATGGAGAAATCTAGATGGATAGTAGGTGCTGATTCTTCCATTAATTTTTGGTGTGGAAAATGGTATGATAACCCCTTGATAACATTGTTACCCCCAAGTCAAATTCCTATAGACACTAATCAATATATAAAATATGTTCTTCAATTTCATCATCATGATCTCCCTGATAACATTATGCAGATCATTGATAACCATTCTTTTTCTTCTGATGGAGACTTCCTTGTTTGGGAACCTGCCCCAAATGGCATCCTTGACTCTAAAAACTTTTATAAGTAGAATTTCTCCCATATTGAATCGAATTATCTTTGGGTGAGCCAGTTTAATAAACCCTAGATTAAACCTTCTCGGCTCACTCTCATCTGGCATATTGCTCATAATAGATTGCCTACGGATACTGGTCTTCATGTTTTTGGCATCCAACATTGTTCTAAATGTCGCATGTGTAACCAGCATAGGGAGGATGCAGATCATCTTTTCCTGTCTTGTGCGATAGCCTCTGCCTTATGGAATTTTATTTTTGATTTATTCAATTTCATATGGTCTCTTACTGATTCTATTTATGTGTTTCTTAAAAACTGCACTAGATTTGAATCTTCTTTGCAGATAAAAAACATCTTGCTGGCAGTACTGGCAGAACTCATACACGAGATTTGGTTAATTAGAAATGACCTTATTCATAATAATCACTCTTTTAGTCTTAATGCAGGAAAATCTCGGAATCTTTTCATGATCCATGAAGCTGCTTTAATTTAAAAAGACTGCTACAACAACTCGGTTGGGGACTTTGAGATCCTTCGCCACCTCCGAGTTCCTGGAATTTACCCGAATCCCAAATGCACCTTCAAAGTATTCTGGAAATCAACAATGCCAGGATGGATCAAAGTCAACATTGATGGTGCTTCCAAAGGAAATCCAGACCCTGTCAGCTATGAGGCTATTTTCAAAGATTCTGCTGGTCAGTGTCTGGGCTACTTCTTCATTGGATGTGGTCACTCTTCATCGCTGGAAGAGGAAATGGTGGGGGTCATCCATGCTGTTGACTTTTCAATTCAAAGAGGTTGGAGAAAGTTGTGGATTGAAAGTGATTCAACCACTATCATTCATGCCATCTGGATTGGCAGCATTCATCTGGCGTGGAAGCATACTACTCGTTGGATGAACTGCCTTAACTCGCTTCATGGGATTGATTATATAGCTACTCATACCTACCGTGAAGAGAATACTGTTGCTGATGCTCTTTCCAACAAAGGAGTTCACCAGCACATGACTTGGATGGACTCTCTGCCTACTGATTTATTTGATCTTTTTGATATAGATTGTAAAAAAATCCCATATTTCATAATCTTGTAATGTTCTTTTCTTATCAATAAATTATGCTTTGGTCTTTGACCAAAGCATTGCCTTTAAAAAAAATAGTACCTTGGGATAATTCATAGATAATGAGATCATTAAAATGATCTCTTATTTATAGGAAAAACTTCAACGTTAAACTCTCTACTCCAATGGTCATATTTTTTATTGAATCATTAAGGGACATTTACACATGTCACTCAACCATTGGTTACATTAAAAACAGATTGTATGACATTGTTTTATTCTTAAAAAAGCATGTTTAATGAAAATGGATTATCTTAACCAAATATGAATATCAGGAGTCTGAGGAAAAATAGAATTCTCAGTCAAAACATATAAACAATCAGATTCTATAAACATGAATATTCATATTCTGTTTTACATACAATTTAGAATCGGAATTCTATATATTCAAAGTCTGAATTCTGAGAAATTAGGAGTCTCAATTTAAAGGAATTAAGTGTCTGAATTATGAGAAATTCAGAGTCTGAATTCTGATGAATTTGGTGTCTAAATTCTGAGGAATTTAGAGCCCGAATTCTAAGGAATTGGGAGTCTGAATTCTAAGGAATTTAGAGTCTGGATTCTGAGGAATTCAGAGTCTGAATTTTAGAAAATTTGGAGTCTAAATTTCAGAGAATTTAGAGTGTTAATTTCATAGAATTCAGAGTCTGAATTTCATAGAATTCTAAGTCCAAATTTTTGAGAATTCAGAGTCTAAAAAAAGAAGACTCTATATCCAAGGAACTATAAGATTCCATGGTTTTTAATAAGGATCCCAAATTTAGAATCTATAAAAAATGAGTTTGGTTTTGAGAGATTATAAAATGAGGCAATGAAAAAAATGTTAAGGATAAAAATTTCCTTAGAGAAGGGAAATTTTTCTTTATGAAAATAATCCTTAGGGAAAGATAGTTTCCCTTAAGATAATGTTTTTGTGATTTTCAAAACATTGAGTAATGAAAAATCCATAAGGAAACCTTATTGACTCAAAAAACAAAGTTAAAATTATTATGTCACATGTATTATTTAATTTCATGAGTACTTGTGATTATTTTAGTATGGATTTTACTAAGTGTGAGAGGTTGAACATGTTTATTCCCCTGAGAGAACATGGTCCTAAAAGAAGAAGAAAATAAATCAAAGAAATAGTTTAAATCATTCGACACCTTTATTCACACCCCCACCCAACCCCTCAAGGTGTATCTAGTTCTAACATGTTATAGAAAGGAAACATTATTGTAAATTCATTCTTAATCGATTAGGGGTGAATGAAATGGGTGTATATATGGATATTTATAGTAAATTTGGGAGGATGGTTTATTAAATTCAAAATACATGCCTTTGAATTCGATATTGTATAAAATAAAAGACCATTGACTTGCCCATGGTTTACAGCATTAAGAAGTTTTTTTTATAAATATTTATGATTCATAACTAAAAATTAACGTTTTATATTACTTTTTTCCATTGGAAAATAATTTTTCCACAAAATATTGTTTTTTAAAACCCTAATTTTCATTTTAGACTTTGGAAATTTTTTTATTAGTTTTAAAATTCACTTTTATTCATTAAAATACAATATATTAATAAAATAACATATTTTTGGTCATGTATTTGATTTCATTAATTTTTAAAATATTACCATATATTTATGATCTCATAAAACATATTGAGAAAAAAAATTGAATTTTTACTATTCATTAAAAAATAAAGCAATTTAGAATATCCTCAAAATTTTAATCTAACCTAATTTTAACGTGATGATTTAAAATATAATATTTATTTTATTAAAATAAAATTCATAATGTTATAATAATATTTTTTATATAAAAATAATTATTTGTTGAAAAATAAAATTTTTAATGACATAACCAGCTTTCTAACCCTTATAAAAATAATTTGGGATATTATAAATTCTATTATCATTTATATTTTAAAAAATAGAACTTTATATGTCTATTTACTAAAAATATATTTTTTCAAAATACCTTAATTTATCAAAAAAATTATTTTAATTATTTTTTTTCCAGAAATAAAAATAAGTTTTATTTTTATCCAAACATATATTTATCATATTCTTCTAATATTAATGTAATCATTATTAAATAAAATAATAATAAAAATGGGACCAAGAAAGACCAATATTTCATTTCAAAAAAGGAAATTATACCATATAATACTATGGTCTAGATACATAACTCTTTATTTCATCAATATACTCCCTAAGGATAAGGATTAATATGATTGTACTTTCATGGGGTGGATCGTCTAACATTGTCCAACAATCAGAACCTAACAGCCATGTTTCCCATTTCACACAATATATATATATACTATGCCATTCTCATAATTTATCATTATCAACTTCAGTTATAAAGGTTCTACACTTACCTAGATAATTTCTATCATATTCCTAACTCCTTTATTTCATTTTAATTTTTTTAGTTGGAGATATCTTTATTATAGAATTCAAGAGTATGAAGTTTACAATAGTTTGTGAATTTTTCATTTTCATTTGTCTCCTTGAATTATTTCTAGTGGTTATAGTCAGTATTAATTCATGACATTTAATGAACTATAAATGAAATTCAATGTGTTTCTATTTTAAAACATAATAAAATAGTTATTATGAAACATGAGTTCTTTTATTAATGAAATTTTTGGGTCATTATATTCCACCCTAGGAAATTCATGCCTCAAAATTTGTGTTCTTTTATAAAATAAATGGTGATCATTCTCATTTATCACTTCTTAAGGATCCCATGTTTTTTATTCGAACTTGTGATTTCTCTACAATAAATTCACAAGTTAGTTAATCTTATTCCTCAATAATTGCTCCATTTCATCAAGAATCTAGATCGATTCTTCTACATATGATTTTTCTAGTTCCAATTCCATACCATTTGTGTCTAGTATGTGTGTTGGGTTTAAAATACACATTCTTAACAATGATATGTGGAAGAAATTTCATACATTATAAAGATTTGTAGGTAGTTATACCTTATAGGAAAATGATCAAACATGCTCCATAATTTCAAATGGTGAAATGTATCATTGAATCAGTTTCCCCTTTTCCCCAAATCCCATTACCCATTTCCACGGTGATATTTTTAGTAATACATGATACCCAAAATGAAACTCCAATTTGTTACTCATATTATTAGTATAACTACTTTTTTACTATGAATATCCTTGATATTTTTTTAGATCTCTTGTATCTTTTCATTAGTGTCTTCACAATTTTTGGTCCCAATAATTTTCCTTCTCCAACTTCATCCCAACATAATGGATTTCAACACCTATTCCCATAGAGTTATTCATAGGGATATATTTGAAAACTCGAGTCAAAACTATTGTTATGGGGGAATTTTATAAGAGGAGTATATTTCTCCTAGATCCCCTAAAAATAAAGTAATATATCCCTAAACATGTCTTCAAACTTCTAAATAGTCCTCTTAGACCGACCATCAATTTGCAGATGATAGGTTGTGTTAAGGATTACTTTTATATTCATAACCTTTTGAAGGATCCTCCATAATATAGATGTAAATCATAGATCATGGTTAGAAAAAAAATAATGGTACCTCATTATTTATGATTAATTCTTGAATATAAGGATTTGAATAGCACTAAAAGGATAAATCCTCTTGTACAGTGATAAAATTGGAAAAACATTTATTCCATGAATGATGACCCATATAGTAATGTTTCCATTAGATGTATTTGGAAGGCCACTAATAAAGTCTACAGAGATATTTTACCTCTTTCATATAGCTATCAGTAGTTTTTTTATACTACTTTAGGTTTTTTTCTCAGCCTTCACTTGTTTACATACTAAACATCTTGTAGTAAAATTAGAAATATACCTTTTAATGTTATCCCACCAATAATGATCGAACAAATCCCTATACATTTTGATTATTCAAGGATGTATATAAAACATAGATTTATGAGCATCATCCATCAAATATTACTTTAAATTTTTAATAGATTCAATATATAGCCTTGTACCAAACATCAGTATTCCCTCTTTGAACTCAGAATAATCCCCATTTCTCATATCTTCTATCTTCTTTTGTAACTTAGAATCATCTCTTTTTGATTTATTGATCATATCTAGTAATGGTGGTTGGAAATGATTTGGGATAGGACTAATGGTGGTCATTCCATTATGAATCCCATGTCTATCATTACCAGGCCGTTGATCAATGGGTCTCCTTTAATCATCATTATTATAAGAACTATGAGGTGTTTCCTACTCAATGCATCAACAAATCTATTTTATTTTCAAGGGAAATAATGAATAGAACAATAATACTCCTTAATAAGTTCAAACAATCTCCCTTGTCTCATATTTAGTTCCTTTTGTGTTAATATATACTTTAGAATCTATTTTTTATTTTTATATCACACTTCTCCAAATAATGATATAGTTTCTATATCTTTAATGAAAATATTATGGTAGGTAACTCGAAATCATGGGTAGGATAATTATGTCATGAGGCTTTAACTGTTATGATGCATTGTCAATCACTTTTTCATTTTTCATGAGTACACATCCAAGTCCCTTCAAGGATGAATCATGATAAATGAAAGATTAATCTCGATTGGATGGTAAAGTTATCATAAGTATACTAACCTACCACTTACTCAATTCTTAGAAACATTCTTCACACTCCTTTGTTAAGATAATCTTAACTTCCTTTATTGTTATCTTGGTTAGTGGATTATAAATCCATGAAAAGATTTTAACAAACATTCTATAATATCTTTCTATAATATGTAAATTAAACATCTATGTTACTATTTTAGGTCAATACTATACCAATACAACTTTTAACTTACTAATTCAAACAAGATTCCATCACTAGTCAAATGTGTCTCAAGAATGTAACTTTTTATAACTGTAAATCACATTTTATGAAATTACTAAAAATATTATTTTTCCTTAGAGTTTATAACTTTACCATTAGATGATCCTCATGTTTATAATTACTTTTATAATATATAAAAATATAATCTATAAAGACCACAAAAAATTATCAACATAGTGCCTAAAGACTCTATTCATCAAATCTATAAATATGTCAGGAGAATTAGAAAATACATGGGGCATAACAACAAAAACATAATGTAAATAAATTTTTGGGAAGGTAATATTTGAGATATATTCTTTCTTCACACTCAGCTGATGATACCCTAATCAGATGTTAATCTTAGAGAAGAATTGATGCTCATGAATTTGGTTGAACAAATCATTAATTTGTGGAAAAGGGTGATTTTTATTCACTATAATCCCATTATGTTTTATATAATCAATGTATAATTGTATTGATCTATCCTTTTTATTCATAAATATAACATTATCTCTATAATGAGACACGTGGTTGAATGAAATTATTCAATAAAATATCGTGAAGTTTCTTTTTTAATTCCTTTAACACCATATATTCCATTCTATATGGGGTCTTTGATATTTTCTTGGATCTAAGTATGAGTTCAATTGATAACTCTACCTTTATTTATTGGGGAGTTATAGGTAAATCTTTAGTAAACACATTTATGTATTCAATAACAATGGGTACATATCCTATCTTTATACTTTCTCTTTCTTCACCTTATTCAATGATCATTTTTAATAATTTGGAAATAGGATGGGGTTTTGAATAGACTCGATCGGGAATATCCACCTTTCAAGATAATTTTAGGGTTTCCCTTCAACTCTACTGAAATTTCCTTATTTCTATAGTTGATCTTGGACTTATAATAGAAACATCCAATACATCCATAGTATTATGTAAAATTCCACCATTGGGATGACCACCATGTTTGTGGAGAGATTTTACTCACCAAAATTAATAAGGTAATCTCTACATATCTTTGATGGTTAAATAGTTCCTATAAAATTATCAACCAATAAATAAAACACTAATAGTTCAAGGTTTAACTTGATATTATTTTAAATCTTTAATGAAATAAATTAATTTTTAGAAACTAAAATCAAACAATTTACTTACAAGATTTGACTATACAATGAATGCACTTGCCACTACTTATTTTAGAGCCTTGAATTTAGGTGTCATGAATACAAAATAATGACCTTTATCTCTTTACCTATACTGGGTTTTATGGAAGTTTTACTCTATTATATTCTTATTTATACATTGATTAATGAAATTTCCATACACTCCACACTTAAAGAATTTTAGTACAGGTTGTACTTTCACCATATTCCCTTTTTCATTTCAATTTAGATATTGTGTCTTTCCATCTCCATGAATTATTAGATTTATATAGCCCTATCTTCCACACTTGTAACACTTTACACTTAATTTTAGACCATTCCTTTAATGATTCTTCCCACACATTTTCAACATTGGTAATTGTTGTTTCTTTCATTCTCTTTCATGGTCAAAATTCTTCTTGAAATTTATTTTCATCCACCTCATCTTATCATTCAGTTAATAAGACTATTGTGCATCTTAAAACTCCATTTCAACTTTGAAAGAAAAACATATTATTTCTTAATTACACATAAATTCTATAATTTATTGATATTTCCATAAGTGTGGTCTTATCCCACGAAATAATTGGTCAATTTTTCCATTAGAATCAATGAGAAATATTGAATGATATCAAACAAGACTTGAAAGTTTTATCTCATAACTTCCCACCAATTTAGTCTCCATTTTTTTCATCTCAAGGAATTACCACTCAATCTTGGTTTGGAATGTTAATAGAAAGTAATTATTGAAAAATTACTTCTTAAGTCTTCCCACCCTATGGATTCAACCACATCTTTTAGATTCATGTTCTTAATCATTGTCCACCACTAATCAACTTCTCCCTTTAAGAGTTAAAATGACAAATTGAATTTCTATTTCTTATGACAATAGATAATATAAAATATATTTTCTATATTATTGATCAATTTTTTTTATGATTAGAAGATCATCGATTTAAATAAAAACAAATGCTTTTCGATAATAAATAATTCAACTTCTAGTTGTTCCATATTTGTTAAAGGTTCATTCTATACACAGTTTAGGTAGTTATTCATGACCTAAGTTAATTAATTTATCATTGTCATGGATTTTTCAACCCTCGATTCAATCATAATAAAAAAATCATTATTTAATTGTCAATAATATACATTAATTACATGTATGATTCTCTTTCCATCCATTTTTCTAGAAGAAGAAAACCTAAGTGCAAAATTTATTATAATTAGAAATCTTATAATAATAATTCTAAAGGGAATCTTAATCCTAAATTTTTATACTATCAGGATTCTAGGATATTATAATTCAATATTTAAAATTTTACATCATCTATATATCCTTTATAATTGTTTATAAAAAGAATGTGATTTACCAACACATATCCCTTGAGACAAGGTGTGCAATAAGGCATATTTTTCTTGTACTAGGTATAGGTAGATTTAATACCCAATGATTCCTTTAAAGGTTATTACTTTTGAGAAAGTGTTGTTTTCAACAACACTCTATTTTATTAAGAGTATATCATTGAGAACAACACTCTATCTCTTTATTATGATTTTGATGTTAAAAAATATCCTTATTTGTTATTCTAATGATTTTACTTTGAGTATATTTCAAGAAATTAATATTCTTTATTTCTCTATTTTAGAATAATATTAAAGCGTTTAATCCATGAAAAATATTTGAAAAAGGGTTCGGAAATTGTTTTAGCATGTTTTGGAAACACTATTCTTTCTCTACATGTTTAGAAATCACTTTCATGTGTTCTAGAATCAATGTTCATACCCTACGTTGAGGAGCATAGCGTAAGGATTGAATCCGTCATTTACTTTACAACATGTCAGAAAGTATGGTAAAGCAACCATATGTTATATACAAAAGTTTAGAATAATAACCCTACATTAGTATGGAACATTATGTTTGTTTCTCAAAAGTATAGTTCATCAACCTTGCTTTTGAAAACAACCTTATGTTTTATAAAAAATTACAGATCATGTACCTTATGTTTAGAAGCTGATAAAAGTATGGATCATCAACCTTACTTTTATAATGAGCCTTAATTATCATGTATCTAATGTTTTTATAAAAAGGAAAGTATGGCTATTGTATGATACATTTGAGAGTTAAAGAGAAAAGTATGGATGATCAACCTTACGTTGTGAACCTTATGTTATCAACCTTACATTTTGAACCATACATTATCTACCTTACATTTTGAACCTTACATTTTGAACCTTACGTTTTGAACCATACGTTCATAGAAATAATTCTATGTAGTTCATCCCTATGTTTGGCATCAAAGATTTAAATTACGGATTTATTGAGCAATGATCTTTATATAGACTATTTGGATTATTTCAATCCAAATACAAATCCTAGTTTTAAAGAATGTCTTTGACTGATTAAAATCTATTTATTTGTGATTCAAAGGATCAATTTAAGAGGAGCTTCTCATGCCGAATATTCAAGGGAGTTACAACTACTCTGTTATCCAAACATTAGAATATCACAATCTAAAGGTGACTTTTGTGGATCTAAATTATTAAGGAAAATGCTCATCATTATTATATATATATATATGATACATTGTATTACAAATAGAGGGTGAGTCATCAATAAAATATGTAACAAGCTCTTAAGTTCTTCATGACTACAGTTTTACCGAGTCATTCGAGATTTACAGATCTATTGTTACAAGGAACCACAAACTCAATCTTTTATAAAGAAGAAGAAATACATTGAAAATTCATCGATTATACATCAATTATCTATTGTGAATCTACTATTGTTGAAGTTTCTAAATTCATTTCAAGATCTACTGCAAATATATCGGCTTAGAACTACTTCTACCTAAAGAGTGTACATTCTGAAGACAATTATCCAACTACTGTCAGTTGCGTGCTATTGAAACTGTGAAGATCAACTAGAAAGTATTTTAAGTGAAATAGTCTTTTTATTTTGAGTAACTGGATTCTCATACAAAGCTATGTATTCAGTTCTGTGTATGAACTAGAAGACTCTGTTTTTAGCCTTTACTTGAAAAGGTTTCAACTGCCTGCACACAGTTGTGTACAGTCTCTCGATAAGAGGACCAGATAGTGAAAATAACCAAGCTCATAGAGTAGAGCATTGGTGGAGTGGACTAGGGGCCTTCTGTTCCCCGAACCACTATACATCCTTGCATCCTTTAACTGTTTATTTTCCACTGCATAAATAATATGATAAAGATAAAAAGGATAGACTCTGTCATCATCATGATTCATGAAGAATTTGTAAAAGTCACAATTCACCCCCACCCCCTCTTGTGCATACTTGGTAAAACCCGATCCAACAATTAGTATTAGAGGAGGAGCTTTTTTCAAACCTATAACAAGCTATATGTTTTGGATTATATAGAGAACAACAGATGATGCACGAGAGGGAATGTAAATGGTTCAAGATCTATACATCAATGGTGAAAATTATAAATGCTGGAAATCAAGGATGATAATTTACTTAAATAACCTGGGATACAAAGTCAACTTGAAAATTCTAACTCCCTATGTGATTCCAGAGAAACCTGAAACATGGAGTGCTGATACAAAAGCAGAGTATGATATAAAATAAAAATCTATGAATGCTATCCTTTATAGTCTTGGACCAGATGAATTCTATAGAGTATCTCAGTTCCCAACTTCTTATGAAATGTGTTAGACAATTATAGTTGCTTGTGAAGGAACTGAAAATGTCATACAGATGAGGTATGCCACAAATAAATTTAAATTAAACACATTTAGAATGATTATAGGAGAAATAATCACCTAGATGAATGGAAGGCTTACAAAAATTGTTAATAACATCACTAACTTGGGATATCCTATCGAACAAGAAGATTAGGCCCTAAAAGTACTGAGAGTACTACCACCTAGATGGAATGGGATATTAGCGGTTATTAGACAATCATCACTAGTCAAAGATCTTATAATGATAGGGTTAATTGGAACTCTTATGATGTATGAGGTTGAGATGAAAGATGAAGAAAATGAAGTTAAAGTCTTGATCAAGAGAGAAAATAATGCTTTAAAAGTAACATCCCAAAAGAAGAGAAGAAAGATAAAGAAAGAAATCAAAATGAAATCAGAGAATTCTGATCCATCTAATTCAGATGTGGAACTGGATCAACTTTCCTGAAAGTTCGGTAAATTCTACAGAAAGAAGAAGGGATTCACAAAATCTTTTAGAAAGGATGAAAAACAACCAAGGGAAGTCAGATACTATGAATGCAGAAAGATGGGCCACATTAGACCTAACTACCCTCAATTAAAAGAAGAAAAGAAAAATAATTTTTTTAAAAACAATGATTATGAGTAGAAAGAAAAAAGAGAAATGAAAGCTACTTAAAGTGTTTCTGAAAATTCCAGGAGCTCATCAAAGTCTGACTCAGAAAAAGAAGAATCAAATATAAAATAAAATAGGTGATTTATGGTAGAAGCTGATGAGGTACAATATTATTACTCATCTAATTCTGATTCTAGTTCAAATAATAAACTTGCATCCTATTGCAACATTCTGGAAGAAAAATATGATTCATTATTTATGACACATAAATCACTGAAAAATGTCCACATTGTTGTTTTAGGAGAAAGAGACACTCTTCTAAAACAACATCAATAATTAATTGAAAAATATAACTCATAAAACATAAACTATACAGATAGTGAAACTAAAATAGAAACACTGCAAATAGAAGTAAAAACATATAAAAGTGAAACTCTTGTTTTTACAAAAGGAGAAAATAAACTAAATGAAATTCATTAAAAGAATTTGATTAAAAAGGAAAGATATGGAATAGGTAGTAAAGGTGAGAAACCAAAACTATATAAGAACTATGTTGTTCCAAGTAAAAAAGGTAAAATTATTAACTACTATGGAACAAAAGTTCACATATCTAAAAACTTATATTTAAGGCAACCACAAATAAGTGGGATTAAGAAAGACTTTGTTGTAAGAAGTTTATATCATTCTATTGATTATATAAAAACAAAGAAAGTCTAGATTCCCAGGTCTTTTCTGGATAACACTGCTGGACCCAAATATAATATGGGCACCAAAACAAACCTTAGTTTAAATTCCATTGCAGGAAGCAGGTCACAGAAGCTAAACTGAAATATGGTATATAGAGAGTGTATTATCTAGGTATATGAGTGGAAATTCATAAAACTTTAAAACATCAACTCAAAAGGATAGAGGATTAGTCACATTTGGTGCCAATGCCAAAGGTAAAATTATTAGCATTAGAACTGTTGGAGATCCAAAAGCTGTCTCAATAAATAAAGTACTCTATGTATAAGGATTGAAACACAACCGGATAAGAATATCTCAACTATGTGATGATATTTATTTTTTCGAGTTTTCTAACAACTGTTATTCTTTATTTAAAGATACATTGATTAAATTTAAAGCACTCAGAACTAATAATGTTTATACTGTAGACTTAAATTCCTTGTGTAAACAAAAAGTAAACTGCTTAACTGCTAAGATAAATGAATCGTTGATCTGGCATAGAAGACATAGACATTACAATGTATATGATTTACATAAGTTATCTAAGAAACAATTAATTTATGATTTTTCTAGTCTCAAATTTGAAAGTGATAGATTCTATGATGCATGTCAACTTGGAAAGCAACACAAATCATCCTTCAAATCTATTAACAAAATTTCTACATATAAACCTCTTGAACTTACCTATATGGATTTTTTTGGACCTTTAATAATATCAAGCTTGGCTGGTAAATTATATGTATATGTTTTAGTTGATGACTATTCTAGATTTACTTGGATTTATTCTAAAAAATATAAAAATGAATCTTTTACTATATTTGAAAGTTTTTGAAAATCTTTACAAAATGAAAAAGGTTTTAAAATAATTTCATTAAGAAGTGATAATGGTGGAGAATTTAAGAATCTAGACTTTTATTCCTTTTGCTCAAATATGGGTATTAAATACTCCTTCACTTCACCAAAAAAACCTCAACAAAATTGAGTAGTTGAAAGAAGAAATAGGACTTTTCAAGAAATGGATGGGACTACACTAAATGAGTACAATATTCCTCCATATTTCTAGGTAGAATATGTAAGTACATGCTTCTATATAATTAATAGAGTTTTAATTAGACTAATTTTTAAAAATAAACCCTATGAACTCTGGAATAACAGAAAACCTAAAGTAAATTAATTTAATGTTTTTGGATGCAATGTTTACACCTTAAACACCAAGGAAAATCTTAGTAAGTTTGATCCAAAATCTGATGAAGGCATTTTCATAGGATATTCTACTAATTATAAATCTTATAGTTTTTTTAATAAAAAATTAAGTATTGTTGAAGACTAAGTTCATGTGAAATTTGATGAATCTAATCCCTTTGGGAAAAAGAAAGACCAGATTGATGAATCTGACTCTAATGATAACATGAGAGTTGAGAACATAAAAGATGATTTTGAAAAAGATTTAAATGAAATTCAGTCCATTTCAGAAGAATATGACATTGAAGAACCTAACAATGTACTACTTAAATAGTTCAGAACTATAAAGAATCATCATTTAGAAACTGTTATATGAGACCTAGACACTTGTATAAAAACTAGAAGAAATGTAGGAAATCTTGTTGAATTATCTGCCTTTCTATCCCAATTTGAACCTAAGACATTAGAAGAAGCCTCAGTTGATGAAATTTGGATGATAGTAATTCAAGAAGAACTAAACAAGTTCAAGAGAAATGAATTTTGGAATTTAGTTGAAAGACCTCATAACTATTCAGTTAAAGGAAGTAAATGGGTCTTTATAAATAAACAAGATAATCAAGGAATAATAACTAGAAATAAAGAAAGACTAGTAGCAGAATGATATAATCATGAAGAAGGTCTAGATTATGATTAGAGCTTTTCACCTGTATCTATACTAGAATCTATAAGAATCATTTTAACCTATGCATCTCATATGAACTTTAAATTATTTCATATGGATGTTTTGTCTTCCTTTTTAAATGGGTTTTAATTAGAGGATGTTTGTGTTGAGCAACCTCCTTGTTTTGAAAATTAAAAAAAACCAGATTTTGTTTTTAATCTTAGTAAATCTCATTATGGCCTTAAACATGCACCTAGAGCTTGGTATGAAATATTATGTTCTTTTCTTTTGAAAAATGATTTTACTATTGGGATGGAAGATCCAATATTCACTACTACAAAAACAGGAAAGGGAAGCACTACCCTTTATCAGTGCTTTTTTAAGCACTGATAAAGGGGCCCCCTTTATTAGTGTTTTTTTAGTAGAAATGATAAAGGGGGGATTTATCAGCAATTTTTCCTAGTGCTGATAAATTTTATGTTTCAAAAAAATCATGAAAAATAAAATATTGTAATATAAATATATTTATATTGATATAAATATAATATATTTTTTTTAAATATGTTTTAGATAAGTATAAATAGACAATTACAATTAATATATAAGAAATTTAGTGAAAATGGATTTAAAATATTTTAAAAAATATTATTAATTAATAATTTTCTAATTATTATTGATTAAAAATCATTTAATAACAATTTGAAGACACAAAAAATCAAAAAAAATTAATAAAAGATCTAAAATAAGTTGAAAATGTAATTCAAGATTCAAACGACCATAACTTTTGATTTGGGTGTCCGTTTTAGCTCTATAGCATATCAAATCAAAGCTTGCAGTGAGTTCTATGTGAAAATAAACTAAGCAAAGCTTCTATCAAATTTTTCGAGGAAAAAAAAGGTCTAGAAGTCCTCAAAAACTTAGTTTTTAGTCGGGATACCCCAATTTGTAAACATTCAAACAAGTATAACTTCTAATCCGGATGTCTGTTAGGCCGGTACAACATATAATAGAGAATATTGTTTCATTTTCATCAATTTGACTGGTTGTGGAGTTGAAACAGACATCTGGATTATAAGTTATGCTCGTTTTATCATTCTATGGCTTTTCAAGTACACATATATATGTATTTATTCGTAAATATATATGTGTCTATGTGTGCGGGTATCTGTGTGTGTGTATGTGTTGTATATATATATGTATGTATGTATGTATTTATTTATTTATAAACACACATAAAAAACATATTTTTTAAATGTATTTAAAACTAATCTTATTAATATATATTAATATAAAAATAAATATACGGATAAAAAATTATAACTAAAAATATATATATAAATAAATATAAATATATATTAATATACAAATGAATATAACTATATATATATAAATATTAATATATATTAACATACGAAATATATATATATATATATATTAATATATGAATAAATATATATGTATTAATATAACAAAATATATTTATATTAATATCAATCTATATTAATATACAAATAAATATAACTATATATATATAAATAAATATATATATCATTAAATCGAGAAAAAACAAAATGGCTTAGTGGTAAAGGTGCAGCTGTGAAAGGGGTGGTCGCGGGTTTGAGTTCAGGTGGAATCAAGGAGGTGTGCGTGTGTGGGGATGTGTGGGAAGGGCAACCCATAGGTGAGTGTGAGGGGGGGGGGGAGTCTGCCTAGCGCTGATAAAGGGTGGGTCAAGCACTCTTAAAGGCTCCCCCCCGCAATATATAATTCTTTTTTTTTCATTTTTTTACTTTTGTCAGTGCTTTTTAAAAGCATTGATAAAAGACCCCATTTATCAGTGCAAAAAAAAAGCACTGATAAAGGGGTCTTTTATCCGCTCTTTTTTTAGCACTAATAAAGGGGTCTTTTATCAGTGCTTTTTTTAGTGCTGATAAAAGGTACCTTTATCAGCGCTTTTCTGAGTGCTGATAAAAGGGCCCCCTTTATCTTCACCTCGATTAACAGTGCTTTTTTAGTGTTGTTAATGCACTTTTCTAGTGCTCATAAAGTCCTTATTTTTAGTAATGATTGTTTAAGAAAACGGTTAACTATAATATTTTATTGTTTCAATTTTATGTTGATGATGTAATTTTTGGTTCAACAAACAAAACCATTTGTCAGGAGTTTTCAAATTTAATGCAAAAAGAATTTGAAATGAGTGTGATGGGAGAATTAAATTTCTTTTTAGGGCATCAAATATATAAAAAATATTTTGGAAATGTTTTAAATCAAAGAATATACATTATTGATTTACTAAAGAAATTTGTACTTGAAAATATCAAGACATATACAAATCCTATGTGTACTAATATAAAACAAAATTTGGATGAAACTGTAAAATCAGTTGACAACAATTTATATAGAGGTATGATTGGAAGTTTAATATATCTTACTGCTAGTATGCACGATATAGTATATTTATTATGTCTTTGTGCTAGATTTGAATCCGATCCAAAAGAATCTCACTTAAGTGTTATCAAAAGAATTTTTAGATATTTAAAAGGAACTATTTTTCAATCTCTTCTCTATCAAAAAACACCTGATTTTATTTTAATTTCATGTTCAGATGATGACTTTAGAAGTTGTAGATTAGATAGAAAAGGCCCTCAGGAACTTGTCACTTTCTCGGAAAATCATTAGTTTCATGGTCTTGTAAGAAACAACACTCAATTTCCCTATCAATAGCTGAGGAAGAATATGTATCTGTAGGCAATTGATATGCAGAAGTTTTGTGGATGAAAAACAATCTTACGGACTTTGGACTAAATTTTAACAACATACCTATTTTATGTGATAATACAAGTGATATAAATATTTCAAAATACTCTATTAATCATTCTAGTACTAAGAATATTGATATCAGACATCATTTTCTAAGAGATCATGTTATTAAAAACGATATATTCTTAGGATTTATAATTACTAAAATTCAATTAGCTGATATTTTTACTAAACCACATCTCACTGCGAGGTTTGATTTTATTAAGGGGGCTAGTTTTATTTAATTTTAAATGAAATTTTAATTATAAATTTTTACGCGTTTATTTTTTTATCTTCTCTCTTTTTAATAACTTAATAATTTGTTTTTAGAATAATTTACAATTTCATTTGTATTATTATTACTTTTTTCCAGGTACGTTTTGTTTTATTTAAATAATGTAATTATTATTATGTAAGTAATTAACACGAGAATCAAGGATGTCGGAAACTATTTCAAATTCCACACTCATTCATTTTCTCAAAACCTTTCGAAACACAAAAAAACCTTACCGCTTACATCGACCTTTGGTTAAACATTCGAAACCATAAACCTTCGAGCTTTTAGAAATTTGAAATAGAAATGGAAAAGGCACAAAGAATCGAGGAAGGAGAAGCTAGTAATTCCAAGAATCAATGCATGGTAAGAAGAAAGATTCTACCAGGAAAAGTAATCGACCTGTAATGGTTATATCAAACGGATCTCATACTGCAACTATCCCTCTCTTTTCAAAATCTTGAGCAAAATTTCTGTGCCGAAAATAAAAGGTTTCAATATGTGGTAGATATTCGTCACTTTTTCAAATCTTTTCAGTTTTGTCTTGGAGATATAGAGGACACTATATTTGTAAAAATTGAATATCGATATTTTTTAATTACATCTATAGAAATTTATAGAATCTTAAAGTGCCCTCATGAGGGAGTTTATCATTTTGACATAAAGAATATTAGATATGATGAACATAAGTCAGAGGACATTATGTCATTTTTATTTAGTTCTACAAGTATCTGAAAAATGTTAGTGAAGGATCTGGAACTTGATCAGAAGATTCTTGTTAAGTTTATTCAAATTGGGATTGCACCTAGGATGTCAGAGATGAAGAATATTTTGTTTCATGAAATGTATATAATGTTTTTTTCTTATGAGAGAAATCAAGTTGAATTTTTTGAGATATATGATATGATATCTCAACTACTATTGTCACCAAGAGGTTATAATAAACTTCTATCTCTAAGAAAGGTTCATTTCCAAATTACTATTTATTTATGATATGGTGAGATTAATATATTATAGAGTAAGTTGCCATCACATCAATATTTTAAATGTGGGAACTCTAAGGAAGATTGGCTTCTTCTTTAGTACTGTGAAAGGAAATCTTATGCCTGTTGGAGCTAAGGAAGAACAGGACTCGGCTCTTGGGTAGCAACTTGATATGTCTAAGGAAGGAATGGCTGAATCAAGTGAAATTGGAACCTCAAGAAGACTGAGATTTTAAGTAGTTTATCTACCTACTGATGAGGAAAATCAAGAGGGACTTTAGAGGAAAATACATCGAGTGGCTCCCACTGGTTAAGAGAATTTTCAAGCAACTGCTGATGAAACTGAACCTCTTATGAGCTAAAATTTTATTAAATAACCCATTATACAAAAAATTGAACAACCAATAGTTTCTCATATTAAAATGACTCATCATGTGGGAAAAGAAATTGTGCCTCAAACTGTTGAAAATCCTAGAGAAGTTAAAGTGGCTAGAACTGAATCTGCTCAAACTGTCTAGCCTACCGAGATTTTTCAAGAGGAATTAGCTCAAGAGGAACCTATATTAGAGGATCTAGAACTCAATGAAGAAGATTCTCAGGAAGCGCAACATCTTACTGATCTGAACATAGAAGAGAATCCTTTTGAGATTTATACTGAAGTTCTTAATGAAATTTTTTTTTGGATGAGTTAGTTTAGGACTCTAGGGAAAAATATATTGAGAAACTAGTAGAGAAGGCTACATATCAGAGATCTTATGCTCAATATTTTCCTTTAACTTTATTACATCATGTTGAGAATCACACGCAGGGTGCCTCTAATTCTGAGAATGATCATGTGGAGGAGCTAATCCGAAAATTTAATAAAGCTCAAGCTGAAAATTCTTCTTTGAGAAGAGCATTAGAAAAGGAGAGGCAAAAGTTTCAGAACATGAAAGATAATTCAATTACAGAAATAGAGGTGGAATATTTTAAAAAGGAAATGTTAGTTGAATTTGGAAAAATGAAATCTAAAATGGTAATGAAGTCAAATTTGGAAGATTTTAAGATTTTCATGGAGCAACAATTTGCAACTATCTGGGACAATCAACCAGGTACCTATGGTACTTCGCCTGATATGATAAGGATATTTCAGGCCATTATAGTAGTAATGAGCAATATGAATGATAGATTGCTGGAATTACAGTGTAACAATGCTCCATTATCTATTCTGTTGGATAATCAAAAGCATCTTGTTGACCAGCTTACCTTAGATGAACCAGGGGTTAGAGTTCTATTGAACAGATTCACAGAGAAGCTAAATTAGTTTATAGAGAATTAAGAGATGTTACATGAGTTTTTTGGAGTCAATTTGATTGAATATATCAATCTGACTTAGGAAGTAAGTGATCTCATATTCCATTTAAGCGATGGACTGATGAAAAGGTTACAACTGCAAATGTCAGACCTCAAGGAAGTCATTCAGAGGCCCTGAAACCTGTTTCCAAAAACCATTTAGCCCAACCTTGATTCTCATTTTCATTACTGTACATGTAATTATATTTTCAATAAATTATACTTTCATCTCATTTTCATATCTTTTTATTTTTTTTATTATACTATATTTGTTAAAATTCTAGTAATCCAGTTTCAAATATAGATAAATAGTTTATTATAGCATTTACATAAGTTAAGTTCTTTATTAAAATGTGTTCTATTCCTTCTTCTATCATTCTTTTTGATATCACAAAATGAGGGATAAATATGGATAAACACAACATTTTTTTAAAATAAATCTTTTACTTAGAGGGAGAAAAGAAAACTTTTCATTTTAAGGGGAGAAATTTCTAAAAGTTTTTTTAAGGAGAAATTTTAGGATAAACATAGAATTTTATTTTCTTTATTTATAAAGTAGAATAAATTATTTTACTTTATAAAGAGGTAGAAAATAAAAAAAATAAAAAAATAATTTTTTTAAAATAAAATATTTTTTTTATCTTTTTAAAATTATAAACTATATACAACTAATTTCGTTAGATAGTTTTATTGGTTATTTCATGGGTTTTGTGATCATCAAATAAGGGGATATTGTTTAGCAAGTTTTTTTTAATAACACCCTATTTTATTAAGGGGAGATTATTGAGAACAATACTCTATCTCTTTATAATGATTTTGATGTCCAAAAATATCCTTATTTGTTATTCTAATGATTTTACTTTGAGTATATTTCAGGAAATTAATATTCTTTATTTCTTTATTTTGGAATAATATTAAAGTGTTTAATCGATGTGGAATATTTGACAAAGTGTTCGGAAATCATTTTAGCATGTTCGGGAAACATTATTCATGCTCTATGTGTTTGGAAATCACTTTCGCGTGTTTTGGAAACACTGTTCATACCCTACATTGAGGAGCATATCGTAAGGATTTAATTCATCATTTACTTTATGCAATATTAGAGAAGTATAGTTAGGAAAGTATACGTTATAGACAAAATTATGAAAGAAGAACCCTACATTATTATGGAACGTTATGTTTGTTTCTCAAAAGTATGGTTTATCAACCTTACTTTTGAAAAAAAAAACCTTACATTTTATCAAAAAGTATGGATCATATACCTTATTTTTAGAAGATGATAAAAGTATAGATCATGAAACTTTCATTTATAATGAACCTTATAGATCATGTATCTTTTGTTTTGCTAAAAAGGAAGGTATGGATATTGTACCGTACATTTGAGAGTTGAAGAGAAAAGTATGTTTGATCAACCTTATGTTGTGAACCTTACGCTATCCACCTTATGTTGTGAACCTTACATTTTCAACCATACATTATGAACCTTACATTGTGAACCTTATGTTGTGAACATTACGTTCAGATAAATAATGTTATGTCATTCAACCCTATGTTTGGTGTTGGAGATTTAAATTATGACTTTATTGAGCAACAATCTTTATGCAGATTATTAGGTGGATTTTACCAAATTCATAGACCGATTTTAAAGCATGTCTTTGACTAATTCAAATCCTTTTATTTGTGATTCAAAGGATCGATTTAAGAGGATCATTTCATGCCAAATATTCATAGTAGTTTCAACTGCTCTGTTATTCAAACATTTGAATATCATGATTCTAAAGGAGGCTTTGTGGATATAAATTTTTAAGGAAAATTCTCATCATTATTATTATATATTTATATATCTATGATATTTTTTATTACAATGATAGGGTGAATCTTTAAAAAATTATATAACAATCTCTTGAGTTCTTCATGACAATAGTTTTACGGATCCATTTGAGATTTACAGATCTGCTGTCACAAGGAACCACAAACATGGTCTTTTCTAAAGATGAAGAAATACGTTGAAGATTCATTGATTTTACATCGATTATCAATTGTGAATCTACTATTTTTGAATTTTCAAAATTTATTTCAAGATATAATGCAACCGGATCGGCTCAGAACTACTTATACCTGAAGATTATTCATTTTAAAGATGACGATCCATCAACTGTCATTTGTGTTCTGTTACAACTGTAAAGATCAACTGAAAAGTATTTTAAATAAAATACTCTTTTTATTTTGAGTAATTGGCTTCTCATACTAGGATATGTATTAGGTTTTATCTATGAAACATAAGGCTCTGTTTTTAGCCTTAACTTGTAAAGGTTTCAACTGCCTACACTCAGTTGTGGACGGTCTATTGATAAGGGGACCAGATAGTGAAAATCACCAAGCACATGGAGTAAAGCGTTGGTGGAGTGGACTAGGGACCTTTTGTTCCATGAATCAATATACATCCTTCTTTCCTTTAACTATTTATTTTCCACTGTATAAACAATATGATAAAGATAAAAGGACATACTCGGTCATCATTGCGATTTGTGAAGAATTTGTAAAAGTCACAATTCACCCCCCCCCCCCTCTTGTGCGTATTTGGTATAACATGATCCAACAATTACCCCTATGTACATATATTCCAAATCCACAACCACATTTAGTATCTAGATTGAGAATTCATTTCTTAAAAATTACTCGCTTTATCCTTTAACAAAATTTCAAGATGTTTTCTTATATTTAGACTTATACCTAGGCTTTTTAATAATGTTTTATAGTCCAAATTTCATGAAAGAACTAAATATTTCCTTTTATACCAACTATTGTGACCATCATTTTTAATATGCAATTTTTAACATAATTCCTTAATAAAATATTACATTGATAATATTAAATTCCCTTTTAAGGTTTAGTTTTTTGGAAAGCAAGTACATAATACGTTAAGTATATGAGAAAAACATAAATAGATGCTTTATTTGAACCTCTTTAAGGACTCCTTTATATATCCATTCTAGTACACCTCACTACAAGTAATTTCTTGTGGGAATACATCAATAGAAACGGGTGATCATAAATCCTAATAAGGGATAAACAAAGGAAATGTAACATGCAAGATTAACATGGATAAAACATGAGGCATAAATGATATAATAATGATACATAACATGGAAATTTAGACACAACATAAAAAATAAACATTCATAAGAATATAACCATGTTTCATCACCAAGGTTTCATAAAACATACTACCTAGGTATCATAAACCATTTCATCTCTTAAGATTAATTCTTTACCCAATGCAATGGAGAAAAATCCATGTGAACCCTTAATATATATTAATTCATGTGTTCTACGTAGATCATGTATCCTAATAAATTATTTCATCAATATCCCTTGTTGAATAAAGAACATGTTTTATAAAATATCATTGCATACATAAGTATTTAAAATGTGAACTTTTCATAATTTTCAAACCATGAAAAATAAATATAGGATTCATACATGGAAGTACTTAATCAATGAAGTATAATTAAAACTATATGAATACCTTTGATTAAAAATTGGATTTCATATTCCTAAAAAATGGATGAATGGAAAATAAAAGAATTATTTCGGTAGCATAACAGGTATAAAAAGTGGTTTATGGATGGGGATCAATGAGAGGTAATGGAAATATCTCATTGATATAAAAACACTTTTACAGAAATGTAATGATCATATGTTCATGAGAACATAAAAACTTGTAAATTAGAAGACTAACTATAATGGAAGTACTTGGATAAAAATGGAGGTAGAGAATCCCTTTCCATGAGAGATAGATTCTTAAATTTTGGGTAGATTTCCCTAAAACCTTATAAACTAATTAGAAATTATCAAGAGTGTGAAAATAAGGGGATGATTTTTTATAATGGATTGGGAGTGAATGAATTGTCTTAGGGAGGTGGGTATTTATAGAAAATATGGGAGGATCGTGTATTATTTTCAAAATATAGTTTTTAGAAATCAAGGTTGTGGGAAATACATAACTAGTGTATTACCCATGGTTTTAGATTATGTTTTAGGACATTAATAAGTTTTATTTGTAAAATTCGAGTTTCAGAACCGAACGTTAATAATTTATGTCACTTTTTTCATAGAAAATTAATTTTTACAAAAAATAATGCTTTTAGACATTAATTTCCATTTGAGACTTTGGAAAGTTATTAATAGGTTTGGAAATTCATTTTAATTCATTAAAATATAATATATTAATAAAATAACTTATATTTTCTCAAGGATTGAGTTTTATCAACTATTAAATCATTATTACATATTTATGGTTTCATTAAACATACAAAAACAAAAAAATGTATATTTATTATTCATTAAAAAATAAATTCTTTCAGAAAATTCTCATTATTTCATACTAACCTAATTTTGATGTGATTATTTCAAGAATAGTATTTATTTTATCAAAAAACTTTATAAATATGAGAATTTTATCTTCTAAATAAAAATCCATATTTTTAGAAAATTAGTGGTATCTATTATATAATCAAATTTATAATCCTTATAACAATTACTTAGAATATTATAAAATTATATTATCATTTTTGTTTTATGAAAAAATGTGTTTTAGAATAAAATTTCATTACAATAAATTTAATTAAAAATACATGACTTTATCTTAAAACTATATTTTAATTATATATTTTCCAAAAATAAAATTATGATTTATTTGTATCCAAATATATATTTATCCTATTAATCTTATATTGATTTTTATTTTATTAAATAAAATAATAATGAAAATGGGAAAATAAAATTTCATCTTATAATACTGAGATCTAGATACATAACATATTCCTACACTGGAATACACCCAAAGGATACGGTGTGCTATGGTGGTACTTTAATGGGGTAGATTAGAATACATTGATCTAGTGGTGATATCCACCAAATTTAACTTATCCTATATTTAATTTCTGTTGATCCTTACTTGTTGAATCTATGCTTAGGATTGGTCAAGGGAGAACCCCAGTGATACTACCACATCCCAAGTTCTGAAAGATAGGATTAAAAAAGCATGATAATACTTTTTAAGGCCATAATTTGTCTTATATGAATCAAATATGTATCATCAATACTAATTACAAAAATTGAAAATAGTAGTCACAATTCACAATAGTCATATTGACCAATGGTCGAGTGCAGTTCAGATCCTAATGGCCACGTTTCCCATTACACACTATATATACTCCATAATTCTCACAATTCATCATTAAATACTTTATTTATAAAGGTTTTAAACTTTCTATAATAATTTCTATCATATTCTTAACTCTTTTATTTATTTTTACTATTTTATAGTAGGATTTATCTTTATTGGATAATTCAAGCGTATAGAGATTACATTAGTTTTTTCATTGTTCTTTTTCATTTTTCTCCCTGTATTATTTCTACCAGTTATAGTCAATATTAATTCATGATATGTAATGAAATGTAAAATTACTTCTATATGATTACTTTGTAAAACATGATAAAATTTTCATTAAGAAACATGATATCTTTTATTAAGGAAATTTTTGAGCTGTTACGTTCTCCTTATTATGCGTGGGATGTCCGAGCAACAAATTATGCATTATAATATTATAATCAATTAAAGTTGGGTTAGGAAATTATTTTAATATAATAAAATGTTTACCCAATTGTTTATATAGGGTCAAATATCATCCTAAATTTATTATCAAAATGTTACACAAGTGAGTAAGCATGACATTTTAATATAGTTTTTTATGAAGTATCCCATTGAACTTTAGTCTTCATGACTAGTCTTGAAAACCTCCAACATATTCAATTAGATATTATTTAATCATTATATATAACTATATAAACGTCATAATATATCATTCCCCTTAAATAAAGTCTTAAATAACCTTATTATAATAAGAATCACTTCATTTAACTTAGTATCTAAATATACCATAGCTTTCAAATCTTCTTTAAAATCAGTTTTTTGGGATTTCTCAACTTCATATATTATTATTCCTCTTTTTCTCAATCTTATAAAACACTTTGTATTGTAGGAATTGGTATTATATAAAGCTTCTATTTATTATTATTTTTCTCTTCTTATAAACCCATGTCATTTTCTACCTTAGTACCGGATTAAGACTACCTCTTCTCTATTGAGAGCATCATTGTTTTCTTTCACACCTGCTCACACTCTTGGTATTTTTATTTATCTTTCTTCTAGGATTTTATATGTAGGTCACCATAATATATTTTCTATATGTTTAATTTTTAAAATATTCAATAATTTTTTTTCAATGATCATTATTTTCTTTTCCTATCACTTTTTCTTAATCTCTTATATGTGGCTGTTTCTAATGATCTTGGTTATTATTTTTTCTCAACCACTTGTCTCTAGTTGTTTTATAAAAATTACCTTATCATTAATATTTCTCATTTTATATAAAATTAATAGATCTACCATATAATTTTCCCATATGATCAATAATAATATAATTATAATATCTCCACACATGTGTACAAAAAACTGAACTCCATTGCAGTATGAAAATCCTAAAACATATACATTTCATTGTGGATCATTCCATTTGAAACTTGAGAGCAAACAAAAACCTAAAAAAATTATTCTTGAATATATAAACTGAAATCATAAAATCAACAAAATAATATTCTTCTCATTATCAAATATATTCACAAATAGTTTTTTGAGATTTCGATTAATTATTAAAAATACCAAAATCAAATTATTTATTTATCTATTATGATCACCAATGATGATTTTCAAATATTTTCATTTGAAAATCATAGAATAGATAGTACAATGATCATATTATCTTATTATCATTCCATATTCTTCAACTAAATCTTAAATCATGGCTTTATAAGGAATCATGATATTTTGATCTTAAAAGATCAGCATATGCATCATCCCTTTTTTTCTCCTTCAGATTTTATTTATGAAAGCTCATAATTTTAGTCTATATAATTACAATGTTTTAATTAAGTCTGAAGTATTACATAGAAAATGATTCACCATTTTATAATACCCCCTAATAAGTATCTTGAATCACTATATGATTTATGTGAATTCAATATCTTAAGTTTTTTATATCTTATACATTTGAAGTGCCTTAAATGTTTCACATCTTATGAGAACTTAACATCTTATAAAGCACCAATATCTTCTAAAGTCAATAATATTGTGCACATGTGATTATCATACATATTTCCCAAAATATCTTATGTGGGTTATAAAATTCATACAAAGACATTAGAGTCTTATGCAGGCTCAAAGTCTTATGGTGGATCAAATTCTTAAAAGATAGATAAAGAGTTATATAAGGATTCAGAAAGACTTTGCATTGAGGAATTATTATGAGATCACTCAAAATGTATTACCCATAGAGAAAGTCCTACGTGTTTCAATAAATGTATTATTTCATTCATCTAGAGTCTTATTTCAGCATAAAAATTCATACAAAATGAATCATTTTTATCCCCATATTTGATGGGATCACTAAGAGTGAGAGGGGTGAATCAGTGATCTATTTTATTTTTATAATTTATTCTTCTTTAACCTATCCTATTGGACTTGTTAAATTTCATAGTATACTTAATTCTTTCTCACAAAATCACCTTCATGTGTGGTAATAATGAGAGAGAGATATATATAGAAATAGATAAGAACACTATATTTACAAGGTTATGCTAAAAGTATTACTCTTTAACATGTTGATTATACTCCCAAACATGGAATCTATACTATATTCAATCAATCATCTACAAAATAGATTCCATTGTGCTCTCCGTTAATTATAAATTCCACTAGAAGATACAATAATTATTTCAACAATATATCCAACAACTAAATACCTTTATCTTTCTCCTAGTGATCTCTTAACTACTAGATGTCAGCCTCCTCCATGGGTAGATGGATATGTAGGATTATACACATACTCCCTCAAGAGATTCAGCAATAGTTCAAGTATCAAGAGATATTTAAGATCTTATGTTATCTAGATCTTCCTTAGTAATCATAAATACTCAGGTACATATAATATCACCATCTTCTCCAATGGATCCTAGCTTTGAATCCTTTATCTTTCTTGGATAATATTGTATTATACTCTCATAATTATATCATTCTTGTATTTTTGGGTTATTTACCTTATCTATTATTATTATTTTCATTCCTTTATATATTTATAATCACATAGGATAATATCACATGAATATTATTCCCCAAATTCAAAATATAGAAACTCCTTGATCTTCGGCAAGTGTGATCTCCTCATATAATTCTACAATATATTTATATGTTTGTTTCCTAATTTAAATTACTAATTAAAACATCATTTTAAATATTCTGAAGGCTTGAGTTTTATTATTTTATTTTATTTTCAAATATAATGATTGCAACATCCAAAAAAATCCACATATTTTAATTCCTCTGAAATTTACGTATACATGGCTTCATGCTTTGCTACCAAATGAACTTCCTACTTATGGAGTGTATGTTCTTATCAGTTTGGTTTTAATCTTTAAATGGATCCTGATCTAATATCATGATGTATAATCCAATAAGAATAGTTCTCCTTACCTTGTATGTATTATTTCTTTCGAATATCCAATATCTAGAAACTCAATTTTTTAAGAACCCTTAACAATTTTCTATGTATGTGACCTGACATGAGACAAAAAATCATCCATTTGGTTGTTAATCGACTACATGGAACAACCTCATGAATTAGTATAGATTTAATTCACATTTGGATTGACCATGTCAATCGACCATGTGAAGTATTTTAGATATACCTCATGTAAAAACTTTATATTGACTTTATAAACAACCAATCGACCACATAAACAACATTATGATCAACTACATGTTCAACATTTTCATAGCTCAACTCATGTATACACAAAATTTGTATGATGTTTTTTCATTGTATCACTTCATGATTATGTAGAATATGTGTGATGTTTATGCAATGACTCTTCGTTATTACAAAATAATTGTATAATTTTTATGAATCAACTCTTCAAGATATTTATATAGCACAATGATTCATGTATAAATAAATATTCATTTTATGTTTCTTACTAAGTTGCTCATAAATTCTAGGAATACTCAAACAACTCAAACAAAATTCTATAATGTAGTAGAAAATAACCCATCATCCACAAAAATTTTCATTTTTCTTAATGATTAGTGAAACAATAATCACATTAACTACTTACTTATATTGAATCTTCCCAGGTCATAATTCCATGTTATGATCTCAAAAAACTAATGGACATGAAAGCATTACCAAGCATGGAATCCATTTCCAACTCCTGAATCCATAAAAATACAACAAGAATCATCCCCTCCATAACTAAAAACATATAAAAATGTTGATAAAAAGTAAAACTAGATCCTTTAGTCCCAACAATACCCCCTATAATTGTTTTCAATATCACCTCACCTTTCTAAATTTGATATTTGGGCTTATTTATTTCTCCCCTTTATTGATAATCAAATGCCAAGGGATAAAGGCGGTCTTCTCATCTCATGATTCAAATCCTTTCAAGATACCCCCTTCTCCTATTACTCATTTTATAATAAAACATAATTTGAGACACTTAATATAGAAGGTTGAAACCATATAATTTTTCTTAGTAAATAACTTTTAGTTGTTTTAATCATAGTCTACTTGGGCTAACTTGGTGCTAAAACAAGATGTATTTGACCAAGGTTTTCAATGTTATCTATAACCAATGAACCATGTGATATCATTATCAGAATCTCATTATAGGGGGTAATGGTTTATATTCTTTATGAGCTTTATTGTAGGTTATACACATCTCAACAAACACATAAAAAATAATGTACAAATCCTAAAACTCCCCATTTGTCTCATATATTAATCAACAAACACCACCATTCATAAATATGTTAAATACAATCATAAAAAGGAAGTTAAGTTTTTATTGTCTTAACTCATTATCCAATTTAATTAGGGATATCTAAATTTTACAAAATTTAGGGATTCATATAGCCTATAATATATTTTCAGCTACATCTTCTTTTTTATCTTCCCCTCAAATGATGCACTCACTATATCTACTTTATGTAATTTGAAACACCATGAAACTAACTTTTAAGTCCTATTTGTAAAATATTCAAATAACTCCTTCAATTTTCTATATGTTCACATAGATAAAAAATAGTTTTTAGGGAATACAGAGGGACCCTTTTATTCCTTAGAAGAAAAATTATGGCAAAGAGTTTCCACTTTAATAGAATTCTCTTTTCTCCTAAACTCAACACTTATTTACTTCTAAATAGACTTAACCAATTATGTGATAATCTATCTATTTTGAGTTTTTTCCTTTTGAGAAGATATTTTATTTGCCTCAAAATTCAAGACAAATTTATTTACTTGTACATGTATCATCCTTATTACATCATCTTCTTCAGCTAGGAACATCATCATAAAAAACGTTATGTCATGCCCAGACTAATCGCACTTTTCACTTGATTTTACTTGAATCATAATATTGGTATTTTTGTAAAACTTGTCATAAATTCCAACTTATTCAAGTGTAACCACTTTTTCTATTTGATTCATAATCAATCACTTCTTTCTCTATTTTATTGGCCATATCCAACTAATTTATACAAATCACCAAAAATTCTTTCCTAAACTGGTTAGATTATTTGGACTTCTCACATATCTTCATAAAAGTGTTAATATTTCATGAGTATTTCTGTGTTTATTCCTTTCTTAATATAGGGAATCACTTCTAGAAACCTAATCATACACTCCTCAAAATAGTTTCCTTTTTTTCTACACCCACCACACATTTCTTCCAAGAACCCAAATATGGTTTGGGTGGATAAAGTTGGTGTTGTTTTATTCACAACATGTTCCCTCTATGAATTTCACCACAAATGCTCATAAAAACATCCACTTTGTTCTTTACTCTTTATCGAAATGACATATGAAACCAAGTATTAATGTATTTATGTCTATATATTTTACAATATGAGTAAAATCTGGGAAATTATATCTTCCATTTTGATAATAAACATATCCAAAACTCCTAAATTATTTTTGAACTGCAATCAGAGCCTCCTTGTTCCTAGATAAATTGATCCTCTTAGATCATTTATAACTTATTTTGGTGTCAAAGACTTCCTCTAATCCTAATTATTAGTCTAAAAATTCTAAATACTCGTTTTCACTTGTACATTAAGAAATTACATACTTAAATTGAGATATATTAGCCACATATTTCCCTTACCTATTGAAACCCATTTTGTCAATAAATTTGTAAGATACAGCTTTAGGATTATCAAATTTATTGAAGTATTATCTAAATTTTTTTAGCTAATTTTGAAAAAAAACATTGATTATATCTCTCCATATTATTCTTCTCTTAAAGCTAGTTTCTCTTCAAGTACATTTTGTTCAAATTCCCTAAGCTTTTTATTATTGATATCATCAATATAGGATACTTCTTTTTTGATTAGATCTTATTTTTCTTCATTCTCCTTGTATTTCTCCTTCAAAAAATTCTTTTTGTTTTTCTTGAGCTATGTACTTTTCTCAAAAAAAATATTCCAAATTTCCTTTTATTTATCACTCATGTTCCCTCATTTAATCTCCATCATTATTTCTTAATGAATAAAAAATTTTCTCAACATGAATAAATAAATTGTTTTCATTTTTTAAGTTTTTAGATGATTTATATTTTCCGTTTATTCTCTTAAATCCTTTTCTCTCACATTTTAAATTCTTCTTCTTATTCATACTTTAATTAGTTTTTGATCTTTCTCATACTCCCCATTTGATTTGGAATATTTAACATGATTCTTTTGGAAGTATTTTAAAATATGTCCAATATCATCATAATTATAACATTTCAATAATTTATAAAGTATAATTTTCTATTTTCTATTGTTGAATATCTTTGATATACAAGTAAAAATTTGTTTTAATTCTTAATCAACCATATAATCTAAATTATGGGATTCAATGACCTCTTCTTCTATAAATTTTCCATTCATCCTACATTCAATGTATGTCTCATCTTTTACCTTATTTCTGAATGCTGAAGACTTTCTCATTTCAATGCAATGATAATATTTTGAAGTTCATCTAAGGATAGATCTTTACATTCTTCCAAATATAAAGCCATGGAAATAAATATTCCTAGAAATATTCTCATAAAATTATTAACTATAATAGAATCCTAGAATATATCACTAATAATAGAATATCGCAAAAATATATAATTTCCTTGGGTGAAATAGTCATATATATTCTCATTATCAATAATTTTAATATTCTAATGCAATGAGAGAACTTTTTCTACAGATCATGTTAAATGTGTACCTATTAAAAAAAATTTAAATTTTTTTATACTAACAATACAGGTTTAAAATCAATATATAGTCAAGAATGGTCTATGAAAATTAGGGAGAAATGTTACACCATATTTTTAGAAAGAATAAACTTTATAAGCACTAAAACTCCCAAATATAAGTAAATTTAGTCTCAAATGAACATAAAGAACAAAATTATGGATAATAGTATGGGGATAATTTTTATGAACTAAGGAGATTCATGTTCCAAGGGTACATCTCGTGTTTTGGAGTGTTTGGGGATAAATATTAAACTTTTTTACAACATTTCACTACTATGAATGATAAATAAATTCATTCATATCCATCCATAGTATAGGAAATAATATCTTTTTGAGAATACAGGTTGTAAAAACAAACATTTCAATATTTAAAACATAGAGTATATTTCATTGTCTTGAGGAAGTATCTTTAAATTGAGAGAAGTAGGGTCATGGTGAATAGAATTTTATGAAAATATTTCAAGGATAGATTCTCTATACTAATAAAGGGAAAATAATTCAAAAACCCATGGAAGAGATAACATCTCTTTTAGAGGATGTATTAATGGTTATTAGAAAAATAAAATCACAAATTCTTGATAGCAAGTTATCCATCCATGTGACTGGTGATATAAAGATTTTAAGGGATTTTGAAAAACAAGAAGGTGGAATAGTCACTTTTGATAATGATTACTCTTTAAAAACCATGGGTATTTTCTCAGATAAAATTGATCTTAAAAATTTAAAATAAAATAATATTTTATATGTGCAAGGGATGAAGAATAATCTATTAAGTGTTATTCATCTATGTGATTGTGGTAATAAATTTATTCTTAATAAGGAAACTTCTTTATTTAATTTTTTGGAGGATGGAACAATATTTTATTAATGAATAAGAATCAATGAAAATTTATTTTTTGATAGGTGATCTTACCAGTTATTATTATATGAGTGCTAAAGATAAAAGTATGTTATTTCATATAAGGCATGTCCATCAAGGTTAAAGGATCCTAGGTAAAAAATTTATGCATGAAGTTGTTATAGATTTTCCCAAAATGAGGATAGAATAAGATTATTTGTGTGAAACATTTTAAAATAGGAAGATGACCCAACAATCTCATAAGAAGGTAGTAATTCTTTCAACCATAACACTAGAACTTATACACAATAATTTATTTTCTCCCATGTGGTAAAATTCAATGAGAGGTGATTTATATTTCATCACATTCGTTGATTATTTTACTTGAATGACTAATGTGGTGTTCCTTAAACACAAATTCTATATATTTAATATGTTAAAAGATTTCATAAGGAAAGTTGAAAAATAATTAGGGCATCAAATTAAGAAATTGTGATCTGGTCATGGGAAGGAGTTTATAGATGATTCATTTTAAATTTATCATGTTAAACATGGAATCAAATAGAAACTCAGTACACCACATACTCCCCAATATAATGGGGTTGTATAGAGAAATAATATGATCATTGATAAGATAGATAGGGTAATAATATCTAAAAATAAAATTTCAAAATTACTTTTAAAGAGAGGATATGTATACTACTATACGCATATTGTAAATAAGTTTTTTGAGATCTGAATCACATTTCAACCCTTATAAAATGAGGTAAAAAAATACAATATGTCAAGTAATTTAAATTTCATATAAGTCTATAATTTTTAATGATCAAATGTAACAAGATATTAATGTTTTAAGATATCAGATAAAGGTATATTTATGGGGTATTTTTCTGATGTGAGTGGGTAAAATTATTGGAAGAAAAATTTTCATAATATTATGTACTATTTAGATGTAAATATTACAAAAAAAATATTACAAATTAGCCTAGTCTATTCAAACAGATTTTGAAATTTCAGATGAAACAAACATGCATATTTCTTACCAGTGGGTTGAAAAAGAAACTGAGATTATAAAAAATATTGACTATGTTGATTCAGTGTATATTATAGTTGTAGAAGATGCTCCATGAAGTGATAAGAAGTAGTTTTAGAGGAAAAAAATACATGGTTATGTTAAGAATATTATTTGAGAATAACTATCTACTATTTATACGTGATGAATATCTATAGTATGAAATCAAATAACACCTGTATCATAGGTTTAACCAATAATAATGGATAAATTTGTGATTATATTGAATTTTTAAAAGATAATAATGATTATTTAGATTATATTAATAAAAAATAAACTTGGGATCTTGTCCTAAAGGGAAATAATAGTAATTTTACTAAAACAAAATTATTTTTTGGAAACAATATGAATGAGGAAGGTGTTGTGATAAGAAATAAATCAAGACTAATTTACAATGGGTACACTCAAATGGAAGGTCTAGATTTTAAATAAATCTTTGAACAGGCTGTAAGGTTGGAAACCTTACTAATGTTTTTATCAATGGATTTACACAAACATTATAAATTTTATCAGATGGATGTGAAATAAATATTTCTAAAAGGTGAACTTGAATAATAAGTTTTCAAAGAACACTTATATGTCTTCTTACTTGATTTTGATGGAATCATGGTATGTAGGATCAAAAGGGATTTTTATGGCCTGAAATAGGCTCTGATCACCTGACATTCAAAACTTGATAGATGGTTGAGGAAAATAGATTTCTGAAAATTGAAAGTTGATAAAAAAATTTATATTAAAGATAATTCCATAGGTTAATTGGTTTTAATAGTGTATGATGATGATATAATAATTTATAGTGATAATGTGATTCTTTGTGAAGAGTTTTATGAGAAAATATAATAATATTTTGAGATTTGTTTTACTGATGGAATTAAGATATATTTTAGAATTATATTTTTAGAAAAATTAAGATTATATATTTCTATCCCAAGAAAATATTTCATGAGAGTTATTGAAAAGGTTGGAATAGAATAATCTCGATAAGTTTCAAATATAATTTCAATTAGAACAAAGATAAATAAATATTAGAATAGAAGCAAGGCTGAACAAAAGGAATTCTTAATATGCATCGTAAACTTATAATATTTGATACCTTCAAGACCTATAATTGAATTTGTAGTAACACTTTGTGTTTGGGTTCAGAGTGACCCAAGGTATCCTCACATGCTTATGGTAAAGTGGGTTATGAGATATGTGAATGACACATTGAATTGTGGAATAATATATAAATGAAATTTTTATTTTATGTTTCTTAGAATCACTCGTGCATAATGAGAAGGTAATTGGATAGATAAAATATCCATATCATGAGGGGTGTTCTTTATTGATGAGATTTAAGTGAGTTGGTATAGTAAGAAGCATAACTTAGTGAAACTTAGTATAGATGCAAAAACGTATATGGTATCCACTCATTCATGTTCATAGTTTTTTAGATAGAACTGTAGTTAGAATATTTGATAGTAGAAAATAAGAATCCATTTATGATTTTGTGTGACAATAAAAGTAAAATGAAACTATCAAAGAACCCTACAAAACACTCTAGATCTAAACACATATACATTAGGTGTCATTTAATTAAATACAAACTATGAAATTGAAATATCAATAATGAATACATTTATACTTAGAGTAATATTATAAATATCTTTAAAAATAAATTAAAAGAGTGAGTTTCTTTTATTTGAGGTTGGAACTCCATGTTCAAACCTCTCCTCTCACTTAAAGAAATGTGGAACCCTTCCCCCACCGTGCTTTGGATTTTATTGAAAAATGGGGATAAATAGTGAAAAAAATCAATAAAAAGGGAAGAAAATTCTTGATAAAAGGTGGATTGAAAACTTTTCATTCATTTGATGGTATGGATAATGGTGAATTAGAGCATGTTTTTATAGTATTATTATATGCATTAATTGAAGGGGAATTCATCTTTGTCACTTGTATGAGTTTTTCTTTACACAAATGGTTGAAATTATCTCAAAAACATAACCTTATTTACTTATGTGGTGAAAAAAAGTTCTCATATGTGATAGGATATGATTTGATGATTATCATGATTCTTTTATGTTTTGAATAAGTAGGGGTTTATTTAGACGATTTGAGTAATGTTTTCAACAAATCCAAAAGGGGGAGATTGAAGTAAAATTGATGTTGTTGATGAAGTATTTATTGGTTTACATTTTTTGTGAACATGGTTGAAGAACATGAAAGAGGTATTTGAGGTAGTTGAGATATTAATGGATTTTTTTCATTTTTTTATTTAATTACCAGGAAATTGACATAATTATGAAGAAATTAAATGCATTTATTATTCTGTAATTTTTCTTGAGTTTGTACTTGCATTCGATCTAGGGACCACATGCTTTATATGGTTAATAAATTAATAATATCTTCAATCAATTGGTTATTTGGTTGATCAAATACCCATGCAATAGATTAATTAGATTTGTGGTAGATTAGTAACTCATGTAGTCAATCAGTTATTCATATGGTCAATTAGATGTTCATAAATATGATTAGTTACTTAGGTTTTTGATCAGTTATTCATGTGGTCGATCAATTTTTTTTAAATGGTAGATTAGTTACTCACATGGTCAATCAGTTTGACATGAAATCAATTAGTTATTCATAAGGTTGATCAGTTTTTTTATTGTGTGGCCAATTTATAGACTCGTGATCGATATCCATATGGTTACTTACCTAACAGTCAGTTTCATACTGAGATAATTTTTTATGGAACTTCTATGTAAAAATATATGTTTCCAAAATGTGTATATTAGGAAGAAATAGAATATGATGATGCTCAAGATGTTATTTAAATAATAAAAAAATGCATATGAAATGTGATTCAAGTAGTTTTATATATGATTTCATAAATGGTGATTAATGTTAATATCTTTTTTATATTACAATATGGTTTATATAAAGATATTTTTTAATCATGATGTTCAGTATGCTGAATAAGAATCTCCATATATTAAATATTGAATGTTTTTATAGGATTTCTTTCTATTTTAGAGTTAAAATAATCATTTGAATCTAGATATGTAGTGATTATTTATAATTTTTAAACGATTGAGTATTTAATATACTAATTTATTATCAATATGTGCTATATTATTAGAGATGTTTGAACAAATTATATTTAGAGATTTTTTTAGTGGAGATGAAGGTCATGGGTATTCTTAAAAATAAAAAAATTAACTATTTTTTAATTATTATCAATATTTATCGAAGTTAGAGAAAATTTTAGAATAATATTTTGATAGATTAGAGAGAAATGAGAATGGTAGTGTAGTTATTTTTTCAACAATAATGTTTTTAAAATTGAATAATATTCATGAGATTTTGGGGAATGTTTGGGAACCTAAATGATTGAGGAAAAAAGAGGATCTTGGTGTATAATTATTCTGAGAACAATCAAGAAGTCTATGTTAGAGAGTGATCTCTAGAATTAAATTAATTCTTATATTTTTAGTTTCAAAAATATTAGGATATTTTTAAGAAAGGGAATAATAGACTTCTATAATATTGAAAGAGTTTAAAAAAATAGAGAGAGCGGAATAGAGACCATTAAGATGAATTTTAGAGATCATCATCTACATCTGCTGAAGCTCATGCATTCGGTGAGAACACTAGATTATAAGATTGAGGAGTAGTTCTACTTCAAGGTATTCATCAAGTGAGAAAATATTCTTTAATATTATTTAAGCCTCATGAATTGAAATTTACAGTTACATTTTCTAAGGAAACTAAATTATCAAGAAGATCTTTCTCATTTTGGTTTCGTATTATGTGTAGAAGTGGTGTGAAACAACATAGTATAGCGTTACTCTATAATTTCATGGTGTGAATATGTGAAAACACTATAATCTTGTATTATTCTATGATTATAGTGAAGAATCCATTATTGGGGGTTGTAACCAAACATAATGAGGAGTAAGTTTCCCAAGAAGAGTCTAATCCTTATAAAAATCATCATATTCATTTCTATATTATTTCCATTATTCAAAAATGAGGTGGATAATTTATATTTGAGTGAATCCAAATTTTTTAGGTTTTAGAGGTTTATTTTAAGTAATAATAAATTTTAAAAAACTATCTCTACTAATTTATTACCCCTTTCGTAGTGGATTAATCGAATCCTAGGTTGTACCAACACATTAGACATTATTGCTTCTATAAATAAGAATGTTTACACCCTAGTGTAACCCCAATATTCCACTCGACTCATTCAACCATGATTTACATCCCATCATTTATAGTCTCACAAACCTATTCCACTAACCATGCATTATGATCGTGTTGATTTCATCTATCATAAAATGTCAATTATGCTTCTGAATCCATACTTATCTAAGGAATACCTTACAATAATATAATATATAAATTATCAAACTTATTTAACATAGATACATAAATTTTAGATCAAATAATGTGATATAAGATAATCTAGAGGGGGTTAATAGAACATATTAAACTTTTAAATAAATAGATTAATTATGTAAATTAACTAACAAGTTTAATTAACTTAGTTAATTATCAGCTAAAAATAAAAGATATAAAATATTAAAATGATGTTTTTATAGTATTTTGGTCCAAATTGGATCTATTATGCTCTTATAACTCTTTAATCAGTGGGATATAAGTTATGAACTAAACTATTTTTTAAGGGAAATCATAACCTAATTTGAAACTAGTTTTTTCTAGTGAATGCATAACCAAGAAACTTAAATTTTGTATGTGGGTTAACAACCCAATCACAACACTAAAATTAGACTATGTGGGTCAAAACTAGAATGGTCTTGAATTTATAATTTGGGATTCATAACCAAAAGATAGAGAATACCTTTGGATGAAAAAACATAAAGAGAAAGTCAAAGAACGTGAGACATGGGAATACGTGTTACATATTCAAGTAATCAGAATGAAATAAATAGAAGGATTAAGGTATTTCTTCTTGAGTGTTTTATCATATTTATTATCTCACCAAGATAATATAATAAGTCCAATAATTATTCATTCAGTTCTTGATAAACTATCGAGTAGATGAAAACTTGATCACATGTGACTTTTTTTGTATAACACATCAAAGTTCAGAGTAAAGCTTTAGTTCTCTAAAAGTTCATGTTCTCATGACTCATATGTGTGTTTATTTTGAGTTCATAATCAATTATTTAAATATTATCTTTAAAAACTAATAATCCAATCTTCAAATGGGTAAAGCAATTCAAATTCAAACTTCATAATTATTTGGGAGAGAGAAAATTATTATTCCAAAATAATCTTTACAAAAAACATTTGACATTAAAATGTAAAGACCAATTCAAACCAATTTTAATTACTCATTTCATTAATTCAAATAGTCTCTATAATAATAGGTCAAAACAATTCCATTAAATAATAAGATAATTTCACTATTTGAATTCAAATTTTAAAATACCATCTAATTTCATGCATTGTGTAAATATTAAAATATAAATTACACTAAATTAAATACCAATAAATAAGTTCAAATTATTTTTATGTCACTAAATATTAAATTATAAAATAATAATATAAATAAATTATCTTAAAAAATAGAAAATTAAATATTGTAAATATGGGTGTATTAATATATCTGAACAAAGAGGAAATTATATAATATTTTAAAACTGATCCAAATATGTTAAAAATAATTTGCATGAATTTTATATGATATATATTAATTTTATAAATAAATAAATTATTTAATATAATTAATATATGCATGAAATTAATCAAATAAAAAAATCAAAATAAAGTATGCTAAAAATTCCATATTTTAGTAAAAAATAAATAATGTATAGAACTTACTGTGTGTTCTAAGTGGTCTTGTGGATAGTATACTAACCGTGAGAATATAATAATGTGTAGACGGTTTAATCACCATGCCTTCAAATAATGTAGTCAATTCAAGTATTCATGCAGATAGTATACTATCTATGTGACAATTATATCATGAAGTCACTTGATAACGTGCATAAACTTGATAATGTGAAATAACCTAATAACATGTGGTCCCTTGATAAAACATACAGTCACCATATTGACTGTGTCAATTTTGTATGATCATTTATGTTACCATTAATACATGGTAGATTGAATATTCAATGTGAAGTAACTCTACTTACCATGTGATCATTACATGCGACAACTTTACTTACTGTGTGGTCATGTCATTTATCAGCTTATGGTAGGTTTACTAATAGATGTTATCTACTACAGATCAAAATAATGCATAAAAATTTTGTTACAGATGTTACTATATGTGGGGTGTAGACCTTCTATGACATCTAAAACATCAATTTTATATCTAAAGGATTATCTTCACTTCATTTTCCTGTAAACCACTGGAAATATTGCAAGTGGCATGTATATCCAATTGAAAAAATAAACTAAAAAATAGAAAACAAATATACTGCATGTCAAAATATTTAAATGAGAAAAGTTTAATGTGGATGATTGGTTCACTTAATACTCTATTTTTTTGGATGAAGGATCATATGAATGGATCTCTATCCCCCTGATAGGACATTTTACCATGTGGTTAAATCTCAAGATACATTAAGACATTGTGGTAAGTTAGAAGAATAACACATGCAGTAAGTTCTATAAAAAATTCTATCAGATTCAAAAACGATTCAATTTTTCACTTTAAAAACTATTTATATAGTCATTTTAAAAATTATTCATGTTCTCATTTTAAAAATAATTCATACGGTCACTTTACAAAGTCTTTACGGTGTCACTTGCAAACCCACTTCGTGTAGTAACTTGAAAACTGAATATTCTATGATTTTTTAAACCCTCTAAACATCTAAACCGATAATTATTCTAGTTAACTGAAATTTATATAAATATTATATATTTATAATGGATCAAATTAAACTACAATTCATCTTATATATCAATATATATCATCTAAAAATAGTATAAAATATTATCTCAAATTTTCGGAATAAATATCAGAAATATTGTAGAACTTCAGTCATTTCGTATAGTATATAAAATGAAATTTTATTCTTTAATTTAGTTGAATTAAATATAGATAAATAAAATATATTTCCACCATAAAAAACATCATGTTATACGAAATTCTATCACTTGATTTATCAATTAACAACATAAGATATTTAATTTTGTAAATTATAGAATTCTAGAGATTTTGTAGAGATTTTGGGAATTTTTTAGAGCACTAAAACAATGATTTCAGACATATATGTAGTTTAATAAATTTTAAATAAGTCTAATGACTATACAATGAATCCATTTTCATGAATATATAAGCTAAATATTTTTTGAGGATTTGGAATAATAAAAAAAATGTAATAAAATAACAATAAACTCCCAAAAAATCCCCCTTCTAAAAAATTAAAAAATCGGAAAAATATTTTCTAAAAATCTATCTATTTTCATAAATATTAAATATATATATTTTAATAAATATAAAAAAACAACTTCTTTTAAAATATAAATTAAAAACATTAGTTTTGAAACAAAAAATAAAAGTTTCCACTTAATAAAAGCATATGTTGGTGCTGAAAATGCATCCAATAATAGACCATATACTAAATACCTTTATTTGAAGCATAGTTAATTTTGTATAATTTAATTTGAAATTAATTCTGACTAGAAGGAATTATGGATCAAAATTTACGGTCATCAAAATTCATACTTCTGAAAATGGTCGACAATGGAAATTCTAGAAAAAGTATAGAATTTCACTAAACGTATTTCACATAACCCAATCTTTCATGAAAGTCATTTTTTCACAAATAGAGGTCGGTGTTCCATGATAGTTGATACGATACAAATATAGTATCATTCAATAAATATATCTTCTAATGAACCTAGTGCCTATAAATATCCCCATCAAGTCATCATTGGAGAGGACACACCGAGATGTGACCTCACACTCTCAATTTGTGAAACTCTAATGTTTTTTTTGAATTCATGTAACTCATTTCCCTCATGGGATAGTATTTCTTGAATTCCCTCATGTGATCCCTTCCACTTATGGGTGAGTTTTTCGGGTGTTTTTGTTTTAGACTCCAACCTTGAATATCATTGTTCCAGTAATTGGGTAATTCCTCACGAAACATGAATTTTCATGAAACTCTAATGTTTTTCAAAATAGTGTTCTCTATATCCATTCAGATCCCTCCTTTCACAGAATATACTTTTTAAAATGTCAAGTAACTACATAAAACACTAATATTTTGGGAGTACCCACACCAAGGCCTCTGTCCTTCATGATCACTATTCTATACCTTTTTTTTGAGACCTATACAACCCCAACATCCACTCTATATAATACCATGAGTCGATATACTCCTCTACACACCTTCAAATACCTTGAGTAAACATAATCCTATTGGTACCTTTCCCATTCCATGAGTTTAGATTTTTATCTTGGTATACTCAAATACATTGAGTCAAAATTCTCCTCAATCAATTATTGAAACATCATCACCTAAATCATATGACTGGTTTAAAATGAAAGGGTCACCTCTGTATAAGTAACACACCATCCATTATTAAGAATCTCCTAACTATTATTCCTCACTATATGATGTTAAACTGCAGTATTCCCTATGCGATAAGCATATGATACCTCCTGTGAGAAGAATGATATTTATTATGTGTCAAATTTAATAATCCCAATGTAATGATCATGAGATAACCCCCAATCAAACACCATGGTCCTCCTCATCAGGTATAATCTCCAATCATATTCCTCAACCCACCGGCGAGTCAATATGCCTTCATGAACTAGCATGAGAAAGACATAAGGGGAACCCCAAGTGCACATGAACCATATATATTCCTACTAATCCCAATAAGTCCTTCTGGCCCTCCTCCTTATGTGTAATCCCCAATCATATACACCAACCCATTAGTGTAATAATATTCCCTCATTGTCCAACATAAGGAAGAAATAATGGTCATATCTAGAGAGCCATCCCCACCTATATCCCCACTACTCCCAGGTATCCCCCATTGGCCTCCTCATTAGATTTAATCCCTAATCATATTCCTCAACCCTCAGTGGGTTGATATTCCTTCTTAACTTTACATGAGGAAGAAATAATGGGAAGTTCAATGCATAAACCTCGCACACCATGTCCTTTTATATGACATTAAACTATGGCCCTACCCTATGAAACGAACATGGGATGACATGTGAAATAAGTGCATGATGCCTTTTTTAATGATCAAAAAATTCCTCATGGGATATATGTGAGATTATACCCCTATGAATTAGGTATCTTTCACATGTAAGCCCCAATCACACCGTCACAACTCGTAATAGAATTTAGGCAACCCAATTGTGCAATCCCCATTTACACCATCACTTATCTCTAAAATTACACAGGAAACCCAATTTTATAAACCATGTTCATAACATTATTTATCCATTGTAGTACCCAAGAGGCCCAATTTTATAATCCCATTTTATAACATCGCTACTCCATAGCTTCACCCAGGTAAACTAGTTGTGTAAGACCCATGTATACTATCGCTACGCCATAGAAGCACCCACAAAACCCAGTAATGTAAGAACCATTCATACCATCACTAATCCACAATATATTATAATATTCCTAGACATGTAATCCCCATTGATACCATTACTACTCCACAAAAACACCTGGGAATCCCCTGGTGCAAGTCCCATACCACGTTTGAGCTGTCATACATAAAACTATACAACATCTACATACCAGTTGTATGACACTAAACTGAATGAAAATGTCCTCAGTTCAAGACACAAAACTATATCCCTAGCCTATGCAATGGACACAAGATGACCCATTTATGATTGGTATTATATGACACCCCTCATACACCATCATGGGTTGATCCCATTACCATGTGTGATAAACATAGGATTGCCCATGTATGACTCTCATTTAATGATTTTTTAACTCATGGTCATCCCTTGTAAATAATCCCCAGACCATCCCTTATTATTTCTCCTTCCATGACACAAGGACCTTTACCACATGATAAAAAACTACATAGATAAGCTATGTAATATAACCTTAAACTATGAACTTGAACTACATGGGTTTTTATCCTTGACACATAATAGGTTGCATAGTATTCCACCCTAAGGCCTAATCCCAAAACACTTGAGATACCTCCCCATGGTTTAATATCAATCCCACCACACCACTATCAAATATAGATGTCTTCCCACTAGAAAGTAGAAAATCTAAAGTGTGATAATCTCCACATGGGACCCACTCAACCTTACAAACCTATCTCCACAAGATATTAAAATTGTGACCAACTTGCCCCCATGAGATGTTAAACTTGTGACCAACCTATCCCCACAGAATATTAAACCTATGACCAACCTATTCCTACAAGATGTTAAACCTATAACTAACTTTTCCCCATGATATGTTAAACCTAATACTAACATTTCTTCACAATATATTAAACATGTGACCAACCTATACCCACAAGATATTAAATATATAACCAACCTATCCCTATAATAATTTTAACCTATGACCAACCTATCCCCACATGTCTCTAAACATGTGACCCCACCAGAATCATCATAATTCCTACCTCATGTGAAGAGTATGAGATGCATGAGGTTATGAGACTCAAATACCCTGCACCTTTGGTGAAAATTACCACATGAACGATAAGGGAACCCATGGGTCTAACACCTGAGATTACCCAAATCTAATATTCCTCATACATGAGATTCCCTGAGCATTAAAAGTGTAAGACTTTATAGATTCCCAACAACCTACTATCCATATATTTCTGGATTTTTCCAATGTCACCATATTCTGCAACTACATGTACCTACCATGTCATGATAGAAGTAGTGCAATTATTTGTTGTCTACCTTGACCTGGTTTTGGGAATAAGCTTCATTTACATAACTTAAAATCTATGAGGGATAAACAAACTAAGAAACAAGATCTGAGGAGTAATCCATGTAAGGAAGAACTGATATCTTATTTTAATCAGGGTTTCAACATCATTTACCATGGTGGTGGAGGCTGCTCGCATTTGGAAAACAAGAATGTGAGGCCACCAACCAGTCACCGTGGATGAGTCACAAACATTCCATAGATGTAAACCAATTATAGAGAGTCCTGGAAGGAAAAAACACATCACCACACCTGATGAACTCCCCAACTCTAAAAATGTCTAAAAAATTTGGTGAACCCTTTTTGAATCTCTTCTCCATAAATTGTGAGTAGATGAGTAACATTAGACATCACCAATTTGGAACATCACTAGATATAAAAGTTTCCAGCAAAAATATTTTCCAAAAAAAATGGTGAAACCGATATGAATCTATTCTCCTTAGACTATGAGAAGATGAAAAATGTTGGGTATATCCAAATATAGGAAACACTATTGTGAATCCATTATACTTTAAGTATTATTGGATGAGTAACATTATCCGTATACAGACCTGGAATCTATGGTGCCATGTCAAAATCATTTATTATGGAAAAAATACAATGTAAATCCATCCATTACCACTTTGAACTGACATGGGAGTCCTCTAAAGTAAATAACTATCCACAATCCCCATTTTTTCAAAGATTTAGGGAAAATTCATGTTGTGTATGCCCTTGTTGCCACATGGTAGTCTCCAAGGCAGGTTCCCACCACACAGAAGTGCTTCCAAAATGGGGCCTCTCAACCCAACACTAGGATATTGGTATATCATATCCCTAATCTGGTTTCTCTAGTATAGACCCCAAATCACCAACACTGGTGGAATTTATATCATATCCCTACTCCAATTACTTCAACCAAGGAAACATGATGCCAATGTTGGGGGTAGGTACCCATCCCTACTCTATGATATGCCACCTCGATTGGATTACATGCCTCTTGGATCCCTCACCCCATCCATTTGGTTATATAAACATCCATAGCTTCTGGATCCCATCCATCAGCATTATAGGATTCCACACCTTCTTAGTGGCCTCTCCCAACCCATCTAGTGAGATATAAATCTATATATCATGTGAATTGTATCCCCATCCATTCTGAACTATAGGATTCCATATTCATTGAGTACCTCCCCCCATCTATTTCATGAGATAGACATCCATGCCTCCCACTTCCCTTACCCCATCTATTAGGTGTGATAGGATTCCATGCCTCCCATGTTCCCTCACCCCATCAATCTGGTGAGATCAGAATCTATAACTCCAAGGTTTCATTGCATCATCCATATGGAAATAAAGTAATACCCAGCTCCTGGGTTCCACCACCCTATCCATACGGTAAGATAGATGCCCACAACTCCTAAAACATTTACCCCATCCATACATCATATTATGCTTCCATTACCCCTAGGAACCCTCACCCCATCCATATGATGAGATATTCATCCATAGATCCTAGGTGTCGTTGCCCCGTCAATCCAGTGAGATAGGCTTCCACGACTCTTGATTCCCTTGTCCCATCAATTCTGTGAGACAGGAATCCATGCATCATGGCACCCTCTCACCATATATCTATCAAGATTGGATTCAACACCTCCTAGGAACCCTCACCCCATCCATCTACTGATATAGTCATCCATATATCTTTGGAATCATCACCCCATCCATTATGTTAGATAGTAATCCACAACTCTCAGGTTTTGTCACCCCATCCATCTAGTGTGATAGTATTCCAAACATACCAATGCCCCTTACCCATTCATTTAGAGAGATAGGAATCCATGCCTCCTAGATCCCTCATTTCATTCAACTAGTGACATATGCATCCACACCTCTTGGTGCCTTACCCTATCCATTTGGTGATATTGGAATCCACAGCTCCTCTACACCCTCATCTAATCCATATAGCATGGTAGGCTTCCATGCCTCCGGGTCTCCCTCACCCCATCCATTTAGTGAGATAGGTATCCATGAATCATGGGATATCATCCCTCACTCATTGAGAAAAATATTCTTTGCTGCTTCTGATTCCCTCACCCCATTTCCTGAATGAATATTTTGTGGTACAAAAGCTCCAATTCCTAGTCCACCATCATTTATATTGTTAGGAGTAACTTACTGGGGGAACCCAACTCTATGTTGGGAGAAGATAGTCATCCTTAATCTATAAAGGGTTGTTATAGTAGCTATTTTACTCACATTGTTTTCCATGCTAGGGGCAAACCATTATCCTTGATTCAAGATATTTCACTCCAACAACTCTTGTGTCCCTTTCCACCCTTGTACACTCCCTATCATCTTAACCACTACATATAGAGGTATTTTTTTACTAGGATCAAGGCCCCAAATTATTTCTGTTAATGTTGGGTAGACCCTCCCTACCACTGGAACCGTATGTAGAAATCCTGGAGGTCCTCCCCATGTAGGCAATGACTATGGAGATCCTCCCTATGACACTAACACCATCCCAGGGAATTTTCCCTATGACACAAACCATATCATGCTTCAAGAACATCTGCATGTATACTAGGGTAATTTTAGGGTTATCCTATAATAGATCCCCCCTAACCCTTAAGATTCCAAAATCATTGGGATGGGGAATAAATAACTACGCATTCTCTACCACAATCCTTGGGGGAAAACGTCCAACCCAATTGAGGGAGATCATTTTGGAGGATATGATGCAGGAATGTTGTTGAATCCCGGGTCATCTTAGTATGACATATCCCCATTTAGGGGAAGTGTGGGTATAATAATTCTCCAATAATTCTAATTTCATGATGTAAAACTCCATGATAATTTGAAACCTTATTAGAGAGGGTTCCCCATATTTTTCATCGATATCCTACCATGCCACAATCCATACCAACTTATGGATTGATTCCTAGTTTCATGGGATACATAGTGACACTCAGGTCTTGTACTCTAGGTCCATCCTAGTCACTAGAATTTCTCAAGACTTTTATCCTTGATAGTGTATACAAATACCACTTACTCATATGAACCTTGAAGTTATCAAATACACAGTGGATATAACATAGAGTGTTGAATTAAATATGAATATTACCTTTATCATATGTACACTTTTATTATTCCATGAATTGGATCATCATCATCCTTTAAATATGAACGGGCACCCATAACAGAAATGGTTCCTGAAATACCTAGCTCACATCATGTCCTATGTACATTCCTTGATGGATCTCTTATGAAAGATAATTATTATCGTGTTTCTAACATGGTCAAAAGGTGATCCCATCATTGTTCACCGCATCTTTAACCAATGTGATTGTGGAACCAATGGTTCAAACATGGCCAATATTCACTAACTACCCATTAGTCTCCCCTTTCTTCATACAGACCTTAGAAGACATGATTTACCACCTTTCCACCTTCTTTTTTTCTAGTGGAGTTCTATCACCCTTGGTGTAACCCCTACATGCATTCTCACACATTGAGTTGGCTGGTCAGTGTCGTTGGGGCCTTTCCCAACATGACTTCTCCTTGCCCATACAATTTGCATCTATATGATGGGGAAATTCTCTCACTACTCCTTTTCTCCCAAATGGATCATGAATTATGTGATTTTAGGATTCTTGGTATGATTTTTACCCATGTGATCAAGTTTCAAAAAACCTTGGTCCAACCATCAGGAGTATAAACTGTGTGAAACTCTCTCCATGGATGTTTCATGTGGAACAAGGAATCCTTGCCACCCAATTCACATCAGGTTTCATGATCTCTTCATTATATATGAATTGATTTGAAACATATATGGATTTTCTAAGAATTATGACCTAAAACTATTTGGAGATCCAAGTCTGTGTTTTAGGACATTAAACTACATATCCCATCATCCAAGTCATACGGTGTCAAACTACATGACAACGTCCTCATCACATGATGTTAAACTGTGGCCTTACCCTATGTATTAATCATGGGATACATAATCTAAAAACATATGAGATGATATAGATTTTGATCTTTACATATTTAAACTTTAAATCATTGTGTTCTAGTCACATGATGTAAAAATATATGACATCATCCTAACTACATGACATTAAACCATAATATACCCTATGTAAAAATCATAGGATGGATCATGTGGAAATTATGATATACCTATATATTTATTGTATGATGACTCATTGTGAGATAATAACTAATCAATTCCCCTAGATCTCCACCTTGGGTGTAATCCCTAATCATGTTCCTTGACCAATCAATGGGTTGTGTTTCCCTTATGTCCTAACCTGAGGAATAAATATTGTGCAACTCAATGTGTAAGCCCTATAGTCATCATAATTACACATTATTCTAAACTATGTTGTACCCTTTGTAGTGATCATAAGATTCCTTTTGTAATGATCATGACTTGACTCATGTTAGACATGTGATCTTCCCTCCACCCATGGACAAAATTTATGTGTAAGACCCAATCAGACCATATTTTCTCCTCAGAAACAATGGGAGGACCTTGGAAAAATCTTGTTGTGGTCAAAACTATATGAAATTAAACCGTAGAAACCATGGTTCCTCACCATATGATGTTAAAATACAAGTTAAATGTCTGTATTGCATGATGTTAAATTTCATGGTCGATGTTCCTATCCCATGATATGAAACTATTTGATGAAATGATCACCCACTTGAGAGGGATCCCTATTTTCTAGTTCTAGTCATCTACCACACCATGTTATAGAACTATGTGTGGATTGATTATCAGCTCCATAATATATGTAGTGATGCCAATAACTCATATCATGGGACTAGCCTAACTATCAACTTTTTTCTCGGTCTTCCCCCTTAGGAACATTCTCAATCCCCGCCTTTCAATACACCCATCTAACTCATCCAAGTGCACAACAGAATATCTCCTAGAGTGTTTAACTTCACCCTGAGTATCCCAACACTCCCACTTCCACACTTTATTTCTTCATAATCTTGTACAATCATCACCCTCATAATTTGAATGTTCCCCCTAATAGAAATGGTGTCTAGCCAATTTTGCACACTTACAGTCTTGGGAACATGCCTCAAAGGATCCTTTGTGATAGATAACAGTTTTTATGTTTTGAAAATAGTAAATGATATATCCTAAAATTTTTAACCCCTATCCTTGACTAGTTTGGTTAGAGAAAAGGAATTTTGAACATGGTCAGTAGTCATCCCCTGCCCATCAGTCATCCCTTTTGGTCCAGATATCAGAAGTCGCAATTGACCTCCCTGTCCACCTCCATTTTTTAGGTGGAGTTCCAACACACTTGGTGTTATTTCCCTATTCATTTTTGTAATATTAACAAACAATTCAATATCATTGGAACTTTCCCTAGTCATCTTGTTTTTTACTTTTACCGTTTTCTCATTTAGAATAAGGGGAACCCCTACTTATCTTTATTTCTCATACCAAACATGGATCACAGGGGCTTATGAGTCATGTTGGAGTTTTCCCCAAGAACGGTTGGGGTGCATAGGCATTACCTAAATGTAATGTCACTTCCTATATGATCTAAAATATAGGAACTTAAATAAGGACCCCTAGTCCAAGAATCATGACCTTAAATTGTGTGAAAGTTTTCTTGGATAAGCTTCACATAGAACTAAGCCTAATTTTCCTTCTCTTCACATATGGTTTCTTCTCTTTTGTGCGACACAAACACCTCAAGACACAAACCACCTTGGTCTAAACATTATGACCTTAAACGATGTGTGTACCATCTCATAAAATTTCATAGCACCAGGCCTTCTCGACCCTTTCTTCGTGTCAGGTTACTATACCATAATGAAACAAAAAACTTTTTAAGATTCAAACCCTTATTGGTCTAAGCATCATGACCTTAAACTATTTAGAAGACCATTGTCCAATATATATGACTCCAAACTGGATGCATCCCCCTTTTGGTTTAGATGTATGACCTTAACTACATATCTACTATATTTATGTATGGAATTGTAAACAATACATTTTTATTCTTATTCCTCCTAGATATGATTTCCCATTTCTAGAATTGGTCACCCACTAACTCATGCTCAACAAATATTTCTGTATTTATTCCTAGCAGCATGGGATAGATAATTACACCTAGTTTCCTTATCTTTGGCCTAGATGAAAGTACCCCATTGGTTGAGACAATTTTTTCTAGAATTCTTCCCACAAACCTCTGTTTATGATTTTTTTACTAGTATATAAAATGGCTCACCATCACCCATATGGTCAGAGCATTATGAACTAAGGCTAGTAGCTTCCATGGTCCAAGAATTTAGATGTTAAACTATGTGTAATTATCCCCCTATGGACCCCAATATGTATCTAGTTTTCCTCACCTCTTTTGATCGAGAAAACTAATTCCCCATCCTTTCATTGTATCCTTACTCAATCAGATATCCCCCTTTTGGTATTAGTCACCCACCACACCACATTTAATAACTACATATGGATTGATTCCCTATTTATTAGGATTAGTAGTGACACGTATATCTCATATCTCGAGCTGAGCTATAAATATTATCTTTACCCAATCCTTTATAAATATTGTGGAATTATGATTCTCAGGCATAGGTCATCTATGAATTATGATTATAAAACTATGTGAAAACTTTTTTGGTATTTGGTCTTCTCGGTCCTCTCTTCACATCGGATTAATAATACCCACTACCACACAAAATTATCCAAATTTTCTAAAATCTATGGCCTTAAACTAGAAGATTTGGTTCAAGCATCATGAATTTAAACTATTTTCAACCATCCATACATATGACCTTAAATATATACTCTTCCAATCTAACTATAATGATCTTAAAATACCTCAAGAAATAGGCACATATGTCTACCAGGTTTAAAAACTCTAGGGAAAATCTGACTAAAATTCGGACCTTTTCCCACGAGGTCTCCCTTGAGAATTGAGAAAAAGTGAGGGTGTAAAAAAAAGAGGTAAAAATCCAATGATACCCATCACTAAAACATGTGAAAATAATAGATTCCCTTTCTAGTCCCACTGGTTCAAAAAAATTAGGGTCATTCCTTAATTCATCTATTCATTCACATTAGTTCATGTATCCCAGCCACAAGATGTAAAATTATGCTACATAAACCCTTACCATATGATGCTAAATTACAAAACACCATGGTCAAATCTATGTGACCTTAAAATAAAACAATCAAATGTCCTCACCATATGATGTTAAACTATAAGGTCAACATCATTTCCAAAAGATGTTAAAATAAATGCCTACCTTCCACATTACACAATGTAAAACCATGGAATCTTTTAGTCCCTCGCCTGATAGGACCTCTTCCACCTTCGGTTCTAGTCACATACCAAATTATTGGAGTTTTTTTACTATCTTGAATCATCCCTATGGGGACCATTTCTTGACTCCCCATGCCCACCTCCAATAAGCTAGGGGTTGGAGGCTAGCACTGAGTAAGAATATCGATAACATGGGAGGCCTTGTCCTATATACCTATACACATGAACACAAATGAAATACCACGCAATGATAAAATTTAAAAAAAAATAACCATGCATTCATATATCTAAATCCCACAACTAGAGTACAAAAGGAAGTAAATTAAATAGGTCCAAATAAAAGACCACCAGAAAGAGGCTAAAAATAAGTCCAATCTGAAAGTAATATCAGACAATACTATCAATATACTATAGGAATAAACCTCAGTCTATCTAGTCTCACAAAGTTCCATCTAGTTCTGGTCTTACTAGGACTCTGTCAAAAGGTCGATTTCTTGCACAAGTCATGACATGTGTAGGAAATCTCGTGTAGGGGCGAGTATAATAGTACCCAGAAGGACACTCTGAAACCATGAAGAATATAAAAATAGAATATAGTCATCTCTACATAGGTATATATCTACAACACATATAATATGAATATTCTATATACTCAAAAAACTCACATAGTCTAAAGGTAAGACACAACCCTAATACTAGCCTAAGATTCCACCTCAAAGGCTCCATAAATCAATCATCCAGGAGAACACACTTATGAGTCTGAAAGCATAGGTGATGTTCATATAAAATTTAGTACTCATCAAGTCATTCCATTATAATTACACACTAAAATTATGAAGATATACGATATATAGATGGGGATCACTCCCAAGACCATTGGGGTATACCAACAACACAATATAGATTAACCTATTAAGTAGAGGACTAGTACCCAAATACTTTTCACCATGATGATAGCAAGAACTCCACCTAGGGAATAAAGACGAATAAAGGGTCTCACTCTGGGCCTCATGGAGGGATTCCAATAACTCTATCCAAGAAGTCCTACTAAAGGGATTTATGTCCTCTATGTAGGAGGAAATTCCACCATTAGGGAATGGATATGGGGAATGTACCCTAATAAATCCGGTATGAGATGTAGAGGGAAGGGGATCCAAGACAACATTTTATGAATATACAATATGTAGTAGGGTTACACACCGTATCCCTTTAACATTGAGTCATGCCCATGTAAACGGCTTGTGTCCCATGTTTATGTCCATGTAACAGTACACAACATGTTGTTTTCCAATGTATTATTTCCATGTACAAGTACATGGATATGGTAATGTACTCCAGGAAAAGTTGTGTTTGTGTGGGAATACACAGCGTACCTATGCCCGTGTTCTCTAGCTCGTGTCTCTATACCCTTCGAGGTACACACCGAACTCACCAAAGGGAACCACATGTCTTGGGATATGGTCATACTTCATGTGATAATCTCACACACCATGTGATACTTATCCCCTTCCTAAAACCCTAGCCACCGTTAAGAGGGTCCCACACACTATGTAATTCCAGATTACATGGCATGTGGATCTGGATTTTCTAGAAATATCATTCTTTTTTTTTGCCCACACTTCCACCACCTTGAAATATGACCTTGTTCTTGCTGAAAATCATGGATCTATTCTAGTCAAAAAAATTCATGGTTATTACTGGATATTGGACCTTCAATCCATTTAGAAAATTGCTTCACATAGTGTTTTTCATTGCATGCTGAAGAACATGAAAATTGGGAACCTACATAATCTTTTCAATTGATTCCTTTATCATCAAACCATTTTCATGTCATGCTGAGTTCGGATCTATGATTTTGAATCATTGCACTAAGAATAATGTGTGAGGCATTCAAATTTATGTATACATCGAACCCTAGGAGAAATGAAGAACACCCGTGATGAATGCAAAAATTAGGGGAGATATTCATAGAACAATCATGAGGAATGGACATCGTTCAATGTTTTTATCAACCTTTATTAATTGTTTTTATAATGAAATTTTAATAAATAAAAATTTAATCACAAAGAAATTATCCCAACAATATCTCTGCAATAAATACCATCCCAAAAATGATTGATCCATGGATCAATCTGTTAGTTGAATGATCATTCATCATACTAGAATTTAAGAACCAAGAAAGAAAACTAAATCAAATACTTTTCTACCTCAATATGAATCGATCAATGAGGAAGTATGATCCTGCATCATTATTGTTGGCAAGATCATTTGGTTTTTTTTCATGTTGATTATCGATCCACAATTTAGTATAATTTTGTCTAAGAGAGATTATCAAATGTTCTCTTGAAGGGTTTTCCAATGGCTCTAGCGTTATGTGGATAATGTTGAAATAGTGGGTTCCCTTGACCCAACTATTCAGTGATTTTGATTACCGTATCATGTATACAGTTAGCTATGCATGATGTCAGCTTACCATTATAGTGTAGACTATTCTACATCCACTGTTGAAGTGGTAATTTTCAAAGACCATATATCATATCAAAAGGTTATAGTCGTTACAAAGCTATAATGAGAACCTCTAGATACTATGACATTAATATTAAACATATAATATATGGTCTAGATACATCTTACTGATTGGACACAATATATGTTTGATTATCAGGTGTTGGGGGATCATAATCACTGAGACTTCTTCTCATGAAGTTCAAACTTGGTGATCTCTAGTAGTAATATCGTGAGAACTGACCCGCCAATAGGAACACCACATGTTTCAGGTGTCATTGGATCTTCCTATCTACAATCATGTGTAATAGTCTCCTGACTTGAGATCATTACCAATGTATGTCATTTGATTGCATACGTTGACGCAAGATGAAAACCATGGTAATGAAGTTGTGGTGAGGTAATTTGTGTTGGGTGCGTCATTGGTGGCATGAAATTGATTGAATGGTCAAGAAATGATTTGTCACTTCTAGGTTATGGAAGTAATATATCGGAATACATATTGATATGGATGGAAGTACCTTTATAAGACCACGCACATGGAATTCAAGGGTAAATCCATCCAGTTAAATCAACAAACGATATATCAAGAAACGAGCGATGACATGAGATTGCATCCTACTTTATGATATATTACATACAAAGAGATTATATTACATAGTGTGTGCTCATAGGTTGGTTGTTTCTATTGTCAAAATCCTTATCTCTTCATGGGCCATGACGGGTTTCTAGATTTTGCTCTTGGTCTGTGAATACTATTCATTGATATCGAGATAAGGGCCTAGAGGGTCACACACAATAGTGTATTCAAGAATTGGCCTATTCAGTTGAATATGCGTTTTGGACATGGTGGGCCCCACCATTGGGGTCTGGGATTTGTCCAAAGAAAAAATGATCACCAATGTAATAAATAAATTCATATGATTTGAGTTTAGAATATTGAGTATTGAATCTATTTGTTAAATGCATGAAAATTATTAATTAGTGAATATTAAATTATTCAAGGTTCAATTAATATTTATGGGAGAGATGAGTCGAGTTAATGAATCAATTATTATCACATAATATATTTTAATATATTACAAGTGAATGATAATAATATTTTTGACTCAGATTAATAGTCATAAAATGTCGTTGATAGTGCGTTAGGTATCTGGGGCCGGTGAGGCTATACCGGCTATTTTAATTAAGCACTATAAATTAAAGAGGACAAGATTTTACCAAATACTGTTCATTTAGATTCTCTCTCTTCTCCTCTCTCACATGATCTAGAGAGTTATGCTCTGGATCTGAGGAGCTCGGATGGATCTCTCTCTCGGGAATCGCTAGTGAAGTGATGTGGTGATTGTTGGAGCATCAAAGGCATTGTTGGTATTTCGTTCTAGAACCTGGATTACAATGACCAGTGCTCCCATGTATTCCATGAAGCATGTGTGAATGATCTAGAGGAATTTGACTTTGAATTCTTTGAGCAGTGATCCCCAACGATGAGCAGACGTCGTACACGGCTTTAGAATTAAACCAGGTACATTACGGTTTATTTTTGTGCTTAAAATCCTTCATGTGTGGACCTTGGCTAAGACAGGGTTTATCTTCACCGACGTTGAAAATTTTACGTCGATCGTCAGTGGAAATTTGTTAATAATACACCTATTTGGGGCTTATTCTACACACCTGATTCCAATAGATAAACCTAATATTCCATTACAATACTCTATTTAAAGACACATTAATTACTGCATCAAAAAAGTAAAAAATAATAATTTTTTTAATTATTTTATCTATTTCATGCCCGTGATGAATTTTCCACAAAATATTATTGCTGAACATGGTTATGCCATTCCTAGTGTAAACCCTATATTATGAACTCAATGGTCCCCTTTTATTTCTAATTTGGGAACCTGTTTATATGTTATTCCACTTTTTCATGGAAACTGCAAATGTGTGCAATTTAATATAATTAATATATTTCAAAAATTTATTCCATGCACACCGATACTTGGAATCACACATTTTCTCAGCTCTTGGTCCTAAAAATAATTCATACAATATTCAAAAACAATACAAGGAAAATCTGAGTCATTACATTCTCCCCACCTAGCATCTTTACATCCCCAAAAATTCAAAAAAAAATGGCTACATAAAAAGATGTGGGTACTGAGCACATATTTGAGTCTCCCACTCCCACGTGTTCTCTTAAAGATTCTAGGGTTGTCACCAGACATGAACCAAAGGAATCACTTTCTCATAAATAATCCACTCCTATAGATACTAAAACTATACCATTTTTTCAGCAAGGGTATCGTTATCCTCAATGTCCAGCTTTCCCTAGTTGATAACATGTGATGGGTCATGCATGTACATCCTCAGCTGCAACAAGTGGAAGACCTCAGGTACATGGTCTAAATGTAGTGGTAGAGCTAAGTAGTACACCACCTTTCAAACTCTACATAGTATCTATAAAAGGACAATAAATCTCATAGATAGCTTTCCACTCTGGCCAAATATCCTTAATCCACATCAAGTTGAAACATGTAGGAACAAGTGGTCTCTCTCATAGAACTCTAAAGGCCTCCATTGTTTGTCTGCATAAGAATTCTGATGGCTGTGTTCAGTCTTCATCAACTTCTGGATAATCTGAACCTTCTAGATAGTTTCTCACACCAACTCTGGGCTTATGATTATTGACTCTCATGGGTTATTTTAACAAAGTGGTGACACGTAGGGTCTCCCCTAGAAAGACTCTAATGGTTCCATACTAGTGGTGGAATAATAATTTTTTTTGTACGTAAACTCCACAATTTTTATATGATCCTCCGATGTATGCCCAAAATCCAACATGAAGGCTCACAATATTCCCTCCAAAACATAAATGGTCTGATCTGGATGTCCATTAATTTAGGGGTAATACATTATTCTCAAGTGTAACTAAGTCCCAAAATCCTCATGTAATCCCTTTCAAAACTGGGATGTGAATTGAGAATCATGGTCAAAAAGATCATAAATGGAATTCAATGGATTCAGTTTATCTCCTTCACATAGAGGCATCCCAAGATATCTACTAAACTCTTCTCTTGGATAGCTAATAAGTGGGCCGGTGTGGTGATTCGGTCTGCGATCACCCATATGTCATTGTGCCACATGGATGCATGTGGTAATCCCACCATGAAATCCATGGATATTCAATACCATTTCCAATCTGGTTCCTCAAGGGGTTGAGCTAAACCCACTAGAACTTTTTTACTTAGCCTTCACATGTTGACAATTAAGGCATCGAGAGACAAACTCCACAACTCCCTACTTCATTCTTGACCATCAAAACATACACCAAAGGTTCTGATACATCTTTTCTACACCAGAATATACTACCAAATGAAATTTATGAAGCTCTCCTAGAACCTCCTCTCCTAACATCACAGGTACCATCGTGTGTCTTCTAAAAATAACGACATTCTCCCCACATTCATAAAATCAATAAGTTGCATGTCCAATGGATATATGGCTATGTAGGGTCTCACAATTGGTATCCCAAATCTAGGCATCCCTGACTCACTATAAAAGCATAGGGTTAACAACCCTCGACTGGAGTTAATATACTCTATCTCTATCCACAAAGGATAACTGTAATGATTTCAACTGATCTGAAACCTTGTTCATCAACTGCGAAAAATATCTCCTACTGAGAGCATATGCTACCATGTTCCCCTTCCCATGAGTATAGACAATCTTGAAATCATAATCCATGATGAATTCTAAGCATATCCTTTATCTCAAGTTAATATTATTTTGAGATGAGATATACTTGAGACTCTTGTGATCTTAATAGATGATAAACATCTCTCCAATCAGGTAGTTTTTCCATATCTTTAGTGAGAAAACTACCGTTGTTAACTCAAGATCGCGGGTTGAATAGTTCTACCCATGTGGTCTCAACTAATGTGTTCTATAGGAAATCACCACCTACCTCAACATTAGAACACAACCAATCTTGGTTCCTGATAAATCTCAAAACACTATATAGTCGACAACCTCATTTGGAAATCTCAATATGGGAGCGCTCGTCAAACTCTATCTCAATTTCTAAAAAACCATGTTGACACTTATTCATCCGCACAAAATGATACCCCTTTAAAGTAAAAGATATCATGGGAGATGATATCATACAGAAGTTAGGTATGAATCTTTGGTAATAGATTACCAACTCAAGAAATCTATACACCTCCATCATGCTCTTGGGTGGATCTCAAGCCAACAATAACTTTCCCTTGGTCGGGTCCACTGCCACTCCATCCACTGAGATAACATTTCCTAGAAAATGGACATCCTGAATCTAGAAATTGAACTTTGAGATCTTCCTATAAATTTGGTGCTCTCAAATTGAATCCAAAATCATCCTCAAGTGAATTGATGATCCTCCTTTGATGCTGAGTACACAAGTATACTGTCGATGAAGACTACCACGAATCAGTCTATGAAAGGTTGAAAGATCTTATTCATGATTCACATGAACACTACTGGGGTTTTCATCACATCAAAGGGAATCACCAAGAACTCATAGTGACCATAGTGACATCTGAATTCAATCATTGATATATCCTTGTACCGTAATCTCAATTGGGGATAGCCTGGCCCGAGCTCAACCTTTAAGAACCATCGTTCCCCTCTCAACTAATCAAATAGGTCATCAGTCCTTGGTTGTGGATAATTATTCTGCATAGTCACCTCGTTCAAGAACCGGTAGTCCACAAATAACCTCAAGATGTATTCCACTTTATTGGTGAAACAAACAAGGGCTACCCATGGTTAAACACTGGGTCTAACAAATCTCTTTCTCTAAAAGTCCTCCAACTACACCCTCAACTCATGAAGATCTACGTGAGCCATCTGACATGCTAGTATAGATATTAGTGTCATCCCGGGGTGTTCATCAATGAAAACTTCTATCACATGGTGGGGAGGTAAACCTAGAACATCCCCAGGGAAGATGTCCTCATACTATTCCACCACTATAAGAAACTAATAACTCATAACATCCACTACATCTAGGGTCTGGCTAACCAACTGATAAGTAATTGGATGCACCCTCTTATGCATGAGTCTATCCTACACTACCTAGATTTTTTTTTCACTAAAATAGGAGAACCTAGTTTCATCACTATAGACAAACTGCATAATTTTACAAAAATATGAAATATAGGCATGAATTATAGATAACCTATACATACCTATGATAATTTCATAAGGCCCTATTTCTGATACAAAGATATCCCAATATAAACTCTCACCTTCAAGAGTTAGGTCATGCTATCGACACAAGTGTGTGATTTCTGAATCATCTCTAGTAGGAGTATCCAAGCGCAAGGGTCGAGCCAATGGCTCAACTATAATCTCTATGTCTCAAACAAGATATGTGGTAAGAAAGGAATGACTATAACCTATGTCTATAAGTACTATATCTAAGGTATAAAAGGCATATATCATTCCTAAAATAATTCATAGAGCCTCTAGGTCAAAATCTTCCACTACCTACAATTGTCCCCTCCCTTATCCTCTACCTCCCTAAGACTAGCATGGACCACCGGGGGGCAGTGGTGGCAACAAGTCAAAACATATACCACCTCATGATACTCTCCCATATTCTCTCCCATGTCCTCCACCCTATGAACCTACCTGCTCCTATCCCTAACTCTACATCGGTATCCCATCCATGGTTTCTTTTTCAATCATATAGTGGGTTGGACAATTTCATGCAAGATGTCCCCTATCATCAAATGAGTAGAACAACCTCTCTCTCAGCTGAATGAACCCACCCTAAAATCCCTGAACTATAATCCCTAAATATTGGGACATCCTCATGAAACATATCACATGTATAGGTCCCTGATACTGATATCGTCTCCCTACTGTAGAGGACTCTACTCCTACTTTCCCACTACCAAAAACAACTTGTTGTGTCTGCTCAACCCCGAAATTTTCAACCACCAAATCTCACTATAGCACCCCATCATAGGTAGTAATTAATAGAGGGATAAAAATTGATCTTATGTCTCTACATATCCCTCACTCTATGCTCTAAGCCTGGACAAACTATTCATGAACCACATCCATCGAGTACCTATATAGGTTGGTAAAACTTGATGAATTCTTAGCTACTATCATGATACATTACTAGAGATGAATAAGATCCTAATATAAGTACATCCATTGGTGTAGTTATAGAGAACTCCTTTTGGAAGAGAGACTCTAACTCTAACCATGTTAGAGTTTCCTCGTCATAAGACTGGGTCACTAACCCCCACCATCATCCTACTGAGCCCTTAAGAAGGCTAGCCACGAAGACCACCATCTGATTTGTTGGTGTCTTGAACAAATGGAAAACTTGGGTCACCACCTCAAGCTTATCCTCAAACACCTATGGGTTAGGCTCACCTCGGATCTTGGGAGGTATCTATCACTAAAACTCATGAAGTGCACTCATCTTTTTTACATCATCCGTTTGAACTATGGGTACCATCTACTACTCTTACAGGACGTTGTATATCTAGTGCACCACTTGGAGGTAGCACCTATGGAACATGTGCATGTATCAATGCCTCATCATTAATGGGATCAACCTCATGATCATGTTGTTGAATCCTAGATGGTGTACATTGCCGAGGAATGCTGACATAAACATCATTTACCATAGTTAGTGACTGTATATGGAGAGTTGGATAAAGAATGACATGGAAGCTACCACCCATTCATATATCATGCATATACCATCTTTTCCCTGTAACCAATGTTCTCATGTACCAAGTCAAAAAGAAGTCGATCGGATTCCTGGTGTATGGATATGTCTTCCGCTGCACCAATACTAAAGTCTCTGGATTAAAATGCATACTCGAAACACTTAAAATTGTTTCTCCGGACCAATATCACAAACTACAGACCTAAGGTAATACTGAATCCTTGTATACCACTATTTCATGACCTGTCCTAATGGTTCCCATTCCACGACTCCCTAATCCCTCCTCTTATATTCTAGGGGATGAAAACTAGCATCGATTAGGCATATCACTATCATGGGAGGCCTTAGCCTAAGTACATGTCCACATGCACACATCTACAAGTCCATTAAATTATTAAATTTAAAAATAACTAAAAATCATGCATGAATACATCTAAATATCACAACTAGTTTATGATAGGAAGTAAATGAAAGTAAGTAGTTCCAAATACAATCCCACCATAAATATTCTGAAAATAAGTCCAACTTGAATGTAATACTGGGTAATGCTCTCAAGATACTGCAGGAACACACCTCAGTATGTCCAGTTTCACAAAGCACTGTTTGGTCCTGATTTGTCTATGACTCTATCAAATGGTCAATAATCTACATGAGACATGACACGTGTGGGAAAATCCCATGGAGAGGTGATAATAACAATACCCATTAGGATACCCTGAAACTACAAATAATATCGAAAAAGAATGAAGTCATCTCTATACGGTTATATCTCTACAAAACATATAATAAGAATATCTAGATATACTCAATAAAGACACACAGTCTAAAGATAAGTCAAAAATGTAATACTATCCAAGGATTCCAACTTGAAGGTTCCACAAAAACATCATCTGAGAGAAAACATTCTTGAGTCTGAAAGCACTGATGACGTCAATCTAAGTGGTAATTCTCGTTGGATCTCACCATTATAAGTAGACACTGAAATTATAAAGGGATATAATACATAGATGAGGATAAATATTATGGACATGGGGTATACCAAAAACACAATTTGAATTAACCTTATAAGTAGAGGATTCATGCCTATGTAGTGTTGTTCGTGACGATTCCGAAAACACCACCTAGGGCACGATGTTGAATATAGGATCACACTATAAGCCTCATAAAGGGATTCCAACAATTGTATCCATGAAGTCCTACTAAAGAGATCATTTTCATATTTTTAGGATATGATTCTATACTAACCCTTAGGGAATGGATATGGAGAATGGACCCTGATAAAACATATCCAAGATGTAGAGGAAAAGGTCTCCAAGCTAACTTTTTAAGAGTACACGGCGTGTGGTTGGGTTACACACTGTGTACCTTTAACCTTGGGTCCTACCCATGTAAATGGAATGTATCTTGTGTTTGTGTCCATGTAATAGTAAAAGGAATGTGTTTTTCTCATGTACTCTACCTGTGTACTAGTACACAGATATTACCATGTATATCAGGTAAAGTTGTGTCAGTGTGGAAGTACATGGCATACCCATGCCTGTGTACGCCATCCCATGTCTTTTTACCCAATAAGGTACATGATGAGCTCAAAAAAGGGGACCACATGCTCTGTGACAAGGTCATTCTCCATGTGATACTTATCTCCTTCCTGAAACCCTTGTCAATACTAAGAGGGCCCCACATTCATTGTAATACTATATTCTCTGCAGTGTGGAACAAGATTTTTTAGAAATGTTATTCTTACTTCTGTGTGCAACAGCACCACCACTGACTAGAGATTTGTCCCTATTCATACTGAAAATCAAGTATCTATTCCAACCAAACCATTCCACAGCCATTTCCTAGATTCTAACCCTTCGATCCATTTGGAAAATTCCTCCTAATTGTGTTCTTAATTTTATGAAAAATAACACAAAAAACGAGTACCTACATCATCTAATCCGCTACCACCTCTATCATTGCACCATTTTCACGTCGTTACAAGACTATATCTATTATTTTTAATCGTTGTGCCTAGAATAATGTGCACAACATTTTAATTACTAGTATATGTCGAACTTTAGGCCAATGTAAGAATGCTTACATTGAATGAAGAATCAGTGGAGAAACACACAAGAACAATCATGAGGAATAGACTATGGTAGATGTTCTTATTGACCTCGATTCATTTTCATTAGAATGATAAATGAAGAGATAACAATTTAATCACACAAAAAATCTCCCAATAAAATCCCCGTAATAGACCACATCCTACCAATTACTAATATGTGGATCAGTATATTTGATTATTGATCCATGGTTTTCAAAGAATTTAAGAATAGGGAAATAAAACTAAATAAAATAATTTCCTACATTGAGATGGATCGATCATCGATGAATAAAGATCTTGCACCATTATCGTTGTAGAAGTCCTTTGATTTTGTTGCACGTCGATCACTAATCGATGATCTGGCGGAATTTTGTTCGAGAGAGATCTTCAAATTCTCTCTCTAGGGGTTCTACCAATGCCTACATTGTTATGAGGATAACCCTATAATTCCATCATAATAATATATTTAAATACACGTCATTGGTTGTTTCAACGAAATAAAAATTATTATTATTATTTTTAATTATTTTATCTATTTCATGCTTGCAAGGAATTTTACACAAATTACATGTGATGAATTAGTTTATTTCATTCCATGTTATGAACTCAATAGTGACCTTAGATTTATGATTTAGGCCCCTGTTTAGAATTTATTCCACTTTCTCTAAGAAACTATAAATGCATTATATTTAATATATATAATATATTTCAAACAATTATTATTATCACACCGAGCCTCAGAGTCATGCATTGTCTCAGATCCGGGTCTTGAAAATAATATATACAATATCCAAAAATAATACATTTAAAATTTGAGCCATTACATTTACCATGGCTTGGAATCCAAGATGGTTCTCCCCTTGGAGAGAAATTATGGCTCTTTCGTAGACCAATATGCCAAACCAATACACTCAGAACCATGGTAGAGTAATCATGAGAGTGTTCAATTATATCCAAACATTTCCTCAGTTCACTCCATTTTTTACATCTTCCTTGATTTGGATCCCCACCATAATCTATATCTGAATGGGAACCCTAATGGTGATGGTGTCTGGAAAAAATGTCTCACCGCACAACCTATGTACACACCTCGAATTATTTTTGATGAAAATTTGATAGGTTCCATGTTTCAAACATGGTCAATGGTCGACCCACATTTTTATGTCTCCACTATTGGTAGTATTATAGTGGAATCTTCATTTTAAACATGTTTAGTAGTTATCCTCCATCATCCTTTCACACCTCCTTATATTCCAACTCTGGAATGTATCAATTAATTTCCCCCATATCCCCCATGTTTGGGTACAATATAACACCCTCTACGTTACCCATCTTGTGAACCTGCACATGTTTGTAAAGAAATTTGGCTGCATAGATTCCTTCTCTACAACAAATGTTTTCTTTCTAATCAAGACACTCCCAATGGTGATTGATTTCTCATTCTGACCCAACTCATATTCTCTTATCCATAACTCTTATTCTAGTTAATGATCTAATATTGTCTCTTATTTATCACATTGAGAAACACTCACAATGGACTATAGATTTTAGTTTATTGTTTCATAAAAAATATTGAGATATAGTGTTTTTTAAGGTAGCTTCGTTTTCACAGTGTTTTCCTCATATTATGGTCTTCCTTTCCCTCATCATCCTCATTAGACCCCATTTTGAGGGGGGGGGGATTTGTTGGCACTAAAAAATTCATCCAATAATAAACCAAATAATTAATACCCGGATCTCGAAGCCTAATTAATTTCAAAATATTTTATTTTACTGGTCTTAGAGCCCAAAGGGCCTTACTTATCAGAATTTATTATCATCTGAAGTTATAATTATAAAAACTTATAGAAAATGAAATTATGGAAGGAAGTAAATAATTTTACAAAAGTTATTTCATGGAATCCAATCTATCAGAAAACTCAAACTTCTTCAAAACTCAATATTTCCCAAACATAGGTTAGAGTTCAATGAAGTTTGATATTATGCGAAGATGGTAAAAAAATTAGACATATCTTTTGATGACCCTGGTGCCTATAAATACCCCAATAAGTCATAACTGGAGAGGACACACTGAGCCATGACATCATTCTCTCAATTCATGAAACCCTAAAGAGTCTCAAAAATTCAAATAAATCATTTCCTCCAAGCGATAATATTTCTCAAATTCCATCACATGTTCCCTTCCAGGTATGAGTGAGTGTTTTAGGATGTTTCATGAAATTTTTTTCCATGAATAACACTATTTTCATAAGATATCCATTCCTCCCAAAACATGAATTTTTGAAAAAATCTAAAGTTTCAAGGAAAAATGTTATCCATATCCATGTAGATCCATACTTTAATAGAATATACTATTTCAAAATTCGAGTACCTTCATAAAACCCCTATATTGCATGAATCCCTTCACTTGGGTCTCTAACCATTGGGCCAATTGGCCCATACATTATTTTTTTGTAACCCATACATCCCTAATTCTCACTCAATATAATACTATAAATTGGGATACTCCTCTATACACCCTAAAATACCTTGAGTTGATATACTCTTATAGGTCTCTTTATCATTCCATAAGTTGAGAGTCTCCTCTTAGTCTCCTAGAATACCTTGATTCAAAATGTTCCTTAATAAATTCTTAACACCTCATCACCTGACCCCTAATCTAGGTTGAATAAGAAATGGTCACTTTTATGTAAGTACAACACCATCCATTTATAGACAACTCATAATTATTAGTTTTTAGTAGACAATGTTAAAATATAGTCTACCCTATATGAAAAACATGGGATGACCCTGTGAGAAAAATAAGATGCCTTATGTGTCAATAATAATATGCCTGATGTAATGATCATATTATGATTTCCAATCAACCGTAATGGGACTCCTCATCAGGTATAATCCACAATAGTATTCCTTGACCCACCAATAGGCCAAAATTCCCTCTTAACTCAACATTAGAAGGAAATAATGGTCATCCCTAGCATGACACCACCAATACATCCCTATTGATCCCAAATAGTTCCCTAATCATATCCTTCAACCCATTAGCAATCCGAGATACCCTACAATTTAGCATAAGAAAGAAATAATATGAGGCCATAAAGAGCCAATTCCACATGTCTCCCCACTACTCCCAGGTATCCCCCATGGGCCTCCTCATTAGGAATAATCAATAATCATTCCTTGACGCACCAATGGGTCAAAAGGCCTTCATGACCTAACATAAGGAAAAATAATGGCTAACTCAATGCATAATCCTCACACACCACGTCATTTCATATGATGTTAAATTATATCCTTTCCTTATGAAACATATATGGAATTACCTATTAAATTAGTATAGGATGCCTTATGTAATGAGCATGAGATACCTCATGGGATATGTGTGAGATGATACCCCTATCACCCAGGCGGGTCCCACGCATAATCTCTAATCACAACATCGATGCATCTTGTAACACCTAGGTAGCCCAATTTCATAATCCACATTCATACCATCACTACTCTATAATAGTACATGAACATCCTAGTTTTGTATGCTCCATTCATACCATCATTTCCCCATAGCAGCACCAAAGAAACCAATTTTCATAAGCCATTTTCATATCATTGCTACTCCTTAGAAGCACTTGGGTATCCCAGTTGCATAAGACCCATTCATACCATCACTAATCCATTGAAGCACCCAAGAATCCCAGTTTCATAATCCCCATTGATACCATCATTTTTACATAGTATCACCAAGGTATCCCAGTTGAATAATCCCCATTCATACCATCAATACTTTATAAAAGCACCTGGGAATCCCCTAATGTAAGAATCATCCCATGTAAAAGATGAAATACTTTAAACTGTATTAATTCCATGTATTAGTCATATAATGTTATATTTCATGACAATATCCCCAGTTCATGATATTAAACTATGGACCTACCCTGTATAATGAAAAAATTATGACCTATGTATAACTGGAATGGTTTGACACCCCTCCTACACCATCATGGGGTGATCCCACTACCCATTATGATAGACATAGAATTTCCTATGTATGAATATCATGGGATGATATCACAACTCTCAAGAAACCATTATCTATAAGACCCACACCATCCCTTATTATCAGTTCTTTTATGAAACAAGTATCCTTACTAGATGATGTTAAATTGTATACACTAGTCCTATCATACAACCTTAAAATACACACTAGAAATATGTGGGTTTTGATCACTTTCACCTAAGAGGGTACATATAATGTAGCCCTAAGGTCCAACACCAACACACATGGGACACCTCAATCAGGTTCAATCCAAATCCCCCAACACCACAATCAAATCTATATGTCTCCCCCAGTAAAGAAGTAGCTCCAAAGTGTTATTATATCCCCTTATGACACACTCAACCTCACCACAATTTACACAGAATATGTTAAGATTGTGCCCAAATTGTCCCCATATAATGTTAAACCTATTAACAACATGTCCCCATAAGATGTTAAAATTGTGATCAACTTATCTCCACAAGATTTTAAACTTGTGACCAACTTTTCACCCAAATACATTAGACCCATGACCAACCAATCCCCATAATATGTTAAACCTGTGACCAACATTCCCCCACAATATGTTAAATTTATGGACAACCTATCCCCATAATAATTTAAGTATGTGACGAACCTATCCCCATAAGACAATAAACCTATGATCTTGAATAGAAGCATCATAATCCCTACCTCATGTAAAAAAAATGATATACTTGAGGTCATGAGCCTCAGATCACTTACGCCTCTGGAGAAATTTAACCCATTATGAAAATGGGATTTCTTGGGACTTTTTTATAATACAAATCATACGTTAGATTCCCTCAACTTCAAAAGAGGACGAATTTGTAGGTTCCCAACACCCCAATGTCCATAGATGTCTAGATGTTTCCAATTTCACTATCCTTTCTAACCAAAGGTAACTACCCTATTGTGAATGAAGAAGTTTATTTAATCAGAATCCAACATGAGATGGAATTATGAAATAGATTCATGCAAATGATTTAATGATAACAGGGATAGATATACTAAGAAAAAAAGTTTCACGGATGAATCCCTGGATAGAGGAATCAACATCCCATAATCTAGTTTTGATCGAGGATCCAACATCTCCCACCATGGTGATGGAGGCTGGCTGCCTTTGGAATGAAAGAATGTGGGGTCACGAACCATTCTCCCTAGAGGAGACACAACCAGTCCACGGTGGAAACCCACTTTAAGAGGGGATAGGAAGTAAAAAAGTGAATCACTACACCTGATTTGTTCCCCATCTTGAAAAGCATCACAAAATAGGATATTAAGGTATGTTAAAGAGAAATAATATAAAAATTTAAAACTAAAATTTTAACTTACCAAGATCAAATTAAATTTTCTAACAAAATTCAAAATCCAATGGTTTGGTAAAAATATCCACTAGTTGATTTTAATTTCAAATATGTTCAAGAATAATATCACATTTCTTAAAATAATATTGAATGAAATTTCATGTCTATATGATTAGTTATAGAATGCATTAAAGGGTCCTTTGAAATATAAATTGAAAAAAAATTATCACAATAAATAGTAATTTTTTTTTAAAGTTTAACCACGCTCAAAAATAGTTTTTTTAATCCATAAATACTGGTAGAAAAAAGATGATGTAGAGAAATAGTAACTTTCAGAAGTTGACAAATCAATATAGTTGTGTTATAATAAACTACAATAAACTAAATTCTTACTAATAAAGTGATAAATATATGAGGTTATTTTTATATCTATTAAACATCCTCTAAAATCATAATTAGATTAAATAATTATATAAAAAATTCTAGAATAATATTATCTATGATTAAAAGTTTCTTTAACATATCTAATATTATGTTTAACATAATTTATTTAATATTACATACTTATATTGAAATCTGGCACATAAACAGGCACTGGAAATTATATTGGTTCTAGAAGTAATTAAATATAAAAATTTTCTAATATGCCTTTAAATAATTTAGAATCAATATATTTTCCTGAGACATCAGAATCTAATTTAAAAATAACTCTCAATGGGGTTTTAAAAGATTTACAAGAATCTAGATCAAAATTTTTGACTAAATCTTTAGAATATTTGGATTGATTCAAATATATTCCCTAATTTATTTGAAAATTTTGAAGTCATAAAAATAATTTTAATTCGCCCATAAGACTAATGCCAAACTCACTTTCCATAAAATTTGAGAACACATTACAAATAAAATAATTTGAAGATCCAAATTCAATATCACCAAAAAAATTGAACAATTACAATATAATTTGATATTCTTTTGATAAAAAAATGTAGGATCTAATTTAGCTTTATTAAACTATCGTTTAAATAAAAATAATGTAATTTGATCATACAAAGCATGAGGTACTTTCATAAAACCATATAAATAATTTGATAACATAAAAACATTACTAGAAAATTTCTTATTTTCAAAAACATGGGTTTGAGAAATATAAACCTCTTTAGAAATAAAACCATTTAAAAAAGAACTTTTCACATCCATTTAAAATACCTTAAAACCATGAAAAGTGAAAAAAATAAAAAAATTATAATAGATTCAATTATAAACATGTAATAATGATTCGTAAAAGTTTCTACCTTATTCCTGATAATAACCATGAGTAGTAGGTCTTACTTAATTCTTAACAACCTATCCAGATTCATCCATTTTTTTTCTAAAAAACTATTTAGTTCCTATAATATGATTATCTATAAAAGGTTCAACTAAGGTCCAAACATCATTATTTTGTAAAACTGATTTAGTTATTCTTGCATAGAAATTGTCCAATTGTGATCATTTAAAGAATCTAATACATTATTAGGCACACAATCAGAAATAATAGAATAAATTTTATAAAATGTTAAAAAAAAACTTCTCATTTTCATAACAGAACCAAAATTAACAAACACATTTTAAATATGATGATATTTATGAATCCTCCATGATTTAGGATCATATTGAGGATCATTTTTCTCCTCTAAAGAGATACATTAGCAATAGTTTTTTTTATTTTACAAAACTAAAATCCATGAAATCATATTTAATGTTTTCTTAAATATATTTTGAACATTATAAGATTTATAAAAATTTATATCCAAATGATATGAGATGATCATGGTATACCTATTATAAACTCTTTAATATTTAATGTTATAATAATAACCAAGAAACATACACAAAAAACTTTTAGAATCAAACATATCTAAATTATCCTTTATATTAAATATATAAACTTTTAAACCAAAATTTTTTAAAATAACCAACCTTCATTTTTATATCGTTAAATATTTGAGAAGGGGATTTATTTAAAAATGATTTAACATAAACTCCATTAAAAAAATATCTTGTAGTATTAACAAATTATCCTAAAAAATACTTAGGAAAACTATATTCTTTAATCATTTTTCTAGCAATTTCTTTAATAGTTCTATTTTTCCTTTATATAACACTATATTGTTGTGGTGTTCTAGGAGTATAAAAATTATGGGAATAACCATTTTCTTTAAAAATGATATTAAACTCAAAGTTGAAAAACTCGCAAAAATTATCACTTTTAATATAAACAATTCAAGAATCTTTCATATTTTTAACTAGATGAAAAAAATAAATAAATCTAGACAAATTTTATTAATTATGAGACACAAACTAAACCCATGAAAATCTATGGAAATCATAAATGACAGCAAAAACATATTTCTTACCACCTAAACTAGAAGTTTTCATAGGACCGAATAAATCCAGATGAAATAATTCATGATTTATATATGTAAAACATGATTAATATATTTAAAAGTTTTATTGTTTTTCTTACCTTTCAATAATGAGTCACAAAACAATTGGTCTTACCTTTAACTTGGGTAAATCTAGAACATGTCCATGCTTAGCTAATTTGAATATAATTCATAAATGAAAATTTATAACCCTTATATTATAGATAAAATCATTTGTTTCTATATAATTGAGCTATTTAAAATTTTGATTATATGGATTAGAAATATTAATAGAATAAATATAATGTTTTCTATATTCATAAAATAAAACATTTATTTTTTTGAAACAAAACATTTATCATATTCAAATTTAACATAAATTCCATCATTATATAATTGTGAAATACTAATTAAGTCATGTTTTAAACCTTTAGCATATAAAACATTATAAATTAAAATTACATTAAAAATACCTACTTTAACAAAAACATTTACCTTTCCTTTGGAATTATCTCCAAATGTAACAGTGCCTCTTCCACATTTTTTATGAGTGAAAAAATTTTCTGTGTCTCTAGTAATATGATAAGAGAATCTATTATCTATGTACCATATGTAATTCTTGATACATCCAAGGAATTGTACCCTAAAAAATCCATTACTTGACAATTTTGGTAACCAAGCTACTTTGGGTCCAATCAGATTAGTAAAATAAATTGGTACCCACATAAAATTTGAATAAGTATTGTATTGAACAATAAATAAAAATGGTTTAGAAATACAATTATTTGTAAACCACAAATTTATTTTAATCTAAGTGAACTAACATTTTAATAGTGACCTTTCATGTCATATTGAAAATATGTAACAATACAATTAAGCCCATTTTTATTTTTCATAAAATTATTTCCATATATTTGAGATAATCTCATATGATAGCTAATACCATATTTATTTTTATTTATCTTATCCAAATACATAATTTTATGATACTTTTCATGACCTTGAATAAAAGTGTACAAAATTTTATTAAGACTTTCAACTTTAGTTTTCAATTTTCTATTAATATCTTGAGCAGATTTCAAATCATTATAAATATTAGAAAGAGAATAATAAAAAATATTATTTAGTGTTTCATTTTCTAAGAAAAAAAATTTATTTTCATAAAAACTTTTCCCATTATTTTCTTTAATATTATTATATAAATCAGCATCTTTGAATACATATTTTTTAAATAAGGCAATTTATTCATTTAACATAGAAACATTTAGATTTTCAAAATCATAATCAGAATAAGAACCTATAGAATAAAAACATAAATCATTAACCTCATTCAATGGTTCCATTAATCATTATTTATCATATAATTTCTCATTTCTATATTCTTTACTATTATTGGATTCTTTAATGTAACTATAACTATTTTTTAATGCCTTTTTCCAATTCTATTTTTAATTATATTTATTCATTAGTTTTGGATAGATAGGATAGATATTAATTTTATTTTTTTCACCCAAAACAAGTAACATATGATGTAATATAATTATTACTACCTTTGTTATCTCCCTTAAATATATACTCTCAAGGTTTTATTCTAAATTATTTCTTGAATACTTTCTTTTTTATTCATTTTTAGACTCTAGTAAAAATATGATCCATACCTTATTTTTCACTATCTTGTATTTAATAATGAGAAGATTAATTAGAAACAAAATTTACATATTTTAACACTATCCATTTTCTTTTAATTATCTCATCTTCGGCTATGTTCTTTAGTTATAGTTTATAATGAAGTAGTGATCCAATCAATTCATCAAGAGTTTTACTCTTTGATGTTATTGCCTTTATCAATAGTGACCTTCACTTCAAACCATTTATTTGGTATTTATCATAGGAATAATTAAATAATTATTGTATTTTAAAATGTATCTACAATGGAATTAATTCTTTTTAAAATGATTTTGAATCACTGGAACATTTGGTTCACAATTTCAACTTCACCCATATTGATGTCTTGATACTCATTTCAAATCATTCCAACCTTAATTCAAATCAATTTTTATGAGCCAAGGTGAGTAATTATAGAATCTTACAAATATCATGAGTTATCTTACCTATATAAAAATGGATAAACACACTTTAGTTAATACTAAAATATAAAATATTCAAAAAAATTAAATTGTAACAGATCTAGTAGCATCATTTCCAATAAGAGTATATGGGTCATATTCTCATAGATTGTATGGTATTTTCTAGATCGACCAGTGTTATATTATTAAATTATTTATGTATGCCTCTATTCTATATTTCTAGTATCCATAATCATTTCCATCATAGTGAGATGGCTTCTAAGAAATCTAATAATAGTTTACATTTATTCCTTCTATCTTGAAGATATTTCCCTAATACTACGAGTTCTATGAATGGGTTAGAAATATAAAATATAAAATAATAAATTCATAACAGATCCAAACTATAATAACAATTTTATTTATCATTAAATGGAAAATAGAGCTAAACTGAAAATTATAAATAAGTTCACACTTTGATACCAATTGTTAGGTCGGATAAGGTAATGTGAGATGGACTAGAGGTGGGTGAATATGAAATATTGAAATTTTAAATAATTATATTATTTACCTACATTAATTAAAAACATTAATTATAATATTTTATTATAAATAAAAAAATAAAAATAAAAATAAAAAACTCCAACTAAACTCCCCATTTTTTAAAATTACAAAACTGAAACAATATTTTATAAAAACATCATTCAGTTTTTTAATCTCATTGTTTAAATTCTCTATTCTAATTGGGTTTTTACTCCCCATACAAAATTCAGGTGTCATGGTTATTATTATTCTAGAAAAAGTGGTTTGTAATCAGGTTATGATTTCCCTTTAAAAATAATATTACTATGCAACATATCTATCACTGAGTTGAGAGATATACGAGTATATTAGGTCTACTTTAGACTGAACTGGTATAAAGAATCTATGTGTTCTTTTACTTATTTTATTTTTCCACTAAAATTAACTATCTTAATTATATCATTAATAATTAATGTAGATAATTAATATATTTATTTAAGAAATGTAAATCGGTTATTTTCACCCCCTCTTGACCATGTATCATCACCCTTCCAAACCTATAAATAACATGAAGTATCTACCCATGATTCCTTTTATAAGGCATTAACATATATAGGCTAACCTTTCACTCTTAAGGGATAATTTCATATATGATTATCCATCCCAAGCCAAAGTAGGGAAAATTGACCTACTATAAAGCTAATACTCATCTCTCCATGAAACTGATCCAAAATCATTACCACTAGGATCACAATCCTAGTCTATGAATGACATCTTACAAGGGTAGCATTCCAGGATAAAGTTTATAGGCTTTGGTCTCAATTATTTTAGGGCAATTAATAATCTAGTGAACCGTCCTAGGAATCTCATATACATTAGATATATTCAAACCCATACTACCCAATCTCAGGTCCACATCAAACTCATATTCTCACATAATAGTGGAAAGTAAGTATAAAAAATGCTTCTTCACTTTGCACACACCCAATGATATAAGGGTCTCATATCACTCAAGAAAAACTCTAGCCTAACAGACCCTCTTTTAAGGTTAGGTTTCAAATACATATAGGTCCACATAAAGTAGCATCATATATGAAATAAGATCTAGAAACCATGGTATACTTGATTAGAATTCCTCCAAGAAGTTATATAGGAAAAAATATGTAAAAATTTATTGAAACTTTAAATGATTAAACCCTTACTCATAACTAGATCAATCACAACTAGAATATGAATACTATATGATTCTTAAATGTAACAAATGATATATGTACATATGATTCCTTATACCCCAATCCAATATCAAAACATAAATCAATAAATTAAAAAAATCATCCTTGATAGAAATAAACTTAATGATAATATCAAAAACCAAGAACAACATTCCACAATCCTTAAATCAGGGAATTTATAACATGTAGTTGTTGTCTAAGAATAATTCGTAGAGTCAATCCCATGTTTTTTTCCACCCTATCTCCATATACCTCAACCAAAATATTAATATAAATACAATATATATATATATATGATACTTTTTTATAATGTCTTAATCCGACTAACCCAAGTAATGAATGAACAGGTGGCGCCATGTGACCTCGGGCAGAGCACCTCATACACCATATTCTTTCAAATAACAGCAAGGGTGTGATGAAATATTTAGATAGACTATACACATAGTATTATATAAGGAAATAATAATTAAATAACTACACTACCATAAAATATATAAAATCAAAGTGAAAAAATGGAATTACAATGGAAATAAAACCTTAGCAAAAATATATACAAGTAATAACAGATGTATCTCATATAAGAAGACAATCATATAACAAATAGAGGATTTACCAATGGATGATCATGAATAATATATGATAAATTGATAATAATTAATTTGAGACTCTATCATTGTCCTCAAAATCATATTAGACCTATCTTCAAAACCCCACTAATATATCTTGGCTCATCAACCTATACTCAAGCTATCTACCAACCTACATTCCAATATAAGATCAATATGCACACCAATGTTTCTATGGAGGATGTGATCATTACACTCATTAAGACACCAAAAATGAAGTACCTAATAAAAAATAACATGTTTGTGAGTGTACTGATTAAAAAATAAACCATGTCATCTTATTCATAAACTATTTTACATGTTGGGTACTCATAGAGTCATACAAATGGTCAATACATACCTACTTCAACCAGTACTGAAATAAGATGATTCCCACATAGTCTAAACAAAACCTATGTGTGAATGACTTATCCCTACCATTATCATAATTAATGAATAAATAACAATCTATATATCATAACATATGGGTTATTGATGCATCCTCTATATACTAGTTGATGTAAATGATACATCACTAACTCATATCCTAGGAGAATGATATATCACCATCTATAATTAAGGGTGGATGAAGAAACACCAATAAAAATAGAGAATGGGAAATATCATGGTAAAAAAGGTATTAGTACACAACATTTAGTGATAAAATTTTATTTCCAGGTGATCAATATATCACTATACAATAAAAATGATGGTTGAGCAATGAATCTTCAAGTGAATGATATTTCACCAATACAACCATAAATAATGTAAAATGATTCATAAAGGTAAAAACACCTAGGACGGTGAACTACCACCACACAAAAAAAACATGAATAATGTTATATCATAAGTGAATAAGGAACCAACCATAAAAAATAGTGGAGAGTGAGGCATCATTGTGAATAATAAATCATTGGCAGAATGAGGCATTGCCCATAAAAAATGTTGGTAAAAAAGATATCTATAATATAAAATCTCTAAGGTGAATGATATATAAAAAATAATCTCTAAAAATGATGATTTGTAACCAATTTATATATCTTGAATTTCATGATCTAACACTAACCACATGAAATTTGAATGATCCATCCCAACAAGCCCAAAAATTCTAATGAATGACTAATCACTATGAATACACAAATATCTACTCATATCATATCCATAGTGAATGAGTAATCATTCTAAGCATTGGAACCAGTAACTTAATTCTCACTGATCGACTCATTCCTATTTCATAATGCACCTAGTACAAATAAATCAAGCCTAACCTCCCATGGAAAGGCTTAAGGTTCTATAAAAACACACATATCACAAGGTCCTTATCATAGTGGTTCTCACCAGACCAATATACTATCTCACCACTTATCATAACCAACACATTAGTTTCCATCACTAAGGAACACTAATGAATGTTTTAAAACAATCAAAATATAAGCGAAAGACTAGTGTATCACTCATTGTTCAATTCCCAAGGTATTTATCCACTCCCCAATGCATTGTAGGAAATGGTGGAAACATACTCAACACATAAGGTTCGAGGGTCCTACATTGAACTAGGTAGCCAAACTAGTTACACAAGTGATAAAAAAACATAATTTGGTTCCATAATAGGTAATTATAACATATCCACTCAATAACATATTTCATACCAATAATTATTTGACCATAAAATATACACCCATAGCCTCTTCTCTCTATAAAAAAACATTCTACTGTATTTCATCATAAGTCATGAGAAGCATAGCCCTAGAATAGACACCCATAATAGTTTTGTATCTTTATAAGTAATCCAATCACATAGAATAAGTATCCATTGGTGGCTAAATCATCAATCTATCACCTCAATGGATTTCAAATATTCTAACCAAATTCCCAAGTTTCACCTCACAAAAGGGAAAACCACTCATGGTTTCCACTCAAACCAATCACATATTTTGACCCACTATAGTATTCCATACAATAAATACAGAACTATATAAAAGGTAATAATAGGCACCACCTACCTCAAAACAAAGTTAACCAGTTATTCATGTTTTCTCCATCCTCATCCAAGTGATCATTAAACTCCATCATCAACTTTGATCCCCCTACACATCAAAGAGGCCCAAATTTTATTATTAAAAATTCAATTTAATTTTTAATTTTTTATATATTATATATGTTTATTTTAACAAATTAAATTGAATAATTTTAAATTTTTATAAAAATTAAATGTTTCAATTTAAAAATTAATAGATAAAACTCATTTAATTAGGAATTTATATTAAATAAGGTTTAGAATTCTTATTGTATAAAACGAAATTTTATTTAATCAAAATATTTTTTTCATTGTATTATATATTTTCATTTAAAAGATAAATTATTAAATCTTATAATGGAAAGTTAATAAAAAAGAATTAATTTTTTGGATTATAATGTTAGAATTATATAATGGTGAATTTTTTGTATTTTTTATAATGATTTTTATGAATATCAAAATATTTAGTTTATTACAAACATCCAAACATTTTTGACACCATCATGATGTTAGAATGAATTAAAATTTTATAAAAAATTATCAAAATATATATATTTAATTAGTAAAATAATTAATTTAAAAATAATAGGTAAAATTTATAAACTTATGTTTGATGTCTTGGAACCTAATTTATAATTTAATCTAATAAAAAATTATTTTTGATTCTTTATCTATAATTATGTGATTCCATGACTACATTTGGTTTTATCTTGGTTTGGAAGTAAAATAACCCTCATTTATTTACTTATAAACCTATAAATTTTGTTTAAATCAATATTTTTTTAAATTATTTTCCCTATTGGATAAAATAATCTATATTTTTACTCAAAAATACACCTCTGCTCATGTATAAACACCCATCTCCATTACCTTGTAAAATAAATTCTTATCCACTTTAAAAAGTCTTAGATATTCCCATTTATCTTATACATAGTCTATTAGTACCCTTTGGGGGGTTTTGGAGATACCCAACCCCAGTCCTTCAAAGAATTTCCAAATGAATAAATATTTCATGAAGAGTTAACCCTGATTCTCTTTCATTATTTTCTATATCTTCTTCTTTCTACTACCCTAATAAATTTCCTTTTTATACCTTTTTAAAATATTTAATATGTATTTATATAACGTACTAATGTTATTATAGTACTAGTATAACTATTTTAATCTACTTATACAATATAATCTTTCCCCTAACTTTTGAAACATCCTAATAATTCCCAATTTAACTTACCTATTAGGATATTATAAATACATTAATTATCTCCACCAACATGGACAGTTAGTGTAGATTGTGAAATATAAATTTATCTTAATTTATTATAATCTTATGTAAATAATTTTACCAACTGATAAATTATAAATAATAATAAAAATGATTAATTTAAAATAAAACATGTCTTTAAGACATTCTATCATAAAAATAAATAGTAATAGATAAATTCCCATGATTATAATTGATATGAAATGAAAAATATATAATTGATCTTTGTATTCAGTTTTTAATAAACATAATTTTATTATACTGGAGTTGAAAACGTGATGAAGTAAAATAGGATATAAAGTAAGGGTTATTTTTCTCAATTTCAATTCCTTTATAAAATTTTCTCACCATGTTTTCTTTTATATAGTTTAATTAATTCCCTATTTTATTTATTTATAATAAAACACTTTTATTTCATGAGATTTTAAATTCTATATCTATATTTCCCTTTTTTCTTTTGATTCATACAATACCAATGTCGTAAGAATTTCTCATCTCAAAATTTCCTTATTTGTGTCATGTTTTGTATTTTACATATTTTTATAAATGGTGTCTATATTTATTCTTGAAATACTATATCATAATTATATCTTTATTATTTTTATTTAATTCTCCAATTCAAGTTCAATATTATAAGGGTTTTTGATTAAAAGGTTACCACAATCGTAAACTTTTTTTCACTCAATTTACTTTTCATTGGGTTATAAAATTTCTTCCTTGAAAATTATATTTTAATTTTATTTTATTATTCCATATATCTATTCTAAATGGTATTTTATCTTTCTCTATGTATAAATTATTTTTTAAAATAAAAAATTTCTTCTTTTGGGGATTTCATTCCCTATAAAAATATGATGTTATTAATAATAATTATCATCCTTTATGATGGTTCGTTTTCTTATATGTCGATATTTTTTATAATTTCACTATTGGATAAAATAAAATGGTGTGTGATTTGAGATTTGTATTTAAAATTATGTGTATGGAATCTTTAATAAGGCATATTAATTCTTATGGAGTCCATCTCTTTAAGGATAAAATAGTTTTGGTCAGCTGTGTTGTGGTTTGATGGAATTATGGAAACTCTAGTTAAATAACACATTATAGAAATTTGATGAAGTTGTTTGAGCATAATTGTAATCTATATCAATTGTATGTGTCATGTGATTTGCTTAAGTGTCTTTTTTTTATGAGAGTCTGAATTTTTTTCAAAGGTTTATAATCTGGATTGGTGTCATTGAGCATCAGGGTATGTGTGTTTTAGATAAGTGCATGTGTGTCGGGAGTAGTATATGTGTTATCCTCTAGAAATTTGTGTTTAATTAGCTCTAAATAAATGTGAATGTTTCCTTCATAGAATTCATTCTAGGCTTACATTTGTTTTCAATAGATACTTAGGAATATCTTATGAATAGGCTAGTATTATTTTATGATATGTTCATAGATATCATTTTCATCAACCACCTTTGGAATAATATATCGTGATTTTTTTTAGTAAAACTCTTCATATATTATTTAAATTATTTTTAAGGAGTTATTGTATAGTTTTATGGATATTTCTTGACCAATATCACTACATCAAGGGTTGTGCAGATAGTAGTGTTAAAGGTGTAAGAGCTTCGTGATGGGTGTGTTTTTAAAATTCCAATTAGTCAGAAGTTAGTGTATCTGGTTATGTGATCAAGATTAATTTATGAAAGAAGTATGTTTCCTAATATGAAAGGTATCCAGTATGACATTAAAATTTTAAAGTTAAAATCAGAGACAAAATGTGGTTTTATGGTTGATAACAAAAAATACTGGTCTGCAGACTATGTCAGAAAATAAAGAGAGCGACGAATTCTTGATATTTTTTTGTTCAAGATATTTTTATAACGGACAAGAAGTGAATTTTTTCACCCTTTTTATTAACAATAAAAAATAGGAGTTATAAAATAATATACTTCCTTATATATAAATTTTATGGTTTTAGAAGACGGCTTAGTTTTTTTCAGTAGTCACTTTTAGTTGAGTCTCATTTTTAAAGTAACTAAGTACACCAACCTAGTGTATTTTCTTTATCATTATATAGAGAAGAAGATTGAAATATATGGAGTAGTGAGAAATATCTTGTGAGGATAATTATTTCATTATCCAAGGTGTTTATGTGAATTTATACTTCAAGTGTATTATTTTAAACCATGAGGTGTATTGAACCTCTCCAAACTTATCATCATTTGATAAATAAGTTTTAGTGTCTTCGGTGTATATGCCCATTTTCATGCATGCTCCTTGGATTATTTTAATGGGTGAAGAAATTAAAATAACATATTACATTTATTTTTATTAAATAAATTCTATGATAAAAGGGTGATAAGTATTCTAAATAATTAATGAACAAGATCTCTGATAAGGGGAAAATTTTAATTGACACACCTTGATTCACCCTCCACCCTCTCATGGTGTGGTATTTTTCAAGGATAAACAAGTGGTATCAAATCCAAAGGTTCTCTATGGAGTTATTACTCTCTAATTCATAATGGTGATACTGGTCAACAAAAAGGGAATACTTATTTTAAAGGCATCATGTTCCAACTATGGAAATATAAAATGAAACTTTATTTTCTTTCATTAGGAATGGATATATATATATATATATATGTGAATTTAATTCATGGAATATATTCATGTATGGATAGTGGAGATTTGAAAAAAAAATATAAAAATATTTTAATGGTTATATAAAGGAACTAAATGCTTTAGTGGGAAATTTAGGAAACTATATCTATATAAAGGATATTCCATGAAATACATCTCATGTGAAGTGGGATAAGCTTCTAAATGTTTATGAAGGTGATTCAAAAGTTTGGTAAGAAAAGCTAAAAGTATTGTGGAAAAAATATAAAGATTTAGGAATGGATCCAAATGTAAAATTTTATTCCTTTTTAATTTAATATACATTATTATTGAAGATATGTGTGGTATTAGGTAAATCATTTATGATGTAATTTTTTTTAAATAAATCCTAATGAGATTTCCCCATTTTTCAATCCAATGGTTTCAGTTATTTAATAAAATGACCTAAAGGAGTTAACATTTTAAAACCTATATAACACTCTTGTTTCTTATGAGATAAGGAATAATGATAATTTTTTAGTGATAAAAGAAGAGTTTCATGATATTGTATTCAAGTATACAAAGAAACTCTCAATTAAAGAAAAAATAAGAATGAAGAAATTGAAGAAATGATGTCATTTCTTTCCAATAATCACAAAAAGATTAAAAGGTAAGCTCAGCGAAAAGCTACCATTAATTTTTTTTCGATATAGAAACGTTTTGCACCGTTTTTCTAGGTGTCTTGATACTTTCTCGTATGATGATAAGGAATAATAACCCCTTCATATGTCAAAAAAGAGAGTGGAAAAAAATTCAGAAATTATTTAATAGTATGAACTTCATATCTAATGTATATGAGGAATAAAAGGAAAAAAAGTGGAGGAGGGATATGATGTTTTTATCCTTACTGTTCTTTTATTTTAATGATTACAATCACTCCTAAAAGTGATTTATACTTTCCTTTAAGTGATGTGCATCCAGATTGATTACATTTGATATAACCATTTGGAGGATGTTTTAACATATCATAATGGAAATTATAAATCCTTATAATAAGGGTAGATGATATATTTAGGCTCATTGAAATAAGTTGCGAAGCCTCTTCATTAAGTTAGAGGTTGCAGGTAGCACCAACCAACTGGTGTTGTGATACTGGACAACTAGTGGCATGATTAACAATTTACTTAGCTATTAAGGCCCCAACATATACCCAGTCTAGGATCACTAGATAGCTTATACTGAAGGGCATTTCTCATATACTCTATAGTAAACTATTGTTCATTCAGTGGAGGTTCACTAGCTCATAAGTGGTAGAAAAATATTTCATAGGCTTCTAGGGATCCCACTCACTACCTGGTGGATGATACTAGGTACTCATTGGCATCGGTTCAGAATCTCTAAGCCCATTTTTAATATTGTAAAAATATATTTAAATTGTATGTCTTCAACTTAAGGACCATCAAATTATTCCATAACATAACCAGAGTTATTAGAGCCTATAAATAGAGTCTTTGTTGTCCTTAACTCACTTTTTCATCCAATATTCATTTCCAACATATCCAATTTCTCTTAGATATCTATCTTTCTAAATCATATTCATCCCTCTAGAGTGTGTACCAGAATTTTAATATTCTTTTAATCTCTTATAATATTGTCCTTCGCTCTTAGAATATTTCATATACTTTGAGAAAATCAAGACCAATATTTAAAGTGGTTTCTTCCTAGAAATCATCTCATATTCTAACATCTTCTAATTTTGGTTCTCACTATCCATAAAGTAAGGCACCTTGGTTTTATTACAATTTCATTAAAAAGAGAACATACTATTATTATTGAGGTTTTTAGTTTTCCTATTAAATATCTAATGTATACTATAATTATTGCTTCTCCCTATAACTAAAAAATAAATGGATAGTTTTGATATCTCAATTACCATTAAATTCTAGGGACTAAAACATTAAATTCTAAAGTGATTGAGGTAATAAACCTAGGGTCACTTTTAGAAATATTGTCTAACTTCCCTATTATATATCTTATCTCATTTAATTTCATTAATTGCAATTATTTAACTCTTTAATTTTTTATTTTATTCAAATTGTTTAGTCCATTAATTAATGATTAATTACTTATTATTTTTTATATTCGAATTGATTAATCATTTTAAATCACTCTTTGTTTTTATTCTTCCACTTTTATTTTCTTTTTACACTTCCTACTTTTATTGTTTTGTTCATTTGTTCAATATTTTATAAAAATGTTTTAAACATGAATTTGTTCCATTAATTTTAAAGGGAAATTCACCCCCACCTATTTCCATTTAACAATATATAAATTAAATTTTGTATTGAAGAGATTTTGAATTTATTTATTATTTTTTTTTCAAATTATTCCAAATATTATTTTATTTTTAAAAAACATTAACTTGTTTTTCAAATAACAATCTTTTAAAAAATTGATCTTTCAAACACTCATTGTGGTCTAAAAGGACAATCCTTGTGTCGTGATCTTTTTTTATGGAGGTAATTATGGATGTCAATTTTTTTAGATATATTGGATATCATGTTTATAAGATTTTTGTACATAGATAGTCTCTTAGAAAAATAAAATAAGATAAATGGGCCCTAAATGATATTCCATCTTTTGAATTAAATGGTAAATTTATGAATGTCTTGGATTTTATACAAGATAAAAATAAATTTAATCAAAATTATACATGAAAAAACATTCATGAAATTTAGAAACATAGAGAAGTAACTCATGAGAGAACTAAAAAATATGAAGATTCTCATTTATATAAGTTTAGACAAGGCTTTGAAAGTTTCATTATAGATTATACTGAATCTATAACTAAAAATTGTATTGTTTTTACTAATATTTGTAATGGATGAAAAGTTCTAGGTGACTATTTTTCTATAAAAAAAATTAAAGAAATTTTTTTGGGAGTTACAAAGTAATTTGGAACCTAAATTTACCCCAACATTAGAAGCTAATGATGTGAAAAACATGGCGGTTGAAGAAATCATTGTTTTTATCATGACCGATGAGATTTATATAAGAAGGAAAGATGAAAAGGAATATAAGGTGATCAAGAAAACTAATAAGCCTATCACTTTCAAATATATCAACAATGAATAATCTGGAAGATAATTTAAAAATACTCTAATTGAAAAAATTGTAAACAATTACATAGAAAAAGAAATAACTACCCAATTATTTAAAAAGAAAAATTAAGAAATGTAATTAACTTTTTTTTGAAAAAATAATATCTGCATCAAGTCAGATGATCCCTTGAAAAAAATACAAAAAGAATAATAAAGGTACGAAAACTATAAAATTATCAACTTTGAGTGTGATAAAAGATTAAATTTCAATAAACGAATCAATTGAAAAATGTCCCAAGTGATTATTGGATAATGACGAGGTATGTGAGGAAGTAAATTTTGAATATTATTATTCTTATTATTCTATCTTTTCTACCTCTTCATTAAGATATGAAGATAATATTTTTGTTATAAATGAAATTCAATATAGTTTTTATGAACTTATTTAAAAATTAAAAATATATTAAAAATAATTGCAATCAATTAGTTTTTTAAAAAGATAGACTTTTAAAATAAGAAAATGATTTTATTTTAAAATTAAAAGAATAACTGAATGTTAAAAATTTTGAATTTCAAATTAAGAATCACCAAAACATTATTTCCCATTTTAATAAAGGTAAAGAAACTTTTAATAAAATTTTGGTATCTCAACACGTTATTAAATGTAATAATTAGATTTATTTTTCAAAACAATCTATATTTACAACTATTCTAAAAATTCTTATTTTGTAAAGATAATTTTTTAAAATAAATTTCATTATTAATGAATTAAATTTATTTATACTATTTATGAATTAAATTTTAAAAACAAAAAAAATATGGTGGACTAAAAAATTATCTCTCTTATCATATTTTAAATTAAAAAACTTGTTCAAAACAAGTTTGGATTATAAAATCTATATTATACAACTTAATTGTACCCAAGATATGGGTACCAAAAGCTATAATTTATTAATATTTTATAGAATAAGATAAAAAATAAATAATTTACATGGTAATTGGATAGTTAGTGCTTGAGGTATATTTTTTTTATCCTTCCAAATTATATCATCTTGAGGACATTCCTAGAAGATGCATCCCATTTGGAGATAATTCAAAGGGGAAAATTACTCGTATATATACGATTGGTTTCTCAAACTCTAATTTAATTAAAAATGTTTTATTTGTTAAATTATTAATGAATAATTTACTAATTAATAGTCAACTATATGATATTGGTTTCAAAATTACTTTCAAAAATTATTTTTGTAAAGATTTTATTTCTAAAGCCAATCTTTTATTTATTGAATCTTGATTTCAAAAATTTTATATTATTGATTTAAAATAAATTTAAATTAAAAATGTTAAGTTATTAACTAAAAAGGATAATGATTCTTGGCATTGGAATCATCACATAGTACATCATAATATTCACTGTCTTTTTAAGTTCAACCATAATGGCCAAGTATGAGATTTATCGAAATTTTATTTTATATAAAACTTATTTTTTGATCCTTCAAAACATATAAATGAGCATAAATTATCTATTTGATCTAAATACCTCTTTACTCTTCTAAAAACTTATAAATTGTACACCTTGTCCTTTTTGGACCAACTATAGTTTCTAGTATCAGAGGCATAAATTACACCTTTGTAATTATTGATGACTTTACTATATTTATGTGGGTTTTATTATTATATTGTAAAAATGAGGCTTGTAATTTCATTATCATCTTTACAATGAATTTCAAAAAATAAAGAAATCTAAAAACTCTTTTCCCTTATAATTAACCACAGTGGAGAGTTTTATAACAAATACTTTGATGAGATTTGGGATACTTAAGGTTATCATCACTTCTTTTCCTCTAATAAAACACATAAACAAAATTGGTTTGTTGAAAGATGAAATAGGACTATCTAAGAAATTTATTGGACTCTCCAAAATTATGTTTCCCTTCAGTAATTATTTTGGGTCAATATAGTCAATATCTCATGCATTATCCTTAATTGTGTCCTCATAAGGCCCATATTAAGAAAAATACATATGAACATTAGAAAGGTAAAATTCCAAATGTTGGATTCTTTAGAGTCACCAGTTATAAAATCATTATCCTTAATAAAAACGATAATCTAGAAATATTTTACACTAAATCTGTTGAAGGAATCTTTTTTGGGTACTCTAACTAAAGTAAATCCTTTTGGGTCTTCAATAATAGGACCAAAACCCTAGAGGAACTTATTCACATCAAATTTGATGAGAATATTCTTAAATCACATCACAAATTTGTGATGATGATGAAAAACCTAGTTTTACCATTTATAAATCTCAATATTTTATAGTAATTGATGATTCTCCATAATCCATATCCTCTCATTTACTAATGGCATGGATTTAATCCAAAAACCATCCTCATGATAATGTTATCAGATAATTACAATCTGAAACTCATAATATAAATTCAATATTAAATTAGGTTCTACATAAATCTTGTCCCTATAACATTAAACATCATTTTATTAATGGTTCTATTAATGATGAAAATTGGATACTTTCTAGGCAAGAGGATTTGAACCAATTTCAAAGGAACAACATTTGGAATCTTCTATAATGCCCCAATAATCATCATATTATTGGCACAAAGTGGGGTTTTTTATAAAATCATGATGAATAATGAAATGTTATCCATATAAGGATAAACTTTTTACTAAAGGAAATAATCAAAAATAAGGTATTGGATATGGTTAAACCTTTGCACCCATTTCTTAACATGAATCTATTAGAATATTATTGTCATTCACCACTCATTTCAATTTAAAAAAATCAAATGGATGTAAAATTTTATTTTCAAAATGGTTTTATTTATAAAAATGTTTTTTTGGACCAACCACATAGTTTTGAAAATTCAGAATTTCCAAATTCTATGTCAAAGTTAACTAAATCTCTATAAAGTTTAAAACAAGCCCTTCAGGCTTGGTATGAGAGGTTAACTAAATTTACTTTTTCAAATGATCTAAAAATGGGAAAATTTGATTCCATGATTCTTATAAAAACATTTTCAAATGATTTATTAATCATTCAAATTTATGTTGACAATGTTATTTTTAGATCAACTAAAGAAACTCTTTACAATGAATTTTTTGATTTTATGAATAAAGAGATTGAAATGAGTATTGTGGGATAAATTAAAAACTTCTTTGGATTTAAAATTTCCTGAAATTATGATGGAAATTCTTTAAAATAGATTAAATACATTAATGAACTTATAAATAAGTATGGTGTGGATCATGATGATAAAATTATAACTCCCATGAGTAAAAATTGTAATCTTACATTGTATGAATCCAATCAATTAGTCAACAACAAGATTTATCAAATTATGATTGGATGTCTACTTTACCTTAATACGACCTATCCAGAACTCTTGTTTAGTGTATTCCATTTATATCCTTTTCAATCTAATATAAATAAATCATATTTAAAATCCCTCAATGTAATATTTCATTTTTTAAAATGAATTTAAAACCTTGGGTTATTTTATCCTAATAAAACCTATTTTACATTTTATTATATTTCTACTACAGATTTTGGATGATTCCAACCAGATTAGAGAATTACTAATAGAACTTTTCATCTACTATGAAAATCCCTCATCTCTTAGAGTATTAATAATAGAAATTATGTTTATATTTCTACAACCAAATCAGAGTACATATCCACTAGGAGTTATTTTACCCAAGTTATATGGATGAAACATACTCTCTTGGACTTTGGGCTTACATACTCTTCTATACATATCAAGTTTTATAACAGTAGTGTGATTAGTATCTCTAAAAATCCAATCCAACACTCTTACACTGAGAATATTTACTTCATAAAACATTTTATATGAGACCACATTCAAAAAGGTGATATCATTCTAAACTTTATTTGCACCAACCTTCAACTCACTAATATCTTCACTAAACTCCTTCCTCTTGATCACTTTTACTTAATTAAAGGTTAGTTGGGTATGATTATCTTTTTATTATTATATATTACTCTTTTAAATATTGATTATTTTTAATTTGTGTTTAAAAACATTTTATAAAATGGATTTAAAATAATAATAAAAAATCAAAACTTTTCTTAATTTCGGATAAGTAAAGTGTATATGATACTCCAAGATAAACATTCCTATATGGATACAAAAAGTTGATATTGTTATGGTGTAAATGCTCCTCTAAAGAGTTAATTTTTTAACCATTTCTCCATCCTTTAAATAGTGATTGGGCCTTTACTACACACTTGGTTTGACAAATTTTGGAGATTTTTATATGGTTTATTAATAAAATATTTAATTAACCTTAATAATGAAATAGTTTTTCAAAATAAATCTAATTCTTTTATTTCATTATCTTAGTATTTTTTTAGTGAATATAATCCCTTTAAACTCTCATTATTAATTGTTTGTAGAGAGGAAAAAAATTTAATACATAAATGATCCTAGGTGAAAAAAATTCATTTTCAAAATCAATTTCCTAAATTAATATTTTTCTTTTTTTTCTAAAAAACAACTAACTTAATTTTTTTTTAAAACATTAGTTTTTTATCTCTTAAAATATCATTAATGATAGTAAATGTAGTTTTTAAATTTATCTCATTATTCTCTAACTATTTTTAATTTCTTCTTAATATTCAAGAAGTGGGAAAAATTTTAAAGTTTATTATTTAGGAGGAAAATTTTATTTTTTATAAAATGTTATGTTCGGAAAAATGGTGGATAAATTTTCAATGTTTTTTCAAAGGGAGAACATATTTGTATCTTGGAATCATAGTAATTATTTCTCTTTATCTATTTATATAATTGTTTTTATTAAATTATTTTTTAATTGTTTGTGATCATAAAAATGGGGGATATTTTTGTGTTTCTAACTATGCTTTAATTTAATTGATCACAAACACTCTTAAGAGTGTTTAATAATTTCATTTTAAGTTATGTGCGGATAGTTTTATATAATATTGATAGAACCCTTTGTAGGATCCTTGAAAATATCATAATATAAGTTTTAAACCCTTCAAATAAGGATAAAAGATAAATGAAGTCTTTTTTAAGTAAGTGTAGAAGTCACTTCATGAAGCTAGAGGCTAGAGGCAACATGATCTGGTAGGAATAATGCCACTGGACAACCGGTTGCATGACTAGTAGCTTCCTCAACTGACAAGACTCCACCAGATACTCATTGAAGGAGAATCAAATACCATGTACTAAAGGATAGTGCTGGTATACTCTCTATTAAAACACTAAAAACCCGTTTGAGATTCACCAGCCAACCGGTGGTAGAAGGTTGCTAACATGGACCTCTAGGGAGCTCACTAATTACCCACTGGAGGATATCAGGTACTCAATATTGCTGGTTCAAAAGTTTCAAGACCTACATTTTATGTAGTAAAAAATCATTGTACTTGGAAATATATAACTTAAGGACCCTTGAAGGATTCCAGAACATTATTGAATGTATTGGGTACTATAAATAGAGTCTTTGGTGGTCTTAAAAACTCACTTACTCATCTGATATCAAATACCAATGTGCTTAATTTCCCAATTTCTCTCAGTTTCTTCTTTTTATAAATCATATTCCTCCTTCTAAAGTTTATACCAAATTTTAATATTTTTATATTCTCTTCTAATATTCTAATAATATATTAGTGTTTATCATATTCTTTGAGAGAATATAAACCAATATACAAAGTGATTGCTTCCAAGAAATCATCCTATCTTCCTCCTTATAATTTTGGTGATCACTGTCATTAAAGTGGGAGACCTTATTTTCTCTCCATTCCATTAATAAGGTTAGGGGCTATTCTTCTTGAGGTTTCTAGATTTCCTATTAAAGAGCTAATGTCTATTATAATTCTAGTTTCTTGGTACAAAATAAAAAAGTAAGGGATAGTTTTAGTATATTGGTGACAGTTAAAATTAAGGGACCATTACATTAAATCCCCAAGTGATTGATATGGTAGGTGTATGGGTTCTTTTAGAATTATTATTAAACATCCTTACCAAATATCATATGTTATTTACTTTCTAGGATATTAATTATTTTTCTATTTATTATTTTATTTTATATAAATTGTTTAATCCATGAATTAACACATAATCTTTTAATCATTTTTATATTATAATTTATTAATTATTTTAAATCTCTCTTTGTTTTTATTCTACCCCTTTTATTTAATTATTATGCTCCCTAATTTAATTATTTTTTTTATTTCCTCAATCTTTTATAAAGTTGGTTTTAAACATGGATTTTTCCTTTAATTTATTAACAGTAAATTCACTCCCCCTAACTCTTACTATCTACAAATATTTGACTTACATATGAATGTATATACCTAGATGAAGAATCCATATTGGATATTGTAAATAAGTAGAAAGAAGAGTAAAATGATGATGAAAATTCCGAAATAAAGGAAATAGTTGATCTCGAAGTTGAACTTAAATTATAACTTGAAGAAATATACATATGTAGAGTTAAAAAAAGAAATATAATGGATTTGTATATGACTCTATGATTTATATTTAACAATAAGAGGAGGATTAGTCATAACTAAAAGCATAAGTTGAGAATTTTAAAACTAGAATTTCTAGAAGTTCATAAAAAGAAACTTATGTGAGGATCAAGTTTGAATAATATGCTCAAATTATTGATGGTTTAACTAATTATATGAAATTTATGGTTAAAAGGATTGAAGAACATGAATGATAATTCTTGACATGGTGACATAAATGTTAAAATAAATAAATAAAACCTCACTCTCAGTGTATCATCAAAAGTGCATTGACCACTGTGGAATCTCATGGGATTTCTGCTAAAGAAATTATTCATATTCAATGAGTGTATAATTTTGGGGACAAAGTAAATTAATTTATAGTATAACATTAAAAAAATAAGGCAATGGTAGTGAATTCAAAACCCTATCTACATATAGCATGGAATAAGATTGAGTAGCATAATACTTAAATAACTATTATTAATGATAAAAAGGAGGCAAAGAAGACACCTAATGTCAGGTGTTCTTGTTGTGGTAAGTTGGAAAAAACCCAACATTTATGATCCATTTAAAATGGTACTTCAGGGTGAAAGAAATATAGGAACAAACAATTCATTTTTCAAGCTCTCAGTATTCCTTTAATGGGTACTTCTATTGTTGTAAATGTTATGTGCACAAGGTGGTGACTTATTCATATATAGAGTGAAGAAACATGCCCAAATATTCTTAAATAAGTAGTAAACAAAATATTGTAGAATCATCAAGAAATATAGAGACTCAAAACATATTTTAGGTTTTGTAAGATGAGGAATAAAATAAGGAGCTGGAGGAGAAGAATACTTGATCTACATTAAGTAAATCAAATAAGAAATCATGGATTAGTGAGGGAAAAGTTGAGAAGTCCAATTTTTTTAAAATACAGTTAATAATAATGAACAAGTAAAAAACCTGGATTCTAGATAGAAATTTAACTTCTCATTTGATTTGAAATCAATTCCTTGTCACGGGTATAAAATATATAAATAATAGAGTTTTCTACTTTGAAAATGATGAGAGGATGAAGCTTGTTGGGTCAAAAAAACCCAAGGTTGGTAGAAAAAACCTAAGATGGGTTGATGTTCTCTTGGTTGAAGGACTTATCCAAAATATAATGAGTATAATCAAACTATATGATTCAGTACATATAGAAAAGTTCCAAAAGAATACAAGAACTATAAAGGAAAGAGATAGTTTTGTTTTTATTCAATGTAATTAGAAAAATGGAAATCTTTAACTCGTTTGTGAGGATAATTTGTCTATTTTTTCCAAGTAAGATGAAAAACTTTTTTATCATAGAGAGTTAAAATATATCTAAAAACATGGTTAATAATGATAGTTCTCAAAAAATTCCCAAACCCATATGTGATTCATATAAAAGGGTTATATTTCCCAAAAATATAAAAGATAAAGAAAGGAAAATCATCAAGGTTACTCAGTTTAGTTCATACAGATATTTTTCATCCAATTACACCTAAAGTTTTTTTATTGAAAATGGTAATTTATCTTGTTGATTAACAAATCTAATAGGATGTTATGGATTATGGAGTTTATCCACAAAACCATGGTATCCAACTGTATCATGTAGTTTTGAAAGAAATATGAAAATAAGATTCATGTAAAAATGAAAAATATCTACATCAAAAATGGTATATAATTTATAAAAAACCAAGAATAATAATACTTAGAGAATTATGGGATTCAGCATCAAGTTTCAAAAGTGAGGAATAAAAAAAAATAGACTTGATTAATTTAGGTATTGAATCATCAAAAATATGGATTAGACTATTCTTATACAGGAAAACCTACCAATTATTTTTGTAAATGATTAGTTCTTTCCTTAGTGTACATCTATAATAAGACCTTATTATATCCAAATTAAGAAAATACTTTCTATAAATATAGTATTTTAAGAAGCCCACACTCAAGTACTTTTGAATATTTATTAGTAAAAGTATTATCCAAAAAATTTAAAGCATCAAAAGTTCAAAGATCATGGGGATTAATGTATTTTATTTTAATAATCATCTAAAATAAAGGTGTAAAAAATCTATAATAAATAACAAGGGAAATTGTCAAAATTAAATATCTAAGAGTTGTTGAAAATGAAAAAAAATCCAGATTAGTGAGTATATTTTCTAAAAAAAGAGTGAATAAATTGAAGAATTAAGTAAAGGTTAAATCAGTGGCTTAGAGAGATTTTAGGAGTCTGTATAAGACTTAGATAATATTAGTAATAATGATGATGAAAATTTAGCAGCAATTGTAGCTTCAAATCATAAAATAAAAGGGAATAAACCAGTAATAACAATATTATTGGGGACCGAACAGCCTCAGATCAAACTAGAATAATGAAGTCCTTACAAACCTCTTTCCATTATCAAGTGGTACCTAAAATCTTTGAATAGGATGTTTGATATAAGAGTTGGTTAAATTCTATACATGATGAGATTTTCCAAATTGAAAATAACTAGTCATGGAAAATTATTCCAAGCTCATAAGAAAAAATACATCATCATAACCAAATGGGTTTTCTAAAAAAATCAATGAAGATAGATAAGTGAAAAGGAATAAATAATGTTTAGTGTATAAGGTTTATTCCAAATAGAACACATTAATGTTGGTCAAATTTTTCACCAGTGTTCTGTTTTGAAACCATATATTTTTTTGGGTATGGTAGTGAAAATAGGATTTAAATTATTTCAAATTGATGTTAAATAAATAATATGAAATGTAGTCCTTAAAAAATGAGGATAACATAGAGTAATTGTAAGGGATTATTATTAATTAAGATTAAATTAAATTCTACCTATTAAAGGAGTCCTTTTATGACCTAAATCAGGAACCAAGGTTCTAGTACTCAAAACATGATCACTACCTGATAAAGCTTGGATTTAAGAGATAAGTAGTTTTTCATAATCAATATATCATGATGGAAAAGAATGAAATTATTTTAGTTATTATTTATGTGTATAAAATAAGTTTTGGTGGCTTGAATGAAAAAGAAATTCAAGCTATTTCTAGATTACATTAGAATAGAATTTGAGATGGATTTGATTGGTGAGCTGACATTCTTACTTGGCTTATAAGTGGTTCAAGGGAAGAAAGGAACCTTCATTTCTAAAAAAATATATTTCAAATATATGTAAACTAAATACATATAAAAACCTTAATGATAATACTTATATATATCAGTCAGATGATGGATTTTAGGTTTTTTTATTATTATTATATTTCATAGTAGTAATTATTGGGTTATACTGATGTGTAATGGTAAGGTTTAGTAGATGAAAAAAAGTTAACTTTGGGATGTGAATTCTATCTTGTAAATTATTTTATATCTTTGATTTACTGGGGGAAATATTACATATATTTAAGCCTTGAAAAGATTAATATGTAGGAGCCACTTAAGCTTATACCTAGTTGATATGAATAAGACAATAGATTAAAGAAATTGGGTTGGAAGTTCCTCCTCTTTTTAATGTTAAGTATAACTACTTGAGTGCTTTAAATCTTAGAAAAAATCTAATTCATCACTATATGACAAAACACATTGATATCAAATATCATTTTCTGAAGGATAAGGTTCAATAAATAATTGTGAGGTTGGATTATGTGTCCACTAAATGCCAATTTTCTTATATTATGACAAAGAAACTACCCATGATTGATTTTGAAAGGCATTGGTTGTATCTTGCATTATAGTTTAAACCCTCTAACTAGATGAGTTAGATCAAAGAACCCCACTTATCCATGGAAAGTTATCTTCTAGAATGTTATGATCTCTCTTTTGTATTTAATACATGGTTCTTAAACCCCTGTATTGTAAACTTTCATTGAAGTGATCTTTGGGTTCATTAAAAAACAGAGAGAAGATTATATCTGTATACTGAAAAGTGATAATGTGGATGTATATAGAATTTCCTTGTCTATTGATAGAGCTGGATAAATTTTTTGTTTTAAAAGTGGAGATAACTTGAAAGTTTCATGAGGGGGAAGTATCCTAGAAAAGTGTTTAGGAGGTGGTGAGTGAAAGAACATTCAATGAGGTGTTTTATGAGGATATTTTCATTAAACTCTTATTTCCCACACTAATATGGACTCAAGTGATCATATAATTCATATTAAGTGAACCATTGATAAAATACTTGAAGGATTAGTCTCAATATTTGTTTTTATTTAGATCAGATGATTTCAAAAATTTCTTAAAGGCTTTAGTTAAATCTATTTGAAAATTTCAACAAATCTAAAGGGGTATATTATTAGATATAATACACTGGTGTGTGATTGGGTGGTGTTTTTTGAAAATAATGTGTTAGGAATATTAAATGCGGACTATGTAGTATTATGGATTCTATCTTATAATTGTTGGAATAATTTTAGATAAAAATTTGTTTGGTTTGAATGAGTTTTATAAAATCTAGTTGAACGACATGCTGGGGAAATTTTCCTAAGCCTTTTGAGTATAAGTGTCGACCATATTGAGATTATGTTTCATGTGGAGTAGTTTAAGTGTCATTCTGGTTGGGAGTTGATATTTTTTCCAATGCATGGGATCTATATAGGTTTCATTAAGTAGTAGTGTGTGTGTGTTTTGGATCAGAATATGTGTGTTTATAGTAGTATAGGTGTCATCCTAGGGAATTTTATGTGTCATCATCTCTGTGTTCATATAGATTCTAGTAGTATATGGTTCATTCAAGGACTACATATGTCTAATATGATACATGAAGGACCCTAGACCACCCTGAGAGGGGGGTAAATTAGGGTGTCAAATGTTTCTCTTCTTCATAGGATCTTGTTCCCACATTGGTAGGAACCCTTTTTAATACATGTATGATGAATATGTGATGTAATTAAAACATTCACATGAACAAGGAAAACACAACACTTTTTACTTGGTTCACCACTAAGGGATACATCCAAGGAGCATACGCTGATAGGTTGTCGATCGTACCAAATTTCACTAATCTTCACTAGATATGGCTTAAAAAGGTTCAGGAACAGTCACTCTATCCCAGGAACACTTCCTTTACAAAGGTTTTGGGATAGAACACTGCTTCCCTAGGATTACTTCTGTTGACTCCCCCTAGATCACTGCCTTGGGAGAGGTCTCACTCAGTTTATCTACTTGAAGGTTGCTTCAACAGATTGGCATGAAAAGTCTTGGTCCCTATTCAGCATGAGACACTTCCTGCATCGAATTCATGAATTTATGATCTTTTATATTCCTTTTTCTCAATTAGTGTAATTACTGAATTCACTAGAACATCTTCCATTTTTTTACTATATTCACAAACTCCATTTATGATGCTTTCATTTTCGTAAACTATCCCTAATTCTGCAGATTGCCACTAATCTGCGTAATTTTCCTGCTCTGCATACCACGCCTGATACGGGTACCTCACTTGCTCCGTGTACTACACCTGCTTAGCATACCGCACCTGCTCTACGTACCACCACTTCTTTGCATACCACCTCTCCTCCAAGTACCACACCTTCTTTGTGTAACATGTATACTCTGTGTACCGCATCTTCTTCGCGTATCGTGCCTGCTCCGCATATCACCCTGCTCTGTGTACCACACCTGCTTCACATATCATGCCTATGCATACCACCTTCACGTAATGCTTATTCATATGGCCTTTACATACCACCTTTGCGTACCACCTTCGCATACCTCCTTCGCGTACCGCCTCTAAATACTATTTCTTCCTTTAACTGAATTCTTATTTAAATTCTATGAATTATGTTGTCTCTCGCAAACCAATTTTTCTTAAGAAAAAACTTTTCTGTTGACTAATCCTTCCAATTTTGTGAACTATTTCACCTTTCGTGTACCACTACGTCATATGTCAAATCTCATTGGCGTAAAACTTTCAGACTTAGCTGAGTTCTTCCACAGCGATGATATTTTCTTATCGAATTTTCTCTCTCTTTAATGATGGGATTAGCACTCCTTATATAGGAAAATAACTCCACAAAATTTTCTAATCTGTTTTACCCAAATTTTCAATGTGGGAAAAACTTCACTGCATGCTGATCTCCATCCGCGTACAATGATCCTCTACCGCGTACTATGACCCTCCTGATAATTGTGAACCTTCACCGGGAACCGTGTGTCTTCGTGTCCACGTACTACATCTCTTCCGCCAACGAAAATCCATTCCTTGTACCACAAATCCTTCCACGGAGAACCATCATCACTCTGTGTACTACATGCCTTCCTTGTGTACCATCGCTACGAACCATTTTCGACAGCATTCCGCATAATGCATGCCTTCACCGCGTACCATTCTGCATGCTGCATGCCTTTACTACGCACCATCACTATAAACCATTTTTGGTTTTTTACACCACTCTATGTACCATTTCTTCTTCCAGGTATGCAGTCGCGAACCATTTTTGGGACATGTTATGCAGTCCATGCTCAAAGGTATTTGGTTTTCTTCCTTTGTTGATTTCATTCGCTGTTCTTCATCTCATTCACTCCAATATAGAAATCCATCCATTTCCAAAAAACAAAATCCAGATTTTGAGGTCCAATAATTTGGAAAACACAAGGAAAAAACATTCGAAAAGAACACCAATGCTAGTTCACTATCATCATTCTTCTTTAACAATCATCTTCTTTCTTCACGAACCTTATCTATCAAGAAGCCCTTCAACAATCATCTATTTTCCAGCAACATCAATCTTTCCATTAAACACTGAATATGACTAGAATAACCTTCTCATCTTTTTATGATCATTCTTAAATCTTAAAATCTCCACATGATCCCTCATGAAATGATAAATGTCTCTTCAGGTAACCCTCTGAGATGGTTTCATTGTTTTATACAATGTATCACCTTTAATACATGTATTTTGAACTTAAGATCAATTCATCAATCATATGAATTATAACTATCAATAACTTTATAGTTATTCTTCATATCCTTTTTCATTTTGATCTTCATTGGAAACTGTTGACAATAAATAAAACCTTATACACAAAGTGGTCGCAACAATCTCCCCCTTTGTATTTTGTTTTCAATACCTTAAAGTTCCCCTCAAATGAATGTTTCAATAGAAAAATGAGAATCTTTTCTCTACCCTTACTTATTTCTCTCCTCCAAGCTTTTATTTCACTTCTCTCCCCCTTATTGACAATAAATAAAAATTTCATCAAAAAAGGGTACCATTTCATACTTGATCAATGTGCCATAAATCATTTCACTCTAAGTCTATGTGAGCAATGATCGACGTAGAAAACAAGAGGATTTGATTTAGACAACAAAGTTGTCCATTATCCACTAATCGTGATACCTAATTAGATGACAACTAATGTAATTTATCTAAAAGGGTTTTTCAATTTAATTCTAGGCTGAATAAATTGGCTGTGACAGGGAATAATCAACCAGAAACGCCTACACTCACTTCAAAAAAATAGATCAAAAACATTCAAGTGCAATTGGCAGGATAAGTGGGCTTTGGGAACTTCTATTCTTCTTATGTCACTAATTAATCCAGATCCCCCCCTTTGTAAAATTATATTCATTATGAGTAACCAAGTAATAGATATTGAAAAACGACATACCTTTTCCAATGAAATTTTCTTCAAGAAATTTCTAGAGTAATTTAATTTAATATCAACTAAAGGTGATAATGATTGAAATAATAATTCTGGAAGATTTTTCATTTGTCTCCCCTTTAAGGGAAACACTCCTCATCATCTTCATCAAGGGTGATCCTTCATCCTTTTAATCATTGAATATCAATTGAAGAATTTTCCAAGGATGACAACTTCTTCATCTTAGCTATCAATAGTTGACAGCATTCACTACTTCTCAGGTTCTCCCTCTGAGAGAATTCTTCACCTTCAATTCAATGTATTATCAACACAGATAGAATACACAAATGATTTAGGTAATAAGGTTGTTCCTCCTTGCTTCATCAATATGAGCTGCATGGTTGAGATTCTTTTCTCAACCAATTTCCTCCATTTACTCAAGTCTTCATTCTAGCACATCTGAACATATGTTCTTATCTCTTTTGATTTGGCATGGGTATCTTCACATTATCTTTTTCTTTTTTGTGGAGAATTGTTCTTCTTAATATCCATCATGAATTATACATTATTACTCCTTTTAAGTACCGCTTCCTGCTTTGGTATTAAGGTTATACAACCTTTTTCAATGTGACCATATTTCATACATATATCACACATAACTTCTTTAACATGATATTTTCATTGGGATGTCACTCTATCATGAACTTAATATTCATCACATTAAAGTTTTCCTTTTAATTTATCACCATCCTTGGCCTTTTCATCATCACGTTTCCTCATTCTTTTCAAATATTCTAGCCAGATGGCCAACATGTCATTTGAAATTGTTGTAGCTGGTTTGGATATTCCAAGTGGGTTCATTTGAAAATCATCCCTCTTTGTTTCTATTTTGGATGAATTTCACTTCAATTTCATGGATCTAATATCTAGGGTCTTCTCAACATCCCGACTTCAGATCTTCTTGGGAAATTTGTGTTCACAATATTCTTATGATTTTTTCCCAAGGTAATTGCGTCGTACACAGCCGGCATCAGAGGTCTTATTTTCTTATCAATGATGAATTCATGTTGAGATGGGTGGGTACTTACCTTGTGACCAATTCAATTGAATATTTCAAAGATTTTATCAAGCATTCCAAATCTGTTTATAGAAAACATATTCTTCTAGACTTGCGGATGTTGCTTATTCTTCTCTAGATTTCTCCCACTTGAGGCGGGCTTTCTTTGTGCTTTTACATTATGAGGATTGTACTAATATCTTAATTAATAGTTCCCAAATCTGTCGCAACACCAATATTGACCCACAAATCTTGATTTATTTGTATTCTATTTTTGGGTTTTCTTCATGACTTGTTAAGATCTTTGTGGAGAACCACCTTCTAAATTCTTCTTCTTATTCACCCCAGAAATGGTTATAGGTAACTCCTCACCTATCCTCCTCCATAATTGTTTTGAATTTATCTTTCATCCTACACTCCTTATGGGAACATATTTAGAAACATGACCACAAGATGATTTGGATTTTTTCTTATTCCTCTCTGGTGATTGTGGTATATCATCGAATATGTCATGATCTTCTTATCACATGTTGGAGGAATTTCATATTTAGGTTCCTCCAGAGAGAATTGTGTAGAAACAGACACTATTTATTGAGATAGACCATCAATAGATGTCATTATCTTCTTGTCACATGTTGAAGGTCTTTCAGCTTTCGAATCCTCTAGTGTACACTGATTACCAGTAGAAATTGTTTCCTTCTTTATTAAAGACTCAATATGTGTCTTATCAATATTGGTAAACTTATTTTCCAATTCTAGACATTTCATATTGAGGATGACTTTATGATCTTCAATCATAATTGTCTTCTCTTTAGAGGAATTCTTCATTCTTTCAACTTCAACTTCATGCAACTTTACTTTGGTTTGAAATAAAGAGTCATGTTCCTTGAATTTCTTGGAAGATTATTCCCAATATAAACTCTTGAATACGGTGCCCTTCTTCAGCTCAACTTAAAATGCATGGTTCTTTTCTTATAGAGTCTTTCTAACTCTCTCTTCCTCTTTAACTTCTTTGATACATTTTGATGTATTTATTTCATGTTTCCTCTTTGTTTCTTCAAAGGCTTCAATCTATCTGGAGATCTTATAAAATCCTGAAACGTTCTTTACCAAACCTTCCTTCATATTATCAATTTCTCTTCCCAGTTGGGTGATCTCATCTGGCATACATTGAAATATTATAAAAATATTATTAACTCTTTCTTTAGGAATATCATGTAGATAAGTTCTTAATTTCTCCTGATCACTTGAAAATGAGTTAGGAGTGTCTTCTTTTCCTCAGGTAGAAACCTGATCCACCTACTTTTTATGTTCCAAGCCGGATATTTCTTCATTATTGGAAGGTCATGGATAACTAGACACTGCATATTCTTTGGACATGAGGGACTTATTCAAATGTATCTTCTCTTTCTTTTTCATGTTCGTCATGGTCTTTATGGGTAAATACTTCTTCTTAGATATAACTAAACTTTCATCAAGACATCTCTTCATTGTTGACTCATGAAAGAAAACAAAAATACCCTTTTGAATATAATTACTAAAAAGTATCCAACATATATAAACCTTTACCTCTAATACCAATTGAATTATCCCAGACCACCCTGAGAGGGGGGTGAATCAGGGTGTCAACGTTTTCTCTTCTTTACTAGATATTGTTCCCATATTGGCAGGAACCCTTTTTAATACCTGTATGATTGATGTGTATAGTGATTAAAACATTCACATGAAGAAGTAGAACACAAAACTTTTTACTTGGTTCACCACTAAGTGATACAGCCAAGGAGCATACACCAGCAGGTTTCTAGTCATACCAAATTCCACTAATTTTCACTGGCTGTGGATTGAAAAGGTTCGGGCATAGCCACTCTATCTCAGGAACACTATCTTTACAAATGTTCATGGATAGCTCACTACTTCCCTTGGATCACTTCTGTTTACTTCCCCTAGATCCCTACTTTGGGAGAGGTCTCACTTAGTTTATTGACTTGAAGGTTACTTCAACAGATTGGCATGAAAAGTCTTTGTCCCTATTAAGTACGAGACACAGCTTGCATCGAAGTCTAGAATTGATTCTCTTTTATATTCAGTTTTCTAATTTAGTGAAATTACTTAATGCACTAGAACTTATTCCCATTTTCCCTCTAGAATCACAAACTCCAATTATGATGTTTTCATTTCTGAAAACCATTTCTGATTCTGTAGACTACCTCTGATCAGCGTACCACTCCTACCCTATGTATCGTGCCTGATCAGCGTACCTCGCCTGCTTTGCGTACCGTGCCTGCTCATGGTACTGTGCCTACTCCTCATACCATTGTTGCTCCACCTACTGCCTCTACTCCGTGTACCATGCCTTTTTTTCATATTGTGCATGCTCCGTGTACTGCGCCTCCTCCGTATATCGTGCCTCCTCTGCGTACCGCACCTGCTCCGCATACTGCGCCTACTCCGTGTACTGCGCCTGCTTCGCACACCGCGCCTATGCATAATGCCTTCACATACTCTCTTTGCGTACCACATTCGCATACTTCCTTCACGTACTGCCTTCGCATACTGCCTTCCGGTACTGCCTCTACATTATGTTTCATTCTTTCACGAACTTCTTCAAATTCTACGAATTATTTTGTCTCCCGCATACTAATTTTTCTTACACAAAATATCTTCTATGGTCTAATCCTTCCAATTTTCTGAATCGTTTCAACTTTCGCGTACTACAACATTTTACACTAAATCTCACTGGAATACCACTTTCAGTCATAGCCGAGTTATTCCACAACGATGACATTTTCTTATAGAATTATTTCTCTCCTTAATGATGGGATTATCACTCCTTATATAGGAAAATAACTCCAAAAATTTTGATAATCTGTTTTACCCAAATTTTCATTGTGGAAAAAACTTCACTGCATACTGAACTCCATCCTTAGACAGTTAGCCTCAACAGCGTAATGTGACCCTCCTGCGAACTGTGAACCTTCACCGTGTACCTTGTGTCTTTCAGTCTGTGTAATGCATCTTTTCTTCTAGTGACGATCCTTTCCACATACTGCAACTCCTTTGATGGAAAACCATTATAATTCTACGTACCACATGCCTTCACAGTGCACCATCGTTTTGAACCATTTTTGACAGCATTCTACGTACTACATGCCTTCATCATGTACCGTTCCACGTACTGAATTCCTCCACCACGTACCATTGCTGAGAACTATTTTTGGTTCTGCACTCTGCTCCACGTACCATTTCCGCTTCGAGGTACATAGTCGTAAACCATTTCCTATACATGGTATGAGGTCCATACTCTAAGGTACATAGTTTTATTCCTTTTTCCTATTTCCTTCATTGTTCCGCATCTCATTCACTCCTATACATAAATCCTTCCATTTCCAAAAAAATCCCAATTTTGAGTTATAAGAATTTCACAAACACTAGGAAAAGACATTCGAAAAGAACACCCATGCCAATTCACTATCATATTTCTTCTTCAATAATCATCTTCTTTCTTCATGAACCTTATATGTCATGAATCCCTTCAGAAATCATCTATCTTCCAGAAACATCATTCTTTCCAGTCATCACTGAATATGATTAGCATCGTCTTCTCAGCCTTGTATGATCAATCTTAAATCTTCAGATCTCAACATGATCCCTCATTCAATGATTTATGTCTCTTCAGGTAACCCTCTGAGATGGTTTCATTGTTGTATACATTGTATCACCTTTGAAAAATGTATTTTGAACTTAAGATCGGTTCATAAATCATCTAAATTACGACTCTAAATAACTTTGGAGTTCTTCTTCATCTCCTTATTCATTTTGATCTTCATTAAAATCATCTTGAAAACAAATTCAACCTTATACACAATGTGTTCCAAAAAATACATAGGATTTTATGATGAATCGACTAGCTATATTTTATTAGCAGTTCATGGAGATGATTTTCTTTGTCCATATTTGGAAGAATAGATAAAGATAATAACCTTAGAATCAGATTGATATATTATTTTGATTATTTTAAGGGATTTATTAGATTTTATGTGGATTAATTTTTACCAACCTCACTACCTCATTGAGGAGACAATGATGTGGAAGGAATATGGGCTTTGTGATAGATTTCTTTTAATACCCTAGTTGGTTAGAAGTTAGTAGATCCGGTTATGGGCTCAAACTGTCTTTGTGGATGGAGTATATTTCCTAACATGGAAGGTGTTCTGGTCTCCCATAAGAAATATAAGGTAAAATCTGAAAAGAAATGTTGTTAGGTTGAGAGCAAAACATAGAGGTTTTGTAGACTATGTCAGAAAAAAAAAGAGTGGTGACTCCATGGTTTTTTTATATATTTTAATGAATGAGAATAAGTAGAGTCGTGCACCTAATTTATTCATGATGAAAAAGGGGAGTGGGAAGATAAAATAGATTCAGGTCTTGAAACTAAAAGTTTGAAGAAGATAATCACATGTGTTTTTGAAGGATATTTTTCCTCGAAAATATCATTCTAGAAGTTCTAAATTGATAAACTAACCTAATGTATTTTTTTTCATTTAATAGAGAATAATATTGACATATTATAAGTATTGAGAACTATCATGGTAATATTAGTAGTTTGTTCCTTATGGTGTTTAATTAAAGTGATCCTTTAAGTGTTTAGTTTTAAACTATGAGGGTTCGTACAACCACTTCGAACATATAATCATCAATGTAATGAAATTTAGCTTCTCTAGTGCGTTACCACATTACCATTCATGGTTTATCAATTATCTCATGGATGAAGCATGTAAAATTGCACATTACCGTTATTTTTACTACATTATGACTAAGAGAAAAGAGTGATAAGTGTTTTTAATAAAAATGGAACAATATTTTTGATAAGGGAATGTTTTAATTAGAACACCCTATTTAACCCCCCCCCCCCACAAGTTGCAAAACCATATCAAGGAAAAAAAGTTTCAAAAATATTCTTCTCTATACTTAATTTATTGTTTTATATCATTTTACCCAAGCTTTGATATTCTTTAAAATGGTTTAAATGGAATCTTATTATAATTTTCTACACATGTAATTTTTTATTTTCCTTACAAAAAAGTGAAAATAATATTATTTTTAAAATTTCTCACATGATTACTTTTCCTAATTTTATAACAATTATTATTTATAAATGTCATTTTCTAATTTTTCATGTTTTTCCAAAGTAATTTCTATTCAAATTGATTTTTAAATTTTTCATTTTAAAAATAAAGTCTAATGTTTTAGAAGAATAAATAAGGGAATTTCATTCCACTTATTTGTATTTATATCTTCCACTCTACATTTTTTATCATTAACTTTATTTTTTTAGGGTTTCAATATATGTAATTATTTTAATATTAAAGTTTTAAATGTCCAAATTTCAATATTTGGATTTTTTATGTGACATATAATTTTTTTCAACCATGTTATAAATTCTTTATGAAAATTATTTTTAAATTTTCAATTCCATTTTCCTTTCAAAATCTAAATTAAATGTCCCTTTTGGAGTTATGTTTCCTATTTTAACCTTTATATTATTTTATGAATTTATAGTTCATACCTCACCTTATTCCTAAGAGTTATGTTATCTATAACTTTTTATCTCTCTATTGATTTTATTTTTCTACTTAATGTCCATATAATTTAATTTCATAGATATATTATATATTAATTCCACTATTTATATATTTTTTTAGTAATGATTTTACCTTATACCCATTATTACCTATGTTTTTAGTTTGAAGGGTGTATAAAAAAAATTTATTACATTCCTTAATTGAGGAAATGTTGATATTTTTGTATTATTTTTATTTTAATATGGATATTTATTGATCATTAAAGCATATTAGTTATGTATTATATTGTTTATTAATTCATTAATATGATGAAGGAATTGGAATTGATTAGTGATGGGTGGGGCCTAGAATTATACAGTCCCTTGATGTATCGGTTGATCTCATGAGATAAAATAGCTTCGATATTTGGTGTAATCCTTACCCATTTCTGTATGATGTCTTGGAAAGAGTACATGACTATATGTTTTTTATGTCTATAAATATAGATTTCATCACTAATATATCAGTTTTTATTATATATGTGATTATCAACATTGTTATGTCATCCATGGATATATTATATTCTCATGTAATAAGTTACATGATATTATTTGCTTATTATTTATTTCTATTTTATTATCCATGCTATATTTATTATGTGATAGATTTTGTTATATAATACCACATTATTGATCATTTCATCTCACCTTAATTTTTTTCCTTTTCCTTAGGTAATGAAGAAGAGTATCAATTATGTTGTGTCTAGATTAATAACATGTGTCGATAATTTTATAGGAGACGTTTGTTAGGTCAAGATAAAAATGATGAAGACACAATATGGGTGAGTTATGTCCCTTTAAAAACATTATAGAAACAAAACATCACTTTTGAGATTATATAAACTATTTCCTTCACTCTCAAATACTAGTAAGAAGTGGAAAATAAATAAAGAAAATAACATGGTGATATATAGTGGTTTAGGGCACAAAGATCCCTTAGTCTACTCCACCAATGTTCTCACCATGAGCTTGGGGATTTTCACTACCAAGTCCATTTCATGGGGAGTTCTAAAACTGAGTGAAGGTAGTTTACACCATACAATAAAAGATTTTAGAGAGTATTATGTTTATTTTATAGAGAACCAAAATATACCCAACTTAGTATGAGAAGATGAAATCCCACCAATGATTGAGTACAAGCATCCAATACTCTAAAAATATAATAGATTAGGATGTTGATGTTGAAACATCTTCAAAACATAGTTACAGCAGTAACTGACAGTTTTATATGATCTTCAATAAAATACTACAGTAGAACAATATTTTTCAATTTCAGAAAATATTTATTTAAATAGTAAAGCAGAAAACATCAGGTTGATAATTAAACATTAATGTCTCCAAAGTGTATCTCTAATAAGTGTTTTATTGAACTATAGAAAAATATTATCAAGAAAATACATTAAAAATAGTTAATGAAATAGATAAGAATCAAAACATGTATATCTAAAAAGTTTAGATCTAAAGGGAATAACACTATATTATTCTCAAATGAAAATCTATTTTTTAGATGAAGAACATCATGGTATTTAATAACATGATTATCAAACTCCTTCAGGCCAAAAAAATCTAGAAATATCACATGATAGATTAGGAATATTTGAATTTAAAATGTTCAAACAACAACATAACTTCCCTAATAAATAGTAATTATTTAATATGTACAATATGAGCCTTTTAATTAGTCTTTAAGCAGATATAAGAAGATATTTTATTTTACTAAAAATATTGTAGAAAATGCATAAATAATCCATAATTTTTAATTGACCAAGTTGAATACAGGGTTTGTTAGCATAGTGATAAAGTCGATAAGTACACTTTACAATGTTTGGATGAACACAAAATTATGGATAATAAACCATACATTTATTATTCAAATGTAGGTTTTCTTTCAAATATAGAGTTTTTGATACATAATTTTATTCCAAATGTAGGTTTTATAAACCAAACATTCTCTTTTAAAGGTTGGGTATGAATAGTGTATCTATAATATTTAAGAAACAAGTCTATAATACTTTTACATTGATAAATAAAATAACCTCTCATGGTTTAAAGACTGAATATGATTCTAAAATAAAAAACATTATTCTCGAAATTATTATCCAGAAATTAACTTAATGTAACTTCATTATAAATATAATTTTTGTGTTTGTGAGTAGAAAAATCAATAAGAAATTAACAAAAATATTGAACCAAAATTCTCAACAATCTCCATATTTTCTATGATCAGAAAACCCTTTAAAATTATTAATATTAAAAATAATAACTAATAAAATTTTAAAAATATGAGAGTAAATAAATTTCAATCAAATTTATCCCATATAAAGAAAAATATTTTTACAATGAAATTTACCCCATATATTTTTTACGTTTTTTAACATAGTTATTTCTATACAATTCTCATATTTATTCCTCATAATTTTCTTCTTATTTTTACCTTTTTCCCATAAATTTCTCAATAAATTTCTCCCCCTTATATGAAATTAATAAAATTAAGAAACAGTTTCATACATTTTTAATGTTGAATAAAATAAAAATGATACTTAAACAAAGGGATATAGTAAAAACAAATTAGAGAAGAATAAATATATTTGAATTTGTATAAGCTAAAATAGTGAAAAGGAATAATTATTTTTGGAAGGGTTAAATAGTTAATTTGTACTCTCCAAAATTGAACTCTTTTACTCACATCTACTAGAACTCTTGATAGATGTTCTATTCTCCTCTAAACATATGTATATCTCTGATCCATCGAAGAATATGAGAACCATTTAACTAAAAATTATTTTATCTCATTAAGATATACTTAGTAATATATTATCATCTGATTATATGAATTTAATTTATCAAATCCACTTTAAATGAATCAAATTATTCTTTAAAAATTGAGCATTCTAGTTAATTTTGATACTACCTTCAAATAGTAAAAAACTATTTAGGAAATAGAATATTTTTTCAACTCTTCATTAGATTTCCTTATTATTTTTAGATATTAATTCCACTTCACTACTTCTTCATTAAAAAGGCTAAACATAGATAAAAACTCTACATAAATCATTCCATATTTAATGATTTTGGAACATTGAACTTCTATTTCTTCAAAACCATGGATTTCCAAATCTTTTCAAAAATATTTTTCTAAGAAATATTTAATATATAAAATTATTGTTCTCCACACAGATCAGTCTTATCATTAGGAAAATATTTACTTTTTTTATAATTTGATAATAACATTTATCTCCACTTGATGATCTATGTATATTTAAAATGCTCAGACTACCTTCTTTAGAAGTCAATGAGTTTGGAATTTCAAAGCATGAAGATAATAGGTTTAAGATGGGTTGAGAAGAATATTTTAGGTTTCTAAAGAGTAATAATAATAGTTTTATTTTGATGGATTACAGGTCACATTTCAGATTCTTGATCTACAAGTCAAATTAATCATTTTAGAGTTTAATTTTGAAAAGGAATTTTTATGCAAGAAAACTATTTTAAAAGGAAAACATTACGTAATGGAATAAAATTTATGAGAAAAAAATTCAAAAAATTTACAAAATGAAAGATTAAATTTAAAAACATAGTTTTTATAAACCTATCTTTATTCATATTATTTAAAATTAATATAAGAAATTACTATGAACTCCCCCTGAATTATAAATCTCCCATAGAAATTTATTAACAAGATATATAAAAAATTTAATTTTTTTTTTAAAATTATGATACTTTAATAATTTTGTTACATATCTTAATTGGAAACTAAATAATATTTAAGGAGTATGTATGATATAATAAATATTTGAATATATTGATTCATCACATAAAATAATATAGTGATAAGAGTTTTACTAGTTTAAGTGTAAAGATAATAAAAAAAATCCTATTTTATATAAAATAGTTAAGTTATTTAAAAGGAATATTAATATAGAAATGAAATAATTCCTAGAATTATAATTCCATATATATGAATTTTTCTTTCAAAATAAATTTACATAATTTCAAATCATTCACTTAATGATATAATAATTTTGTATATTGGTCTACACCTACAATATATCAAATACAAGTTCCTTTTAGTGCCCATATTATTTTGGGTCTATAAGTGTTTTAATAATGTCTTAGGTAACCAAAACTATTTTTTTGAGTAGAGACTTAGTAATTATACTTAGATAACTCTTTTTAATAATAAACATGCTTTATACCACAAAATTTAGGTTTTATAAAATAGTATTAATATTTATAATGTCTATTTATTCCATAGTAAAAACATTTAACAATAGATATACTCTCTTTTATACATAAACAAAATAATTTCTATATAATTTGATTTTTTTCTCAATTACTGAAAATCCCAATATTTACTTTGTTATTAGCTTTATTTTTACCAAGAATTTGATTAAAATATTTTTCTTATTTAATAATCATGCTAGATAATAGTTTGAAAGTATTAAATTCATCCAATAATTATTTTATTTTAGTTTTATACAAATCATAAGAAATATTGGAAGAATTAGATATTAAATCTGATATCTAGTTTGAAAAATATTTTTATCAATTAAAATGGAATCATAAGATAATATAAGTATTATATTATCTTTATTTAAGGGATAAAATTCTTCATGAATTATAAAATAATATTTATTGAGTTCTTCATAATAAAAAATTTCTAAATCAGAATTTGGAGAGTTAGCAGTGTGTAACTCATCAACATGATTCGTAAGACATATATTTGATATTTAATTTTTATGATTAACTTTAGAGTTTGTAGTAGATTCATCACTTAAATTATAATTAGCACTCCAGTTGCCCTTTATGAATTTATTATCTTTTCTTATATAATACATTTTCCTTTGAGATTTAATTACATGATAGTTAGAATTTATGTGACCTTTCTACTTACATTCATAGCATATATCTTCTTTATTCATTTTCTTCCTCTTGTTGTATATTTCTCAAAAAAATTATTAAAACCTGATAACTCTTTTATTGAATCTAGATAACATGAATCAGATGATTCATCCATAGTATTTTTAAGTGAAGAATCTTTTTTTTATAGAAATGCGATTTTAAACTTCAGCTTTCATCTCATATTCATACATAATCAAGTTGATAATCAGTTATTTTGTTTTCAATTCTTTAACTGGTGTGGATAATAAAATAGCAACAAATATTCCATTTTACTTAGAGGGTAAAACTATGAGGACATTTAAATATTTATTTTATTTTTTAATTTATTTTCCCAGGGCATCAATATCATTGATAGCTTCTGTTAATATTACATTCATATAAGTGATGCTCTTATTTGAATACATCCTAAATGTATCAAATTTTAGATTTGAATTATTATACATTAGTTATATTAATTTATCATTTACTTGATAAGAAATGGAAATATTCTTCCACAGATCATATTTAGTATTACACTGATTCACTTGATTAAATTCATCAGTTCTTAATCCATAGAAAAAATCATGCATTGCTCTTTAATTAAGATCATATTATTTCTTTTGATCATAAATCCATTTTTCTAGATCATCTTTATAAATTTCACAAGGATTAACTATCTTTAAATAAACTCTTATTCTAATTTTTTTTAATAAATAATCTTGTGTTTTTTCCAACATCCATAATTATCACCAATAAAATAAGTTTCATGGATCATTGAAATACCTTCTTTAATATTAGAAATTGAAAATTATAATTGTTTAGATCCTTAACTCTACCTATTTAGAGTCTAAAGAAATATAACCACTTGAGTCAAAACATCTAATAACAATTTTTGGTATTGAATATAATTATAATAATCTTCAAGAATTTATAAAAATATATCCAATGAATATTTTCCTCTGATGCTAGTAATTTTTATGAACATGAAAAAATAGGTTTTTTTAGATTGATTACTAAATAAATTTAGAACATAATATGATACCGATTATTAGTTCATAATGAAAATATGAATCCATGAGAGGGGGTGTATTGTTTCCTTTAAAAACTTGATAGAAATAAAACTTCCCTCTTAATATTAATGTGATTATTTCCTTCTCTCTCAAAGACAAGTAATCAGTGGAAAATAAATAAAGAAAAGAACATGATTTGGTATAGTTATTCAAGTAACAAAGATCCCTTAGTGCACTCCACCAACAATATCTTGAAGATCTTGGTGATTCTCACTAGTAAGTACTTTTCTCGGGGACTTCTACAACTGAGTACAGGTAGTTGACACCTTATAATAAAGGTTTTAACAAGGTCTTCAGGATATTTTATAGGGAATCAAAACATCCATAACTTATTAAAATAAGCTTAAATACCACCAATGATTGATTTTGAGAAATTATTACTCTAATAAAATATTATTTTATGATATAGATGTTGAAAAATATTCGTAATGCAATTGAAATATCAACAGAGAGTTGAATTTGATCTTCAATAAAAATAGTAGAGACAAAATATTCTTCAACTTCAAAGAGTATTTCATTGTATAGTCACCAAGAAAACATCAGGTAGATGATTTATATCCTCACAGTCATCGTTAATTCCCATCGGGTTACCGTATTTAGAAATTTAAAACACGAAACTGAAAAATCACTAAACAACTATAAGATATGAAATTCCTAGGATGAACCGACTGATATAGGGTTGGATAAGGTATTAATTAAATAAAATAAACCTAAAAAAATTATTTGTATAAAATAAATCTAAGCTAATAATCATTTGTTTGGAAAAGAAGTTAGGGGATGAAAATATATAAAGAGTTTCAGGTAGTAATGATTCTAGGTTCATGGGTTGATAAGGTATAAAATAATCATTTAACAATCATGCAGTTGTCAGAATAAAGTCCTAGTGAGTACAATGGTCATGTAAAATGCTATGCATCTTAAGTTCTCCTTTTCTCTTGGTTAGGTACTTAATATTACAAATGAGGGGTAACCCAAAACCTAATTTAAACATAGGGGAAGGATAAGACCAATGGTCATTGTAAAATTCTAAATCCCAGATCTCAAATTAAGAAAAAAAAATCAATCTACTCAAGTAATGGTCATGCACAATGAAACAAGGATATTAAACCATTTTCCAAACCTCACTCACAATGGTCGTGAAAGAAGAATTAGGGAAGAGATATAATTGATTAAAATACATGAAATCCTACAAAATACCTCATAAATTCATCTCATTTCATCATGATTTTCTCATCATGAATAAATCACTCGCTCATGATAACCATTAACCGGTGTATAAAAATAAATAAATAAAAATTATAAAGAATGTAGTAGTAGAAATAGGTGAGCCTTCGCCTAGTAGGTGTCTGTCATCGAGCTCCCTCTGGAATTGATCTTCAAAGAAGCAGGTAGTCCCCCTATCTATAGGCTTCAATTTTGTTCTACCCAATAGGTTTCATGATGTGTAATGTGATTACATGTCATGTAATCCTGATCCTCATTTTCCTCTGCTTGCACGAATATAACGTGAATCTCATTGGAAGATTTGAAACTTTAACTTCATTCATGATGTGTAATCAGTATTAACGATGTGTAATCCTAAAATATTAAAATCCCACAAATATCAATGTATTTATTCTCTAAAATGTTTTCCTAAAAATGTCACATAATGAAATTGGGATTCAGGACGTGTACTTTTGTTTCACAGTATGTAAGCTCATCAGGAATTTTCCTAGTGAAGATCTTCCTCTCCAAAGAATTCATGATGTATAATCAGATTACATGATTTATAATTTTTCTACTCTATTTTTCTATCTCCTCTTCCTTCTCAAAAATCTGATGTCGCGCTGATTCACTTCATTCACAACGCAGAGTTTCTTTTGGCTCTAATTTCAAACCCTTTTAATTACTTTTTAAAAAATTAATTATTTCCTACCATAAATCATAAAAAAATCATTATGTTCCAAAATTGGAAAGATTATTCATTTAAATAAAAAAATCATTACATAAAACACTCTAAAATAAATTCATGAAATATAATTATCAATGATCAAACATGTATGCCCCCAAATTTTAGATCTATAAGTGATTTATCGAACTATATAAAAATCTTAACAAGAAAATATATCAGAAGAAACATTCGATCAAACATATAAGAATCAAAACATGTATGCTTCCAAAGTGTTTCTTAAGAGGCGAAGACATGCTATTATTTTCTAATGAATGCTTTTTTTAAAGGAATAACATCATTGTATTTAACATGATGGTTGAATTCCTTCTATTCAAATAGATCTACAAATATTTCATGATAAATCATGAACATTTGAATTTACGACATTCAAAGAAAGTTGTAACTTCCCTTATAAATTTGAATGATTTAATTTTTTGAATATGAGCCTTTGAATCGGTATTTCAGTAGCTGAAAAAATATATTTAATTCAAATGATACCATTGTATAAAATGAGTAAATAATCTATAATTCAAGACTCCATAATAAACTTAGTAAAATATAGGGTTTTTCTATATAGAAATAAACTCCAAAAGTTCATTTGGCAGCATTTTGATGATTACAAAAGTTAGGATTGTGAACTATACATTTATTCTTCAAAAGTAGGGTTTCTTCCAAAATTAGGATTTATGATCCATAGTTTTATTCCAAACGTATGGTATTCAAACCATACCTTCCACTTAAAACTTAGGGTATGAATAGTGTTTCTATAATACTTATGAAACTTTTCTATAATACTTATACTTTGAGAAATCTAATAACCTCCCATAGGTGAAATACTGAATATGATTCCAAAATAAAAATAATTATTCTGATAATTATTATCAAGAAATTCACCTAAAGTTACTTCATTAACATCATAAATGTTGGTATTTATAAGCATCAAAATGAAAAATAAATTACCAAAATTTTTAAATAAACATGCTTAACAATTTTGAATTATTATAGTAAAATAATTTATTCATTGTTTAGTGGTAAAAATGTCCATTTTTTGAAAAAAAAGATACTCGATTTGATAGATAAAGTTTTAACTAATTCTCAAAAACTCTTAACCTAAAAAGTATTTGGTATTTAAGATACTCAATATTTATTATTGATATTTTCATTATATATGTTTAGGTTTGGTTCTATTCAGTTGGTATCAATACAATTAGTAAAGAATATGTTTTTAGTACCAGATCTAGGATTGTGGGTCTGGGGAATATCAATTGGTACCAAAGTAGCGTTAATATAATTTTATAGTTTAAGGTGTTATTTTATGAAGATAATTTAATATTTTTATATCATTATTGGTTAATAAATTAAATATTGATTACCAGTTTAATGGAATAGATACCCCTTTTAAGGTATTATGAGATTGGATTTAAAGGTGATTAATAATATTTTGGGATATGTTTATTGGGTTTTAGGAAGAATGCATGATCAATGTATAGGTTTACCATAGGGTTGGTAATAAAATTGACATTAAACAAATTTATGTTATATTAGAAAAATATGAATATCTTCTTGGAGTATATATGATTAACCTGTATATTGATTGATTTAAAAATTTATATTATTTTGGGGATTAAATAGTAAGATTATTTCAGCGAGTATAGGTTCCCATGAATTTTGGGTTTGTAATTATGTATAAAAGATCTTGATAAATTTATATTTAATTAATATTTGGAATTAGGACTAGAATAAATTAATGAAAAACCTATGGATAAATCTAAATATAGGAAATCATCCTAAAATATTAGTAAATATTATGTGGTTTCCTAGAAATAAAGTACCTATATGGATACTATAAGTGGATGCAAACATTAACTATGATTCACCTAGGGGTAACAACCCTAAAAAGGTTGGTTGGGTAATAAACTGATCATGAGTTGGTGTAAAGAAAAATTAAATAACTATAAATCTAGTTTGACCTTCCAAGGGGATATAATTTATATATTTATCATATTAATTATGAAACATTATGAAGGATTTGAATAAATTGTTATATCATAATGCCTAACTATATTAAAAATACCCTCATTTATTTTCAAGTGTGAGAGAAATTAAAATTTCAAGGACATAATTTATTTAAAAAGGGGTAGAGTGTAGCAGGACCCTAATATTTTATTATGTGTTTTCCTTTAAATAATTTCTATGTTGAATAGTTTTTATCATACACAACACCAAACTAAAGTTAACTTGGATATATTTTACAATTAAATATAATCATCAATACTTATGAGAATAAAATGAGAAATATCATTAAGTAAATTTCAAGAAGAGTAAAACCTCAAATAAATAAAAAGATATTTAAAATTATTCATTTTAATTCCTAATATATTATTATAATTATCAATATTTCAAACACTAATTTGATGTTTTATAATACTAATTAATTGAATAAATTTAACAGTTTCAATATAAATAATAAAATTCATTGTCATGTGATAGAATCATTTGGTGTTAAAAGTTTTCCTTTTCATATAATTATATTTTTCTATATAATATATATTTTTATCTTAATTTATTAAATTGATAATTTTTAAAGTATTATTATAATAAAATTATTCAATGTTAAAATTAATATATTAACACTCATTTAATTAGAAATATATAGGAAAAAAATTTAAGAAATCTTATTGTTTAAAAAGACATTTTATTTTAGAAAAAATATTTTTCATTATACTACAAGTTTTCATTTAAAAGTAAAATTGCTTAATTTTAGAATTTTAATATGATAAAATGGACTATATTTTTTGAATAAACATTTCAAAATTATTTTATGGGGGTGGGTTTGGGATTTTTCTGAGGAATTTGATATTTTGTTGAATAGTAAAAAAAATGTTATTTACAAATATCATAAATTTTATGATATCATCATTATATAAGCTTGAAAAAAATTTAAAAACCTTTTTATAGACCTAATATTTATTTAAGGATAGAAATAATTCATTTAAATATAATATTTTTATTTTATAAACTTACGTTTTATGTTTTGGAATGTATCATATATTATTTCTAATAAAAAACTATTTTTGATTCTTTATCATTAATTAAGTGATTTCATGGTTCTGTTCAGTTTTAAATTATTTTTAAATCAAATAACCCTCGTTAATATAAATAAAAACCCATATATTTCATGAGATTCATTACGTTTCAAAATTATTTTTCCTAAATGATAGGATAATCAATATTTTCAATCAAAAATACACCTCTCCTCAAATATAAATATCTCTTCTCCTTTACCTTTGAAAATTACATTTTATCCACTTATCAAAGCCTAAGATCTAACCACTTTCACTCTCCTAAGTCTCTTGGTTACCTTAAGGATATTCTAGATGTATTCAGCCATATGATTCCAAGGCTTTAGAAAAGGACTAAATCTTATATGAAGAGGTAACCCTGATTCTCTTTAATAGTTTTTTCTCTCTTATTCTTTCTACTCCCCCAATAAATTTTTATTTTTATAAATTTATAATATATTCCATATATAATTATATTAAATATTAATTTTTTTATGTTATTACTAAGAAATTTTTATCTATTTTTATCATATACACCCTCTCTCTCCTCTCTTTTAACATGTACCGATAATGAATGATTTTGTCCACATAAAAATAAGTTTCTTATAGTTAACTTATCATACCCTATAAGTTTTTTTATTGTAGATTATGTAATATAAATTTATTCTCATGTATTATTTTCTTTTTTAATTTATTTTACAAAATGATAAATTACAAATAATCAAAATCATGAAATCAAAAAAATTATATAATTTAAAAATTAAACATGTCTTCAAGCAAATATCTCTTCAAAAAATAGTAATAAACAAATTTCAATGATGGTAAGTGAAAAATAATTTCAAAAGTAATATAATTAAATTATTGATTAATGTTATAATAAACATAATTTTATTATACAATAGGTGAAATGTGATGAAATAAAATAATACCTCAAGTCAAGGTTCTTTGTCTCAATTTCAATTCCTTGAGATATGTTTCATGTTGTGCACCATGTTATTTTCATATGGTGTAATTACTACCCTATTATCTTAATGTATAATAAAAAAATTTAATTTATTGATATTTTAGTTCCCATATTAAGATCTATATTTTATGTTATTTTGATACATACAATACCAAAGTTGTAAGGGTTTCTCATTGAAAAATTTCCTTCTTTGTGAAATATTTTATATTATGAACCTATTTTATTTTATATGGGGTATACATTTCATATTTACATGTTATATCATTATTATAGATTTTTTCATGGTATTTGATGTTCCTATTTAAGTTATCTCTTTCAAGGGGCTTGGATTCAATGGTTACCAAAGTCATAAGGGTTTTATCAACTAAATTTCCTTTTCATCAAATCATAAACTTTCTTCATGACTATACTCTTTTAATTTTTCATTATTCTAAAATCACTCTATCATATATATTATTTTCTCTTAATATATAGTAAAATTACATATTTACACAAAAAAAATTTTCTTTGAGGGATTTTATTCTCTATAAAAATATGATGTTGTTAAGAATAATTCTCATCCTTTCTAATGATTATTTTTCTTCCATGTCCATATTATTTATAATATTTTAAAAATTAAATTATACATACTTAAATTATTATGTAATGTTTTTTCACTATATTTTGCTTTCTTTAAAAAGTTTTAAAATTAACGTTCTTAACATTTTCTATATTGGTAATTTTTTATTTTTTATAAAAGTGTGAAAAGAATATCATTTTTAACATTTACTAAATGATAAAATTTTCTTACTTTTATAACCATTATTATATATGAATATTGAGTTTTATTTTTTTAGGATTTTACAAAGTAATTTCTTTTCCCATGACTTTATTAACTATTCATTTTAAAAATGAAGGATAATGTTTTTAAATAATAAATAAAGGGATTTCATTCCACTAATTTATATTTTTATCTACCACTCCTCATTTAATATCATTAAAATTATTTAAATTAAAGGATTAAATATTTTTAATTATTTTAAAATTGATGTTTTCAATGTCTTCATCTCATCCCTTTGAATTTTATTTTTGAAGTGACGTCAAAAAAGTTCAACCATGTTACAAAACCTTTAAGATTTTTTTATAAATTCTATTCCATTTTCCTCTGAAACTCAGAAGTATATATCTCCTTTGGAGTTATATTTCATGTATTACCCTCTGAATTCCATTATTAATTTATAGTCCACACCCCGATTTTTTATAAGGGTTATGTTCTCTATCACTTTGTATATCTCTTTTCAATTTATTTTTCTCCTTCATATCCATATTCTTTAATTTAATGGATATATTCTATATCACTTACAATATTTATATATTGTATTTTATTATATTAACTTAACTATACGCACATTATTATATATATTTTTAGTTTAAATGTTTCTTACCAAGAATGTTATTCCATTTAATGACTAGGGGAATATTGGAATTCTGTATAATTGTTATCTTAATATGGATGTTTATTGATTACTAAAGAATGTTGGTTATGTATTATATTATTTATTCATTTATTCATTTGATGAATTCATTTGAAATAATGGGTGGGGACTAAATGTATAAATCACCTTGATGCATCGTTAAGTCTCATAAAACAAACTATATTGGTTATTTTGTCTAATCCTTACACATTTATGTATTATGTACTATAACAAGGCCTTGATAGTGTATTTATAATGTTTGAAATTATGTATTCTATCACTTTAAAATTAGTTATTATTATCTATGTGATTATTTACATTTTTATTTAACCAATTGATATATTTTGTGATCACATTATCAATTATATGGAATTATTTGATTATTATTTACTCCTTCCATATTATGCATGCCTTGTTGATTCCATACTGCTTTTATTGTACACTACACACTTACTACGAATTTTAGATTACCCTTTTTATTTTTATTTTTCCAAAGGTTATGAAAAAATAATATTAAGTATAATGTGTCTAGAAGTTTATTATATGTGGGAAATTTTTTAGGAGATATTTGAGACTTATTATAAAATATTAAATTATTTTTTTAGTGGGAAAATTTCCATTTGGTAAAGATGATATGGATTTTTTAAGTTAAATTATTTTTCACTAATTCTCCAAGAATCTAAACCAAAAAGGTATTAAGTATGTAAGTGACACAATATTTTTAATTGGTATTGTCATTATGGATGTTTATGATTGGTTTTCTTTAGTTAGTATCAATAAAGTTAGTAAAGAATATGTTTTTAGTACCAGATTAAAGATTATGGGTTTGTGGCATCTCACTTATGGTGTAAAATCATTATAGAGTTAGGTTGTGACATTTTTATTTCATTTATTTTTCTTTACTATCTTAATACTTAAATCATATATGGTTCATTCACTCCATTATACCTTTATCTTGGGTTTAGATATGAATTTTTATTTTGTTTTTCCCTTATTGGGGGGGAATACTACTAGATATATTTATACTCACCCTTACATGTGAATTTTTCCAACATATTTTTTATTCTATACAGATGATGGATAGTTCAATTGTGATTATAGAGAAAGTGGAGTTAGTGGATCTAGATCTTAGTAGTTCTCAATATTGATAGTCACTGATAGTGTTCATATTAGGAGTAGGTGTGACATGAATTTTCCCCTATCCAATTATTCCAAGTCTATTTTTACTTCAATATATTATTATTGTGTGTTTGAATTCATTTTTTTAGTTTTTATATTTAATACTAATATGGGTATTGAAATCTATTTCATGTATGTCACTCTATAGTTCGTGGATCCTCACAGCACCGCGGCTGGTGTGAGGCTTCCCCCTTTTTTTTGAAGCTGTTGCGGAGCAAGGAGGAAGGAGGCTCCACGAGCCAGTTTGATGTTTGAGAAGCCTCCGCAGAGTAAGGAGGTGAGAGATTCTGAGAACTAGCTTGACGTTTGCGAAGCTGCCGTGGATCAAGGAGGTGGGAGGCTCTGCGAACGATCTTGATGTCTACAAAGCTGCCGGGAAACAAAGAGGTGGGAGGCTTCGCGATTACAAAAAAATTCCTCATGTATTCCCACCAAGAAAGCTCTACTTCACAGTGCCTCTTTCTTATTAATATTAGGCTCCCCTCAAGCCCAAAGAATGGATCATCCGACCTTTCTCTTTTTTTTCTCTAAAATCGCAATGTAATGTCTGCTCTACGAACCCTGAGCTCTTCAAGGCACTTTAGCATTGTGAATTGCCTCTCCCTTTGCTTGAATTCAACCCCTCTTCAAAGAGGTATGCCCTTCGAAGAGCCCACGGGCCTTCACGAAAGAAGGGGATCCCCAAGGGGACTCAAGTCTTCACAGATCACTTATGCTTTGAAAAATACCCTCCATGAACATGTGACCCACATGATAAGGCAGGGTCACTATGCTTCACAAAGTACATTACTTCACAATGCTACACTTTACAGGGCATCATTTATTGGTGCATGAGTTGTAGGACGTTAAACTACCAAGCACCATCATCCTTAACAAATGACGTTAAATTGTTACCCCACCCCATGCATCATACGTGGGGTGCCCCATCTTGGACATTCTCTTTGACCACTCATCTCCATGGGAGTGAAATCTTCCTAACCTAGAATGAGATCCTCTTTGTTGGAGCGGCGTCTATCCGCGGGGGAAGGAAAACCAACTTTGTGTGAGCCCCTCTCCTTTCTTAAAGGAGGTAGTACCCTTACTCTTCCCTTCTTCTTCTATGCCAAGGACCAGAGGGGGGAAGGGAACCAGGACCTTCATCATCCCATCCCTCTACCTTTGGGCTTTGTTGCCACCCAGGCCTCTATCCTGGAGTAAGTCTCAATCTCCATCTCCATGGGTTGTGAACCACGTGTAATCCCATGTTTCCTCTTTGGGATGCTAACCACGCATAAGCCCCTATTTCCATTTTTGTCCGCTAACCACATGTAAGCCCCACTCCACTTTTCACAGACGCACATTTCGTAACAAGATCATCGGGTCTTTGATGCCTCTTTTTTCTCACACCAAGCATGACTCATATGGGCTTAGAGTAAGCATTGACCATGACATCCTCTATGGGCTTACCTAGAGTGTAATCCCCCCAAACACCATTCCCAAATACATGGAATTTGATCCTTTATAAGGAAAGGTACATAGGAAGCCTTGCTAAGGTTCAAGACCAACAGTTATTAGTCTCAACCCCCTTCACGTCGGTTCACCAATAAACTTTTTAAACTATGTGGACTTTGATCCAAGACACGGCAAGGTACGTAGGAAGCCTCCCTGAGGTTCAATCACAAAAACCATTATTCCTGAACCCCTCCACGTCGGTTCACCAAACACCATTCCAAACTACATGTACTTTGATCCTTTCCAACGCAAGGTACGTAGGAATCCTCCTAGAGGTTCAAGCCTAATAGACATTGGTCTTGACACCCTTCATGTCAGTTCACCAAACACCATTCCTGAACTACGTGGACTTTGATCCTTGCTAAGGAAAGGTACGTAGGAAGCCTCCCTAAGGTTTAATCCCAACAACCATTGGTCTTGACCCCCTTCACGTTGGTTTACCAAACACTATTCTTAACTACGTGGAATTTGATCCTTATCGAGGAAAGGTATTTATGAAGCCTCCAAGAGGTTCAGTCCCAACACCCATTTCTCTTGACCCCCTTTACGTCAGTTCATCAAACACCATTCCTAACTATGTGGTCTTTGATCCTTTACAAGGCAAGGTATGTCGGAAGCCTCCCCGAGGTTCAAGCCCAACAGTCATTGGTCCCAAACCCCTTCACATCGATTAACCAAACACCATTATGAACTATATGGACTTTGATCCTTTCCCAGGAAAGGTATGTAGGAAGCCTCCCTGAGGATTGAGCCCAACAGCCATTGGTCCCAACCCCCTTTACGTTAGTTCACCAAATACCATTCCGAACTAATTGGGATTTGACCCTTGCCATGGAAAGGTACGTAAGAATCCATCCTAGGGTTTAATCCCAACAATCATTGGTCCCAAACCCCTTCACGTCGGTTCACTAAACCCTTCCGAACTACATGGAATTTGATTCTTGACAAGGCAAGGTATGTAGGAAGCCTCCATGAGGTTCAAGCCTAACAATTATTAGTCCCAGCCACTTCATGTCGGTTCACCAACATTTAAAATATGTGGACTATAATCCTTACCAAGGAAAGGTACATAGGAAGCCTCCCTAAGGTTCAAGTCCAACACCCATTAGTCCTGACTACTTCATGTCAGTCCAACCCCGTCCTGCTTGACGTTAAACCGTACGCCCCATTTTGTCCCGCATGATGCTAAACTATTCTCCAATCAGCGGTAAGTCATTGGAACCCTAATCAGCAGTAATCCATTGTGATCCCCAATCAACAGTAATTCATTGTGTTCCCTGATCAGCGATAATCCATTGTGTTTCCTAACCAACGGTAAGCCATTGTGTTCCCAACCCAACGGAAAGCTGTTGGAACCCAAATCAACGGTATGCTATTGTACACCAATCGACAATATGTCATTGCGGTCCCCATCCAGTGGTAAGTCGTTGTTGTCCCTTTCATTGGGACATATATATTTGGTCCATCCTAGTGGTGTCAGACCAACCTCGGGCTACAAACCACGCATAATCCCAAACATGTCATTGGGTTGTTGTCCTCTACGCACGCCCTAATCCTATACCCCATCCTGTACTATGTGGACGTTGATTACTTGCCCCAGAGATACGTAGGAAGTCTCTTCGAGGCTCATGCCTAACATCGTTGTCGCCCTCGAGTCGACTCCATCTCATTATCCATCCACTTCACTTCACCATCCATTATCCATCCTGAATCTTACATGGGCTGCCACATCCTGGTGATATCATTTTAATTCACCTATTCACTCCTCTTAGAAGCACCCAGGAAACTAACTGCACGTTATCCCCAACATGAGTGTTCCCTCTAGGGGTTAAACCCATCTGATCCACTCTAGTTAGTGTTCTGATCAGTCTGATCCATCTCTACTAGATGTTAAACTCACGACATACCCTGTGTCAAAAATGGGAGGCTAAGTAAATCCTCAGATACATGCCTATGGAATATAATTCCATGTATTCGACGTCGGATGCCTAGGGCTTCCGTGCCCTCGAGAAGCCCTATAATATGGGGAAGAAACCTAGACGCACTAGTGTCCCAACATACAGACACACCAATTATTTCCAACGTGATTACTCCCCCGACTGAAGGTTGCTGCCCTAGCCAAACCCTCTGGAATGTCTTGATAGAAGCATTGTAATTAACTGGCGTCAATGAAGATATGGCACTAGGAAGAGTTTCATGAACAACTTCTTTATCTACAAAGGAGACGCGTACTAGGTGACAAGTTCCGAGGAGAATATACGGAAGAAAGAACCTACATCCCATCACCCCATTTTGATCAATGAAAAAATGTCCCTAAACAAGTGACGGATGTCGCCCACCTTTGGAAAGTGAGAATGCAGGGCATCAGCCAACACGTCCTCATCCTTCTCAAAAGGACGGATGCGCGCACTCCAGTGAAAGCGTCGGAAACAGAAATGATGAACCTGATGTGTATTTATTCTCCTCAATGTGGAGATTAGTAGAGTTCGAGACATCATTGGATTAGAATGTCACCAGATCCAGTTATCCGATGCCAGATCCCGCCAAGAAAATATTAGGCCTAGCATGAAACTCACCTGAAGTCGAGGCTGTTAAAATGTGGGACATCTCGATCTGCGATGTTGTCAATGTGGACCCTTCTTACCAGCCATGGGAGATAGAATGATGCTAGGGCACTGGACGTTTGTTTCCCTTTTGTAGCATTTATGGTTTAATCTCCCTACCGTACAGAACCCAAATTTCCACAATAGGAAACTGATCACCACCCACCCACCGACGTAGGGACATGGGCTATGTCAATTCGGAGACCCCACATGGCCCCACCGCTTCTATGACACTCTCCACAACCGCAGCTACTGGGTGCCCACACCCCCATCTCCCCTTCTGAATTCGTTTAACGAAGGGTGATAAAAGACCTCATTTGCAGATACGAGTAGGAGGGGATTATCCCCACTCAGGATATGGCATGTCATGTTTTAAAGGCGTCTGTGCCTCATCACCACCACTGCCCCCAAGGGATGCACAGGGAGCTACTGCTCCTTAGTCTGACATACAACTATTTTGGGATCCTCTCCCAGAAATGTTTTCATGACTCCCTCCCCTATGCCAATGGGGTTTGGAAAGTTTGGGTTGGCCCGATCGGGATCTCATTTAAGGGGTTCACAAGGAGGGCCCCCACCAGGTCGCGCCAGTGCCACCACCCAGCCCCACAGGTCAAGGAGTAGGTAAGTTATGCACCTACACCACTAGCCCTAGTCCGGTTGACCCGACGCCAGCACCGGGTGCAAGCCAAGGAGGACGCCTTCCAAGGGGCGTCAACATCAGAAACTACCATGGCTCGGGCAATCACTAGCGTATATCATCATCCCCCTCTGTATGATGGGTAGGGGAACTTATATCCCCAGCCTAGATTGAGGCCCCAACCATCCCACGTGCAGTTTGGGTCGACTCTCTTGGTCACCAGCGTCGGTAGTGTCATCTGCGGACCATCCCGCGACAATGATACCCAGTACTGAGGTCCTCCCTATACTACTACCATTCAGAATGTGGGTCCTACCCACTTTTAAGATCACCATGGAGGTCCAGCTCATGCCACCTTTAATCCAAATGAGGGTCCTCCCCACGACAGTGACACTCAGTACGAAATCCTCTTCCATGCTCATTACATCGGGTATGGAGTTATTCCTCCTTCCATAGGTCATCTTCATGGGTATGTTACACATATGGTCAATCATTAGCATGGGGGCCCTTCCCATGTCCTTAGAGAAGCTGGATAAGGTCCTCATCACCTCAGAAATCAGAGGAGTGAAGGTCAACTTCACTTCATCAGCACACAACATGGAGGTCCTACCTGTGTTTTTTTTTGAAAAGTATGAGGACCCTACTCACACTGACACTGTTAGGAGAAACAGGCATGGAGATCCTACTGATGCTCCTATCAACTCCAGCGGAGGTCCTTCCCACTCCAGCACTTTTCACAGAGATTTCCTCCACACATCATTTAGTGAACACAGAGGTCCTCCCCATGTTCCCTTTGATATTTGTCTAGGTGTTCCTCGTATCCTAGATCACTCAAGAAGAAGTCCTCTCTACCCTAGAACTAGTATGAATGAAGGACCTCCTTGCGCCCAAAATCTACCATGTCTTGAAGAACCATCTCGAGGCAATAGGGTGGGTTTTCAATGCCATAAAAAGATTAATGAGAAGATTCATATTATGATTAAAGTAGTCTGCTTCATAGATTCTGAGGAGGAATACGACTCAGTGATAGAACCCTTACCTAGATCCATCATGCCAAGGGATGGGGCAGAAACAAGGCTTATCAACCTCATACTTCTAGATTGTGAGGTCCATCAGATTCCCACATCCCACCAGAATTATATCCAAGAGGATGAGAATTTGGCATCTCAAAATGTTTCAGTCGTCAATCGCCACCATCATCACCAGAATCACTCTCTACCTCGACCAGATATCACAGATAGCTATTCTTGGGACCAATGGAAAATGAGTAGCAGCACGTTCCATCACCAGTATCCATAGCCCATGCGCTAGAAACTATGGTCGTCAGCCCATCTTACCACGATGTGGTGGACAATTTACCATACTCTTCAGAGGATAGCCCGATATGTGGTGGTTTGTCAGCTCGCTCAATGAATTATCCCCTGGCCAGCCTTCCATTTCAACGGTCTACTTCAGTACCACTATTGGTTCCCTAGCCACCTCCAGTTGACAAGTGGGTCAATGAAGGGCCAGACCCCGCATATGGGCCAAGGAGCTTGTGGGATATTCTCACAGCAGACCATTTCCCAGAGATGTTTTGTCCAATTGTAGTGCCAAATTTTAGGGAACCAGAAGCACTCACGCATGAGGCGGTTGGATGATTTCTCTAGACCCTCTAGTAGACTCATTTCTATCTTCATCATCGATGAGTGGCCTACCCCAAGATTCAGGCGCACTTCAAAGACATCAGGAAACAATGTCATTTGGTTGATTTGGCCGCACTCCCTATGGATCAGGGCCCTAAGTCACCAAGCATTTATAGCACCCTCCAACAATGATGTCCCTAGAGATTTAAAGTGCTCTGTAGGATAATCAAGGAGTCTTCCCACCATGTAAAAATCCATGGATGGGGGTATTATGCAACCCTCCATTTCAGTTCTACCCGGTGTCATCCTGATTTGTCGGGTGACATAGATGATATGCCTCCAGGCGGGCTTGCAGTTAACATGGCTGACCTTTCAGTGGTAAAAATGAGCTATAGATTCTTGGAGAGTTCCTACCCCCCCCCCCCCCCGTGGGAGTCTCACACATCATGGATCCATTGGGAAAGATTACTCGTCAACATAGGAATCTACTGGGTTTTCTTGTACCAACCGAGTCATTAACCCTTGGCCAAAATCCCAACAAGGGTATGGAGCACCTCGGAGCCTCCAATCCCTCTGACCCTTCTGGCTCAGTGCAGATGATGGAGGAAGATCCCAAAAAATTCATGATGCATTAGCAACTTGTCAAACACAAAAAGATGGTCGACGACCTCCTTACTAAATGCGTTGTAGAGCGATGACCAGACTATGATGATCCTTAGTTGGGGCAGTAGGGGAAGGCACAAATTCCCCCCAGGGAATTGCCTCTAGGTGACCCTGATCATTAAGCCCACATGGACAGGGTTGAGGCTGGAACTTATAGAAATAGGGCGCGGTATGTGTCACCAAATCCACCGGAGCGACGAGACAATCTCTGAGATCCAGCTCAGATTCCCTGAGCTCCTCCGCAGGTCATCCCGCCAGCCGCTCCATGAGTCGTCGGGCCTTCTTATCATGTTGAAGAACCTACCAAAACATTGGTGGTCCGGGATCCCCATCAAGACAGGAACCCCAGCCCAGATGATCCTATGGTGGAACTCATCTCCCTCCTCAAAGCTTTGGAGATTCGAGAGGTGGAAATCCCGCCTTATGGAAAGCCATATCTGGTTTGGGTGGATGATATTCCAGTACCCCTGAGTTTCAAAAATTCCAAATTTTCTCTTTTCAATGGGATAGGGTACCCGCTGCAGCACCTCACCCACTTTATCTCAAGGTGTGGGCCCATGTTGGGAACTTCAGTGCACTAGGAGGTCTCCAAACTCCGATGCTTCGTACAGACATTGGATGGGTCAGCATTCGTCTGGTATAGCCAACTCCCCATCGGTTTAGTAGCCGGCTGGGAAGACCTCTATAGGCAATTTCTCTACCAGTTCAATTCAACCACTTACAAGATGAGTATTGCAGACCTCTTCAAGTGAAAGCAGAGTCCTGATGAGCGCGTTGCAGACTTTGTCACTTGGTGAAAAGGTCTCACATATTCCCTTTACATTCCACTGACTCAGGAGAAACTGCTGAAGATTTTTGTAGTAAATTTCAAGATAGAAATGGTCCCCTCCCTTTTTACTCAGAATTACCCTGGGGGATTTCGAGACTTCTCTGATAAGGCCCTACTCCTAGAGGAAGCCTTATAGTAGGCTAAGAAGGTACGTTCATTTCCACCTGCAATCCCTATGAGAAGGTCCCCCAGGTTCAATCCCACCATAGTGGCCCAAATAGAGTCCCATAGGAATCTATATATTTTACTAGCGGAGCCGACTCCATGGCCTCACAGTGGCCCTCCACCTCAGGCGCAGCCCCTGACCCAACAACGCCCACCTTAGAATTAGCAGGTGTCGACGCGCAATGCACCGCCACCTTCTTGACAGGCTCCTCCTCTTTGACAGGCTCCTCCATCCCCTCATCAGGGTTAGGATCCCAGGACCCCCTTCTTGGATAAGAGTAATCATACCTACTCTTTAAATGAGGATCGGTTCCCAGGTTATTTTTGCAGTTCCTTGGAGTAGGGGATTATACATTTTCCGGAATGTATGAGGACAAAAGAGGAGAACCTCACTGATCTCCCTAATTACTACCCTTATTACAGGATCCTGGGGAACACCCTCAAATAGTGATATGTGTTTAAATATTGGCTTCAAGAACATGTGGATAACAACATAGTCTATTTAGGCCCATCTTCAGCATAGGTGGCATGTGTCTTCTTTAATCTAGATAGCACTAGTGATAGAGAAGGTGAGTTGCATCAGGTTTCTAGCTATAGTTACCAAAAATATGACGATTGGTTGGATCATAAAATAGTTGTTCATTCCCATGATGTTATCCGTGCACACTTGAATCGACCTGAGCTTTTAGAAGTCACAGCTACTACTTCTGCATCGTTTTCTTAGTCATCCTCTTTTCAAAAGAGTAAACATTGGATGCGGAAGGGAATACAAAGTCCCCCGCTAATTCCCTTGTCTTCCCATACTATCAGTGATTTCATGCCCCTAGAGTTGGAGATTCCTCCAAGAATGCATACCTCCTGTCATAGAGCAACCTCCTGTAAGAAGAAGTTCACAACTAGCATGGAAGTATGATTTCTTCCAGCATCATTCCAGCAATCCAGAAAGGCTCTCTATCCTTGAGGTGCTTCTACTATCATCGGATATGCATGAGGCCCTTGTTATGGCTTTATTAATCCCCTTACAGTTTGAGATAGAGGTAGCAGCCATAGAAGCATTATATGCTGAGGTGGTCAATCATGCTGAATGTCAAGCCATCATCTCATTCTCTGGATAAGATGAAGGATCTCCCGTATAGGGGAACATTCCCCCAGTGTACATCATTGGCTAGTTTAATGGCGTGGAAGTTCGTCACTGTCTTGTTGTCACAGGATCTGGGAGCAACCTAATCCCGACTCGGACACTACGAAAACTGGGGTTGTTCGAGGATGATCTTAGTCACTCTGACCTAAGAATCCAAGTTTATGATAGGACAAAACAGACCCTGGTCGACAAGATCCACTTGAAGACCTAGTTCAGTGTCCTAGTTGCCAATACCAAGTTCATGGTTGTCTCTCAAGACACTTCATACAATGCATTGATGGGTTTGTTGTGGCTCCACCTGCATGTGGAATTTCCTTCATCATATCACCAGTGCCTCAAGTACTCCCTTAATGGTCGAGTGGGTATTCTTTATGGTGATGCATCCCCCTTTGCCTCTTGTGAAGCCCTCTATCTAGATGTCAACTATTACAAGAGAAAAGACAGCAGATTTAGGCTAATGAGGTTGAGCATGCCACGGCTGCGACTGACCCATGGGCAGATCTAGATGATGCCTACATCTTTCCAATCAACCAATTAGAGGCTATAACCCTGGACATGGGACAATGATTTGTTGTTTCTGAAATGAGTGGGAACACATTCCCAAGTCTAATCTATGTAGGAAGATCACCTCATACTCCTATACAAATCAGGCTCGGGTGATCTCAGAGCCTCCTACTCCCATAAGGTATCAGGATATCCGCCCCATGGCAATGAAAATACGCCATACTTTCTTGTTTCGTCAGGCTGGAATTAACTGGCTCAAGCCTATGTGCCACTATTGCTTCAATATCATCAAGTGTGGACCCTTGGGCTGAACACCAGATGAGATCAGATCAACATCCTTCATCGTTATGGTTTTGGAAACACATGAGTCCCCTGATGCAGTGTCCATAGCCACTCAGGTTGGTACCAGCCTACCATTGGGATCTATCAACTCAGAGGAAACTCCTCTCACTGAGGATCCCTCCTCCGTAAGTGAATAATAGGATTTAGATGATATTACCCATGCCTTTGAAGAGGGTGTCTCTACCACAGTCGATGAATTGGTACAGGTGAACCTCAGTAGTGAGGTAGACCCGAAACCCCCACTCATCAGTGCCTCTATTCCCCTCGAGAAGAAACCGAAATACATGGATTTACTGAAAAGCACCATGTTGTAATTTCCTGGAGTTATGATGAGATTCTAGGACTATATCCTTAGGTAGTCATCCATCTCCCCGGTCTCCCGGAAAATCATCACGGGTTCAACTATCCTCCCAAAAAGATGCACCCTTCTCACAGTGTCATGGTTGAGGCAGAAGTTGATAAGCTCATCAATGCCAATTTCGTTAAGAAGTTCCAGTTCCCCAAATGGCTAGCCAAAATTGTGCCAGTCAGGAATAAGAACACCAAAATCAAAGTCTACATCGACATCTGAGATCTCATCCGTTAGTGTATGAACGATGGTTTTTCCCTTCCTGTGATGGAATTTTTGATCACCACTACATCTGGGTTCCAATCCCTCTCCTTCATGGATGGGAACTCTGGGTATAACCAGTTCTGAATGGATCCTAAGGATGAGGAGTCTATGGCCTTCAGGGAACCACAAGTTACTTTCTGTTACCATGTCATGCCCTTTAGTTTAAAGAATATTGGTGCCACCTACCAGTGGTCCATGCATCACATATTTAATCTGATCCTTAGGAATTTGGTGGAATTCTATGTGGACGATATGGTGGTCAAATATTTCCCGCATGAGGACCATCTCAAAGATCATGATAAATTTTTAGGGTTCTTTAGTTCCCACCACCTAAAGAAGAATCCATTGAAGTGCGTCTTTGGGGTCACTTCTGGAAAGTTTCTCCACTTCATTGTCAGATACAGGGGCATCAAGATTGACCCAAAGAAGATAAAGGCCATTAGTCATATGTATCCCCCAAGAAACCTATGGGAGCTTTGAGGTTTCCAGGGACACTAATCCTATATACGTCGATTCATCACGAATCTGGCTGGTAAGTGTATGCCCTTTTCACAGCTCATAAAGAAAGGCACTATCTATGAATGATATGAAGAATTCCAGACTACATTCGAGTAAATCAAGCAGTACCTACTTCAACCTTCGGTATTAATGCCACATGTCTCTAGAAATCCACTATTCCTTTACGTGACTAACTTGGAATGGTCTATCGACACCCTTCTGATTTAGAAAACCAATAAGAGGATAGAGAACAGTCTCTACTATCTCAGTTTCATGCTCCTTGATGTGGAGACCAGATACTCCCCTATCGAGAAGAGCTTCCTCGCGCTGGTATTCACTATACAGAAATTGTGGCATTACCTCCAGCATCATGAGGTACAACTGGTGTCCCAAGTAGATCCACTGAATTACATCCTAAACTTACCCATGTTGACAGGACGTCTAGCTCGGTGGGTAGTGATTCTTCATCAATTCGACATCAGGTTCATTCCTCAAATGGATATTAAGGGGAAAGCATTGGAAGACTTCCTTTCCGCCCATCCAACTCTTGTGGACCAGTCTCCAGACATTGATTTTCTTGATGAGGCAATTCCCTCGGTAGACCAAGACATTCCGTGCTAGAAAATGCACATCAATGGTGCTTCCAAGAGTCCCATCGGTAGAAGGATCAATGAACACAACCTCAACAGAGTAGGCATGGGTATCATCTTCATTACCTTAGTATAATCTATTCTGTTATATTCATTTTGGTTGTCAGAAGTTTGCACCAACAATGAGGCGGAGTATCAGGATCTCATTACTGGCCTTGAGCTAGGCCTCAAGATTGAGGTTCCCCACTTTCATGTGAAAGGGTAATCTGAACTAGTAATCAAGCAGATCAATGGTGACTATGTCATCAGAAATACAGAGCTTGTACCATTTTTGGAATGCACTCTCCAACTAATGGCCCAGTTCCCATCACTGACAAAAGTTACTCATGTCCCTCGATCCCATAATGGTCACGTTGATGCCTTGGTCATCCTGGTTGCATCACTTGCAGAGCCTAAAAAGAACAATCTGATAATCCAGATGGCACACCAGAGAGTCATTACTCCCATCACTTCAGATGACGATGACAGCCAGCAGGTAAGACACCTTACCGTCGACGCCTCCATGTCAGGACCCCCAGGTCCCTTGGATGTAGTGATTTAGTTGAATCCTAACTGAAGAACCTCCATTTTCAAGTATGTCCAAAACGGTAATCTTTTGGTGGATCAGGCCAAGTGAGAGCGAGTTCAACATTGCACATTACAGTTTACCCTCCAGAAAGGTCCTGGTCCTGAGAATATCCTCTACAAACTTGGGTTTGATGGGGTTCTCCTCCATTGCATTCAAGGAGTTTAGATATCCCAAGTCATGCTGGAGGTTCATGTCAGTTCATGTCGGGCTCATCAGACCAAGAAGAAACTATCTCACCAGATTCGGAGACAGGGGTATTTTTAGCCCTTCATGATTCATGACTGTATCGAGTTCTCCAAGAAGTGCCACGCGTGCCAAATTCATGCCAACTTTGTGCATTGGCTACTAGAGCCTCTCCACACTACCAAGTACTCTTGGCCATTTTAATTATGGGGAATCGATGTCATGGGACCTTATCCACCAGTGACAGTTTGCTAGTGCAGGTTAATCCTGACCACTATAGATTTCTTCTCCAAGTGGGCAGAGGTAGTCCCGCTCAAGGAGGTCAAGGCTCATTCCATCATTTACTTTATGAGCTCCAACATCATCTACTGATTTGGAGTCCCTCACACCATCCTCACTGATAATGGCACAAACTTCTCAGCAGCTGAGTTGAAGAAATTGTACGCTAAGACAATATTCATTCTAACCATACCTCCTATTATCATGTGAAAGAAAATGGACAGATTGAGGCATCCAACAAAACCCTCTATAACATTCTTTATAAAATGTTTGGTCTGAACAAGAATATTTTCCCAGACAAACTCCCCAACACCCTCTAGGCTTATTGGAAAATGGGTCATAATTCCACCTAGGTGACCCTATATTCCCCGGTGTAAGAAACAGAGATCTTCCTGCCCATCGAGATTCAGTTACCCTCATTGCGCATAACTGTCTATGATTAGAAAGCACCAGATAAAGTAGAAGAAATATGTCTAACTAAGTTGGAAGTGCTTTATGAGAAAAGGTTTCATGCCTTGCACAATCTGGAAAGGCATCAGAACAAGATATCTAGGGATTTCAATAAGAAAGTTCACCTTCGCTTCTTCTTGAAAGGCGACTTGGTGTTGGCCCTAATAACACCAATGATACCTAGCAGGAAACCACCCAAGTTGGAGCCCAAATGGGAAGGAACTTACATTATTTACAAATTTTACTCCAATGGTGCATACTCCCTAATTACCATGGTTGGTGAACGTATATCTCCACCCACCAATGCCAATTTCTTCAAGAAATACTTTTTTGGAGTAAGAAGGGTTCTACATTACCTTAAAATTTCTGGTCCTACATGACCTTAAACTATAAAATGTCCCATATGACATTAAACTATATGTCATCTCGCATGATGTTAAACTATATACATTCCCACATGACAATAAACTTTATGTCATACCACATGAAGTTAAACTGTATACTATCCCACATGACATTAAATTTTATGTCATCCCACAAGATGTTAAACTGTATACTATCCCGCATGACATTAAAATGTATGTCATCCCGCATGAAGTTAAACTCTATACTGTCATGCATGACATTAAACTGTATGTCGTCATACATGACGTTAAACTGTATATTGTCTCGCATGACATTAAATTGTATGTCATCCTGCATGATGTTAAACTATATACTTTCCCACATGTCATTAAATTGTATGTCATCCTGTATGACGTTAAATTGTATATTATCCTGCATGACATTAAACTGTATGTCATCCCCCGTGACATTAAACTGTATATTTTCCTGCATGGCATTAAACTTTATGCCATCCCACATGACGTTAAACTATATACTATCCTGCATGACATTAAAAGGTATGTTATCCATCATGAATTTAAACTGCATACTTTCCGCATGACATTAAACTGTATGTCGTCCCACATGATGTTAAGTTGTATACTATCCTGCATGGCATTAAACTGTATGTCATCCTGCTTGAAGTTAAACTGTATATTGTTCTGCATGATATTAAACTGTATGTCGTCCTGCATGATGTTAAACTATATACTATCTCGCATGACATTAAACAATATGTCATCCCACAAAATGTTAAACTGTATGTCATCCTGCAAGACGTTAAGGCATTAAACTGCAAGAACTACATATGACTTGATTCCCATCCTCATGGGATACATAGGAATGCTCGGACGCTTTGTCTTGAGTCCAGCCTCCAGTTTCCTCTTTGACTATCCCCCCTGGGTATAGTTCTCTTGGAGAATCCCACTTGGCGTTGTGTAGGATTCTTTGGCCCCAATCATGTCAGGATTACGATGGCTGCACCATGTCCACCCCCTCGTTCTTCTCTCCTCCCACTTCCTTACCACATGACTCTAAACTGCATGGACTTCAGAACTATGTATGGCTTGATTCCCATCCTTATGGGATATATAGGAACACCTAGACATTTCGTCTGTAGGCCCATCCTAATACTTTGAGACCTCCCATTGGTTCGAAACACATGCTGTGGTGTAGGCTTTTTTCCTCATTCACGTCAACTTCATCATGAACATACCATGTATCCCTTACCCCTGAATATCCCCACCTCTTTTACTATCCATATTGAATTTAAATTGCACGGGCAAATTTATGATTCACACACTCCCTGTACTTGGGACTCCATTATCCTTCCCATCTGAAGGGACCCCCAAATGGCATGGATGCTCAGCCCAAGGGCTCTCCAACCATTACGGACCAACATCCTCAAGGGTTTCAAGCAACAAATTGATACAAGTCTCATGTTGCAAATATTTTCAATGATCGATGCTCAATTGTCTTCCCAAATCCTAGTCACAAAAATACAGATACTGTGTTGCGAACATGGTCAATAGTTATCTTCTATCATTGTTTTCTTTTCATGGTCTTCTACAAGCACGATGATTATCCCTTTCCACTCAGTTGTCCCACACATATGACATTAAACTAGACATTCACGGTCTGAGATCTATGAACATAAAATAAGATCTCCATCATCCTTACCGCACAATGTTAAACTGCACATCATCTTTCAAAACTACAAATGGCTTGATTCCTACCCTTATGGGATATGTAGGAAAACCTGGACACTCTGTCTTCGATTCCGTCCCAGGTTTATCCCCCCATTCTTCTGGCCACCTGGTCTAAATTCTCTTCTAGAATCATGAATGGTATGGCGTGTGTGGGCTTATTCCCTCACTCATGCCAGGTTACTCTCCATGCCATACACATTCCCCCTTTCGTCCTCACTGCAAGATATTAAACTACGAACAAGTTGGGACTTCTTGTCTTAGATCCCTCAGCCTTTTTAGGCCCCTGGCCCAAGTTCTCACTTAGGATTGTACATTTTCGTATGATCTTATGTCCTTATTCTTGTCGGATTACTGATTATTCCTTACACATCCCTCACTGTGATACCTTACCCCTACCTGCGGCCTTGCTACATGACACAAAACTGCACAACAAACTCCAGAACTATGTGTGGCTTGATTCCCATCCTTATGGGATACATAGGATCACCTGAACATTCAGTTTTCAGGTCTAGCCCCATCTATTAGAAACCTAATTATCATTTTTTCCTCTTGTACTGAGTCCATCTAGGGGAGGGGTATGTGGCGTGGTTTGGTCTTGTTTCCCCATTCACTTCAGGTTTGTAAAACCATGCCATGTACATCTCTCTCTTTAGCACCCTTTGCTCCCATTCCCTACACTCATCCTTTTGAGTTGGTTGTTCTTAAGTTGGGTACCTCAACCCTCTTCGACGATTCACCAATGTGCCCAGGAGTACTCGGGTTCCAAACCTGGAGTGACAGATTTTACCCGAACATGCTTTCACCCATTTTTAGGCTTCGTGTTCCCCTTTATTTGGGATTTCATTATCTTTCACTTCTGAAGGGACCCCCAAATTCCATGGATTCTCGGTCCAAGGGCTCTCCTACCATTACGGTCCAACATCCTTGACAGTTTCGAACAACAAATTGATACAAGTCCCGCATTGCGAATATGGTTAGTAGTTGATGCTCATTTGTTGTTCTTATTTCAGGTCACATGATATGCATTCTGTGTTTCAAACACGGTTAACAGTTATCCTCCATCGTCACAACAACCCCATAAAGCCTTAAATATTCGTTACACAATTCATATCATTTTCCACCCCATCATGTCCAAGTGTAATTCTGACACTCTTGGTACTATCCCTTAGTGCGGATTTTCACGTTAGGAGGATGAAGTCGCAGTAAAGCATTATTCGTGGCTCCGCACAGACTTCCCCTTTTACATATATCCCATGTGTTACAAAGAACTCTTCCTCCCTTGTTTCCCATAACGAGTTTGAATCACTTGGTCTTAGGAATCAGATCGAGTTCTGCGCTCACTTGGAAGAGTTTTTCTTCATCATGTTCTGAGCTCTAAGACCTTAAAATATGATCTCCTTATACGTCATCTTCTAGAACTACATCTATCTTGATTCATATTCTCATGGGATACGTATGAATTCCCGGACATCTCGTCTTTAGGTCCAGTACAAATTTTACTAATTATCACTTTTGTTCAGCCTTTTTGGCCCCGACCTGTGGAGGATTGTGTGGTGTGGCATGTGTGGACTTATGCCTTCATTCACGTCAGGTTTTCAAGAGATTTACCATGTACTTACCTTATGAGAGATAGTATCTCCTACCCCATATTCTCTAACCTTTTTCCCCTCATCCTGAGGTTTCTTTCCTGGAATCGCATGTGGTGTGATGTGGACCTCATCCCCATTCACGTCGGGTATGCTTTATCACTCCATGCACATTCCCTCTTGAACATCATCTATCTTGTATATGTCTGAGCCATATGACTTTAAACTATAATTTTATTAGTCCCACACGACATTAAACTATTTATTCTATACTTCATTATGTTAAAATTCATGGTTGGTCCCATCACATGACCCTAAAATGTGACCTTATCATCCTGGCTGCACGACAAAAAAACAGCACTACATCATGGTGTCCTCACTCTAAGGGACATCATGTTTGGTATCGGTCACCCACCATACCATTTGTTAACTCTTGTATATGACTTGATTCATTTGTAAATTCCTGGATTCTCTATCCTTTGTCCATCAATTCATAAAAAAACACACACATTCATCCTAATGAAAAAATAATATCTATCAAATGTCGCTTCTTTTCATACGGAGGCCAGACCCGCACAATCTTATTATCCATGACACTCGTATCTTACCATTCCACTTTTAGAACTATGTATGGCTTGATTCCCATCCTCATGGGGTACGTTGGAATGCCCGGGAACTTTTCCTCAGGCCTAGCCTAACTTTCAACTTTGGTCCCCTAACTGATAAGTTTCTTGGGGAACACATTATAGTGATACAGACTCCTACTATCCTCATTCTCACCAGGTTTAGTAATTACTTCACCACATTTCTCCCTCCTTCAGTTCCATCTATGGTCTGAGCTCTATGACCATAAAATAAGACCACTAACGTCTTTTCCACAAGATGTTAAACTACACAACAAAGTCCAGAACTATGTATGGCTTGATTCCTATCCTCATGGGATACATAGGAAAGCCCAAACATTCCTTCTGCAGGTCTAGCCCCAGGAATATAAAATCATGCCCCCTCTCTTTATCCCCTTAGCCCAAACTCTTTCGGGAGCATGTGGTGTGGTGAGTACCTCTTCTGTTCTCATTCATGTTGTGTTTTTCAATAGCTACACCATGTGTCTCCCATGTCTTTTCCCAACCTGTTCTGAGTTCTATGACCCAAAACTAAGATCTCTTTATGGGAATTGCACGTCGGGTTTGGCTACTTCACTACCCCGCACACAGTCCATTAAATCAATCCCCCCCTTAATGTTCTATCCTACGACCATTAAGTTGGAAGCGTTCAACCTCAGGAACCTTTTCCTTGGAGGGGGACTCGACTCCCTCTATTTGATATGTCAGATTGGTGTACTCAGATGCTTTGTGACAAAGAGCCCGAAGTGTGGAATTTTCATGGGAGCATTCCCCTCATTCCATGTCCAAGCTTAGTGAGCTAGTTATTTGGATTGTCATTCTCTTACACATTGTAAGGGACCCCCTTTACGTACTGGTCTCATGCCACATCGTCTTACATACTGTCTGGGGCCAACATCCCTGAGGACCTCGAACAACATTTGCGACATGTCCCGTGTTTTGAACATGGTCAGCAGTCGACCCTCATTTGTTTGTCCCCATTCCAGGACAACGTGATATGGATGCTATGTTTTGAACACGGTAAAAAGATATCCCCTATCATCAAGCCACTATCATTGTGGTCCTGATTTTGATCATCATGATTCAAATTTTTTCCACTTCCTTATGTTTAAGTGGAATTCCAACATACTCAGCTTTACCCCTTCGTGCATCTAGGTGCATTAAGTAGGTGGGTCAGCATCATGGGGATGTCACTCACCTAGCATCCAACTGCCCTTAATTTGTTCCTCCCAGTACTAGGAAAGTCCCATCACTACTACTTGTTTACCACATAGAGAGTGACTCACGTGGTCTTAGTAGTTTTGGTTAGACGTGTACCAGCACATCCATGCCACACATGTCTTTCATCGTCCCACATGATGTTAAACTACACTCTCAGAACTACATGTAGATTGATTCCCATCCTATTGGGGTATGTAGAAACATCCAGGCACCTTGCCTCTGGCCCAGCCTAACTTTCACTTTTGGTCCCTCGACCTAAAAAAATTTCCTCTAGTGATATGTGGTGTATTCTGGACTTCTTACGTCCTCATTCACATCGGGTTTATGGCTACTGAATCATGTGTGCCCTTCCTTGGATCTTCCCTTTCACTCCATGTCCTATCATATGTTTTTAAACTACACAAGTCCATATGTCTTCAACACATGATGCTAAACTGCTGTTCTACCCTAAACAAGTTTAGGATTTCTAATGTTAGTCATGGGATGCACCATATCCCATACTAGAGAGGATTTCCCCTATCAGTGTTGGCCTAAGGCCATGTTGTGCTTAAGAAATATGTTAGGCTTGATTCTCATCCTTATGGGATATGTATTGATGCCCAGGTGTTCCACCTAGGGCCCAACCCTAGGGTCATTGACCCTTCTGGCCCCTTGGGCCCGATCCAGGTCCAGGAAGTATGAACTTTAAACCATGTGCATCGTCCTCACCATAAAACAATTAAACTACGCATCTATCGTCCTTATTGGTAAGACACAAAACTAATTATCATTCCAGGTCCTTTCTAGAGAGTTCATGTTCGAAAGAATGTTTGATCCATGATTAGACAGATACACCCACCTAATGTGCTTACACCACGGTGGCGTGATTTCAAGAGTGTTAGACTCCATTTGAACAACCCATCTCTCCACACTCCACACTTTTAGTTCCCTTTATTCAGACCCTCATACTCTTTCACATCTCAAAGAACCCCCTAATAGTATGGATGCTCATCCAATGGATCACCTACTATCCTGGGCCAACATTATAGAAGACTAATGGGTAGAATTTTCCCATGTTTCGAACATGGTCAATGGTTGGCCCTCATTTGTTATCTCCATTTCAGGCTAATGAAATAAGGATACTATGTTTTGAATGTTGTAAATAGTTATCCTTGATTGTCACACCACCCCCACAGTGTTCCGAATATTGGGTATCATGATTCAAACTTTCCACTCCCCTATGTTTAGATTAATTCCAAACTCCCCTGGTGTTACTCCAATCATGCACTAGAGCACATTAGAAAGATTACATATCGATTGTTCTGAGATCTTCGTTCTCCAGTCGGGCCTCTCCCTTTCTTCTCAGAAATATAGATTGGTTTTTCAAACCCTGGATGCTCGAATCTTGGTTTGCACTCTTATATTCGGATGGAATGACAAGTTTTTCATCTCTTGTTTCTCGCATCGGTCTCAACCCACGTGATCATAGGGACTTATCGCTGGATGTTCCATGAATGTAATAGAAATGTAATAGACCAAAAACGAATAACAGGACTCATGCATGCATCTAGCATAAATAATCAAATCATGAAAGTGCGTTCCAAAGTTACATGCATCATAGTACCCAAGGATCGACCGCTCCCATAGATGGATTGACCCCATCAAAAGAGCGTTTCAGCTCCTCCACCCTCTAGATTGTGGCATCCAGGGTTTGTTGTGTCCTGTTCAGTCCATGATCCTCCTCGGTAGCAATGGGGTGCAGTTCTTCAACCACGATCCGGGCCTGCTCCTCATTGGTTCAGATGACATTCAACTCCTCGGAGGCTTGCCTCGTGTGCTCTTTGACCTATTCCAACTGGGCCATTAGACACGATATAATCTCTGATTGCGCATTGAGGAAAGAAGAATTCTCATATACCCAGACATGCAGCCGCTGAATCTCATTTTCAGCCTCCTAGAGCCTCTTTATGTTCACCGCTTTTCTCTACTGCCAACCCACACTATGGCCGCCGTCATATTCCGGGATCTTCTCTTCCATGAGATCTCGAACAAGCATGTGGGGACGTAGGGAATCCACTCCCCCAATGCACATTTCACCCAGCGAAAAATGAAATCTCTCCATCTAGCCTATCCATTGTGCTTGAGGGGTGTCATCGATAAAGCGCTTGATCAATTTCCATGACTAGCAATGGACTATTTTGTTATCCTCTTCATCATAGGCCATCCCTTCCTAGTCTACGGGGTTGGTGGACTCATATGTTGGGAACGTCCCAAAGAACTCATCTACAAGGTCTGCATCTAGTGTCTGATCGGGTATGGAAGGACACATGATGTTCGATCGATCTTTATCGTCAGATCCCACCTCAATGAGCTTAGGCTTTGTCCTGCTAACAGTCCCACCAGTGATCGGGAGCACTGTAGCTTGGTCAGTTTGGGCATCCACTTCCATGACCACCAGAATTCCCCTAGGAAAGGAGCCGTAGGGAATACCAACCAACCTTTCCAAGGTAGCCCATTCCATTTGAATAATTGTGCATACTCAGAATTAAACGGATGTCAGTTAACCTGATCAATGGGTGGAAGACATGAATACTGTAAAGAAGACTTATAGAGATCAAAGTGTCGGTCTCTCTTCGGGGTTGTTATCATCGGGACCCCAAGGCGTGGCCCTCTTTATATTGTTGGGAAGTTTGAAAACTCTAGAGGAACCACCTTGGGTGTCCTAGCCCTACTGGACGCGATAATCACCATAGCCACGGGTGTAGATCCCGAAAGCCCCGCATCTGTATCTACTGAGGGGTGAGAACGGGTTCTGTGTATGAGGACCTCATGCGCAGTTCAAATATTAGTGAGGGGTCCAAAGTAACCTGGAAGTGGATCTCAGGGAAGGGACTCATGGTTTTACCTCGAGAGCCCCTGCAAACTCTTCAAGTTCTGGGTCTGAATCTCTAACTTCACCCTCCGCCAAAGGGCTCCCTCTACCGGCCTCCTCCCCCCAAGGATGACTCTTTCGATTCTTTCAGAAAAGGTAATCATTCCCTTAGTTTAGCATTAAACAACTGGGGAGGGGTCATATGATCTAGAAAAACCTTTACGCGATCTTTCATTAGACGTGGGGCACCCCGGGAGTGCATGAAGTCCTTCAACTCAGCCAGGTATTTATCTACCTCTTCCTGGGATACTGCAAAGCCAGCCCTAATAGGTCCGATTCCAGGTAATTCCATCCCCAGATGGTTCAGGTGATGCCACATCTCAGACAGGTTGAGGAATTTCCGATTAACATCACATACGTCCTAAGATTTAAGGAAGACGATGTTCTCCATCATGTCTATATGGTGCAGCCACTTCCCCAAATCCTAGGTGGATATCCTATAAAATCCCCTTGGTGTCCTTCCCTCCAGATGACTCTTCTCCTCTGGGACCGCCGGGTTTGCTGCCACCGCTTGATCTGCTACTACCTCCCCTTCGACCAGTGCGGGCCTCGCCGCCTCTATAGCCCCGCCACCACAAGATGTCCTCACCACCTCTTGATCTTGGACTCAAGGTTTGGGAGGCACTCCCTCACTGGCCCAAATGGTTGGCTACTTCAACATCTCCCCAGGGTACGCTTCTTCCTATCTTTTGGCATTCTTCTTCACCAGTCTGAAGACGGCCATGGGTGGAGGCATCTTGTTCCACATATTCCTATCTTCCCGTGTGAACATGAGCCACATCTTCCTAATCACACATGGGTGGTACTCATAGAGCACCCCCAAATAGACATGTGGGGTCAATCGCTGAATGCACTGAGATTGCCTTGAAAATTGGTGTGGGGTGTACAACTCACATAGGGACTCGTGGTCCACCTGTGCCATCAGGAATCTACCCAGAAAGGCCGGAAGGTAGGATCGATGCTCTTCCGTTCCCTAGCTATCATCAGTGAACATGCCTGTTGGCAATGGGAACAGGTGTAAATTGAACTCTTCTACCTTCCGGACCCGGTTCAGTACTGCATGCATGGTCATCTTGGCAGTAAAGCTCCTCACATCATTTAAAATGGACGGGTGAAAGTTCGATCTGGGAGGGGAGATGGGGTTCGTATATTCATAGACCCCCCTAGTGTGTGCTTCTATCCACCCATATAGGAGGTGGAATGGCCCACATTTCCTCTATGGCTTCTTCCCCTCACTGATATGCCACAACATCTTGTATAGCTTGGAGAGCATCAGAATTTAAAGGTTGGGTCATCCCCCTATCACCAGCATTGACACCATGATAAACGTACTCGGTCGCATGCCCACATTCATGTCTCTCCTCGGAATGATCCAACCGTAGATGAGCACCACAATGAATGCAGCCAACCTGACTACTGGTTGCTACTCGGTATTGATGCTGAATCCCCACATCTTACACTAGCTATCCTCCAAGAGCCACCATTACGAGTGCTCCTTGCTTCATTGAGCCCCATTCGGGCAATTCTGAGGCCTCACAGGGAACTGCCTATTTTCCGTGAAGTTTAAGAACTTATTAAACCATCGTTTGAAGTGGACGTCCCTCACCGACTACTTGTACTCTCCCATCACTAGGTTCATCAACGCCATCACCAGTGCTGGAATATGCTTCAGATCCTTCCACGCACCCATAACAAGGAGGAACTCATCATACATCGCCCCCAGTATTAGGACCCCTGAGATCTGATACAGGTCCCATAAACTGATGTTGACCTCTCTATGGTGAAAATGGAAGGAATTAGTCCTTGATGACCATATTCTTAGCAACTCTGGCATCAGTTAATTTGTCTAATAGATATGGAATTTGGTGGTCCAATCTGCCTTATACTGGCCCACTCTTCTCAGATCTACCCTAAATTCATCACACAAGGCACCTACCTAGTTGGCCCAAGCCCTGTCATCTGTGAAGTTGATGCCCTGGAATAGATCCCACTCATCGGACCACCCCTATTTTGGGTTCTTCAGGGCTACCTTCAAGATAGTTTGGTACAGCGGGGTATATGTCTCTGGCTACAATTCCTTCCCGTCAATGTTGTTCAAATTATTATACAGACAATCAATGCTGACAGGAGTGAAGTCCTCTCGGTCATGGTCATCATCTGTCCTGAACCACTGGCGCTGACACAGCGTGATTTTTAACAAGTAAGCTGGTTCATCCCTACTCACTTCTAGGATGAAGACATCATCCCTCAGGAGAAATCCATACAGAGGCAGCCTTCTGCATAGTGGATAGTCCTTATGGATTTTCGACAGTAGTGCCACCAGTGAGTTATAGTCATAATGGCTTCGCACAAACTCCCATATACCCAATATATACTCTATATCATCCCTCTGGGTAGAATCTACAAGGACACCCTCCATAATCCTCTTGGTGAGCCATTCAGTTTTTGAGGTTTTCCCTTTTTTTGTTTTGGTTGGCGAAGCTCTTTCGCGGAGTTCAAGTGTAGAGCTCATTCACAAAGACCATTCACAGATCTCGATCCCAGCAAAGAAATTACAGAGCCCAGCCCTAGCCTTCAGAAGTAAGCCACATAGTATACTTTTGTGAAGTCAAAGACTCATTGTGCACCGCAAAGTAGAAGGCCCGATTCGCAAAGAGCAATCATGGAGGACGTAGATCTTCGCGAATCGATAGCGCTAAGTGCCAAAATGCGGAGGAGCGCATCGCCCCCCCCCCCCACCCATGCCTCACGAGACACTTTCACTATCCCTCTTCGCAATTAGACAAGGGTTTTTGGCGATTAACCCTCATAATTTTACCCTTGATTTCTCTTTGTCTCCACATCTGATGTGGGAATTTTTTGGCACAAAATTTGAGAAGAGGAAGAACAAACTAATGGCCTTTGGGATAGGCTCATGAAACTTGTTCGCGGAGCCTTGTAGCACCATGGCTGGCATGAGGTTTCTCTGCTTTTTTTTGAAGCTTCCATGGAGCAAAGAGACAGGAGGATCCATGAACCAGTTTGAAATTTGTAAAGTCGTCATAGAGAAAGGAGGCAGGAGGCTCCACGAACCAGTTTGACGTTTGTGAAGATGCCATGGAGCAAGGAGGCGAGAGGCTCAGCGAACCAGTTTGACGTTTGTAAAACCTCCACGAAGCAAGGATGCAGGAGGCCCCGCGGTCATGACAAAATGCCACATTCCTTAATGCCCATCAATCTCTTCTTCATTGAACCTCTTGTTTATAAATATCGGGATCCCCTCGAGCCCAAAGTGAATGTTGACTGTGCTTCCAAAGGAAACCCTAGTCCTTCCAGTTGTGGTGCTATCTTCAGAGACTCAAATGGTCAATGTCAAGGTTGTTTCTTTGTTGGATGTGGTCACTCTTCATCTCTGGAGGCGGAAATGCTTGGAGTTATTCATGCTGTTGATTTTTCTCTTCAAAGAGGTTGGAGAAAGCTTTGGATTGAAAGTGATTCAACTACCATCATTCATGCCATCTGGAATGACAACATCCATCTAGCATGGTCTCTCACCGCTCGTTGGATGAACTGCCTTAATTTGCTCAGTGGGATTGATTCTATAGCTACTCATGGCTACTGTGAAGCAAATGTCGTTGCTGATGCTCTAGCCAAAAAAGGAGTCCATCAAAGCATGACTTGGCTGGACTCTATTCCTCCTGACTTATCATATCTTTTGGATAGAGATTGTAAAAAAATACCTTCCTTTCGCATCTTGTAATCCCTCTACTGCTTATCAATAAATTATGCTTTGGTCTTTGACCTAAGCATCATCTTTTTAAAAAAAAAGAGGGATGCCCTTCGCAGATCCCATGGGCCTCTGCAAAAGAAGGGGGTCCCCAAGGGTACTTGGGTCTTCGTGGAGCACTTATTCTTTGCAAAATACCCTCCATGCACATGTGACCCACATGCTAAGGCAGGTTCACTATGCTTCGTGAAGCATATTGCTTCAAAATGATACACTTTGCAGAGCACCCTTGCTTCATGAAGCACTGCTCTGTGAAAAACCTTCCACTTTGTGAAGCACCTTCCATATGCACCTATTCCCTACACCTAGGCTAGGCCACTTCAATTCGCAAAGAATAACCCTTCGTGAAGCCCCTCCACTACATGGAGGGCCAGATCTTTACAAAGCTCCTACCTGTGAACCCCTTTTCCCAGCAACTCCTTTTCCCGTGCGACCATCCAGGTTTGCACAATGTGATTTCAAAGTCCCTTGGGTGGTGCTTCCCATTACATTGCTTATCCTTATGCTTCTTCACATAGTCCTGCTAATGGATATTGCTTCTTTGTATAGCCATACTGACGTGGACCCCTCAATGGATCACTCTATAACACCCCCTCACCATGGAATTTCAAATGACTTCCCTTCCTCAAGGGTGGGCAGCTATTAGTTATGTATGTCCTAGGGGTGCGGAGTGAACCTGCCTCATCCGAGCTACAAGACATTAAACTTCCAGGAATCATCATCCTTATCACATGATGTTAAACTATGACCCTGCCCCATGCATCATATGTGGGGTGCCCTGTCTCGGTCATTTTCTTCATCCGCTCATCTCCACAGGAGTGAGATCTTCCTCACATGGAATGAGATCCTCTTTGTTGGAGAGGATTCTGTCCGCGGGGGATGTAAAACCACCTTGGTGTAAGCCCCTATCTTTTCTTGCATAAGGTATTACCCTTACTTCTCCTTTCTTCTTTTGTGCTCAAGACTAGAGGGGGGGGTGGGCACTAGGACCTTCATCATCCCGTCCCTCTCCTTTTGGGATTTGTTGCCACCCGGGCCTCCGTCCTGGAGTAAGTCACAATCCCCATATCCTTGGGCTGCGAACCATAGGTAATCCCTTGTTTCCTCTTTGGGATGCTAACCATGCTTAAGCCCCTGTTTCCTTTTTAGGCCGCTAACCACGTGTAAGCCCCACTCCACTTCACACGGATGCTCCTTTCGTGACATGATAGTCAGGTCTTTTCTTCCTCTTGTTTCTCAAACCGATCATGACTCACATGGTCTTAGAGTAAGCATCAACCATGACATCCTCTATGGGCTTCCCTAGAGTGTATGCCCCCCAAACACCATTCTGAACTATGTGAACTCTGATCTTTTCCAAGGCGAGGTACGTAGGAATCCTTCCTAAGGTTCAAGCCCAAAATCCATTGGTCTCGATCCTCTTTATGTTGTTTCACCAAACACCATTATGAACTACGTGGACTTTGATCCTTTCCAAGGCATGGTATGTAGGAAGCCTGCTTGAGGTTCTAGCCCAACAACCATTGGTCCTGACCCCCTTCACGTCGGTTCACCAAACACTATTCCAAAAAATGTGGACTTTGATCCTTGGCAAGTCAATGTGTGTAGGAAGCCTACCTGAGGTTCAATCCCAACATCCATTGGTCCTGAACCCCTTTAGATCAGTTCACCAAACACTATTCATGAACTACATGGCTTTGATCCTTGCAAAGGTAAGGTACGTAGGAAGGCTCGATGAGGTTCATGCACAACAGTTTCACATTGGTTCACCAAACAACATGCTGAACTACAAGGACATTGATCCTAGACAAGGCAAGGTATGTAGGAAGCCTCCCTAAGGTTCAATCCCAACAACCATTGGTCCCGACCCCCTTCACATCGGTTCACCAAACACCATTCCGGACTATGTGGACTTCGATCCTTTCCAAGGAAAAGTATATAGGAAGCCTCACTGAGTTTCAAGCCCAACATCCATTGGTCCTGACCCCTTTACATCGATTAACCAAATACTATTCTAAACTATGTGTACTTTGATCCTTGCCAAGGCAAGGTACTTAGGAATCCTCCTTGAGGTTCAATACCAATATCCATTAGTCCTGACCCCCTTCACGCCTGTTCACTAAACACCATTCTGAACTACATAGACTCTGATCCTTTCCAAGGCAAGGTATATAGGAAGCCTCCCTGAGGTTCAAGCCCAACACCCATTGGTCCCGACCCCCTTAACATCGGTTCACCAAACACTTCTAAACTATGTGGACTTTGATCATTTCCAATAAAAGGTATGTAAGAAACCTCCCTAAGGTTCAAGCCTATCAACTATTGGTCCCAGCCACTTCATGTCAGTTCACCAACATCTGAACTATGTGGACTCTAATTCTTGCCAAGGTAAGGTATGTAGGAAGCCTCCCTGAGGGTCAAGTACAACACCCATTTTTCCCAACTACTTCACATTGATGCACCCCTGTCCAGCATGATGTTAAACTGTATGCCCCTTTTTCCCCCGCATGATGCTAAATTGTTCCCAAATTAGCAGTAATCCATTGGATCCCCAATCAACGGTAATCCATTCTGATCCCCAATTGATAGTAAGAGGTTTTGTTCCCCGACCAGTGGTAAGCTATTTTGTTCCCTAACCATTGGTAAGCTGTTGTGTTCCCTACCCAGTGGTAAGTCGTTGGAACCCCAATCAACGGTAATCCATTATACCCCAATCGATGGTAAGTCGTTGCGATCCCCATCCATCCGTAATTTATTGTTGTCCCTTTCGTTGGGATGCATATCTCTGGTTTATCCTAGTGGCGTCAGACCAACCTCAGGATGCTAACCACATGTAAGCCCCAGTATGTCACCGGGTCGCTATCCTCTACGCAAACCCCAATCCTATACCCCATCCTGAACTACATGGACTTTGATTACTTACCACAGGGATATGTAGGAAGTCTCTTCGAGGATCAAGCCCAACATCACCACCACCCTCAAGTAGAATCCATCTTATTCTCCATCCACTTCACTTAAACATCCATTATCTATCCTATTTCTTACCCAGGCCGCCACATCCCAGTGAGATCATGTCAATTCACCTCTTCACTACTCTTACCAACACCCGGGTAAGGAACCGTGTTTTAGCCCCAACATCAGTATTCCCTACAATGGTTGAACCCTCTGATCCACTCTAGTCTGTGTTCTGATCACTCTGATCAGTCTCTGCTATACGTTAAACTCGCAGCATACCCTGTGTCGAACCTGGGAAGTTGAGGAAAACCTTATATACATGTCTATGGAATATAATTCCTTGCATTCGATGTGGGATTCCACAAGCTTCTGTTCCCTCAATAAGACCTATAATAAGGGGAGAAATCAAAACGTGCTAGTGTCCTAGTGTCCAGACACGCCAGTGATGTCCAACATGACTACTCCCCCAACCGAAGGTTGTTGCCCTGGTCGGACCCCCTAGAATGTCTCGATAGAAGTAGTGTAATTAACTAGAATCCATGAAGATATGGAACTAGGAAGAGTTTCACAAACAATGTCTTAGTCTATAAGGGAGACTCAGAGTAGGTGATGAGTTCATTGGAGGAATCCACAGAAGGAAGAACTGACATCCCATCATCCTGTTTTGATAAAGAAGCAAACTTCCCTAAACTAGTGACATATGTCGACCTCCATTGGAAATAGGGAATGTGGGGCAACAGTCATTGCACCCTCATCCCCCTCAAACAGATGGATGCGTGTCCCCATTGAAAGTTTCAGAGATAGTAATGCTATAAAATCTAGGATTCCCCAACATATACATCCATCTAGGATCTCTAGATAGGGTTGTGATTCTCTTCTTCCCGCACTAGATCCCCTTATCACTAACCCACTATGTGATAAGAAATTAATTCAAGATTTGATTATGAGATATCTCTAATGGATGAGTAGAGAGTAGATCCCCTTCCCTTCATGTGGAGAGAAAACCATCCACCCATTATATGGGGGGATGATCATCCAACCAATGAGATAAGGATTATTCTAGTGTAACTAGATATGAAAAACCATATTTAGAGCATGTTTCATGAGTTTCAATGATATGTATGATAAAATTTCTAAGGTGAACCTATCCCTCATTCCATGGAGGAATGGATAGAGGTTGTGACTTGGGTGTTCATCTTGGTTTGGATACATTTCAACCAGATTGTGGTCATGGAATCAAGATTATTTATATTTTTATGATTTGTTGATAGACCTTGGATACCCAAACCCACAAAGAGGCTACTCTACCACAATTAAAGGTTGAGAACCTCTTCAGAGAGGAGTGTTATTTAACATAATTATTGGTGGTGGAATTTTAGGTTTTGCTGGACCTTTAGGAGGGAAACATATATATAGAGGAGTATAAGTTAAGGATCATAGAACTCACTAGGTTCTCCCTCAAAATGGCACATAAAGTGTTTTGATGAGGGTAGAAGTTTGACTGAGGTATCTAGAGTGAGATTTAATTTTGTTTATTACACTATACATCCACACCTATGCTAATGTTTTTTATAATTCCAATATGATCGATAGTTTCCTAATAGAGATTTATCAGGTGATTAGTTCAAGGTTTGATTTCTCTAAGGTTGAGTCTTAAAATAAATCCAATCAATGGTAGTCAATGAGATCCCATCAACATAGTCATACCCATATAGGATCCCATTCTTAGATATTGGTAACAAAAAATTTTCAAAACAGATTGAACAAAAAAAAGATAGGATTTTCTATACTTATAATGGTTATGGTAAAATAGAACAATAATATCTGACCTGATGTATAGTGGATGTAATCTAGGAAGACATAGTGGATAGAACTCTATTTTATAGGTAGCATTAGGATCAGGTGCCTTCCTATAGTGGATATGGTTCCCCTACTAGATGTGTATTAGGTAGAGGAGTCAGTGGCACAATAGAAGAATCTAGATTTGGATGATGCTTCAACCCTCTTCCACCACCAAGACCTCTAGTTATTCCACACTAGACTCAATTTATTATGGCTAGGGTCATAGATAGATTCACACTATATTGGTTTTTGATCAGTAAGGGTCCAATAACATTTTATGTATGATATATATATTTTTTATATTGTAACATACACTTATAATATAGGTGTGATTCATTATTTCATTATTGTATATTTAGTTTGAGAGCTAAAAATTATAGTAAATACCCTAACCAACCTATATGAATAGGGGATCTGATTGGAGGTGATCACGTGATCCACAAATTATCTAATGGTGTGAACTTTTACTTATTTCAGATTGGTTTTTATTGGACCTAATTGTGACTAGGATGAATCCCTAAAACTTCAACATTTGTATATACTAGTTGTCTTTAGTCTAAAATAAAATAAAATATTATCATAATAGAGTGTTGTGTTGTCAATATAGTGGATTGAGTTTTTATTTCATGGGGAAATGGTATCTTTAGATGAGATGAGTTGTGCTAACTCATATAAGGTAACATCCAATCACTCACCAGTTACCAATTATCATTTTGTGTATATCATATGATTCAATGGATCATCTTTCTATAATTTCAGAGGAGTACATGGATGTTTTACCATGGGATGTCCTAGGATTTCCCCCTATCAAGGGATCAAATATTTCATTGATTTGCATTCAAAAATCACACTATTTTCATTAGAAGCATATTAGATATCCTAGTATTAGATCAAAGTGCGGAATTTTTAGCTTAATGGACTTTTGGATAATGATTTTGTTAGATTCATAATGTCCCTGGCATTCCCATCACAACGGGTGCAAATTTTTAAAAATTATTAACCTACCAACTACTGTAGAAGTTGCGAGCAGGGTCGAACCACAGAGAGAATGTGAGTAGACACTAGAAATGTTCTCTTGGAGGAATGTTCAGGTAGATGGGATTTAATTTGTGATTAACAACTAAGTTCTAAAAACTAAATGAATATTTTAGAAACGACTATTTAAATTGACTAAAACTATCAAAGTGAATTAAGATATGAAATAAATTGGCAGAGATGGAAGTGTCGGAGTCCAGAAGTCCATTCAAGTGCGTGAAATGTCAATTATTTAATTCCCACATTTGAAAATTTATTTATTCAGTTATTACCGATTCATAATTTAATCAAAATACTATCTGGTCTCATTCTCTGATGTTAGACAGTATTCTAATGTTTACACAAATTATCTGTCATTTCGTTCTTTGTCCTGAAGAATAATTTGCGCGTCATTATAGCACTGGATCACTTGGTGAAATACAATGACTCGTTTCTCACAAAGTCTAAGTATATATTTGTGTCGGGTTCACTCACATGAGATCACTTATTCAATATCACTCATACAAGTTTGAATAATCACACACAGAATATTAATTTTTTCAATTAATATATTTATTTATTCAGAATTCACTCGTGTGATTGATATAATTTTGGATAAATAAATTCAATGATGAACTCTCGTTCGTGATTACTTATTAGGTATCACACGATGGGGCACCAAATCATGTGTGCAGAGCCCAAATGACAATTAATTTAAATGAAGATACAATTAATTAAATAAACATACAATTGAAAATATTAATCCTCAATCTGATGATCTCAAAATATTAATCTTCAATCTGATTATCTCAGCAACATCAAACCACACCATCACGCACCACTGAAAAAAAATGATCGGATGTGTATTCTCTCCTAGTGTGCATTGTCGATCTTTGAAAGTGAAGTGAATCTCCATGGATGTCGATGATGGGTCTAGATCACCGTTGTAATCCCGGAATGAGGAAGACGTGGTAGCTGGCTATTATGCTGTTCAACGAAGGAGGTTGGTTCAGTTGGGGGTTTTTGCCACTGGTTGATCCTGAGAACCCAAGAAAAAGGGGGGATCATGAGGTGGGTAGGGTGGAGGGGAAGGAGACCCAGAGGTTATTGGGGGGAATGGGAGGCAGGTCTCTAGGTGGGAGAATGGAGGCACTGGGTATGAGGGGATGAGGGGAGGCGTTGTGAAATGGAGAGGCTGGCGGGTCCAAGGGTGGGGCATTGTAGGTATTAGTGGGGAGAGAAGGGGAGGCAGGTTGGGGAGGGGAGGGGAGAATAGGGGGGTGGCAGGTCCAGGGGGAGAGAGTGGGGTGAAGGGCGGCGGGTGCCAGGGTGCGGGGGTGAGTTGTGTGGAGATATAAGGAGGGTGATTGGAGAGAGAAGATGAGAGGGGGTAGAGGGGTGATGTGGTAGAGAGGATAAGTTGAGAAAAAAAGGAGAAAATGTCAAAGGGAGGTGGGGTAGGTGTGGGTAGTTAGGGGGAGTTTAAAAAAAGTTAAATTCAAATTAAAAAACTAATTATCTAATTAAGTTAAATAATAATAATAAATTATATATTAATGCACATGTAATTAAATATAATATTACAATTAAATATAATAATAAACTAAGAACAAATACTATTTTATTAATGCAACAAAATAATGAAATAAAATAAAATTCAAATTAAAATATACAGACTAATAAAAATTAATAAAATAAAAAAACTAAAATTAAAGAAACTAATAATAATAATATAGTGTTAAATATAATATATATAATTAATATAACTAATATAAATACTAAATTACTAATATAAGTATATAAATTAACTAAAAAATATCTAAATATCTAAATTACTACAAAACTACAAAAATAAACTAAAAATATAAAAATTGGTTAAACAAAATAATTCAAACTATGTTAGAAAATTATAAAAATACTAGTGAAATCCTTGTACATCAAATCCCCCACACTTAAACTTTTTCACTCCTGGGAAAAATAATCAGAAAGAAAATAAGTGGACCCGCAGACAAATCAAAACATCAAAATTACAAGTTCAGAATTTTTCAATATCTTTTAATCATAAAATAGCATGCTTCATTTAAAACTTCAATGTTCAAGAACAATTTTTCTTTCACTTTCATTCTTTTCAAAACAAGTATGTGCACTCATTTATCATGTGACCTACCTTTCCATTTCTCTCATCGCTCAAAATAATTTATCAATGTTTTTCTCAATTATCATTCACATGCATGCTTACCATAGGCTTTCCATGGATTTCACATCTCTACAATTAAAAATCAAAAGAATGCACCAATATCAAGGAATTTACATGAGTTTCAAATGTCTCTGAGGTTGCGGGATAGTGGGTAATAAAATTGACATCTTTTTGTTAAAAAGTAGGGTTGAATCTTGAAATAAATGCATGATATATGTCAATCCAAATTCCTCCCTCAAACTATCACTCCACCACACTTAAAACATTGCTTGTCCCCAAGCATATGATAATCCAAAGTTTCGCTCTTTTTTTACAGAAATCACACAAATAACATGGGTAAGAAAAACTAGTGAGTATCAATTCAAAAACCCCATGAAATAAATGTTAGACAATAATCTCAAAGAATGGTACACAAGTAGTATATATGTTATAACATCTCAATCAAAGTAGAACATATAGAAAACTCTCTAGCTCCTGGAGTAATGAATCGACAATTTTATAGGTATCCCCAAATTTGAGGGTTACCGCATAATGACCACCAATATACTCATTGTTAAAGCCTAAAGGATTCTATATTCCTATATCAAAATACATGTAATGAATGTGGCTACTGTGAAATATAACTCATATGATCAGGATGAGAGAATGTCAATCCATGTGCATCAAATGACCCACTACCCCTCAAAAAACCCTCTCTATGAGTAAATCTCCCCCCACACTTATATTGAACATTATCATGCAAAAATTCAAGAAATGGGTAGGGAAGGGTGTCGGCTTAGGATCACCCTAAAAGTCTTCTTCATGGATTCTAAGGGATATACAATGGAGAAAATGTTTGATTGGATCAGTGGGTCAATGGGGATAAAAAATCAAACAGATACCTCAGTCATTTTAATGAAACTTTCAAAATTATTATCACTTTTATGGAAAAACATGGCAAGTTATAGAAGACATAACATGGTTGAGATTCCCTCAAGAAAAAGATAAATAATAGATGATTTAAAATGGCTCAGAGTCCTCATGGGTATGGAAATATAATGTTGTACATCACAGATGAGCATGAGTACAAATAAGTGTCTCAAAAATTTACATGTTTTTTAAAAATATTTTCAAAGCATGAAATAATATCAGCAATAATCAAAGTCATGAGATAAAGGATCAAAGAAATCCAAACAAGAATCAGGTTATCAAACTACCTAGGGACACAAGTGGTATATTCCTGACTGTGTTACGAAAAAAAATATAGTGGATTTTATGTGGGTAAATTAATGACAGGAATGTTAGTTTTTTTCAAAATTTTCTTATTATTATTTTTAGTTTACATGGTGTTTTTAGAAGCATAAAATATGGAAAAAATAAAACCCTTCCCTGTGTAAGTACAGATAGACGTGGAGAGGTTGTCTGTATTTGATGAAGCTCCAGAAAATGTATACCTGTGAAACCTACACATTGAAAACACATACTCGCATCATATCAAAGAATTCATGCTATAATCAAAAGAATATGGATGATAAAATATTTATGATGAATATAAATCCACTACTATGTCGAGAGAAAAAATATTGCGGTAAATGCATGCCATTTTTTTTGAAATAAAACTAAATGAAATGTAATTAAATGTAGTGAAAAGAAAACAACAAAATGATGGGTTGCATCCCATTGAGCACTAAGTTTACCTCTTCTTCATCCATACATTGTTGAAACTCCACTAGGATCAAATGGAAATGTAAACCATGAATTTGCTTCTTTTTCGGTGGAAGGGTGGAATTCATTTGTTGAAGATGATTTTATCCTATACGTTGCACAAAATCTCAACAATATCTTGTTAGAAAAATAAATGTGTGGAATGAAATGAAAATAGTCCAACTCACAAGAGAATGAATATACCTCACCTGAAGAAAGACCAATCGAGTAATTGAATTTTGGGAAAAAGTCGTCAGCGGAAAGATTAAGAAGATTGCCTCTTTGAATGTGAAAAGGTAAAAAAAATTCTTATACTAGACTCCTTTAGCGGCTGGCTTATATCCATAACATCCTTGAATGTAGTATCAAGGTTGATGATGTATACCAATTTTATTTACCGATAACCACTAACATAGGGAAATCCAATGGTTTACAACTCAAAGCATGCTCGACGCATGAAGCAAGCTGGGTGAGCTCAATTGGAGCAGATGACTCCATTGTGTCAAGAATGACCTAATTTTTGAAATTTTCATCTATACTGACCTCATCATATTTTTCTATTGGCACATGTGTCACCACGAACTAAGGATCCTTCAGGAAATCCCAATCTTACATTATTCATAGAAAATTTTGAGTGTTATCTACCACCATTGCTGACTGATTCTATGACTCCAAAAATGTTTCAGAAGTATCCATTTTAGAAAAAGTTTCGGACTCACAAATATTTTTAGAAAGAGGTGATTCGATGTAATTTGAAGTGATGTCCTCTTGAGTGTGGAAATCCACTATCTCTTGGTTCAATTTTGAATCTATCATGTTAAATAATGGTCCTAGTTAAATGTCCTCTTCATCCTCAAAAGGTTAAATTTGATAAACATTGAACATGTCCTTTTTCACTTTGGGGTGTCTAGGTTGTGAACTCACAGAAGGGCATGAAATCACATTTTCAGAGGGACCATTATGTTTAATTGGGTGGAAGAATATGTTCTCATATTCTTGAAATGTGATTATATTGGAAGAAATAAATTTTGATGGATAGGAGTCATCACTTAGATGAAAAGAAGGCGGATAAATCTCATTTTCATAATCGGGACATGAATGTTGTTCAAATGGAACTTCTACTGCACCTTCCTCAAAGAGATTGTTCTGAATTGGATCTTCAAGTGGCAGCGAGGAGAAAAGTTAAATAAGTTGTTTCATTTAATTTCTTAAATTTTTCATTTAATTTTATAAATCTTTCATTGAATTTTCTAAACCTTTTGTTTTATTTTGTAAATCTTTTGTTGAAGAAATTAACTTTTCATTACGTTCATCTTGAAGTTCAAACATCCTATTTGTCTCAGTAATAACAGATTGCAACATGTGATCAATTGTTGAATCATTTGTTTCACATGAATTATTAAGTTCTAAATTTTTAGGAATGCTTTGACTTTGAAAATTATCAAATGTAGGATAATGGCTTGTATCATAACATGGAAAAACATTCTCATATGAATCATAATATAGACTTGAATAAAGATCATTAAAATAAAAAGGATTACCAGGAGAGCTCATGTGTGGTGAGAGATTGTATTCCATACCATGAAACGTTGGTTGGAATGGTGGGTACTGATTGTAACTATGTGGTGTGGCCCACGTCATTCTGAACATCTGGGCTTAATGAAAATCCCTGAAATGAAAAATTCCCAGAGTAGTAAACCGTTTTTCTTTGTTTTTTTCGTTTTTTACCAAAATCACTCTTTTAAAGGAACTCTTAATGCTACTATTCTCCTTGTAAACAGGACCAGAAATTTGGCACACGCATCACAACATGTGAAAATTTTCAATAATTATTAACCCACCAACTACTGTAGAAGTGGCGAGTAGGGTCGAACCACAGTGAAAATGTGAGTAGACACTAGAAATGTCCTCTTGGAGGAATGTTCATGCAGATGGGATTCAATTTTGTGATTAACAACTGTATTCTAAAAATTAAATGACTATTTTAAAAATGACTATTTAAATTAACTAAAAACTATCAAAGTGAATTATGCTATGAAATAAATTTGCGGAGATGGAAGTGTTAGAGTCCGGATGTCTGTTCAAGTGCATGGAATGTCAATTATTTAATTCCCACATTTGAATATTTATTTATTCAATTATCACTGATTCAAAATTTAATCAAAATACTATCTGGTCTCATTCTCTGATGTTAGACAGTATTCTAATGTTTACACAAATTATCTGTCATTTCGTTCTCTGTACAGACAAATAATTTCTGCGTCATTATAACACCGGATCACTTGGTGAAATACGACGACCCGTTTCTCACAAATTTGAAGTATCTATCTGCATCGGGTTCACTCACATGAGATCACTTATTTAGTATCACTCACACAAGTTTGTAGAATCACACACACAAACTATTAATTTTTTCAATTAATATATTTATTTATTCAGAATTCGCTCGCGCGCTTGATCGAATTCCGGATAAAGAAATTCTCTGATGAACTCCCGTTCGTGAGTACTTATTAGGTATCACACGAAGGGGAACCAAAGCATGTGTGCAGATCCCAAATGACAATTAATTTAAATTAAGATTCAATTAATTAAATAAAAATCCAATTGAAATTAATTCAAAAGGTAATCAAACATAAGAATAAATTAGAGACATGCATTCACTGTCACATTTGTTACAACTCCAACACAAATGAAATTAGCCAACCATCATGATGACAGGACACACAAAATATTAAATATAAGATATCACCATGATCATGTCATTTTTTTGGTCACCGTGAGACACCATTGACAATAAAAAAATATTAATCTTGAATCTACTGATCACCGCAACATCGAACCACACCATCACGCACCACCGCAAAAAATGATCGGATGTGTATTATCTCCTAGAGGACACTGTCGATCTCCAAAAGTGAAGCGAACATCTTTGGATGTCGATGATGGGCCTGAATCACTTTTGTACTCCTGTAATGAGGAAGGTGTGGTCGCTGGACATTATGCTGGTCAACGAAGGAGGTTGGTTCAACCGGGGTTTTTTTTCACTGGTTGATCCTGAGAACCCAAGAAAAATTGGGCATCATGAGGTGGGGAGGGGGAGGGGAAGGAGGCCGATAGGTGATTGGGGTGAATGGGCAGCAGGTATCTAGGTGATAGAATGGAGGCGCTGGGTGTGAGTCAATGAGGGGAGGCGTTGTGGAATGGGGAGGTCGGCGGGTCCAGGGGTGGGGTGTTGCGGGCATTAGTGGGGAGAGAAGGGGAGGTGGGTTGGGTAGGGGAGGGGAGGGTAGGGGTGGAAGGTCCAGGGGAGAGAGTGGGGTGAAGGGCGGCGGGTGCAGGGTGGCGGGTGCAGGGGTGCGGGGGTGAGTTTCATGGAGATATAAGAAGGGTTATTAGAGAGAGAATATGAGAGGGGTAGAGGGGTGACGTGGGAGAGGGGATAGGTTGATAAAAAAGGGATAAAAAGTCAAAGGGAGGTGGGGTAGGAGTGGGTAGTTATGGGGGAGTTTAAAAAAAAGTTAAATTCAAATTAAAAAAACTAATTATCTAATTAAGTTAAATAATAATAATAATAAATATATTAATGCACATGTAATTAAATATAATATTACTATTAAATATAATAATAACCTAATAACAAGTACTATTTTATTAATTCATCAAAATAATTAAATAAAATAAAATGCAAATTAAAATATACATTCTAATAAAAATTAATAAAATAAGAAAAACTAAAATTAGAGAAACTAATAATAATAATATAGTGTCAAATATAATATATAAAATTAATATAACTAATAGAAATACTGTAACGCCCCGACCCCAGCTACCCAGAGTCGGTGCATTAATTACATAACTTTGGCATGATCACAAGAAATATCAAATCCCGAAAGACTGATTGGTTTAGTAGCCTTGGAAACACTAGATATATTCATAAAGTTTTACATTACATTTCAAAGTGAAAAACTACTACAACAACAAAGTCTTCATATCCACACTATTAACCCCTCATAATATCCCTGCAAGTCATTCATAAATTACTTCTTCACTACCTGGGGAAAATAAAACATAGAAAAGGGGTGAGCTCAAATGCCCAGTAAGGATAACAATATAGCGGAACATTCATAATAAGCATAAACATTTAAGGCAATGAATTACTAAAACAAAATCCTTTTAAAATTGAACTTCAACATAGTATGGCAAAAATAAAAATGAAATAATGCCATTTACTTATTCACATGGATATTCTACTAATCGAATAATCACATGCAATATCAATAACCACTTTCATAATGTTGGAATGCATAATGCCAGACTATCATAACCACATAGCCAAGGCCTCGTGCCAAGACTACAAATAAGATTTTTTCAAGGCCTTGTGCCAAGACACTAGTTTGTCTCATGAGACCTACCGATGCATCGAGGAGCTATAGCGGGCTCCACCCGTCACTTATTAAGTCCAATGCATTCCCATATGAAAAGGTTTAAACATAACATAAACATTCGTATTAAAACTAGCATACGAAATGTCAATAATTTCACAATAAACTATGAATGGTATAAAAATAGCACATCCACAGTCAAACATATCACAAAACCTTCAATACAATATAGAAGTTTTGTATCATAATAAATCAACTTCAAATAATCTTAAAATCCATCAAAGGATGTTGACATAGATGAAATCAAAATTCTTTTTAAAGAAATATCTCCTTTTATTTTGAAATAATTTAAGATCCATATAAAATAAAACATTTTCTTTGAAAATATTCTTATAAGCTTGTAAGGAAAGCTTTGAAGATTTTATAACGGCGTAAAATAACCGCACCCGCCGTATAAGTTAAAAAAAACATTCTTACCTCAATTCTGTCGAAAAGGTTAAAAAGGACCTTGTTTTGAAAACGACGGAAAGATTCCTTTATAAACCTCTTATAAAAAGTCAAACAAGGGTATAAATGACTTTAACCCATATTCTTGTAAATAGTAAAAATGTTTTGAAATACATTTTGAAGAAACATGGATGTGGATGATAAAGAGATCCCAGTAGATTATTACATATAAACAACCTCGGATAATGAAGAGATTGTGAAATAACCCTTACCTTGTACTTTTCCTTGGTTGGGGTAGGTTAACCTCCTGTATAATGGTGAAATAGTTGTTATTAAATTATACAAGAATCATATATATTAATATGATATCATATATGATCTTTTAACATTGATTTGTTAATAATATCTTAGAATTATCGTCGTTTCGGGAGTTAACTTACTCATTTTCTTTTATATGTTTTGTTACATAAGCCATGGTTGTTGTATCTTATTCATATCCAGAATGATATACAGTCCTTAAACATCATTTTTAAATCATCAAATGATAATTATACTTGAATGGATACGATGGAGAATGAATCTCATCGCGTTCGTGGAGACGGTAGTCCGTACGTACGCACGAGCGAAAATATCATTCTTTTGATATTAAAATAATATATAAATGGATGGTATATCATATATACAGAATCATTAACATGTTATATTTATTATTTACATGAGTTACACATCATTATTATACCCATCCAAATAATATTATATTGAATAACAATTACACCACGACGTGGAGACGGTAAGCCGTACGTACGCACGTATGGTGACATGTTATTCAAAGGGTGGATAGAATACTGAATATGATTGTACCATATTTATAATAACATCACAGTATATGTGAGATACTGGAGTTATTATTTCAGAATGGTAAGAACAAAGGAAGAAGAAGTGGAAGAAGAAATGAACTTAGAAAAGGGTGGTGAAATCATTACCTCTTCTTCGGGTTCTTCCTTTTGATTTGATCAAAAGGGCTCCTTAGGTTGGCTTTCTGATCAAACTAAGGCCTCTATGTTGTAGTGAGGGATGTTAGGAGATTATTTGGGCAGAGTTTGGCCGAACCAAAAGGCTTTGAAGGTGTGAAGAAATGAGAAGGAGGAGTGCCCTTTTATAAGAGGGGTGAGGGGCACCTTTGGAAAAGCTAGAAATATTAATTTATAATAAATTCATATTCGGTTTCTAAAGGCTCCAAAGTTTACTATTCAAAGGATGAGGTGGGGATAGGTCGAAAACAACTCATCCAATAGAATTTAGACAGGTTTGGGTACTTATATTAACCTTATCTTTAAGTATTAACTCTAAGTTAATTAGTTTCACTTTTACAATGTCTCTTTGTATTTTTATATAATATGGTTAATAAACTTACTATATACATCCAAGAGACACCCAAGTGGTCCATTAATGATTAACCTATCATAATATAAGTCTCTTGGCCGAACCTTAGATTTTTAGGAATTTAATATCAATTAATAATATAATATTTGTTTTAAGAACTCTTTTATGTCAATTTTGACACTATTCAATAGTTGATTTTTGTGAAACTCATAACAGATTGATTACTTCAAACAAAGTCAATTAAATCAATCCTAATATATCATATTATCCTAGAAAATTAGTTTAATTCATTAAAAGTTTCATATTATATTTATTTGGGTGTTTATAATATCAATTATTTTAATTTTTCACTATTATAGTAATTACTGCATCATCATTGTGTCATAAATAAAATAAATTATTTAATGTCTAAAAATTATAAATAAAATATCATTATGTAGAAAATCTTTTTATCTTTCTAATGAATATTTATAATCGAAAATCCAACATGTATAACCCTATGTAAAAATTGTTCTTCTAAAAGATATATGCTTGTGTCATTTTTGTATTCATTTTAACTTAATTAAAATAAAGTGTCATTATCACTTACAAGTGGATCCATGGGGTCCCAAAATTGACACAAAGATGACCATGGTCGACCATGTATCAACCAATAGGGTTAAGACACGTTTTAGGGTAATTTTGTATTATTATAATATTATTTTTTTTAATCCTTATTTACCGGATTTACCCTTTAACCATGGTAAATAAAATATTTACCGCAGTAATTATTCAAAATGTCTAAAAATAAAAGTTACCTATTTACACAATTTGAACATCCTGATTCCAAATATGGAATCCATTTTTCTAAATTCAAAACACAGAAGTGGCAGAAATTAATTTAAAATTAATTCCCGCTGTCAAAACAAAAAGCGTGTTTTTAAGAGATAATAACTATCAAAAGATTGACACTTGTTTATGTTCGGTTTAATTGTAAAATTATGTCTAATGACCAACATTATATTAAATTGTAAAACTATATTCTAAATATACTTTAAAACCACTCAAATTCATAATTTATCACTATTAATTATTTTGATTAAAAAAGTTGTTTTTAATTAAAATTTAGTAATTTTCACTATTCATCAAAATATAAAAGTTATCCGAAAAGTACCAAAATTTCACCCTAGGATAATTTCGATATTCCGAATCCAAAAATGAAGTCCATTTTTAAATATAAAATATATATAATTTCAAAAATTAGGTATTACTATTCATAACGGCTAGTTTGATTGGTTGTGGTGTGTGTTAAAACTCAAGGTTGCGTACAACACACGCTACTGTATTATTCAAAGAAAGCGTACCGTGGAAGCTTGGGATGTTTCATTTTAAATTTTTGATGTCCCCATTTAGTAAAAAAGTTTAAAATATAGTATTTAAAAAGGGTTCACTATTAAAGTTGATAAAAGTGCAATACTGAAAATGAATTTGTTCTTGCATTATATCTAAGAAACTCATAATATGGATTCTAAAATTATAAGGATTATATAAACATTAAAATTTATCTAATACTATTCATAACCTCTTTTGAACGGCTTGTTTGGTAAGTCATGGTGTGCTTGAACATGGTGTTGCATGTAGTGAAAGTTATTGAATTATTTTGAAGAAATAACACACTATGAAATCTTGGGGTGTTACATTCTCCCCTCCTTCAATAAATTGCGTCCTCGCAATTTGAAATTGTTCTTTGAAAAAAGGTTGAAAATAGATAATATATTTGTGGGAAAACCCACATCGGAAATTGGGTTACTAAAATTTAGTCTTAATATGAGAAAAAGAGAAATCAAAGGGTCACCACCAAATTATGATCTCGATTAGGAGAACATTGGTGGCAATTAGAGACATATAATTGGAGGAAAAACGTAAATATTTATTGGTGGTGATTGAGGTCATCAATCACAAACAAGTGTAAAATTGAGGTCCTTATAATCATCAATCTATGATGATTTGAAATACCATCGGTTCAACAAAACATAGGGTATTAGGATAACACATTTTTGACGTTTCAAAATATCTTAGTTGAAATCCCACATCGAAAAATGAATTAATGAGGCCTCTATTTAAAATAAATAGTCGAAAGTATGAAGATTACTGAATATAACACATACTAGGGTTCCATGTAGGAAAATATGGATATGGAAGAAAAATCTAACCATCAATTATCTGATGGAGAGTGGTAGAGAACATGGTTATGAAAAGGCCAACAATCCCAAAGCCATAAATTAGTGATGATTTAAGGTACCATCTAGGACAACATTTTTGTTCTAAGTTCCTTTTATTAATGTTGAGGAATTTATTTATGAGATTGGCTAAGATCATAAGGAGATATACTTACTTTATAATTAGAGTTTTATCCATTAATAAATTTCTACCACATACTCATCTTTCACTCTAAAAGATAATAGAATGTAAAAAAATTCTATTTACACTATTCGTATAGGGTTCCAAAATAAACGAATTTATAATTCATCTAAAAGATCTTTTAATAAAAACTACATTATTTAATCCAGGACATCTCGTGGGCCAGTGGTAGGTGATACACCCTTGTCGCCCTTCGGTTGCGGGTTCAAGTCTCGCGGCCTTGCCGGACGCGACGGGTTGCCGCCCGACCTCCGGGTTGTCCTTTTATGGCAATCCAAAATAATCCAAACTAGAACTATCCAAAATACTTCTGTCCAAACTCATAGTCCAACATTTATAAGGAAGGTAAGCATAATGTAGATTCTTTTTACCCCGTAATAGCATATGAATACCTTCATCATGTATTCTTTTAATACACTGAAACATCCTGAATTACCATATTCCTTATTGATTACATTCATGCTCCCTTATTCCATATAGAATGCTGGATATACTTCATTAATCCAAAAATGTTTTAAACCCCAACAATGATGGAATATACAAATCATTAATCAGTTCCAAGGTAGTCAAAAATATCCAATATAATTTATCCAAAACAATCATGTATTATTCCAAAATCACTACCTCAGTATTAGAACTATATTAGGGTTTATCATTCTCTCAACCATATATTTTCCAAAAATATATCCTGATAATGAGTCACTTTTCTTTGTTCCACACAATCTCAAGTCCTTAATGAAATAGTACTGCAGTACAATCCTTATATACTCCATAATTATTATAACAAGTACATTGTTGATACAAAGCTCAATTGACATAATCAACATAAGAACTCTAATCATTCCTCTTCATCTGTGGTAGTATCATAACTTGATTATTATCCAATAACATCATTTGCGGCATAGTCTGATGACTGGGACATAGGTTCGCGTAGTGTCCAAACTCCTTGCAAATGAAGCATTGTACATTTAAAACCATTTTCTTACCCTTGCAGTCACGTACTTTGTGCCCTTTTCCTCCACACTTATAACAAACTCCCATTCCTTTCAGGCAAGTTCCAGGGTGTTTCTTTCCACAGTTACCACATATGGGAAAATTCTTCTTTTCCCTCTTCCCTTTATCCATCTTTCTCTCTTCCATCCTTTTCTTCTCTTGCTTCCCTTCAAAGCCATAGGACTCAGTAAACTCTTTACATATCTTATCAACACATGATATTATTTCTTCATATGATGATAATACATGGGAGACTATTTCTCTTATCAATTCTAGATTAAGACCATGAAAGATATGATCCTTCCTTCTCTTTGGATCATGTGCATTTCTGGAGTTCTCATTCCTTCTACTGGGCGCCATTTCTAAACAATGGCATAAACTAGATCAGTTTATGAATCAAAATACATAATCCCATACTTATAAAACACCTAACATAAATTGGAATATTTATGGATATAATCCATAATCATAAATATGTTTTCTTTGAGTAAGTATATACTCATAAACCCTTCATAATGATTTGTAAAGAAAGTGAGAGTTATCCTAAGCATATCCCCCGGGAGTGTCGTAACCAAGAGTGCAGCAAGGCCCGTTGTCGTGCACCAGTTCCCGTTCGAGTCTAGCTCAAAGCGGTGTTTTCGGGTTTTACCCCTAGGTACATCTGTGCCAGAGCCGCCTCTACCTGCTCGTATCCAGACAGGGATGTATTGCTCGGAAAACTCACAAAATCTCTACAATACCAAAATTCTAGGAAGTTCTTCTATACTAATCCTCAAAGTTCATCTTAGGTCTACGTGCTCTAATCAGAGTTTATCTAAATCTAGCTTCCAAGGTTTGTACTAAACTTCCTCTGATACCAACTGTAACGCCCCGACCCCAGCTACCCAGAGTCGGTGCATTAATTACATAACTTTGTCATGATCACAAGAAATATCAAATCCCGAAAGACCGATTGGTTTAGTAGCCTTGGAAACACTAGATATATTCATAAAGTTTTACATTACATTTCAAAGTGAAAAACTACTACAACAACAAAGTCTTCATATCCACACTATTAACCCCTCATAATATCCCTGCAAGTCATTCATAAATTACTTCTTCACTACCTGGGGAAAATAAAACATAGAAAAGGGGTGAGCTCAAATGCCCAGTAAGGATAACAATATAGCGGAACATTCATAATAAGCATAAACATTTAAGGCAATGAATTACTAAAACAAAAGCCTTTTAAAATTGAACTTCAACATAGTATGGAAAAAATAAAAATGAAATAATGCCATTTACTTATTCACATGGATATTCTACTAATCGAATAATCACATGCAATATCAATAACCACTTTCATAATGTTGGAATGCATAATTCCAGACTATCATAACCACATAGCCAAGGCCTCGTGCCAAGACTACAAATAAGATTTTGTCAAGGCCTTGTGCCAAGACACTAGTTTGTCTCATGAGACCTACCGATGCATCGAGGAGCTATAGCGGGCTCCACCCGTCACTTATTAAGTCCAATGCATTCCTATATGAAAAGGTTTAAACATAACATAAACATTCGTATTAAAACTAGCATACGAAATGTCAATAATTTCACAATAAACTATGAATGGTATAAAAATAGCACATCCACAGTCAAACATATCACAAAACCTTCAATACAATATAGAAGTTTTGTATCATAATAAATCAACTTCAAATAATCTTAAAATCCATCAAAGGATGTTGACATAGATGAAATCAAAATTCTTTTTAAAGAAATATCTCCTTTTATTTTGAAATAATTTAAGATCCATATAAAATAAAACATTTTCTTTGAAAATATTCTTATAAGCTTGTAAGGAAAGCTTTGAAGATTTTATAACGGCGTAAAATAACCGCACCCGCCGTATAAGTTAAAAAAACATTCTTACCTCAATTCTGTCGAAAAGGTTAAAAAGGACCTTGTTTTGAAAACGACGGAAAGATTCCTTTATAAACCTCTTATAAAAAGTCAAACAAGGGTATAAATGACTTTAACCCATATTCTTGTAAATAGTAAAAATGTTTTGAAATACATTTTGAAGAAACATGGATGTGGATGATAAAGAGATCCCAGTAGATTATTACATATAAACAACCTCGGATAATGAAGAGATTGTGAAATAACCCTTACCTTGTACTTTTCCTTGGTTGGGGTAGGTTAACCTCCTGTATAATGGTGAAATAGTTGTTATTAAATTATACAAGAATCATATATATTAATATGATATCATATATGATCTTTTAACATTGATTTGTTAATAATATCTTAGAATTATCGTCGTTTCGGGAGTTAACTTACTCATTTTCTTTTATATGTTTTGTTACATAAGCCATGGTTGTTGTATCTTATTCATATCCAGAATGATATACAGTCCTTAAACATCATTTTTAAATCATCAAATGATAATTATACTTGAATGGATACGATGGAGAATGAATCTCATCGCGTTCGTGGAGACGGTAGTCCGTACGTACGCACGAGCGACAATATCATTCTTTTGATATTAAAATAATATATAAATGGATGGTATATCATATATACAGAATCATTAACATGTTATATTTATTATTTACATGAGTTACACATCATTATTATACCCATCCAAATAATATTATATTGAATAACAATTACACCACGACGTGGAGACGGTAAGCCGTACGTACGCACGTATGGTGACATGTTATTCAAAGGGTGGATAGAATACTGAATATGATTGTACCATATTTATAATAACATCACAGTATATGTGAGATACTGGAGTTATTATTTCAGAATGGTAAGAACAAAGGAAGAAGAAGTGGAAGAAGAAATGAACTTAGAAAAGGGTGGTGAAATCATTACCTCTTCTTCGGGTTCTTCCTTTTGATTTGATCAAAAGGGCTCCTTAGGTTGGCTTTCTGATCAAACTAAGGCCTCTAGGTTGTATTGAGGGATGTTAGGAGATTATTTGGGCAGAGTTGGGCCGAACCAAAAGGCTTTGAAGGTGTGAAGAAATGAGAAGGAGGAGTGCCCTTTTATAAGAGGGGTGAGGGGCACCTTTGGAAAAGCTAGAAATATTAATTTATAATAAATTCATATTCGGTTTCTAAAGGCTCCAAAGTTGACTATTCAAAGGATGAGGTGGGGATAGGTCGAAAACAACTCATCCAATAGAATTTAGACAGGTTTGGGTACTTATATTAACCTTATCTTTAAGTATTAACTCTAAGTTAATTAGTTTCACTTTTACAATGTCTCTTTGTATTTTTATATAATATGGTTAATAAACTTACTATATACATCCAAGCGACCCCCAAGTGGTCCATTAATGATTAACCTATCATAATATAAGTCTCTTGGCCGAACCTTATATTTTTAGGAATTTAATATCAATTAATAATATAATATTTGTTTTAAGAACTCTTTTATGTCAATTTTGACACTATTCAATAGTTGATTTTTGTGAAACTCATAACAGATTGATTACTTCGAACAAAGTCAATTAAATCAATCCTAATATATCATATTATCCTAGAAAATTAGTTTAATTCATTAAAAGTTTCATATTATATTTATTTGGGTGTTTATAATATCAATTATTTTAATTTTTCACTATTATAGTAATTACTGTATCATCATTGTGTCATAAATAAAATAAATTATTTAATGTCTAAAAATTATAAATAAAATATCATTATGTAGAAAATCTTTTTATCGTTCTAATGAATATTTATAATCGAAAATCCAACATGTATAACCCTATGTAAAAATTGTTCTTCTAAAAGATATATGCTTGTGTCATTTTTGTATTCATTTTAACTTAATTAAAATAAAGTGTCATTATCACTTACAAGTGGATCCATGGGGTCCCCAAATTGACACAAAGATGCCCATGGTCGACCATGTATCAACCAATAGGGTTAAGACACGTTTTAGGGTAATTTTGTATTATTATAATATTATTTTTTTTAATCCTTATTTACCGGATTTACCCTTTAACCATGGTAAATAAAATATTTACCGCAGTAATTATTCAAAATGTCTAAAAATAAAAGTTACCTATTTACACAATTTGAACATCTTGATTCCAAATATGGAATCCATTTTTCTAAATTCAAAACACAGAAGTGGCAGAAATTAATTTAAAATTAATTCCCGCTGTCAAAACAAAAAGCGTGTTTTTAAGAGATAATAACTATCAAAAGATTGACACTTGTTTATGTTCGGTTTAATTGTAAAATTATGTCTAATGACCAACATTATATTAAATTGTAAAAATATATTCTAAATATACTTTAAAACCACTCAAATTCATAATTTATCACTATTAATTATTTTTATTAAAAAAGTTGTTTTTAATTAAAATTTAGTAATTTTCACTATTCATCAAAATATAAAAGTTATCCGAAAAGTACCAAAATTTCACCCTAGGATAATTTCGATATTCTGAATCCAAAAATGAAGTCCATTTTTAAATATAAAATATATATAATTTCAAAAATTAGGTATTACTATTCATAACGGCTAGTTTGATTGGTTGTGGTGTGTGTTAAAACTCAAGGTTGCGTACAACACACGCTACTGTATTATTCAAAGAAAGCGTACCGTGGAAGCTTGGGATGTTTCATTTTAAATTTTTGATGTCCCCATTTAGTCAAAAAGTTTAAAATATAGTATTTAAAAAGGGTTCACTATTAAAGTTGATAAAAGTGCAATACTGAAAATGAATTTGTTCTTGCATTATATCTAAGAAACTCATAATATGGATTCTAAAATTATAAGGATTATATAAACATTAAAATTTATCTAATACTATTCATAACCTCTTTTGAACGGCTTGTTTGGTAAGTCATGGTGTGCTTGAACATGGTGTTGCATGTAGTGAAAGTTATTGAATTATTTTGAAGAAATAACACACTATGAAATCTTGGGGTGTTACAAATACTAAATTACTAATATAATTATATAAATTAACTAAAAATTATCCAAATATCTAAATTACTACAAAACTATAAAAATAAACTGAAAATATAAAAAATGGTAAAAATAATTAATTAAAACTATGTTAGAAAATTATAAAAATAAGAGTGAAATCCATGTACATCAGTACCTGTAGGTTAGACCCATTCTTTTGAATAATAAGGTGGATAGAAGCATAAAGTTCATTATAGTCTATCATTGCCTAAACTTGGTGATAGTGAAGAAAAAATACCCTATATCAGGGAATGATGACCTCTTTGTCTAATTGAAAGGAGTGGAGTAGTAATCTAAGATTCACCCAATGTTTTGATATCCATACTTCTTGTCTTATGATAATTAAATCATTAAGTTTTAATTAAAGTGTTTCTATAGTAATTATGAGTTCTAGGGAATATTGTTCAGAATTATGAACAACCTATTAGTGTTCATGGGACTCATGAATTATATATTTCAGCTGTTGTTGGATCAGTTTTGGGTAATCATTATGATTTTCACTCTCCTATTTTGGGGGATTAGAAGAGAATAATTCAGAGAATATTAGGGTTAACAAGGCCTTACTTATATGTAATTATATATATAGTAATCTATAAATGTGATTTTTTTTATTCAAGAATTTTATTTATTGGGGAATGTCATCTCTAAGGGTGGAATAGAAGTTGGCTATATAAATATTGAGTTAGTGATAACTTGGGAGCCACCAAATAATGTTTTCAGGTTGTGTAGTTATCTTGGGTTTGTGGGGTATTTTCAAATATTCATGGTTAAATTATCAAGGATTTTAGATCCCATGAATCCCCTAACCCAAAATGGATATCCCTTAATATGATATGAGTGATGTCAATGAGATTATATGGATTTGAAATAGTGATGGATCAGTACCCTCATTCTATGATATCTAAGGGAAGGAGTTGAGTTAATGGAATTATATAATGCCTCTATAATGGGGATTGGTTTTATGATATTACATAGGTAGGTAATATATCTTATGGTCTAAGAATATAAGACCTCATTAGTAGAATACATGACATAGGACTTATATCTCATATAGGTAGTGTCAACTATAATAACATTAATCCATTATCTTCTCATTGAAAGATTCATAGTCTATATAGATAATAAGAATATTATGTACATTTTCTCAAGGTGATAGTTTAACTTGAGAAAGAGTTTATGGATAAATATCCTATAGGATTATAAATTTTAGATAGTCTACACTTTAGGGAATGGTTTCATAGTGGTTGATTCCCTTAGTAGGAAACCATGTGCTCAACTGGTGCAAGAGGCATCTAAGTATCTATCCTTGGTGCAGTTGGTTTTAGTAAAAGAGTGATATTTTTATTACCTTCAATCAATAGTTTTCCCCACATATATTTATTGATTTAATGAGTCCCATATAGGAAGACAGTGAATATGAGATATTACATGACTAAATATTCTCAAGAGATGAACTAGACAAATTCTCTAATGGTGGGGATCATTTTATCTACTTTAATGAGTTATTAGTGGTTCCAGTTTCACTATAGATTTATTTATTTAGGGATTTTCACACTTAAAATTTAGTAGTATATTATATTATTACAAATATTGATTTGGATATTAGGAGTTGGTATTGGTATCTAGAAATGAAAAGGATTATTGTAATGTTTGTGTGTCAATGCCTCAAATGCCAATGGATGAAGGCAGAGCACCATGTTCTAGTGGGTATGAGACAAACCCTCAAGGTTCCAAAGTGGAAATGGGATTTCATTTCTATGAACTTCATGATAAGACTTTCATATTCTATAAAGGGTTTTCATTCTATTTGGGTGATAATTTTTAAACTAACCAAGCCATCCTACTTCCTCTATATTAAATATTAGATTTTTGTGTAGATATTGGGATGTATATACTTTAATTATATCATGTGGTTACCCAAGGTAACCATTATGATAATTTTTAAATGTGATATTTTATTCATTTCTTATTTATGAGGAGGATTATAAGAAGCCTTTGGGGCACAGTTACAGTTTAGAATAGCATTCAATCCCTAAATAGGCATCTATATAGTGGGGGCCATTCAAGTTCTTAAGATCATGTTGAGGTATTATGTTCTTGATTTAGGCATGATTTGGAATGAGCACTAAACTTTAGTGGAGTTTGTAAGAAATAATATTTACCACTCCACTATTGGAATGTCACCTTTTGAGGAACTTTACTGAATGTCATACAATTTATCACTTTATTGGATGAAGATTGGTGATTCGTCACTTATAGGGATAAAACATGTTTATCTGATGATTAATAAGGTACATATGATCCAAAACTAGATGAGGATATATGAGTAGAGAAACAAATTTGAACTCAATTCCTTTACTCTTTGAGTAAGTTGTGCTTTTCAATATGAAAATTCATAAAGATAGGGAGGATGTAGTGACTTGGTTTTTAAGATTAAGTCCTTCAAAATATTTTTATTAATATTTTAGGTGTTATAATTTTTATAGAAGATGAGAAAATTGTAATTTTATGGATCTAAGAATAAAATTTTGAATTCATCATTAGATTTAGGATGATGTTTACCTATACATGGTAATTTAGTAATTTTCGGAGATGGTTGTTTTTTCTCATATATGTTGGGTGACATTGAAATTTAATTTTTATTATTTTTTTAAGTAATTAATTTTAATTATGTATTATTTTTATAAATGATTAATGTGGAACATGATATATTTTAACAGTGTTGATGGTGTGAAAATACCAAAGGAGGTAGATTTATATAGTTATATATGTCAATTCAGGATGGTAAATTTGAAAAGGTAGGTTTAATGAGTAGTTAAATTAGTAATTTATAAAGTCTATAGAGTCTTCTTTATTAAAAAATTGACTGGTGCAACTTATGGAATGGAATTATAGTGAGTAAATTAGATGGTAGATTATTTAAAATTAACTTAAACACTTAAAAAATTTCACCATATTATATTCATTATTTCATTCATTCCATTCACAAGGAAGAGATATTTTTTGGAGTATATATATATTAGTGAATCATAGAGTAAAAAATATTGGAAATTGATGAATAATTAATGGCGATCATCGAAGGAAATCAAGAATAATGTTCATCAAGAAATTCAGTAATGTGACTTTAAATTTTCCCTTCCTTCATGGATTTTCTATGGAATTCGCATCCTTTTGTTATTCATGGGTGACGGTGTAAACATAATCAAAAAAATTGATATTAATTGGTAAGGATAAGGGTTTTTATAGTTGAATTATTAAAATTTAAGCTCCTATAATTTTCAAGAATGAAAATGGTGTAATACAAATTATCAATTAAATGCTGATAAATTTTATGATCATAGATTCATTATATATGATTATAAACCTTAGCTATATGATTTATTTCTTAAAATGTGTTTATTAATAATTGTGTTAATTTATTTGATATGTTATTTGTACTAGATATTATTATTTTTATTAAAATTTGATTATTATTTTATATTTTGGTAAATAATCCAATTTGAAATTTAGATCCCATATTAATGAAGACACATAGAAAACTAATGAAAGTGAAAGGATGGGATATTATAACTTTTTACATAACCCATTAAAATTTAGCATGCTGACATTACACTTAATAGAATGGGTAATTCAAGTGATGGTTGGGGATAGGGTGGACAAGTGGTGGGGGTTACATGGAAAATGACACTTTGGAATGGGAATGTACCATATTATAGAAATAGAATACATCAAGTAGTAAGTTACATGGAGTGGTGAATAATTTTACAATGTCACTCCACATTTATATGGGGACCATTTCAAATCACGTGTGGGTTCATACACCTTTCTATATTCATTTTTTCCCATAGCTTATATGTGATAGTTATGGTTATAATTGATTTTGTGTGCACGTGAATATTAGGATAGGCTATAATTTTAATGTTTAATTATAATATATTAAGATATGATTCTTGGTTATTAAAATTTGAATAGTTTTATAAGAAATGATGATATGTGACATGTATTGTAACATCCCAAGACTTCATAGTATGTTATCTCACTAAATTAATTAAATAGCTTGTGCTACACACAACACTGAGTTCGAGCGCTCCACAACTTACCAAACTAGCCGTTCAAAAAAGCGGTTATGAATAGTATTAACTGTATTTTGAATCTTATATACTCTATATAATTTTAACATCTATATTATGTGTTTCCTAGACATAATGTAAGAACAAATTCATTTTCTCATGATAAAAGAAGTATTTTTCAAAAAATGCAATTTTACCGCCTTTTAATGGAGAACCATTTTTAAAATAAATATTTGACACTTTTATATATTAAATTTAATGAAATTAAATTCTTCTTTAGAATCAAGACATAAAAATTTAGTTTGGATAAATTTTTGGTACTTTTCTGATAACTTTGATATTTTGATGAATAGTAAAAAAATACTAGGTTTTAATTGAAAACAAATTTTTTAATCAAAATAATTTTTAGTGTTAAATTATTAATTTGAATTTTTATAAAGTATGATTATATTATATTTTTATCATTTAATTCAATTTAGGTTATTATAAGTAATTTCCTAATTAAATTTGACATAAACACAAGTCAATCTTTTGATAGTTTTTAATTTTTAAAAAACCCGCTTTTTGGTTTTGAAAATGGGAATTAATTTTAAATTAATAAATTAAACTTCTATATTTTTAATTTGGTAAAATAGGCTTCATTTTTGAATTCATAATATCAAATTTTTTTAGGGTGAATTATTGGTATTTTTTGGAAAACATTCAATTTTTGATGAATAATGAAAAACATCGCTTTATTGTTAAAAACCGACTTTTTTTTAAAATAATTATTTATTTTATTTAAATTTATTTTATGTCAAAAAATATATCTAATACCTATATAAGTTCAATGTAATTAATTGAAGTCATTTTATAAAAAATTTAGATATATAAAATTTTATTGAACTTTTTACCGTCTTACCCACCTTCTAAGAGCATTTGAAAATTTTCATAAAACTTAATTTTACCACTTCTGAGATTTGAATTTCAAAAATCCAAGAGAAATGGTTAATATCAGTAAGTAAAATGTGGTTCAATAAGATGAAAATAATTTTTTTGAATAGTAACTTTTGACTTTTATTTACCACGGTTAAAAGTAAATAGGGTAATTAAGGGTAATAATGATATTATAATTACCCTAACCCATGTAATAATTCTCTTGGATATGTGTATTTTGACCAAAAACAACCTTACGAATAAAATATTATCCTTTATGCCCACTAGGATTAGATTAGAGCATTTATTATTATTTTATTTAAAGAAGAGTTAAAAGTTTAAAATTCAAAGTTTAATAATTAAAACATTTTTAATATAGGGTTACACATAATATAAATTAGACTATAAATATTCATATAAAGATAAAAATAGTTCCTACATAATGGTATTTTATTTATAATTTTTAGACATTAAATAATAAAATTTATTTATGACACAATGATGATGCATTAATTACCTTCTTAATGAAATATAAAAATAATTGATACTATAAACATCCAAATAAATCTAATTTGAGACTTTTGATGAATTATATTAGTTTTATAGGTTAATATGACATGTTAGGGTTGATTAAATAATTTTTTTCGAAGTGATAAGGTTGTTATGACTTTCACAAAAACAAAATACCAAATAGTGTCAAAATTGACAGAAATTAGTTTTTAAAACAAATACTATATTATTGATTAATATAATATTCCTAAAAGTATAAGGTTAGGAAAAAGGGATTTAATAATATTATATATGTAATTAATGAACCACTTGAGGTTCTCTTGGATGTTTATAGTCAGTTTGTTAACCATATAGAGTAAGAATACAAGAATACACAGTAAAAGTTAAACTATTTAACTAAGAGTTAAATCTAAATGATAGGGTTAAAATGGTAACCTAAACTTGTCTAAAACTTATTTGACAATAGGATTTAGACTCATAACCACCTAAGTCTCAAAATAAATTCATTTTGAGCTATTATAAATAGAATATGATTGTATAATAAAATAATATTTTAAACTTTTCTTAAAGTGACTCTCACCCCTCTTATAATAGGGCACTTCCCCTTCTCTTAAAATCACACCTCCAAATCCATTTGTCTGAGCCAAAACCTACCCAAATATCCTCCAATATTCCCTCAAATCAACCTAGAGTCATTAGTTTTATCATAAAGCCAACATAAGGATCCCTTATGATCAACTCAAAAAGATACACCCGAAGAAGAGGTAATAATTTCACCACCCTCTTTCAAGTTCTTTTCTTCTTCCACTTCCTCTTTATTTGTTGTTTCCATTCCAAAATAATAAATCAAATACCTCATACATATTTTAATGGTATTATAAATAGTTTACAACAATATTAATTATTCTATACATCCTATAAATGACAAAGTCACCAAATGTGTGTACGTACGGCTTACCGTCTCCACATTGTGGTGTAGTTTGTTATTAAAACACTTCATTATTTGGATGGGTATAATAATGTGTATAACTGATGTAAATAATAAATATAAAATGTTCATTATTATTTATATATTAAATACCATCCAATTACATATGATTTCTCCATCAATATAATGATATTGTCGCTCGTGCGTACATACGGATTACTGTCTCCACGACGCGGTGAGATTCATTCCCACATTCACCATTCAATGATGATTATAAAAATATATATTATTAATAAGTATGTAATATATTACATAATAATTCTACTGGATATATATATATATACTTACATATATCTTATTCACTTACTTCCATTCAATATGATATGAAAACAGAAACAGCGTTTATGCATACGTACGGCCTACCGTCTCCATAAACGGTGCCTTCCATTTCATATATCTATCTATTATAAATATTTATAATCTAAATATATATGATATATAAATCATGTTTTATATTCTGGAAGTATTTAAATCATGATCTAAATGATACGATCAAGAATAAAAAGATTAAACACATACGATAAAGAAAGCGATTATTACCCAAAATGTTAATTTAACATGGAAATCATTATTAAATGGGTATTATAAAGTCATAAATGAATAATTTATGATATAATAAATATGAATATGGTTCTGGTATAATTTAATAACATACTATGGTCATTATACAGAAGGTTAAATGTACCCTCGACCAAAGGAAAGTGCAAGGTAAGGGTTAATTTCACAATCTCTTTATTATCCGAGGTTGTTTTTACGTAAGTATCTACTAAGACATACTTATTATCCATTTCCATGTTTCATAAAAGATTTTTCAAAGGTATTATTTTTAGGGGATTTTTACTATAACATCATTTTAAACGTTTTAAAGATTTATTCTTCTAAACCATTCTCATTAATGTCCATGTTTTAAAAACGGCTTTAAGGATTTATTTATATGGACATGAATGTTTTAAAATTTTAATTACTTTAAAAAGTTTCAAAGTGGTATGGGACACTTTGATTCCAAAATATCTTTCAAATGACTTCCTTTTTATGAATTTTAAATGATTTCATGAAAAGGGATATTTCTCTCAATGATTTTTACTGATCATTTTCATCTATTTCAACATCCTTTATGAGATATTAATCTTGATCGAGGTTTATTTTTTATGATAAAAATCCCCCATATTGTATTGAAGGTTTTGTGATAGGTTTTACTGTGAATGTGTTATTTTTATACCACTCATAATTTATAGATAAAGTATTGACATTTCGTATGATATTTTTAATATGAATATTTATGTTATGTTTAAACCTTTTCATATGAGGAATGCATTGGACTTAGTAAGTGATGGGTGGAGCCCACTATAGGTCCTCAATGCATTGGTAGGTATCATGATACAAACTAGTGTCTTGGCACAAGTCCTTGATAAAATATTATTTGTATTCTTGGCACAAGGCCTTGACTATGTGGTTATGAAGTTTGGCATTATGAATTCCATCATTATGAAATTGTATAGTGATATTGAATTGGATTATTCAACTAGAATAAGTAAATGGAATTATTTGATTTATATTTTCCATATTATACTGAATTTTAAGTTTAAAAAGGTTGTTGTTTTAGTCTTATACACTACCTTAAATGTTTATGCTTATTTATGAAAGTTTCTGCTATATTGTTATCCTTACTAGGCATCTGAGCTCACCCCTTTCTATGTTTTATTTTTTTTTCAGGATGAAAAGAAGCATATTATGACTGACCTGCTGGGATAGTCTAAGGGATGTGAATGTGTTCAATGGAGACAATAATGTTTTTGTTGTTTTTTCATTTTATAATGTAATGTAACGTTCATGTATGTAATTTATTTTTAAAGACTGGTAACCTAATCGGTCCTTCGAGACTTAATTACTTGTAATCATTATAATGTATTAAAATAATGCACCAACTCTAGGTAACTGGGGTTGGGGCGTTACATGTATCCCACTAGAACACATCATGTTGAAAACAATTTAACAATGAACTTGTTATGTGCAAGTGTATTTTTTATCCTCTTACCCAATTTATGGAAATATAGAGGTAAATATTCCATTTTTTTACATGTATTTAATGGTTAATTTCACTTTTCCATTCAGGCCAGTTACAAGCAATTTTTGGTAGTTAAGTATCCTTCCATCGTATAAGTAACGACAAGGTTCTGTTGGATCAGATTATACCAAATATACACAAGAGGGGGGGGGTGAATTTTATATTTTCAAAAATATTTGTGAGGTTGTGTTCTATCCTTTATCTTTAATAAGATGATATGATGCAGTGGAAATTTAAATAGTAGAGACACAAGATGTATAGTGGTTCGGGGAATAGAAGGCCCGTATTCCACTCCACCAATGCTCTACTCCACGATCATGGTGATGTTCACTATCTGGTCCTCGTTTCAAGAGACCTTTCCACAACTGATTACAGGCAGTTGACACCTTTACAATCTAAGGAAAAACAAAGCCTTCTGGTTCACTAACAGAACCTGCACAGCTTAGTACGAGAAGCCTATCACTCAAGAATATAAAATAAAGATTTTTGTATTCTAAACAAAACTTTCCAGATGTTCTTCACAATTGCAACAGTATGAAATTGACAGTAGATAGATCATCACCTTCAAAAATAATAATCTTCACAAAAGAGTCATTCTGATTCGATCCCGTTGTCGTAGATATAGAAATATAACTCACAACTTCAGCAATAGAAGATTCACAAATGATCTTCTATATAGAACAGATGAATCTTCTATTGTGATTTTTCTTCTTCAGAAAACAGAGCTTTGTCACTCTCTTGAATCAGCAGATTTGAATTCTTGATAGTCTCTGTTTTTCTTCCCTTTTCTCATATTTATCAAGATATCACATAAGATTATTTGTTTCTGTTTTAAAATCACATATATATAAAAATAACGATAAGTACTTCTCCTGCTAATTTTGATCCACAAGAGTCGCATTTTTACTCACAATATTCAAACATTTGAATTTACAGAATAGCCGTAACTTCCCTGAAGAGTCTTCATAAAAAGCTCCTTTTAATTCTATCTTTAAATGATTGATAAAACATCTTTGAATCAGTCAAATTCATATTTGAGAATCATCTTTAAATCTGGCTTGAAATCCACATAATAATCAGCTTGCTAACTGTTGCATAAAAATATCGACTTTAAATTCTCTAACGCCAAATGTAAGGTTGAGTTGTACTGTATGCATCCTCTGAACGTAATTTTGATGACGTAGTCTTCAAACGTAGGGTTTACAACATAGGTTTGATCACAAACTTAAGGTTAATTTCACTTTCTTCAAACGTAAGGTTGATCATAAACGTAGGGTTGGTCATCCATACTTTTCTCTTCAACTTTCAAATGTAAGACAAAAGATCCATACTTTTACTTGACCCATGCTTTTCAAGAACGTATGGTTGTTTACAATATTAAGGTTGATGAACCATACTTTTGAGAAACAAACGTAACGTTTAATACTTACGTACGGTTCACCTTCCATACTTTTCTGATATCCCAAACGTACTGTTCCTTCCTAACGTAGGGTTCTTTTTCCTTCTTCGCCGATAAAGTATGGTTCCTCTTCCATAATTTTCTCTTATCTCATAAAGTATATGCTTCATTTTATCCTTACGCTATGTTCCTCCACATAGGGTATGAACAGTGTTTCCAAAACACGCTAAAGAAGATCCCGAATAAGTAGGGTATGAACAGTGTTTCCAGAACACACTAAATGCGAATAATTTAGAAATATAACCTCATTGTTCAAGAACTTAAATATATCATCCATAAATAAAAATATAAATAATAATAAATTTCTGAAAAATACTTAACAAATAAATCATTAGAAAATAATTAATGGTATTTTTGAGGCCTTAAAATTTTCATAAAGAGATAGAGTATTGTTCTCAACATACTCCCCCTTTAAATAAAACATTATGTATTATTGAAAAAAACACTTACAACAATCTCCCCCTTTTGATGATCACAAAACCCATAAAATAATTAATGAAATTAACTTACACAAAAATTAATTAATTACATATCGTTTTGAATATTAAAATTAAAATATTAGATTTAACTTTATTTCTCCCTTTAAATTATCCATTTTAATTACTCCCCTAATAAAATGAAACAAACAAAAAAACGTTGTGTTTATCCAAATTTATCCCCCTTTTTGTGATATAAAAAAGAATTATAAAAGATGGAATATAACAATTTTAATGTGGCATTGAAATTAAGTAAATGATAAGTAACTGGTGTATAGTAATGTAATATGGATTACAGGCATATCTAAACAAAGACAGTAAAACAAAACAAAAAAACATGAAAAGTACAAAAGATTGATAAATACAAAGATAAAAAAAAATTCATTGAGTGTTTGGAATAGATACAATTATGATGAACACAGGAATCAATGATTGATCAGGGTATGAAATAGGTTCTATCTCCTCTGAAATGCAAACTTGATTTCTATCAACTGTTCTCTGAGTCTTCACATCATTCCATCACCAAGATGAATAATAAGATCTCTAATATCTTGATTCATATGAATGTATTCAATGATATTGACTCTGAAAAACTTTTGAATTCGTTCTTCCTTCTCCATAAACAAAGACAACTTCTCTGTGAAGTTATTCAAGAAAGATCTGATTTCTGGTTCCCTGGATGTCAACTGATCAACCAAACATGTCTGATTGTCTAAGAGGATTGATAAAGTTGTAGTGTTTCATTAAAGATCATGCAATCTGTCACTCATATTGTTCATTATAGTTGTGATAGCTTGAAATTTTCTGAGTAAATCAGGTGAAGTACCTGACCCACTAGCAGCACTAGTTCCAACAGATGCAAATTGTGTCTCCATAAATAATTTGAAATCTAAAAAATCTGACTTCATAACCATTTCAGATTTTAAATTTTCAATAGAACTCAGCATATCCTTATTAAATATTTCAACTTCTTGCCTTGAAACTGTACTACCCTTAAGTCTCTAAAATTTGAACTGCTCTGTTTCTAAGGCTCTCTTCAGTGTATCTTTTTCAGATTCCAATTGAGATACCTTCCTGTACAGATCTTAATGTTCCTTATTCCCTAAATCAGAGGCACCATATGGTTGATTCTCATTCGCAATGTCAGTGTGATGCAGCATTACTAAAGGTAGTGAATCTGCATCATACTTGTCTTTTTTCCTTTTCCTACGTAGGTTGGTCCATAGATTTTTCCTTAGAGCCTTTTCTAGACTCTTCCACAGAAAAATCCTCGTGAAGTACTTCTGTTTGAGCTTCAGAAACATGCTCATCATGAACATCAGCAACTTGTTCTTCTAATGGATTTTCTAAGATAGTATCTTCTAAAGGTTCTTGAGGTCTGGCCACTTCCTCACCAGGATCTGACTCCTTTTCATATTGAAGTGTAACTTCAACGTTAGCTACAACTTGTGGTTCTGATCTTTCAACTTCAATTATTTCAGGGTCATGTTCTGTAACAACCACATCATGTTCCTGAGATTGTTCAACAACATTTTCTCTGACAAAGCTATAAGAGAGTAAATCTCTTATGGTCAGTATAGGGGAAGCAAGTTCCTCCTTAACAGGTCTTTTCCTCTGAGTGTGAAGTCCCTCCTGACTTCTTTCTTCCTCAGTTTCTTCCATGTCAAATCTTATTCTCCTTGCAGTAGTGATTATTCTTGATTCAAAGTCCCTCCTTGGACCTAGCAGACTGAGCCTGAGCACTCTCTGTTTCTTTGTCATATCTTACTGGAAATATTTTTCCTTTTATAGTACTCCATAAATAGCCAATATTTCTTAAAGTTCCAGCATTAAACACATTATTGTGATGACATCGTACTCCAACATCCACCAGTCTCACCATATCCTTTTTGAACAATAGTTTATAAATGAATCTTCCAAAATGGTAGAAGTTCATTCTAGCTTCACTGTGAAAAAAGTAATTCAGATACCTCACCATGGATCTAGGTAAATTGAATTTAATATCACTAAGTAAAAGATACATTATATACATGTCAGGATATAATATCTTTTCCATCTCATACATCCTCAGTGTAATCCCTGTTTTCACAAATTTAACTAAAATTTTCTGATCAGGCTCCAGGTCCTTTATGAACATCTTCTTTATAGACTTAGTACCAAAAAGAAAAGACGTAATTTCCTATTATTTATGCACATGATCTCCTATATTTTTCAAATCAAAATGAAGAAATCCATCATGAGGACAGTTCAAAATCTGACCAATTTCAACTGAAGAGATCGAAAAATCCCTATCCTTTATCTTATCTAGCATAGATTCCTCATTGTCTCCCAGACTAAACTTCACAGATTTGAAGAAATATTGAAGTTCTACCAAATACAAAAATTCCGTATTCTCACTATAGAAAGTCTATTCGATATTCTGAAATGACAGTGCTTGTTTTAACAGAAGATTCGTCTGAAAGAGACATTCAGGATCAATCACCTTTCCTGTATGATTTTCCTTCCTTCAGAGCATTTTTTTTTGGCATTGCTGGTCTCGGACTCATTATCTCTCTTATTCTTGGACATCTCAACTATAATCTCTGAAAGTTTGAATGTTAGGGTTTCAGAGGTTCAAAAATTAGGGTTGAAAAGAAGTTATGCGGTTTTCCGGGTTCGAAAGTTTTTGGTAGAAATGAAGCAGTTTAGATGTCGAAAGGGTTTCTAACAGCCTTGATTCCCATGTTTTTATTAATCATTACATAGATTTTAAATATAAATAAAATTTATTACACAGGGAAAAGAAACTTATTCTATTTGATGAACAAATAACTAAATTATTTTGAAACTGAATTAAAATAAAGAAATAGCATAGTAAAGTAAAACTTTATTTAAAATTAAATATACCTAGATCTCCCTTAATAAAATCAAAACTTTCTGTGGGAAGTGGTTTAGTAAAAATATCCACTAATTGAATTTCAGTACTTAAAAATTCCAAAGATATATCTTTTTTAAGAACGTGATCTCTTAGAAAATGATGTCTGATATCAATATGTTTAGTTCTTAGAATGATTAATAGGATTTTTTTGAAATATATATAGCACTAGTATTATCTCATAAAATAGGTGTATTATTAAAATTTAGTCCAAAGTCCATAAGAGTGTTTTTCATCCACAACACTTGTGCACAACAACTGCCTGAAGAAACATATTATGCCTCGGCTGTTAACAGAGCAACTGAATGTTGTTTCTTACCTGATCATGACACTAATGATTTCCCTAACAAGTGACAAGTTCCTGAAGTGCTTTTCAAATCTAATCTATAACTCCCAAAGTCTGAATCTGAATATGAAATCAAATTAAAATCATAATTTTTTGGATAAAGTAGAGATTTAAACACAGTTCCTTTTAAATATCTAAAAAATATTTTAACAGTAGTTAAATGAGATTCTTTAGGATTTGACTAAAATCTTGCACAAAGGCATACTGAATACATTATATATGGCCTACTAGCAGTAAGATATAACAAACTATCAATCATAACTCTATATAACTTGTTGTCAACTGATTTTCCACTTTCATCCAAATCAATTTTTATATTAGTACACATATGAGTTGTATATGTCTTGCTGTTTTCAAGACCAAACTTCTTTAATTAATCAGTTATATATTTGCTTTGATTCAAAACATTTCCAAAATCTTTTTGATAAATTTGAAGTCCTAAAAATAAATTTAGTTCTCCCATCTCCCATTTCAAATTATTTTTGCATTAACTTTAAACACTCATGATAAAGGGTTTTATTAGTGTTCCAAAAATTACATCATCAAAATAAATTTGAACTAATAAAATATTAGAATTTATAGTTTTCTTAAAAATAGTTGGATATTCCATTCCAATAGTAAAATCATTTTTCAAAAGAAAAGAGCTTAATCTTTCATTGTTTTAGTCCATAAAGATCTTTAGTATGTTTAAAAATTGAATCAGGTTTTTGAGAATTTTCAAAACCAGGAGGTTTCTCAACATAAAAATCCTCCATTAAATAACCATTTAAAAAGACAGACTTAACATCCATCTAAATAACTTAAAGTTCATATGATATGCATATGATAAAATAATTCTAATGGATTCTAATCTAGATACAGGTTCAAAGGTCTCATCATAATCTATACCTTCTTCTTGATTATATCCTTTAGCTACAAGTCTAGAATTATTTCTAGTTATTATTCCTTGATCATCTTTCTTATTTCTAAAGACCCATTTTATTCCTATCACTAGATAGTTCTGTGGTCTTTCAACTAATTCCTAGACTTAATTTCTTTTGAACTGGTTTAATTCTTTTCGCATTAATATCATCAAGCTTTCATCATCTAAATCTTCTTATATATACTTGGCTTCTAATTGGGATATAAAGGCAGAGAATTCTACAAGATTCCCTATATTTCTTCTAATTTTTATTCCTGCGTTTAAGTCGCCTATTATAGTCTCTAAAGGATAATCCCTTAGGGTTCTAGTCTTTCTAGGTAACACACTCATAGGCTCTTCAATATCATGTTCTTCTGAACTGGATGGAATTTCATTTATATCTTTTTCAAAATCATTTTTCAAGTTCTCAAGTCTCATGTTATTATTAGAGTCATATTCATCCATTTGATATGTCCTTTTCTAAAACGGATCAGATTCATCAAATTTCACATGAATTAATTCTTCAACAATCCTTGACTTCTTATTATATACTCTATAAGCTTTGGAGGTAGCTGAATATCCTAAGTAAATTCCTTCATCAGATTTTGGGTCAAACTTACCAAGATTGTCCTTGGTGTTCAAGATGTAAACCTTACATCCAAAAACATTAAAGTAATTTACTTTGGGTTTTATGTTATTACAAGTTTCATATGGTGTATTCTTTAAAATTGGTCTAATTAATACTCCATTCATTATATAGCAGGTTGTGATCATTAATTCTACTCAAAAATAGGTAGGAAGACTGTATTCATTTAGCATAGTCCTACCCATTTCCTGAATAGTATTATTTCTTCTTTCATCAATTCCATTTTGTTGAGGTGTTCTAGGTGCAGAGAAGGTGTGTTTAATACCCATATTTGAGCAGAAGAAATTAAATTCTTGATTCTCAAATTCTCCACCATGATCACTTTTTAATTAAATTATTTTAAAACCTTTTTCATTTTTAATAGCTTTACAAAAACTTTCAAATAAATTAAAAGCTTTATTTTTAAATTTGAAACAGAAAATTCATATAAATATTGAATAGTCATCAACTAAAACATTTACATATGATCTACCGGCCAAACTTGCTACTCTTGAAGGAATAAACAAATCCATATGGATAAGTTCTAGAATTTTAGATGTAGGAATTCTCTTAACAGGTTTAGAAGATGATTTGTGTTGCTTTCCAAGTTGAAATGCATCACAGAATCTCCCAATTTCAAATTTGAGACTAGGAAAATTAGAAACTAAATGTTTCTTAGATAATTTATATAAAACATATACATTACAATGTCCAAGTCTCCTATGATAGATCCAAGATTCATTTACTTTAGCAGTTAACCAGTTTACTTGTTGTTTACATAAGGAATTTAAATCCAGGGTATACACATTGTCAGTTCTAGGTGCTCTAAATTTAAGCAGTTTATTTTTAAAAATAGAACATCAATTGTTAGAAAAATCAAAAGCATAACCATCATCACATAGTTGAGAGATACTTATCATATTGTGTTTCAATCCTTGTATATAAAGTACTTTTTTGATTGAGACAACTTCCGGATCTCCAACTATTCCAATACCAATGATTTTCCCTTTGGCATTATCTCCAAAAGTGACAAGTCCAACATCTTTTTGAGTGAGTGTTGAGAAATTCGATGAGTTTCCACTCATATGACTTGAGCAGCCACTGCCCATATACCATATGTACTTTTTGATTTTGTGACATGATCTCTAAAAAGACATTTACACAATTTTTTTGGTACCCATATTTTGTTGGGTCCAGGGGTGTTAGCCAGCAGAGATCTGGGAATCCAGACTTGCTTTGTTTTTCTAATTTCACAAGAGTCAAATAAATCATTTTCTACAAAAGCCTTCTTAATACGACTTATTTGGGGTTGTCTTAAGAAATAGTTTTTAAAAATGTGTCACTTTATTCCATAGTAATTACAATCTAGTATTTTCGCACTTGGAATAAAATAATTCTTTTACAGCTTGGGTTTTTCACCTTTACTGCCAATTCCAAATTTTCCTTTTTAATAACATTTTTCCCAAGAATTTAATTTAAAGTATTTTATCCTTTTGTAAAAACAAGGGCTTAAGTGTTATAAGTTTCCACTTCAGTTTGTAGTGATTTTATCTTTGATTCACAATCTGTATTGTTAGTGTTAATTGAGTCAAACTTTTCTATTAACTCCTAATATTGTTTCAGCATTGTATCTCTTTCATCAGAAACAACCTTATAAATGTTCTTTAAAGACTTATGCTTCTTAAATAGAGAGTCATATTTTTCTTCAAGCATATTGCAGTAGGATGCATTTTTTTCATTAGAGTAACTAGATTCAGAACTAGAGTCAGAAGAGTAGTAAGATTGTACCTCATCTGTTTCTGCCATAAAACACATGTTAGATTTCAGATTTTCTTCTTCCTTCTCTGAGTCTAATTCAGAAGTGATACTAGACTCATCAGATACACTCCATGTAGCTTTCATAGCCTTCTTGTCTTTATGATAATAATCATTTATTTTTAATAATTTCTTTCTCTTGTCTTCTTTTAGCTGAGGGAAGTTAGGTTTGATATGCCTCATTTTCTTTCATTCATAACATCTAACTTCCTTATCATCCTTTTTAGAGGATTTTCTAAAGCCCTTATTCTTTCTATAGAATTTAGTGAATCTTTGGGCTAGCTGAGTCAATTCCATATCAAAATTAGATAAATCAGAACTTTCTTACTTCTCTTTCACACTTTTCTTCATCTTTCTATTTTTTCTTTGTGACGATGCTTTCAAGGAAGTGCCATATCTTTTGATAAGAACTTTATGCTCATTTGCTTCATCTTTCATCTCAACTTCATACATCATTAATGTTCCAATCATTTTTCTCATGGTTAAATCTTTGACAGGTGTCGACTGTCTTATTACTGCAGAGATTCCATTCCATTTTGTAGGCAGTACTCTCAGTACTTTTAAAGCTTGATCAGCTTGTTTAATGGGATCTACCAAGGCAGTTATGTTATTGAAAATCTATGTCAATATTCCATTAATTTGAGTAATACTCTCACCTTCAACCATTCTGAAAGTATCTAATTTAATCTTAGTAGTTTCATATCTCATTTCCCTGATATTGTCAGTTCTTTCATAAGCAACAGCAATATTTTTCCACATTTCATATGTTGTTCGACATTGAGATACTCTGTTAAATTCATCAGGTCCTAGACCACATATAATTGCAATAATTTCCTTTGAGTTCATATCATAATCTGCTTCAGTAGCTGCACTCCATGTATCAGGTTCTTCTGGTATTTCATATGGAGTCAGGATCTTAGAATATACTCTCTATCCAAGGTTTTTCATATAGATAATCATTTGTGATTTCCAGTATCCATAGTTTTCTCCATTGAATTATGGTGCTCTGACCATAGACATTCCCTCTCTTGTATTATTCATATTTCTCTATGTATAATCACTTTCAACTTGTTAAGGCTTTATCAGAAATCTCAACCTTTGATACCAATTTTTGGATCGGATTATACCAAATATACGCAAGAGGGGGGTGAATTTTGTCTTTTCAAAAATATTTGTGAGATTGTGTTCTCCCCTTTAACTTTAATCAGATGATATGATGCAGGGAAAATTTAAATAGCAGAGACACATGATGTATAGTGGTTCGAGGAACAGAAGGCCCCTAGTCCACTCCACCGATGCTCTACTCCGCGAACATGGTGATTTTCACTATCTAGTCCTCGTTTCAACAGACCTTTCAACAACTGAGTACAGACAGTTGACACCTTTACAATATAAGGCAAAACAAAGCCTTCTGGTTCACTCATAGAACCTACACAGCTTAGTACGAGAATCTGGTCACTCAATAATAGAAAAGAAATATTTTTGTATTATAAAAAAACTTTCCATATGTTCTTCACAATTGCAACAACATGCAATTGATAGTAGATGGATCGTCGCCTTAAGAAATAATGATCTTTGCAAAAGAGTCATTATGAGTCGATCCCGTTGTAGTAGATATAGAAATATAACTCAAAACATCAATAGTAGAAGATTCACAAATGATCTTCGATGTAGAATAGATGAATCTTATATTGTGATTTTTCTTCTTTAGAAAACAGATCTTTGTCGTTCTCTTGAATCAGCAGATCTGAATTCTTGATAGCCTCTGTTTTTTATTTCCTTTTCTTAGAATGATCGAGATATCACATAAGATAATTTTTTTCTGTTTTAAAATCATATATATATATATATATAACGATAATTACTTCTCCTGCAAATTTAGATCCACAAGAGTCGCCTTTTTTACTCGCGATATTCAAACATTTGAATTTAAAGAGTAGTCATAACTTCCCTGAAGACACGACATAAAAAGATCCTTTTAATTAGATCTTTAAACCATTGATAAAATGTATTTGAATCAGTCAAAGTCGTATTTTAAAATCATCTTTAAATCCGGATTGAAATATTCATAATAATCAGCTTGCTAACCGTTGCTTAAAAATACCGACTTTAAATTCTCTGACGCCAAACGTAAGGTTGAGTTGTACTGTATACATCCTCTGAACGTAAGGTTGATGATTTAGTCTTCAAACGTAGGTTTGATCACAAAATTAATTTTAATGTCACTTTATTCAAATGTAAGGTTGATCATAAACGTAGGGTTGGTCATCTATACTTTTCTCTTGAACTTTCAAACATAAGACAAAAGATCCTTACTTTTACTTGATCCATACTTTTCAAGAATGCATGGTTGTTTAAAAAAGTAAGGTTGATGAACCATACTTTTGAGAAACAAATGTAACATTTAATACTTACGTACGGTTCTCCTTCCATACTTTTCTGATATCCCAAATGTAGTGTTCCTTCCTAACGTAGGGTTCTTTTTTATACTTCGCCGATAACGTATGGTTCCTATTCCATACTTTTCTCTTATCTCATAAAGTATACACTATATTTTATCCTTACTCTACATTCCTCTATGTAGGGTATGAACAGTGTTTCTAGAATATGCTAAATCAGATCCCGAATAAGTAGGGTATGAATAGTGTTTCCAAAACACGCTAAATGCGAATACTTTAGAAATAAAACCTCGTTGTTCAATAAGTTAAATATTTCATCCAGAAGTAAAAATATAATGAATAATAAATTCCTGAAAAATAAGTAACAAATAAAATCATTAGAAAATAATTAAGGGTATGTGTGAGGCATCAAAATTGTCATAAATAGATAGAGTATTGTTCTCAACATACTCCCCCTTTAAATAAAACATTATGTATTGTTGAAAACAACACTTGCAACAGGTTCAACCAAGGCATTCAGATAAATCCTAGATTTAAAACTTCTCTAATGAAATAAATACTTTAGGTAAAGGATCCCATATATAAATTATGGATTCTTTATTTAAACATGTTTTTGGGATTGATTCTTTATTTAAAATATGGGGTTGGGTACTACCCCATTTCTCAGGGAACAGGTCCCCCATACAATAGATGTTATTCAAGTACTCTCAGTTTTTTGGAGGATAGTTCCTCCATCCATGGAGTTATAACTCTTTGGATTGATAAAAATATATCCCCAATGATGTGTGGATCCTCCATAGGGGTTAGTATCCCCTTGATGAGGATAGGGTACCCCACTATGGACTCTGAGAGGTTATTTGTATGTTATGGATTTTTATTAGATCAGGTGTTACAAATGATATTATATTCTAGGTAAACTGTATTTCTCATGTTATATTGTCTTTATAGAGTTGGGATATGATATTGGTACTTAAGTAATTCTTTTATTGTATTAATACTTAAATATGTTTTGGTTTGTTTATGTATTTCTCCCTCTATCTTAGGTTTAGAGTTAGCTATTTGTTTTATTTTTTCCATCTTCTCAAGGATTCCTACTAGTTATGTTTATACTCACCTTTGAATACTATTTTTTCACATATGTGTTGTATTATATGCAGATAAAGGATATTTTATTGGTGATTATAGAGGACCTATAGTTGGTGAAGATAAATCTTAGTGGTTCTTAGAGATGATGATCAATGATGATGTTTATGTTGGTAACTAGTGTGGGACAGATTTTTCTCTTTTTATTCATTATGGATATTAGTATTATGAGTTTTCCTTCAATTATATAGTTTTCATTTGTGTATTGAATTTTTTTCCATGAATTTTTCTCTATAGTTTCCCATTATATCATTATTTAAATGGATATGTTCTTATTAGAGGTGGGTTTTTGTATACGGGTTTATTAGGATAAAGTCTCCCATGTGTGTGATATTCCTTCGTGATGTTAGCCAATAACCTATGACTTATTAGAATTATGATTGAGTGGAACACTTGGATAAATTATGAGCCTAAGTGGGGTTCTAGTAAGATGAATCATGTTAATCATAGAGAATAGTAAAATATTCGTCATCTAGGAATCACCATTTTCCAATTATTGAAAAAAATTCCCTAAAGATAAAAATTGAATAATAATTTATAGAAAAAATCATCTATACAACTTGAGTCTACTTGAGTAACCTGAAAAAATAAATTGCCTTCAAAAGAAAAAGAATCACTCCATAGAGAAAACATATCATTATAATATTATTTATAGAATCAAAATCCAAATTTTAATTTAATAACATAGTCAAAATTATCATTTTCCATCATGGTGAAAAATGACTAAAATTTCCCAAACTTTTCAGAGACTCTAAACAAGGAAAAGTATATGCCTTTATGTACACAATATATGTGTAGAAATATGAAAAAAACTATTTATAAGTACCTAAATCTAAAATTACTATTGGGGATAAATTTATTTATAAGTACATATTAGAAAATAAAAAATATAAATAAATTACATTTACAAGTACCTAAAAATAAATTTACAGTAATATACAACTATAATCACAACTTCATATTGAATGTTTATAAGTATTGAAAATAGATTTTTGAGTACTTTAATATGAATTTACAACTATGGATAAATATATACACAATTATAAAGTTTCTTTATTTAATATAAAAATGGATTTTATGAGTACCTGAATTTGAATATAAAACATCTCAAAGTCAAAAACATGCTTAATTTTGATTTAAAAGTACCTAACTTAAAATTCATAACCCTGTATAACTCAATTTACAACTTGACACAATATATTCAAAATTAAAATGGTAAATTTTATATATATTTCAAAAACTATTACAAGAAACATTATTTAAAATATATATAACAAACTAAAATGAACAATGTCAACTAATCACATTATCCTAGATTTTGGTTCCTAAATCTCCACTAGATATGCTTGATATCATGAGTAATGATAAATAAAACCAATACTCACTTCTTACTCTTTTTATTCTATTATATATTTATATATATTACTATTAAAGTATTAAATAATGGTTTTAGGTATATTTAATCAGTAAAAGATCTTAAATTAAAGAGAAATAAAAAAAATGTATTTAGTATGAGAGTGTGTATGATTATTTGGTTTATGGATTTCAATGAGGGGTTTAATTTAGAGGTGTTTATGGTGGAATTACAAGGAAAATATATATTTTTTAAAAAAAATAATTGTAAAATTCTTAGTGAATATAGGTGTTTCTAGTGAGATACTAGTGGGTGACAATAAAATTTTTGGCAAGTGAGGAAGTACCACCAAGTTTCTTGTGGTTCTATCAGAGTTCTTATAGGATCCACCAAGAATTTAATGGTTTCCAATTATGTTTTTAGAAGAGTTAATAAGTATCATTTGATAGTTATACCCATATTATATTTTCCCAATATATGGATCGATTAAACCCATTTGGGTCACCTTCTTATCCTTTTATTATTCCCCTATCTTCCCCCACTTCCATCAGATCATATAGGTAGATTCTTTATGTGTGTATATTTTGAGTTTCTTGGTTCATTTATTTTATATCCTTTTCCCCCTATTTGGTTTTTAATAACCTATTGGTGGTATTCTAAGGATTTTTTGATATGGTAATCATTGAATCTTGGGGAACCCAACATGATCATTAGAGATATTTCTTGAGTTGGTTTAGGGAATATGTGAGGGGTTAAAAAGTTATTTTAAAGTAGAAACAATATTGGGTTGTTATAGGATGAGTGTTGTTTTATTTAGTAATTTTTTTCATAAATCTAGGATTACAAGGTTTATGGACCATAATTAGATAAATGATAAAAGATGATTTTATATACTATAATAATCAAAAATGATTATGAAAATGATATGAGGTAGGTGGCATTAAAATATCTAAGTTTTTTTAATAAACTATAAAGAATGTGACCAGTATGTTGACTATGTAAATTACAACCATGAAGTAATTGCAACCATGATGGAGGGTATGGAACAAATATAATTATAACCTGTAAAATGATGAAGAATAGTCAAAGAAATATAGAGACATAGAGATATTATTATCATAAAAAAAGAAGGGTTCATATATTAAAGATTAATATCTCCATATGCTTAGAGTAAATAATTATATCTACTGAGTGCTTACATAAGAGACAAAATGATCTCAATTGGCCCATATAATAATTCCATGTACCCTGAAATTATCTGCAAATAGAACTCATACCTCTATATAATGAAACTATATCCAAAGATACTTGTATACAAATTACAATAGCCACATAGTTCTAACATGATCCCTCACACTTTATATAAATAATTTTTTAAATAAATATGATTTTATAGTTGAAAAAAATAACCACACATGATAATACAAACCCAAAAACGATACATAAATTATATTCCTTGTATGGTAAATCTTCTTTAAAAATGATATTGAAAAAATTCTATGTCACCCAAATGATCTATATACTACATTGAATTTTTCACTAACATGATACTCCATAGAAAAGATTCCAAATTTACTCTATCCATTTATTTTTTGATAGGTTTTAATGATATCAATAATAGGATGGCCCTCTATATGTATTCCTATAATAATACATGGTTTTCTTTAATATTATTGTTATAAATATAAATATGGCATGCCACACATGTGTTCATAGTCCCAATAACTCATATCCCTATTAAAAAATAGTGTTTAAAAAATATACGATCTTCCCCCTAACGATAAAGGTTTATATTTCCAACCATTAATTAGTATCATAATATGTGTCAAAATCTAACACAAAATCATTATTGAGATAAAATTCAGAAGGTTCTGGTGGTGGGGAACCATAATGGTTGAGATGATGGATTGGGTGATATAGGTGGTCAAAAAATCACTAATATTAATCAAAAAAATTATTAATATATTCTTTAATATGAATTGAATAAGATGGATTAGTCAAAAAATACACAAAGCATTTGGCTGAAATTTGTGAGTCTTTATTGATTGAATATCACCTTATGTTTTTGTTTACAAATGATTTTTCAAAAACTTCAAGTATAATATGGATATGAAAATTTTATATATTTATGAAGTAAAAAATGAACCAAATCATGTCGCATCCCCTAAATCATGGAGTGATGGAAGATAATAATCATTTGGGGAGCTAATATAGAGAGGTACCCATGGTATAATCCTGGAGACCGTGTCCCAGTCTCTCCTCATAGAAGTTTGAAAATAATATATATCAGATTAATTGAGAAAATTTATAGAGAAGTTTCCTTATAGTAAGTTCTATACACTTCAACAAGGGATTTGTAAATAATTCACCTTGATACTTAAATAATTAAAGGCAAGAAACTCACTAGGATGAATAATATATTTGATTAATATTATAGGAACACATCACAGTGAAAGCATAAGTATTGTGTCAGGAATGGTGGGATCTTCATGAGATGTAATAATTCCTAGACAATACCTAAGAGTACTTAAAGGTTTATATAAAATTTACTTTCCTTTGTTTTAGAAGTGAAATAAATATGAAAGAGTTATTTTGGAATAAGTTACACCCTGAAAAGGATTAGGTGTATTTAAGTGGTTTTGGATATTTGGATATTTTCTTGCCATGATGAGTATATAATATTTTCCACAGGTTAATAAATAAAGGTTGATAATTTAGAAAATTTATAGGTCATATATATGGATATATAAGATTAATTAATTTTCTACATAAAGGGGGAGAGTGAATTTTATTCCATAGTTAATCCATCATGACATAGAGGGTTGTAAAATGGAATAACCATAGAGTATGGACTATATAACCTTCACAAATAGCACATTTTTCACATTTTATCCTATTATTAGGTGTATTGAAGTTATTAAATACATTATTGGGAATATAAGAATATCACATTGTGATATTTAGTATACTTAAAATTTAATTAGGGGGCATTTTTCACTGACATCATAGTGACTCATTTGCATCCAGAAGTTGGTCCACACTGGGAGGAAAAAACAGATATTTTATTATACCACATAGAAATAACTATACTTACCCCATGGTACTGTCCATCCCTATATATTCTACAAATTTTCAAACTATAATGGGATTTGATTTTGAAAAACTCATTTTGTGATAAATGATACAAAAGGATAATAGTTTCTAGAGAGAAGAATTTCACAGAGTGACTTAGACATTACCTTTGACTAATTTGATATTATGACTTTATATTTTCATATTAGAGATCAAAGTGTGTATAGTAGTTAAGTGTTATTGATTTTAATATATACATTATTTTTTGTCTCTTCTGATGAGTGTTCTCACCCATCCCTTGAGTATAATATTTTATCCATGATATTTGACCATTCCATAATGAGTGAGTTGTCTCATAAAGGATGGTGGGTCAGGAGTAAACGGATTATGCTTTAACTTGAATGATTAATTTGTATTTTGAATCACATGTGTTTCATTAGTATCACATTGATACAAATCAAACCATGTCCCCTGGTCTCTTTGTGTGAGTTAGAGTGAGAATAGGATGAACCCCAATGTGATAGAGGATAATTCGATCGTGATAGTCAAAGTTAATACTTATTTTTATGTTGAGATAGAACTTAATGAATTTAGGTATTACTAGGATACCTTGACCAAATGAATTTAATTGACTCAGGTAGTTTTAATTTTTAACAACCAAGAAAAATTAATTACTTCAAGTATTATCTCAATTAAATGGATATGATGATTCACAAGACATATAAATCATAAATTGTTGGAATCATCCCCTAAAATCAATCCATCATCTCTATTCATTATTTAAGAATTTTTTCAATCCAAGATTTTTTTTAGTTTTTTAAATCCTCAATATGAAACTTATTCTGTATTATTTTCTATCCATTCTTTGTTCATTTGATTCACCAAAACTTTAATGACCCAATGTTTTATAAATTAAATTTATTTTTCAAATGAATAAATGGATTATGAAGATCTACATACACTAATTTGGTTATTTTGGACCATTATAAGTAATATTTTATTAGATTTAATGGACTATTGAACATTATAACCATTTATAATATAGTAATTGTTCAATTACTATTAAGATTATTATATATTATAGGTTATGATAACGTCCAATTGACACAGACTGAAGATGGGAAGTCCTCGACCAATAGGGTCATAACCTATGAAGTGCATGTATTAGAGCTTTAGAGGGAGATGGTATCACTTGAAATTTCCCCTTACTAAGCCCAATCTATGATTCAATAACTGAAGTACAAGAGAAACCATTTATGGGATAATTTTAGTCTTATCTAGATCACAACCCAAACCATGTTCGTCGAGCCACCCTAAAAAATATCACCATCGTACAACTTACCATTAGGGCATAGGCTAGTATAATAATTGGATATATATCTATAACCTAATAGTATGAATTTTATTTTTTTAAATAAAATAATGATTATATTTATCCCTTTTATTTTTACTTTATAAAAGTTTAAATAATGATTTTAATAAAAATAGATTTTGATACGATCAAACTCAAGTTGAATTTTTGGGAAATATGTAGTTTCAATCAAGACATACTTTCGGATTAATTCAATATTTTTTTAAATAAATTTTATTGTAATATAATATTATTAATAAATAATATTTATTTAAATATGAATGATAATATAATTTTATAAATTCCAAAGTAATTTTTATTAGGGTTAGAAAACTATTATCATCATAAAAAATTATATTTTTTAATAAATGGATATTTTTTATTTAAAAGTGTAAATTTTCATATTTGTAATATTATTTAGATAAAATAAATATTATTTTTTAAATACTCACCTTGAAATTATCTAATGATGATTTTTTCATAATTTTCTGAGATAGTCAATTTTTTGGGTAAAAATTAAATATGGTATAAATATATGGTATATATTATCAAATCCTAAAATCCTAAAAGAGATATAATAAATAATATGTTATTATCCACGACCTAAATTTTGTTTACACTTTAAAATAATTTGTTTTTTAAGTTATTTTATTTCTTTTTTAAACCATTAATGAATCCTCCAAAACCTATATTATATTTATGGTTTTATAATTAATTAATTAAGAACATGACTCGCTTCCACAACACCAAGGGTATTACTTTAAATGGTTCTTATACATATAGAATGTTTAAAAAAATATTATTTTCTATAAAAAATGGGAAAAACTATGAGAAGGTTTTTTTCTTTTGGTTATTTTATCCTATAGAGTCCAAAAACTTTAGAAATTAATAAATTATTCCTCTTCCTTTTTCTATAAAAACCCACAAAATATCCCATTATTATTCAATAAAAACCATTTTTAATGAATTTAATATCCCTATCCAGTAAAAATCCCTCCTAAGTTGTTCCCAAGCTCTTAAGAATTTCATCACAAGCTTTTAAAATCACCCTCTCAATGTAAGGGATCATCTCTTCTTCATTTTTATTTCAAGTACTTTCCTTGTACTGATGCATTTTGATTTCAAATTTTCTTTGTTGTAATTTATTTTTACACATACATTTAATTACCTTATGATTCCCATATAATTGTATAGTACTCTTCACTCTTACTCACCCCTTCCATAAACCTTTATGTACACCTATTAGGATTCTGAAATTATCTTATGGTTTTTCATGCCAAAAATTTGTATAGTAAATAAATATCCTCATTTCTACTCAAGGGTATGAATATAGTTGTGCCTATAATTCATTGATTTGGTAATTCTATCTATGTAACCCACACTTCTTAATTGTTGGGTTAAAAGTGATGAAAGTCCTTTTTATGTTATGTGATCGATGTGGCACACAAATGCATGTACATGATATGAACATGATGGGTGGGGATAGAATTATATTGCCCTAAAAATAATGGGGTAATATTTTTATCACATGATATTCCTTTTATGATACAGTGAAGGTTATCCTAAGAAAATTATGTTATGGTTCCTTGGATTTTATCATTGACTTATGATTATGATGTCATGTTTTATGTTCTTTCCATATTCCTTATGTTTCCTTTATTTTATCATCTTATACCACGATTCAAAGTTCATGATTATGATTCTCACAATTATATGACATCGTGTTAATCCGATTGACTCACATTTATTACTTTAACTTATGTTGTTATTATTTTATTCCTTTAAATAGATTTATATCTCACCCCTATCTTATGTATGCCCCTATGTTATATCATGCAGTATTAGAAGATCAATGGGTTTTAATAGAATTTAAGTAGTTTTTAATAATATAGTTATATCCCAGTTTAAAGTTAATATGGATGTATCTAATTATCTAAACACATTGGGCCTTTCAATCTTCGGAGTTTTACTATGTGTGTCCTTATGTAATAAATCATGAATTTATGTGTATTAAAGATATGGGTTGTCATAGTTGGTATTAGATAAAAGTCTAGTTATTTTGGGGAATTATGATTAGAAAAAATTAGTAAAGCCTTATGGATAAGACTAAACACATTAAAACATCCTTAAATTATGTTAATCATATAGTATGTGGATTTTAAGCAACAAAATCCATATTAGAATACTAAATGTGGATGTGGATTAAGAATAGTTATACCTTAAGGTAATAACACCAAAAAGGGTGCATTGGGCTTTGAATCAATCATCACCTAGTGCACGACAAAGAGGCCTTACTGCATATCTAGTTTGAAAATCCTAGGGGATATTATTTTTTAAATTCACAAGATATTTATGAGCCATTATAAAGGGAACAAAAATTCCCATAATATTTTATATTAGGAAATATATCATGGATAACATTGAATGAAACGTATAAATTCATAGGTTATAGAATATATAGTTCATTTATGAGTTATCAAAAAATGTTAATAATTTACCTTTTTTGTGTTTAGTAATTTTAATATTCAAATTGTTAATTTCCCATTTATTTTAGTTAATGGTTGGAAATATGAGGAACAAAGTCAACAACCAATGTCATAAGAAATATAATGCCTACCCAAAATAGATTCCCAACCCAATGGGGGTATAATTTAATAATTTATTAACAATAAATTCTCAATTAACTCAATTTCTAAATATAAAATTAAATTAGGGGAAATCCCACAACCCCCTAAAATAGATCATTTTGCAGTTGAGACCTTTCTATGAAAAATTCATTTGAATCTCAGTGGATCTTTTGATCCCTTAATCACAGAAAAATGGATCAACTCCATTGAAAATATCTTCTCCATCCTTCAATTATCAAAGAAATAGAATGTCATGTTGTTTATTTATCATATGGAAGGAGAAGTTGATCAATGGTGTACGTTGATAAAAATGAATCTTGAGGAAGTGAACAAAGAAATAGAGTGGAAAAAATTCCGGAAAAAATCAATAAATATTTTCCTCAAACACTCTAACATAAAATGGAGAGGTATTTCTTTAGCCTCAATCAAAAGGATTATGAATCCATCTGGGATTATGAATAAAACATCACAAGAATTGCATGATACACCTCCATATTTTAATCTTCACCAAAAGTAAATTTTACCACTTTTTTGGTGGGATAAATATAATTATAAGAGAATATTTAGAAACACAGGAATTTGGAAGCTATGAGGAAATTGTCAGATATACCCTTAATTTCAAAATACGAATCAGTGAATCTAAAGCGTATCAGGGTAATTTATAATGGAAGAGGAGAAAAGATTTCAATTATGGCAATATAATGGATAAATCTCATGGGGGAAAGAATTTCCAACATCCCACATTTCAAAATTATAGTAAAAAGCATCCCAAAAATTACCTAAAGGGGACAAGGAAATAATTTAGGTATGGAAAGGAAGGGCATAAATCTGCTGATTATAAATTGGATAAACCCACAATGTGATGGAATAAATGAATGTTCCAATCAAGTCTCAACCTATTTTCTAAGGTTTCAATTTCAAGGAAGAAGGTGTCATGACCCCCTCCCCACAAAATGTACCCCTCATGGGCCAGAAATGTGAGAAGGGAGATAATGACCCCTCAGTCCCGCCTCCAATAGGCCCCGGGTTGGTGACTAGCATTGAGGGTATAGTTAACACAAAAATGGGAGGCATTAAGCTATAAAAGAACACATTTATAAGAGAGAGATAAGATAGACACCAACCAAATCCAACTCAAACAACAATATAAAATAAATCCCAAGTACACATATGTAATGTCATGCAAAACTACTACAACTGGAAGGGGAAAAATACATGTACACAAAAGAAAGTAAAAACAGCAGCAACCATGAATCCCAAATAGATCATGCAACCTAAAGCTAGTAGAAACCATATTTATCTCCCACCTTCTCCAAGTGACCTAAAAAATAGTTTATGTAGACATAGGGTGAGTATAACAGTATACTCAGTAGGATCCTCCTCAAGGCCTCTCGTGCAAAAGTAATGAAAGAATGCTAAATCATAGTGAACAACAAGTGAAACTAACTCATCACCTAAACAAGTATACTACATTCCCAGCCTCACCATGGATACTCTCACCAAGTAACTCATAGAAGAGTATATAATATAATAAAGAATATAAAGGGTACCCTGCTACTACTTACCCACTGGTTTATCCACTTTTCCCCAACATCGCACATCCTAAGCATCTCTCTTCCAAAAGGGTTGCCCGTAGACACCTGGGCAAAGCACCACAATATGCACCTCAAGAAACAAAACCACCACATCCATGTAAGCAAAGTAACCAAGTAGTTTTTTGGGAGCCACCACATCTCGCATAACATGTATCATATGTCGGGTATTATACCTCAAGCCATTACAACCCATACACCGAGTGAGGATCATCAAGCCATCATAGCCTATACACGTCACACATATAATAGTCCATAGGAAACTATATCTAGAATATATGTGTATGAATAACCACAAGTCATTACAGCCCTCTACACACATATATCGGGAAAATTAAATATTGTTCCTACCAACACAAGTAACTTCCAAGACAATAGAGCGGGGCCAAACAGGGTAGTCATCCATCCATCCTCCCACCAGAATGTTGGGGAAAACACCCCCCCCCCCTCCAGGGCTTAGAATCCCTAGGGTGTCAGTTTCCCTTACTGATGGGGTGGAGTAGCGTATAGAAACAAAAAAAATATACAAAATATACTATAGCTCACAACCACACTATGGGCATAACCTAGTCTTATACTCAACTGCAGCTAACATCTCTCAAACTCCTGGCTTCCACTTCTAAGACTAGGTATCCTATAAGCACACAACCATTTAAAGATATTTATTACCTTACTTCATTACCTTTATATCAGTTCCACTTTTAATTAATTATTTAAACATTATTTAACCATTAACAATTCCACATTAAATTTCATTAGCATCACACCTAAAGTCTATTGTCCCTTTAAAATTATAACATAAATATTTCATTCCAACAAGCTCCAACCCCCTGGGTTAACATCATTTATTCAATTATTTATTTACATAATTACTTTTCCATATTCCCAGTCATTCTAGAAAAAAAATCTATGCTACTAAATACAAGGAGGCTCAACACGGTGAGTAGATAACTACTCTTCGAGTCTTTGCAGCCTTTAGAAAGAGCGTAGAACAATCCCCCCTTGAGAATCTAGACACGGAAACCACATTTCATACCCCACATGTCTTTGCCCCTTTCGGAAGAAGGGTAAGCAAGACTAGCTGGCTCGAGTAGTGGGAACAGTAAAGCAGACAACCAATCAAATAAACAACAAGCATCCAAACATTCACATCCAGCCCATTCCATCATCCCTAGTGTCCTCTCTGACACCCACATGAATAAAAAGATTTATCTAGACACTCTAGATGTCAACTGGTGCCACAAAAAATAGGCATCCATACCCCCACATATCAAAAAAGCCATCCAGGCTCACATCATAACACAAGCAGCACGAAACCAAACATCATATCGATTGGGCTCTTGGCCCTTAAACAATCAAGAGGGTAAATCAGAACCTGACCGTGTTATCATGACATGCCAAATTGATTATGTTTTTAAGGTTGATTTATAGTCTAGGTAAGACCCTAGGTCATCTCTCGAGAAATGTTGATAGGTTTTGTGTATGTATTATTAATAAGAATTACTAAAAGTGGGGAGGAAGTTTTGAAAATAGATTTAAGTAAATTACTTAATTAAAGAGTTAAATAGTTGATAAATAAATGTGGTGTATTAATAATTATGAGAGAATAAGATAATTTCAAGTTCACCACACATCTTTCATAGTTCATTGTTCTGAAAATTTAACATGGTTTTGTTTAATTCTTTGGTTGAAGGTTGTCAATTTCTTGACTTCCCTCTTGCCTCTGCAGATGATTCTTAAAGAACCACCCCATGGCACAACAATCGTGTTTCAAATATTTGGTTATCAAACATATAATAAGAGGTCTACCAAATAAAACTTAAATCTTATGTATGTGTGAGATAAATAATATTATTATGTTGTCCAATCGGAACAACCCATGATTCCCACTTGAAATCTCAACCCAATCGGTGTTGAAATAAAAAGCGCTCAACTTAATTATATCAAATGAAATTTAAATAGGGTGAAGTATATGAAGAAACAAAATAATTGAAATATTAAACACACAAATTATAAAAAAACAGTAGAATAACTTGTTCTGGAACTCCCTCCCAAGTCTGTGTAGATCCCTCGAAATGATCGTCCACCGTTTAGTTCGCCATAGAGAGGAGGAGGAGGCTCGGGTGTAACTCCCTCTTCATCCTTGATTCCCCTATGAGGATAGGGACCTCCAAAACTCCTTGATTTATGAGAGGACTTATTTGGGTCTCCAAAATACTAGAGATTTTCCTCATTTCCGAACATAAAAACGTAGATCCCAAGGTGTCATTTTTTAGGAAAATGTGAAGGTGGTTTTAAGCACACATAATAATTAAAACCAAAAGTTACATGTGTTTCGACCTCCAAAAAGCCTTATCTCAATTTGGAAAAAATAACAAAGTTGTAGCCCCTCCTCTTGTCTGTCTCCACCGAAAGTGTGGCATAAATGGGACACCTATAGCCCGAGATATGGATAGATAAAAACACATCAATTTTGACATCGTGCATATTCGGTGTGCTGGACAGATCGGGTCGGTTGTGCCACTATATGGATGAATGAGTCTGGGTTTCCTTCATAAGAAATGTATACCAATGAAATTTGTACCAGACCATAAAATATAATCCCAATTGAATGCACGGTCTAGTATCAGTGTGCAGATTAATCCACTGGAGTGCTTGGATCCTGTGTAGTTTGGACCATTTTTCTTGGACTTCATCATGGGTCCTCCAAATCACCTTCACCTTCAATGTAATTGTCAAAACAAGTATCATTTCAATTTTTAACAGTGATAAACACAAAATAATTGAATCAAACATGAAGTTAATTTTGTTATTATATTTGGAATTTACACTACAAATTCAGTTTAATACAATGGTGTAAGGGTGAAAATGACACAGTGAATGTTGGTACGATCACACCCCCACACCTAAACATTTTCACTCCAAGGAAAAGTAATATTTCAAAAAATTATTCATGTATATATTCCCAAAATCATGAAGATTTATCATTTAATGAAATTTTAATTCATTAAAGTAATGTGATCAATGCACGAACCACACCAAGGAGTTCTTCCTAGTGAAAATGGAAAAAGATATCTCATAAATCATATCACAATGAAATTCAAAGAGATTCATGACACCAACATGAGAAAGGGATTCAAAAGTCAACAATTCCATTAACTCTCCATGTGTGTGTGTGAAAAACATTCCATGCTATTCTTTTCACTTTCTATCCAATAAATATATGTTATTTTAAAATTATTCAGCTATAAATGAATTTTCACCGAACCTTCCCTACATCCTTTGCGATCATATTTCAAGACCCACTCACTTAAGCATTCCCAGAAGTCAAACCATAAGCTTCTGACCTAAATATACCCATATGTTGTACTTTTCATCACTCCCCTCATTTATTGTTTTTGTTTTTGTTTTTTTAGAAGTTGCATTTGGAAAAAATCTCACACTCATCTCTCAGCCCTTGTTTGATCTCTTCAAGACACTAATTGAAATAGTTATTACATGATCAAAGTTTGAGGAGGAGTGGTTTTTGACCTTCGCAAGACACAATACAATTTTTTTAAGGACATACAACAGTCGGACATTACATACACAAACATAGATCAATCTGGTTCAGTGATGAAACAGACCGGATAAGGAAAAAACGTATGAAAATATCATTTGAAGTTGAAAAATATTAACATAACATATATTTAACTTATATTAGGTAATAAATATTCACACTCCATGGTTTGGTGCAAAAATTTATGGATATATTAGTGACACATTTTTTCCAAAAAATACTCACACAAGGGGCATCAATCATCTCAAATGTTTCATAGTGATACAACTATTTATATCATTGACAGAAAAAAAATTCACTAAAAATCACTCCCTGATGTTAACTTCATAAAAATATTCTTTTTCTCTATTCTTTATGGTATTTTTACTTCCCCCCCCCCCCCTTATGGTCACTAAATCATGGAACTTTGAAATTTTTGATGGGGGAAAAATGAAAATACCCTAAACAATGTGAGAAAGAGAAGAAAGAAGAAAGACAATGAAAATCATAATGAAATCAACAAGACATGGAAAATTGAATATACTATAAATAAGGTGAAAAAGACAAGAAAGTGAAAGAAATGATGAAAAATCCTATCTAAACTAGGAATGCACCCATCTCTCCACACCTAGAATGTGTAGTGTCCTCACTATAATAATTGGGAAGGTGAAAAGGAAGGATAAAATAAGGTGTGTTTCACAGGTATGTTGCTTCTCGAACATGGAGTTCCTCCATCGGGAACTCCGAAAGGGCTTCTTGGAAGTGCTTCAGTCACTGCCCATTGACAGTGAAGGTTTGCTTGTTTTCCTCATTTTGAACCTGGAAAACACTAAATGGATATACATTAATAACAGTGTGTGGGTCAAACCAGCGGGAGTGAAGCTTACCTGGATGCAACTTCAGCCTTGAATTAAAAAGGAGGACCTTCTTCCCAATGTGGAACTGATGATGAAGTATAAGACGGTCATGGGAAACCTTGGTTCATTCCTTATAAATCCTGGAGTTTTCATTTTCATCTCTTCTCATTTCCTCCAACTCCTGAATCTGCAATTTCCTTTGATAACCTTCTCTAGAAAGATTATAATTTCATTTTTTGATAGCCTAGTAGGCTCAGTTCTCAATCTCAATAGGCAGGTGACAACTCTTTCCAAACACAAGGAAATATGGTGACATTCCAATGGGAGTTTTGAAAGCAGTATGGTAGGCCTAGAATAAATCATCAAGTCGAAGAATCCAATATTTTATTTTTTGTTGAACTGTTTTTTCAATAATTTATTTTACCTCTCTATTTGAAACCTCGGCTTGACCATTGGTCTATTGGTGATATGCAGTAGAAACTCTATGACATACCCCATACCGACACAAAAGTGATTTCATTATTCGGTTGAAAAAATGAGAACCCTGGTCACTAATGATGAACCTAGGTAATCCAAACCTACAAAAGATCTGAGTTCTCAAAAATTCCACAACTGTTTTGGAATCATCTATCCTTGTGGCTCGAGCCTCTACCCATTTTGAAACATAATTGACCACCATAAGAATGTACAAGTTTCCAAAGGAATTAGGAAATGGCCCCATAAAGTCAATACCCCAAACATGAAAAATGTCATGAAAGGGAAACTGTTGTTGTGGTATTTCATTTCTTTTAGAGACATTCCCCATTATTTTACAACGAGGATAAGATTTTCAAAAATCATGGGCATCCCGAAAAAGTGTTGTCCAAAAGAGGCTATGTAGAGACCCGAAGCCTGACGTACAAGGACATTACATTACATCTGCGGAATACTTAGTATATAACAAAAACACACACACAAGGATCGTAATAGTTTAGTGTCTTTGGAAACTCGGAATATAATATTCTAATCGTGGTGAAAGATCTTCAATATCTCCCATAAAGATCTTCCTTTTTTTACCTAAAACCTTTCTTTATATCCTGGGGAAAAGAAAACATAAAAGGGTGAGCTCAAATGCTCAGTAAGGGTAAATAAAAGAAATATCAATCACATCATATTCATAAGAACATAACATTTTGGAAATCTTAACCTGAAAAAGAGATCATAATTTCATAACATGGAATAAATCATGGCAGTGAAATTTAATCACAATAATCATAACTTAAAACATGAAACTTTTTGGCATACACACATAATCATAGAGAATCATTTCTTGTTAGTCAAGACTCATTTCCAAGACTATCTTAGTGGACAATGTCCCTTTCTGAACCGAGTCACCCTCGTTTCAGTCCTGTTTCACCGAACCGGTATAACCTACCATTCCAGCCATGTCTATCTCATGAGATATAAAGTCTTTACCCAATACATTGGAGGGAGATATAGGTCCCACCCATCTCATAATGATACCATTCTTATGTGTGCCACAAAATCATAAATCATACATCATTGCATAACCCATGTAATACAAGTGGGAATCTTAAACATCATGACATCATAAAACAATTCATATAAGATAAAGGAATTCATAAAAATAATTCCATCACAACATGATCAAATCAATGTAATAATAGGGATAAAAACAGAACCCTTTATTATCTTAGATGGAAAATAATTTTGATAAAACACTTGAACTCCATTCTTGAGGAAAATATCCTTTCTTCTTCAAAAACGTTTTTCCTTTCTTAACATGTAATATGACTTTAAACTAAAATAAGTTGATTAAAAATAAAATTGAAAACTTGTAAAGGAAGCTTCTTGGAAATAATGTTTTAAAAATCCATTCATTCCGTATAAGTTAAAAAAACAGTCTTCATACTTTTGATGGAAAAGTCAAAAAGTACCTCGTACAAAAAACGACAAAAGATTCCTTTCATATCTTTTACTAAAAACTCACCGAAGGGTAAAATAGTATTTAAAAAATTGTAGGTGAATGTAAATAATATTAAATATTGAGGAAAAATGGATTTGGATTATTAAAATACACCCCAGTATATTTCAAAGTATAAACAATCTCGGATAAAAATGAGATTGTGATATTTCCCTTACCTTAGGTCCGATTTGCTTCGTAAGTGTCCGAACCTCCTGTATAATGATTTAAATAATGTCATTTACTTATTACAGAATCATATTAATTGTTATTATATCATATATGGTTCACTTATGACTTTATATTACCCTTTCTTTTGTAAATTACATGTTAAAGAGCGCTTTGGGTAAAATTGTTTCATTTGTCGTCCGTGTTTTGACTTGTAATTATTCATATGATTACTTAGATCATGATTACTTAATTCCAGAATATAAAACATGATTTATATATATATATTCAGAATATACATATATATAATAAATCATTAAATGGAAAGAAATACACCGTTCATGGAGACGGTAGTCCGTACGTACGCATGAACGATGTTTTCGTTTCCTTATTGAATTGAATGGAATTAAGTAGATGACATACATATAAATATAAATAAATCCAGTATCATTATTATGTCATATATTTCATTAGTACTTATTATATATACTTTATAATCATTCATGAATGGTTAATCATTGAGAATGAATCTCATCGCGTCATGGAGACGGTAGTCCGTACGTACGCACGAGCGATGATATCGTTCCCATGGTCGTGGAATTGTGTTGAAGTGTATGTATACTATTTCAGTATCAATATCACTTTATAATAATCATATATAGTTACTCATTACACCATTATACCCATCCAATTAAGGGGGTGGCGGAAAATAGATTACACCACGGCGTGGAGACGGTATTCCGTACGTACGCACGCGCGGTGATTTCCTTTTTCCGTAGGATGGATAGAAGGTTAATTAGAGTTGTTTCATATTTATAATAACATATCAGTATATAAGAAATACTGATGTTATTACTTTATCATGAAACAACTAAAGAAGAAGAAGTTTAAGAAGAAAGAAATTGAAAAAGATCAGTAATGGATATTACCTCTTTTTGACGCGCCTTCACTTAACCTCCACTTAAAGAACTAAGGATGGTATTTGAAGAAGACCAGGACCTCTAAGATGATACTAGGGAAGTGGAGAAGAGATTTGTTCAGGTTTTGGCCGAGCTTGAATGCTCAAATTGGTGTGAGGAGTAGAGGGAGGAGGTGCTCTTTTATAAGGGAGGAGAGGGGCATCTTAGGAAAATCTCAAAATATTATTTTATATTAAGGTCAAATTCGGTTTATAATGGTTCCAAATGGTCTTATTTCGAAGATAAAGTGGGGATGGGTCTCAATCCTCTGATCAAATAGAATTTAGACAAGTTTAGGTTATTATTTTAACCTTATCAATTAGATTTAACTCTAAGTTAAATAATTTAACTTTTACCGTGTCTTTTTGTTTTCTTACACTATATGGTTAATAAACTTACTATATCAAGCCAAAAGAACCCCAAGTTGTTTATTATTAATATATCTATCCTTATCTAAGTCATTTGGCCGAACCTTAGATTTTTAGGAATTAAATAACAATTAATAATATAATATTTGTTTTAAATACTAATTTATGTCAATTTTGACACTATTTGGTACATGATTTTTATGAAATTTCTAACAGAATGATAAGTTCAAAAAAAGTTACTTAAATCAACAATAACATGTCATATTAACCTAGAAAATTATTGTAAGTCATAAAAAGTCTCAAATTACATTTATTTGTGCATTTATAACATCAATTATGTCAATATTTCATTAATAAGACAATTACTGCATCATCTTTGTGTCATAATAAATGAAAATTATTTAATACCTAAAAATTCTAAATAAATTCCTATGATGTATATAATTTTATTATATTTCTGGAGACTATTCATTTTTGAAGTTTAATGAATTTTATCACTAGATTAAAATTATTATACTTATAAGATTTAAGAAAGTGACATGTTGTCACATTCTTTGGTTTTAATAATAATTAAATTATTTTCATTGAAAAAATTTAATTAAATGAATCTAATCCGACCCTTAGGTGATATTGGTCGACTTTTAGTCATCCAATAGGATTTTGACATTTGTTAGGGTAATTTTAAAATATTATATTTACCCTTAATTACTCGATTTACCTTTAACTATGGTAAATAAAATTTACCGTAGTTACTATTCATAATTCCCAAAAATAAAAAGTAGCTTATTAACATAATTTGGATCCACTGATTCCAAATATGGAATCCATTTTTCCAAATTCAATACACAAAAGTTGCAGAAATTAAATTAAAATTAATCCCGTTGTCGAAAGAAAACGGGTTTTCTTTTAAAACATTGCAAAAGATTGAATTGATTTAACCTACGAATTCAAGGTAAAATCAATGCTAATGTCATACATTATATTAAATGGTAAAAATATATTCTATTTATACTTTAAAACCATTCAATATTATAATTTAGCCACATAAGATATTACGATGAAAAAAGTTGTTTTTAATTAAAATATAGCGTATTTTTACTATTCATTAAAATATGAAAGTTATCGGAAAAATATCAAAACTTTATCTAATGTAAATTTTTATATCCTGATTCAAAAGAAGAATTTTATTTTGTCAAATTGAACTTATAAACATGTCAAAAACTATATTTAAAGTGGGTGCGCCATCAAAAGGCGGCAAAACTGCATTTTTTGAAAAAAACTTATTTTACCCGAAAAATTTATTCTGTTCTTATACCATGTTCTAGAAATGTGTAAGATGAATAATAATGTTATAAAATTCAAAATTTAGTTAACACTATTTATAACGGCTATTTCATGACAATATTATAATAATATATCGTTGTTTATTAAAACCCAGTATTGCGTACAACACACGCTATCGAGGAAGGTCGCGATTGCGTGTAATGCAAGCCAAGTCAGGGTTGCGTGTTGTGGAAGAATCCTTCATTGTTTCGTATAACATAATCCAACCATAATATATATATATATATATATATACTCAATGTTGCATAGAATAACTATTATCAAAATTGTGTGTAACACGATCCAAGAATAGTGTTGCGTATACTGCAAGCTAATACGGTGTTGCGTATAGCGCAAGGTAATCTTGGTGTAGAATACAACACAAGACATTAATGAAATTAAAATAATATTTTTCATAAAATCTCGGGGTGTTACAAGCTAGAATCAAGGACCTTGCAAGCAGTCTGTTGGGGACCAAAGTACCCCCCACAAGCAAGAGTATGGAAGAATCTAAGGATAGATTTAAACTCGCTATCATGAACACAACGCCTAAGGACTTGATCGCTATATGTGCGCCAGAGGTAGGGGTCATCCCAAATGTACCAACGAGACTCATGTTTTAGACGAATGGCTTGGTTTTTATTGAAATCGGTAGGAATGCAAGATGTTACCAAATAATTTACAATTTTACAATACCAAGAAATAACATCTTGAACTTGGTACAATTTCTCATCAGGAAACATATCATTTATAGGAATACAGGGGGATAATTCAATATTCGAGGATGGTGGAATCCTACTAATATGGTCAGCCACCACATTCTATACTCCTTTTTTATCTCTAATTTCTAGATTAAATTCTTAAAGGAGGAGCATCCAGCAAATGACATGTGGCTTGGCTTCCAGTTTCTTAAGGAGATACTAGAGGGCTGCATGGTCTGAGAACACAATGAATTTGGACCCCAAAAGGTATGACCTGAATTTTTCCAAGGAAAATACAATGGAAATGAATTATTTTTCAGTAGCAGTGTAGTTTTCTTGGTCAGGGTCCAAAGTACGTGAGGCATAGGCAATGACAGGTGGAGCTCGATCGACCCTTTGTGACAAGAGTTCCCCAACAACATAGTTATAGGTGTTGCACATGAGCTGGAATGGTAAATCCCACCGAGGTGGTTGGATTATCGGGGGTGACGTGAGACTCCATTTTAACTTATTATAAGATTCTTCACATTCTTTATCAAAAATAAATTATTTTTATTTTTGGAGTAACCGGGAGAGGATGAGTGGAATTTTACTAATGTCACGAATGAAATGAAGGTAAAATGCAGCATGACCTAGGAAAGACCGCACATCCTATACATTTTTTGGGAATGGTAAGGATGAAATGACATCCACTTTTGATTTATCCACTTGGATACCATCCCCAGAAATGACATGCCCGAAAAATATACATTGTCACACCATGAAATGGAATTTCTCATAATTTAATACTACATTCTTTTCAATACAGTGACGTATTACTGAACCAAGACTACTTAAGCATTTATGAAAAGAGGAGACATAAACAGTGAAATCTCCCATGAATACTTCTATGAAATTCTCCAGGTAATCCTAAAAAATACTAATCATGAAATGTTAGAAAGTACCTAGGGAATTGCATAGACCAAATGGCATCCTTCTATAGGAAAATCTGCCAAAGGGGCAATTGAAGGCTGTTTTTTCTTGATCCTCATGGGAAATATGGATAAAAAAGTATCCATAATTCCCATCAAGGAAGCAGTAGTGGGACTTACCCACTAGCCTCTCTAGCATTTGGTCAATGAATGGAAAAGGGAAATGGTCCTTCCTAGTGTGTTGGTTTAGTCAGTGATAGTCTATGTAGAAACACCAACTATTTTGTACATGAGTTGGAACCAATTCATTTTTTTCATTTTTTATTATTGTAAGGCTAGGTTTTTTTGGGACTACTTAAACGGGACTGACCCATTGGCTGTCGTAGATGGGGTAATTGATTCCAATAGTAAATAATTTTGTTGCCTCATTTTTCAAAAATTCTATCAGGTTTGGGTTCAGTCAACGTTGTGGTTGCCTCATTGGGTTAGATTCATCATTTAATAAAATATGATGTGTACAAATTGATGGGATAATACTAGGAATGTCAGCAAGTGTCTATACCAATGCTTGTTTATACTTCCTCAAAAGTTCAAGCAGCCGCAATTTATGCTCAAGAGGGAGTGAACTAGCAATGATTATGGGCAACTTGTTTCCATTCTCAAGATATGAATATTTTAAATCTTGAGGAAATTGTTTCAGTTCCAATTCAGGTGGATTTTGGATTGATGGGAGTGTGTGTGAAAGTGAGAGGTCATTGATCTCATCTAAATGCTCAATGGTATCATCATCAATAAAGGAATGAACTTTTATAAGATTATAAGTATCATTGATGGGTAGTGGATCCTTAGGGTTCAAGAAATAATCAATTAATAAAAATGCATGACATTTTTCTAATCCTCTACAACAATAATTTTATGAATCATTTCCTATAATTTCAATCAATAAAGAAAAATACGATAGAGGATTGGGGGAAATAAAATTTGTTTTTTCAGGGGTAGGGAGTACATCAATTGAATTAACAGAGAGAGAGGAATGTTCTTCTGAGGGGTGCTTCATGGAATCAAGGATGTCTAAATGGAATATGTCATCACCAAATTCCATAGATAATGTACCATTGTTAACGTTAATTATGGTTTTGGAAGTTTTGAAGAAAAGTATCCCTAATATAATTAGGTCATGTCCATTCATCCTATCATCCTCTATTTTAAGCACATAAAATTCAGCAGGAAAAAATAAATTTTGAACCCTCACAAGAACATCCTCTAACACACTAGAGGGGAGTGTGGTAGTCCAGTTATCCAGTTGAACAATAATTCCAGTGGGCTCTAGTTCCCCGGCCTGTAATGTAGAGTAAATAGAGTGAGACATCACATTTATAGAAGCACCTAAATCAAGCATATCATTAGAAAAAGAATACTCCCCTATGGTGCATGGAATTGAAAATGTTCCAGGATCATTGAACTTGGTGGGAAGTGATGGCTCTATCAGTGCTGAAACATTCCTCCCCAAGCCCACTTTCTCATCACCTCAAAGTCTCCTTCGGTGTATACACATCTCCCTTAGAAACTTGGTGTACCATGTAATTTTCTTCACAGCATCAATCAATGGGATGTTAACCTACACTTTCATGAAAATAACCAATATTTTATTATCAAGTTCAGTTTCCTTTTGTTTTCTTGGTTGAGTGACCCTTTGAGGAAATGGAAGAGGAATCGTTGGGCTAGGTGACTCATCAATATACACACTCTTTCCTTTGGAAGGGCTTCTCTCAGGACAAGGTTCTTCAACATTTGGAACATTTTTAATGGTTGGGATGGAGGTTTCCTTAGGAGGGGGTGACTCTAATAGAGCATTCATTTTACTTTCTAGTTGTTTTCCACTCCCAAGGGTGATGGCACTAACATTTCCTTTATCCATAGGGTTAACTACTAGTTGAGAGGGAAGTTTACCTGATCTGTGACTTTGAATTTCACCCAATGAGTTGGCTAATTTGCCCAATTGAGTTTTGAGGTCTT